>OX030949.1:181194471-182394471 GCA_943735915.1 Pherbina coryleti | reverse complement strand
TGTTTTTGATATCAAAATAAATAATATTTTATATTTAAATATTTTAATATATTTATATTTTGTAAATATTTGCACATGTAACCTAAGAAAACAACTAAAAATATGCGATTATGTAAAAAATTTGCACTACAGCACCATCTGGTGTCCAAGGTGGGTCAAAGAAGATAGTGCTTTAAAACTCATCGTACCTGAAAACTACTATATACTAATTTTTATTCTAATCGCATGAGCGGTTTGGGAGTTTTAGGTGGTTTTGTAAAAAATTTGTACTATAGCGCCCTCTGGTGTTCAAGATAGGTCAAAAAAGATAGCAGCAGAACACTCAACGTACATGAAACCCACTGTATACCACTTTTCATTCTAATCGCATAAGCGGTTTGTGAGTTTTAGGCAGTTTTGTAAAAATTTGTACTACGGCGCCCTCTGGTGTTCAAGGTGGATAAAAATTGATAGCCCACAAACACGCACCGTACCAAAAAACTTCTATACACAAATTTTCATGCTAATCGGATGAGTTTATGTTAAATCACAATAAACCAGTTGCAAGACTAACCAAACGGAAGTAGTTTAAATAATATCAAAACTAACCACATGCACAGTTGGTTAAAAACAAATAGTTTTGAAAATAGTGAAAAAGTTTTTCAGATGATGGTAATATATGATTTGTTTACAACGAGTCACAACCAAATAGAATTTAACTTACTATAACATACTAGTTGTAAACTAGTTTTCATCTGTTCAGAATAGGACAATTCATATTTCCTATGACATCGCCATGTTAAAAATACCAGTTGAGTATATGAAAAAAGGACGATCTTGAACTAGTACTACTCAGTTTTCAATTAGACCGGTTTTAAACTAGTTGGATACAATGCAGGGTATCAACTTTATTCCATTTCTATTCGATTCTTTGAGTCCAGAAGATGATTTATGATGTTGAGCACCGTGGAACTATATTAAAAATATTTTTTTTTTTACTTTGAGGAAGTTCATTAATTTCTTAAGGGTCGAGTCACCCTATATAGAAAATATATACTCTTAATTAAACTTATTTATTCCCTTGTGTGTTTTAAAGGTAAACGACATCTTATGTAAATAGACATTTCAATTCTATTCAAGTTCGAGGTCACCAACATTGCATTCTTGAATACAATTGTAGGGAGCTTACGATATTGTTAAAAAATAAATAAATATTCATCAACTTCAACGGAAGAAAGTAAGCAAACTTTCTCAAAGGTACACAGTTGAGTTGCATAACAATTGGAGGAGTTAATTTTTGTGGCACCAGATGTTCAGCTTGTTTGGAAAATAATAGCTTAGTTAACTGATTTTCTATGGTCAAAGTTTATCGATGAATGAACTCTTGAAGTACTTTGATCTCTCCTTTCGGCACTTGACCAAAAATAGGTTCCTTATAAGCATAATTAACGTTTTAATTTAAATCACGGCGATCAAACTTTGTCTTAATTCGAAGCAATGTTCGACAATACAAACAATTTATTCGTGTAAAATGTTGTTGTTTTGGAATGATATTCACAAGAGAACACTTTCTATAGAATATTTAATGGGATGGGCTCATATTATATAAGTAGCCAACGTTGGAAAATAAAATCAGTTGCAGCCCGTCTAGCAATTCGTTCGGTGGATTACGGTAAAAAGTGATAAATAAGATTTGTGCAAAATCAACGAAAACTTGGTGAAAATATATATAACCATAATATTAAGGACAATCGAAAAAAAGAAATAATTTCGAATTCGACGAGCAACTGATAATTGCTAAAGTGATTGTGGAAAGAACCGATAAGTGTTTAAATCAAAATGTCGCTAAATCAAAATGTAATTGTTTCCAGGAAGGATAAGAAATTATCAAGAGTGTTTCCGGAAACTGATGGCGATGATATTGTGATTTCAGGAATGGCTGGGAAGTTTCCGAATTCACATAATATAGCAGAGTATGAATACAATCTATATAACAAGGTTCGTTTCTGGTTAGAACCTTTGTGTTTGTTGGGAGCACGAGACATAGCGTTAGAAATAAACTCTAGATCTCCAGTTAAAACCGAATGACCTCGTAATGACTTTAACCATGTTCCACAATTAAATAAATCACAATTAAAAATGTTCGTTTGTGACATAGGAAAGTTTTTCACTGAAATTCATAGTTCAGTGTTCAGTGTTCAAATCCAAAAACTGTTTCTCCGCAGCAAACAAAAAAAAAAAAACAAAAATTAGAAAGAGTCATAATGAGGGAGAAAATCATTTTCTTAGATGACAAAATTTTCTACTCGAGAAATTTTTGACACGTTAACTGGTTATGAATTGTTGCGTTTTTAGATATTCTAAATCGTTTTCACTTAATAATCTCTAAACAATAATAAAAACCCTCGACAGTGAAACTTCACAGAAAATCCAGCGCTTACTTAATAAATTATATTCTTCGTAACTTTTTAATACTTATTTTGACAAAATAAATAATATCAAAAAATGTTTTTCTGTAAGTATTTCTATCAAAGGATGAGTTCTTAGCAACACAAATTCATGACAGGGAATCAAATAAAAAAAGTTAAGAGAGTATGCTTTTTGGAGCTTATGGGTTTGAGTTAACCCCAAAAACTTTCCCAGGCTATTATCCTAAAATAAAAGTTTCACTTTAAAAATGCAAAATGGAAATTCTTTGGTTCATGTTTTACTGCACGAATCAGATCACATCGAAAATAAGCTGAAAGACTTCTTATTAATCTTTTGGTAAAAATTGTTATACTTTATTAGATGAACTAGATTACGTAAGGGACGTGATTTTGAAGAGTACTTACTTGAAATCGTTGTTGAACTTTTTGTGTGTTTATCCTCCTTCCGAGATATTTTTTGTACTGTCTCAAGTTTTCATTTTAGTATATTTTAATTGAAAAGTATGGGAACATACCTAATGTATGAACGATATTTTTTGGCGTGGTTGGATGAAAATAATGAATTGTTTTCACACAAAAACTACAACAGCAACAACAAAACGAGAACAACAACAGAAAGCAATAATTATATAAACCATTTTATTTGCTTAAGATTGACATGATCGATGATGACGAACGCCGCTGGCGCCACTTTAATCCTGAAGTTCCAAAACGGTCTGGAAAGATTTACGATTTGGAAAAATTCGATGCAACTTTTTTTGGAGTACATTTTAAGCAAGCGCACACAATGGATCCACAAACTCGTATTTTAATGGAAGTGGCCTACGAGGCAATCATCGATGCTGGTTTAAATCCGAAAAGTTTGCGTGGTACAAGAACAGGAGTTTATATTGGCTCGTGTATTTCTGAGTCCGAGAAAACGTGGTTTTACGAGAAGGTTTCATCTGGTGGTTTCGGCATAACTGGTTGTAGTCGAGCAATGATGGCCAACAGGATATCCTACAGTTTGGGGTTGGAGGGACCTTCGTTCTTGTTGGACACTGCTTGCTCCAGTTCAATGTACGCTTTAGATAACGCCTTTAGTGCACTTCGGAACGGAGAGATCGATGCGGCTATTATTGGTGGTTCTAATTTGCTTCTACATCCATTCGTAACCTTACAGTTTGCAAGGTAAGAAATACATTTACCTGCTTTTATTTCAAATAATCAGGTCACACCAAAACGCTTTACAGACTTGGTGTGCTTGCTCAGGATGGCTTTTGTCGACCCTTTGATAAAAACGCCACTGGTTATACGCGTTCGGAAGCGATAAGTTGCATGTTTTTACAGCGCAAGCGTGACGCTAAACGTGTATATGCCAGCGTCATCTATTCGAAAACAAATTGCGATGGCTACAAGCCGGAAGGCATTACATATCCCTCTGGCAAGATGCAAGAGCAGTTATTGAGGGAGTTCTATAACGAAGTCGATGTAACGCCCGCCGACTTAGGGTACCTAGAAGCGCACAGTACTGGCACTGTTGTTGGTGATCCCGAAGAATGTCGAGCTATTGACAATGTTTTGTGCAATCAAAGACAATCACCGCTCCTTGTGGGATCGGTTAAGTCTAATGTTGGTCATTCTGAGGCCGCCTCTGGAGTTTGTTCTTTGGTAAAAGCTTGTTTTGCTTTTGAACACGGTAAAATTCCACCGAATTTAAACTTCGAAGAAGTTAAACCAGACATTGCGGCTCTGGCTGAGGGTCGTCTTGTTGTTGTCAAAGATGTTGAGGATCTGCACAAACCCTACATAGGCGTGAGTTCCTTTGGCTTTGGTGGTGCCAATGCTCATGCACTACTCAAGGCTTTTGACAAGCCAAAAGTTAACTGTGGCTTGCCTGAAGATGATCTGCCACGCTTACTGATGTGGGCTGGAAGAACGGAAGAGGCTATCAATGTAGTCTTTGATGCCATCGAAAAGAGTCCACTTGATGCGGAGTATATAGCGCTGTTGCAGAACATACAGAAGGAAGATGTTACTGGAATGGTTTTTCGCGGTTATGGAATATTCACCAAGAATGGTATTGAAGCTTCAAGCGTACTCTCTAAGGATGTGCAGCACTACACGGGCATAAAACGTCCAATTGTGTGGGTATTTAGTGGAATGGGTTCACAATGGTCTGAAATGGGCGCTTCTCTGATGTCAATACCGATATTCCGCCAGTCCATTGAAAGATGTCATGCTGCTTTAGCAGACAAGGGAGTGGATTTAATAAATATTCTTACAGTCACTGATCCCAGTACATTTGATAACATCCTGCACTCGTTTGTTGGTATTGCAGCGATTCAAATCGGACTTGTGGATATACTAAGGGCTTTAGACATGGAACCTGATTATATAATTGGACATTCTGTGGGCGAGCTTGGCTGCGGATATGCTGATAGAGGGTTTACACCTGAACAGATGATTCTGGCCTCTTACTATCGCGGAAAAGTAAGCTTAGAAACAGAAAAAATAAAGGGCTCTATGGCAGCCATCGGTTTGGGATACAAAAATATTGTCAAATTGCTACCAGATTCTATAGAAGTGGCATGCCATAATGGGGTGGACTCATGTACTATATCCGGCCCTGCTGAGGATGTAAGCAAATTTGTAGCAGAACTTAAGGAAAAAAATATATTTGCGAAAGAAGTGCCCAGCTCTAATATTGCATATCACTCTCGCTATATCTCCCACATGGGTCCACAGTTGCTGAAATATTTGCAACAGACAATTCCAGATCCCAAGCCCCGCTCAGCAAAATGGCTTTCTTCCAGCGTGCCTATGAGTGAGTGGGAACAAACCGGACGTAATTTGTGCTCAGCTGAGTACCACACAAATAATTTGCTGAGCAGTGTGCTTTTTGAAGAAACTTTTGCTCAGCTACCGAATAATTCGTTGACCATTGAAATTGCGCCACATGGACTCTTACAAGCTATTCTCAAGCGTTCGATGACAAGTGGTGTACACATTCCGCTTACGCAGAGAGGAAATAAGAATAATGCAGTGTTCTTGATGACTGCTCTGGGGAAGTACGTGATAACATTTTCAGCGATGTATTTTTTGAGAAAATCATTTCTTTAATTATTTATTAATAGAATATTCAACAACGGAGTCACTGTACCTGTGGAGAATTTGTATCCAAAGATCCAGTTTCCAGTTTCTCGGGGTACTGCGGGAATAAGTTCCCTTGTCCGTTGGGATCACAGCGAAAATTGGTTTGTTACTAAATATGAGAACATGAAAACGAAAGCAAGCGGTGAACGAGTGTACCAAATAAATCTTTCGAGTGACGATGAGGAATTTTTGAGTGGTCACATAATCGATGGGAAGATTCTTGTTCCTGCCACTTGCTACTTACAATATGTCTGGGAAACTTTTTCACTTATGTATCATGGACCGAGCTACATGGATGTTGCCGTAGAGTTTGAGGACGTACGTTTCGTAAGAGCTACTACCTTATCGTCAGGCGACAACGTTGAGCTTAATATAATGATTAATTATGGATCGGGTAATTTTGAAGTAAAGTTTGTTTAAAATCAAGTAGATGAAATTGTTTAAATCCCACATAATTTTTTAATAGATAACAGAATCAGGAAGCATGGTGGTAACTGGTAAAATAACTGAAATCGAACATCCAACACCACCTGAGGTGTATGAGTTTCAAGAAGAATCGACCTATCCTATAATGTTAACGAAAGATTTTTACAAGGAACTTAAACTACGTGGATATCATTACAATGGAGCGTTCCGCTCGGTTAGGGAAGTTCGAGCCGATGGTCTGTATGGCAAAGTGAACTGGAATTATAACTGGGTGTCCTTCATGGATGCTTTAATGCAAATTAAAATACTTGGAACTGATTCTCGAAGTCTTCTTTTGCCAACTAAAATTCGAAAACTGCGAATACATGGTGTTCATCACTTTAAACGTCTAACACAAATGAGCCCAGAGGACTGTTTCTTCGAAGTTTACATCGATAAAAGGTTTGATCGAATTGTAGCAGGTGGAATTGAAATGACTGGATTACATGCCAGTCCCGTGCAGCGCCGCAGACCACCTGGCATTCCAGTTCTAGAAACATACACATTTTTACCACAGTTTCCAACACCAAACCTCAGTATTTCGAATGCGGTTCGGATTTGTGTTCAGCTAGCCTTAGAAAATACACCGAGCTTCAAAATAAAAATAGTTGAAGTAGATACTGACCAACGAGCACCCATTATTGATAAATTTCTAGATGCTGTGGAGGACCTTCCAATTATAACAGGAGACTATATGTTTCTGTCGAAGCAAGACTTGGAAGACATGCCTGGTATACATATTGAAGATGGAAAGTTGTCCACACAGTCAAATTGTTATTTTATCATTGTTGGTGGCCTTTGTGGTGATGTCAATGAAAGTAACGTGCAAACTTCTCAGAAGTGTTTGGTGGACACCGGTTACCTTGTGGCACGAGAAAGAAAAAGTTCTAACATAAATAGTTTACAAATACCGGATAATTTCAAAATAATTGCAATTTTGCCGTTGGATGACGAGGAGGAAGTATTAATTCTGTTACAGAAGAAGTCTTCAAAAAATATTCTTCCCGATTCAGTTACTGTGGAAATTTCATCAAAAGATTTAGAATTCTCATGGATTGACGTACTGAAAACTGCCGTTACAAGCAAGAAACCAGTTGTCCTTTATTCTCAAAACGATAACATGACCGGAATTATAGGACTAGTTAATTGCTTACGCAAAGAACCAGACGGAAACCTTATAACTTGCTTCTTCATTGACCAAGAAAATGCTCCAGCTTTCAATTTATCAAATCCATTTTACGCAGACCAGTACTCGCTTGGACTCACTTTTAACATATACCGTAATGTAAGCTTGTCACCTTTTTTTGCAACAACTTTAATTTCGTAATCGATTACTTCTAGGGTCAATGGGGTTCATATAGACATCTCCAGTTGGCTATTTCTGACACTCCAAAGGCAGCCAGTGGTCATATCTATGGTAACGTCATGCAACGTGGGGATTTGTCATCACTGCGTTGGTTTGAGGGTCCTTTAGATCCCAAAGATTGCACCATTAAAATCGTATATTCATCCTTAAATTTTCGTGACGTTATGTTGGCAACTGGTCGCCTGGCTGTGGAAATTTATGGGGACAGTCGTATGGATCAAAGCTGCGTCCTCGGACTGGAATACTCTGGCATTAGTTTATCAACAGGCCGCCAAATCATGGGCATGGTAGGCAAGAGTGGGGTGGCTTCGTATGCAGACTTTAAAAGTCGTCTGTTTTGGGAAGTTCCCAAAAATTGGTCAATACAAGAAGCAGCTACGGTTCCAGTTGTTTACGTCACGGTTTATTATGCCTTTTTCTTGGCAGTAGATATACGTAAAGGAAAGAGTATACTTATTCATGCTGGAAGTGGTGGAATAGGGCTTTCAGCTATACGCGTAGCTCTGGCTTATAATCTGGAAGTTTTTACTACCTGCAGTACGTCTGAAAAGAAAAAGTTTCTTCTGGAAACATTTCCTCAGCTTAAAGGTAACAAGAAACTCATTAAATTTTGTCTTATTACAAATTTCATGCATTGGTTTTACAGAATCTCATATTGGAAATTCCCGTGACACATCCTTCGAAACCATGATTAATCGTGAAACAAATGGGAAAGGAGTTGACTTCGTGTTAAACTCTTTATCTGAAGAGAAACTCCTTGCTTCAGTGCGCTGCTTAGGTCAATGCGGTCACTTTTTGGAAATAGGAAAATTCGACATGGCGAACGATAGTAAACTTGGTATGAGTTGTTTTTTGAAAGAACTGACTTTCCACGCTGTGATTGCAGACAGGTTGTTATTTGCGAGTGAAGAGGAATCAGCAGTAAGTAACATACATCATAGTGTTCTGAATCGATCATAAGTATGATAATTTTAGCCTTTTTTTAAATTGCGCTTATTTTTTCCTTCATGAGCGACTTTCAAAAATATTCAGCCAAATTTTAGTTTGACTTTTTTCAAGAAATCAAAACTATGATTAACTCTTCAAATTCGAGTTTTCAATAGTGAATATACGTTTTAGCAAATAATTAATAATTTGTTGTAGGCAGTTAATTGCTGATTCAAATTCGGGGTGATGTATGAAAATTCGAAATTAAAGTGCTGGAAAAGACTGGTTAATTGAAATACAACCATTGTATTAAGCTGTCATGACTTAAGATATTTTCTTCGGACCCAATTTCATTCGGAATTAACAATTTAACACTAAAGATAGAGGTGACAGAACAATATACGATAGTTTTAAAATGTTATTGAATTAATTGACTTTATGACTGTACAGTGTTTGGGATATCATAAAAAATTGGAAACTCAGGTGCATGGTTCCCAGTCTTGGCGCGAAAACTTCAACATATGCACTCAAAAGATTTCTAAGAATGTTGGTTTAAAACTGGAGTCGATTTATTATTAAATTCAAGGCGAAAGACTCATTTCTTAAGAGTTCATGACAATACTATGGTTATGGGTATTGAAGCCTTTACATTTTTTAAATTTGGTGAACATGGCGATCTTTTACGCGATTAAGAAGACATGACAAATTTAAGGCAGAGATCTTCGTAACAATTAAGATTCCGATCTGAACAGTTTCAATAGTTTCGGTTCCATAATTTAAGTTGCATTGTTATATGTTTTCTTGGTGCTCCTTTGTTTTAAGTGTTTGTAAATTTTCCACATCATTTATTTCCTTCATCTAAAATTTGTATTGAAAAGAAAAAGATCGATAATGATAAGTTTGAGTTTGAATTGGATAAAAGCTTAGGCTGATCTTATAAAATATTTCTTTTTTTTTTACTAGTTAACTCTGATTATTTTTCAAAAATTTCTATTTTTTTTCACAGTACGTTAGAAGTCTTATCGACCAAGATATAGCGAACGGTATTATCCAACCTTTGCCAGCTACCGTCTTTCAAGCGAGTGAAATCGAACAGGCTTTCCGCCATTTGATCGGTGGAAAGCATATTGGAAAAGTTCTGATTCAGGTGCATGACTCACCGGAATCTCTCCTTACTCTACCTGTGCGAGCTTTGAAACAGATATACTTCAATCCAAAACTCTGCTACGTAATACCCGGTGGCCTTGGTGGCTTTGGGCTGGAACTTGCAGATTGGATGGTGATTCGAGGTGCAAGAAAGCTCATGTTAAGCTCCAGCAGAGGCATAAGTAAGGGCTATCAATCATACCGCATTGCGTAAGTGTAATAAGTAATTTTTGATCGAATAAATGCTAAATTCTTGACTGTTTATAGCTTGTGGAAGAACTATGGCTGCGCTGTTAAGGTGAGTACTTCAAATATAACTACTTTTGAAGGCTGCAGAGCTCTGCTAGAAGAAGCTGAAGCAATGGCTCCAATTGGTGGAATTTTCAACCTAGCAGTGGCATTAAGAGATGGCATATTTGAAAGTCAAACTAAGGAAAAATTCATAGAGAGTCTTGCACCCAAAGCTGTTGCTACAAAGTACTTGGATGAGCTCTCACGCTCCTTCTGCCCTAAGCTCGAGCATTTTGTTGTGTTTTCCAGCGTTTCTTGTGGTAGAGGAAATGCTGGCCAGTCAAATTATGGCATGGCTAATTCGATTATGGAGCGAATAATTGAAGATCGTGTTGCGAATGGCTATTGTGGAAAGGCAATACAATGGGGTGCAGTCGGTGAAGTTGGTTTGGTTGCTGACATGGCCGAGGATAAAATCGATATGGAGATTGGTGGCACTCTGCAGCAACGCATATCATCTTGTTTGCAGGAATTGGACGTTTTATTATCCGTGGACGATCCACTTGTTTCAAGTATGGTAGTTGCAGAAAAACGTGTTGGCCGAAAGGGCAACGAAGGTATTATAGAGACTGTCATGAACATAATGGGTATTCGTGATTTGAAAACTGTGTCTCTGGGCACAACGCTTTCTGAATTGGGCATGGACTCGCTCATGGCAGTGGAAATAAAGCAAACACTTGAACGTGACTTTGAACTGATTCTTACACCACAAGATCTACGGGCGCTTACTTTCCAAAAACTCCAAGAATATGCGGATATCAAAGACAGAGATAGCGAAGATGTGGTAAAGATGATCTACGCTTCTGAAAGTAATCAACTTGGTATGGAAATGTTGATGAGAAATCTTGGAGATGAAAAACATTGTAATGAAATAATGCTGCCTCTGAAGACTGCGGTATCTGCGACTAAGCGGAATAATCCCCCAAATATTATCATACCAGGCTTAGAGGGAACCGCTGGTCAGGCGTGGTACAATATCGGTGCGAATATCATAAACAAAGCTAATGTTTTACAATTACACCGTTTTTCTGAACTGAAGACTGTAAAAGATATTGCAGAAGCTGTATTTGAAGTAAGTATACAACCCTTCCACGATTTACTTTGCATGACACTTTAAATTCATGATATCATAACTTTAATTGCCCTCAACTTTGAATTGCAAATTAACTTTCACCAATTTCCTACAATTTTCAAACTTGCAGCAAGTGAAGTCAGTTCTTAAAACTGCTGAGCCATTCTATTTGATCGGCTACTCATTTGGATCACTTGTTGCTTTGCATCTCACTGGCTTACTTGAAAAGGCTGGATACCGTGGCCGACTGCTTCTTATTGATGGTGCGCCCCAATTCCTAAAAAAACTTACTTTTGCCCATCTTGGTGAAGATTTCTCGGAAGATCATCTTTACGATTTAATTTTCTCCAGCATTGTAAGTCAAATATTCTCCGACGTGTCAAGAGAATCAGCTGCACAGATTTTCTTAAGCTTAAATACATTGGAGGAGAAAATGGGAAAGTTTTTGGAGTACGTCGACAAGCAGAGTCTGTACAGCAAGGAGTATGCGAAAACTACTATACAAGCTATGTGCAACCGTGTTTGCATGGCAGCTAATTTCGACATAGAATCGATAAAAGATCTGAAGACTCCTATTACTTTGATAAGACCTGCTGAAGTATCCCTGCAGGACATCGAGGAAGACTACTGCTTATCAAAAGTTACAAGTGGGAATGTAGTTTTAAAAGTTATTGAAGGCAACCATTCTACCATGTTGGATAATCCAATTTTGACACAGTTTATCAATGACTTCGATCCGTCATTGGAAGATGACAAAATTTTCGAGGAGTATATTCGTGATGATAAGCCGGTAACGATAGCTTAAACCACATTTGCCGATAGTTTTAAAATAAATTAATTTTGCCAGACACTAAGTCGAAATGATATATAATAATAAAATAAAATTATATATAATAATATTTACATACAAATGTTTGTTTTTTGAGGAATATTTAAATTTTGACAAAAGCCAAGTTTTCCTTTATTTTCTTCCCTATTATATTAGAATTTTACAATTTCTTTCGCATTCGTTAGTATTCTTATTTAAGAGGAATTTGATATCTCGCCAGTTCTGTATAGCATAGGTAAGTCCGAAGATTTATTATTGCCTTTTAGTATTTTTTTTTGTACGTGAAGACAACTTTATATATGTATAAAGTCATAAATACCAGGATAAATAAATAATAGAATTTATTTGTTTGCGAATTATTGAAAATTGTGTTTGGTGTACAAAAAAGTTATTTACAAGTTTGACACTTTATTGTGAAAATTTTGTTACAAATTAATTTGTCCATCGTTAGCCACTACTTTTTCCCATCTTTCTGGCAATTTTTGGATACCATCTCGAAAAAACGATGAGTCTTTTGATGCGATCCCAGAATCGATAGAATTTTGGAGTTCTTTAAAAGAGCGAATGGGCTTGCGTCATTGAGGAAGTAGTCGGAAGGGGCAAAGTCTGGGCTATACGGAGGGTGGGGTATGACTTCCCATTCCAGCGTTTCAAGGTATGTTCTGGCCGGCTGCGCAACATATGGCCCAGCGTTGTCATGTTGCAAAATTACCTTGTCGTGCCTTCGTTCGTATTCTGGCCGTTTTTGCTTTAATGCTCTCGCGAAAACGCATCAGTTGAGTCCGGTAGAGCTGCCCTGTGATGGTTTCACGCGGTTGTTACAGCTCATATTACACCACGCCCAATTGGACCCATCAAATACAGAGTATGACCTTGCCACTGTGAATATTCGGCTTTAGCGTTGATTTTGGCGTTTGGCCGGGTGGCCCGTATGATTTCTTGCACTTGGGGTTATCGTAATAAACCCATTTTTCATCACTAGTCACAACACGATGCAAAAATTCCTTTCTTTTTTGCCGTTGGAGGAGCTGTTCCCAAATGAAAAAAAAAAATGGCGTTCGAAGTCTCTCGGCTTCAATTCATACGGCACCTAATATCTTACCTTTTGGATTATTCCCATGGCTTTTAATCGAACAGATATGGCTTGTTTAGTTACTTCCAATGTTTTTGCGAGTTCTTCTTGCATTTGGTACGAGTTTTCATCCAATATAGGCTCCAATTCGGCTTTCTCAAACTTTTCTGGCCTTCGCGCTCTTTATCATCGGTATTAAAATCACCACTTCTTAAACGTCTCTACCAAAACTCACATGTGGAAATCGATGAAGCATATTATACGAATTGTAGGACTCGTAAGCTTTTTGCTGCATTTGATGATCGTCAGCTGCATTTGTCTTCAAATGAAAGCATACTGAAAAAGGAAATCTAATGATGAGGCTTTAAAATTAAATTTTTTATAACTGGTCATTTGACCGATTTAAAAAAAGTGATCGTTGATCACTTTTCTAAGGGTTCTGTAAGGCGCTTTACTGCAATGCTTTTCATAGGGTAAATGTATTTGATTGGAAAGTCGCTACCCTTCGGTAACCTAAGCAAAAAAGTCTCTAAAGCACACCGAAAGCTTATCAAGATCAAGGCTGAAGCGATTTGTCACAATCGCGAACTCTCGGTGAATGATTGAATGCAACAACAGCTTCAGTTGCTGAAAAGTCGAAGAGAGAAGCGGTTGTTAAGTGCTGCATACTTTATAGATTCTAAAAGCTCTTTAAATCTTGCTACGATACATAAAAAAAATCTTTTCCCCGCTTAAAAACTGTCGTGGTTCGTTGATGAATTTTAATGTTTTCAAAATTCTAAAAGATCGCATGACGCACGATCGTCGTAGACAGTGAAGCTATAACATCGCGGAAGTGTTTGTAAACAAAAAGCTTAGCTTGTACATTTTTTTTTTAATTTCGCAGTACTGTGTAGCGCTATTCTTCTCATCATTTTAAGTGAAAAATATATTTAAATTCAACCCAGGTCGCTCAATTTAATTACATCAAAGTAAACAAACTGAGTAAATGTTTGGAACGATCGGTCTCTACGAAGTGTCTCTCACTTGTTCACTAATAGTTCTATGAAATTACAAGAGTAAATTTAAAAACCGATTGATATGAACTAAAGCTGTTTTAACTTAACAAATTAGTTTTAATAACAGGTACTAGGGGCGATCGAGAGTTCAAAAGTCCGACTAAGTAAAAAAATACTCATTGTCGATATAACACGCAGATATTATAGGTGCCATTTTTTTGATCGGTTGATTTAATCGTTTGTGAGTGTGTGTGTATTTATTGCGAGTATCTCAGTGTCTCGAAGAAAAGAAAATTCAATTGCCATACAAACAAGCTGTTTTTCCTTCCCATGAAATCATGACCATCATTACAATTAATGTTATGCAGAGTTTGATTGTCAATTCGTTGCTCAGCTGGACCTTCTGTGAACAGTTCAACGTGCCGCAATCGAGGTTTGTATTGAAATCGTTTAAAGCAAAAGAAGATATTAATGAACGTTTTCATTGTTACTCTGTTTGCTAAATCTTTTTTCATCACTGTTTTGATATTATCATAATAGCCAGTGGTACAGCACTGCACAGTGGTTTCAGTCTGAAAAAAAAACTGAATATATAAAAAAACATTTTTAGAATAAATTTAAATATAATTTATTAGTAAATAAATAAAAAGTTGTGACAATGAAAATAAACGTGGCATGAGACGTAGTGCATACGAAAGGTATTATATAGCGTACATTCTTGGATTTCGCAATGATGTATTGGTTTAATAAAATGTCAAAGTTGAACAGTTTTTTTTTTTTGCTTTTTTCTCTTTGACAACAATTTATCGATCCATTTTGTTTCGTAATGTTCTGTTATCCGTTAACAACCGTAAATATACCCAAATCAAGTATGAGGAGTGGCGGGTCTCCAATATGTTCTGCATTAACTCATGCAATTAACTCATGAAATTAGTAAATTATTGTTTTGAATTTGCTTTTATCAAGTTATATGTACATTTTACATTTTTAACATGTATTATTACAATGAAAAAATAAGAATTAGAAGGAATAGGAAACAAGTGCATCAAACTTTTACTTAAAAACTAGAACAACAATATTGAGACAACTGATGGAAGACACTCATAATCCGCCACTGCATATAGGAAGCACGAAATACATATAGGAATCAGAATTAGACACAGAAACATCATAGTTTATATTCTGGTTAAGATAACTCGTTTAAGTTAAGTTCGAAGTTCGTTGCCAATTAAGGCTTCATTTCTTAGTTGCGTGTCACCTTTTTACCGGCAAAAAAACAATTAACAATTGACAAAAATCAAGTTTGAAGAGTAGTACTTCGATAAGCGTCTTAGTTAGTTTTGGATTCATTCTACACAGAAAATAAAAGAATTGATTTATTACCTAAACTAGTTTAGCTAATGTGAAAGTTTCTATTTCACCTAATCTTTTCAACAACTTTTCTACTTACACAGTTAATTTAACAATCATGCATTAGGTAATTCACCTAATTCAAATTAGTTAATTCAACTAAAATTTTGCTTATTAAATCATCTAATTCTTCTAGTTATTTTACCTAATGCAAGTTGTCGATTTGTTCGTACACTAGGGAAATAACGCATATTAGCATTATCCACGCCTCAGTATAAATTTTATATAAATATTTATATGGATAAATCAAAAGCTTTCCTTACAACTTGTTTTTTTCCCGTATTTGAATTTTATAGGAGCACAGCGCTCTCCTATAAAAAACATAAATAAAAACAAAGTGAGAAAATTTTACAAAAAGTAAAGCCTCATTGCGAGATTTGAACTCGGGCCGCTTGCGTTATAGTCAAACGCTTTACCGCTGTGCTGTTACGGCGTCTTATAATTTGTGAACAAAATGTATATAAAAATATGAGGTCCACAACTCTGAAATTATGTTTCCACAGCAATTTGATTAATTGGTATGTAGAGTAAATTTCTGGATTGCAAATTTAGCTCAATAGATAAAGCGTTGGTTGTTGAAATCTTGAGATCACAGGTTCGAATCTCAGCGGTGGCAAAGAAATTTTTCAGTAATTTATACAATGTATATATCTCTCTCATTCTATCTACTATAAAACGAATCTTTCTTCTCTATCATGTGACGAAATGAAGTCAAGTCACCGTCACCTAAGGAAAGTTTCACTTCAAAATAGAAATTGCAAAACAAAAAACATATTTTTTGCATATTTTTTGCACGGCATTCCCACTCTTAAGTGGGAATGCTATCTAAATAATTAGATGATTTTTCTACACTTAGTAGGTGGCTTGCCTAATCTGAAGTGGTCATAGTTTAAAAAAAATTAGCTAATTCTTCTAATAAATTATGTGTCTTATCTATTTTATGGTTGAAGGTACACCTAAATATTTAGGTTTTTTTAGCTACTCTCGCAGTTAAACTACCCAATATAATTGCATATAATTAACATTTAGAAATTGGTAGCGCACCTAATCAAATTCGTTGACTGAAAATCACCGGATTACTTTAGCTGAATTGACTACATTTTTAGGTAAAAGTTCTACTCTTTTTTTTCTGTGTAGTGTGTTCACTCTTAAAGGGCCTTTTCTCCCCTCTGAATTCATCCCATGTAATTATTTTCTAAATCTTCATAAATATAAGCAAGAATTTTAAGTATAGTTTAGCAAACTTAGAAACTCATGACTTGAATAATTTTTAACCAGTCTATTCAAATATGTCTAGGCAATAGTCAATTAGTAAAGTCAAATTAATGTTATTAAGTATGAATGTGGAATTTATGTGAACATTTTTTCAAGTTAGAATCAGTACTTTGAGTATAACTGAGTCATATATAATTGAGTCATGTGAAAAGTACAGAAATCACATAATAAATAATATGCCATAAACTGTATGTTAGTAATTTTAATGCAGATTAAACTAGAAATATGCTTCTATAGTAAAACTTTGTTTTGGTGCTAGCGCCGCACAGTGGAACAAGGCGGCCGTTTAGAAAATCTGCCGAAAAAAATCAATTGTAATAATTGAATAAAGTGTGAATGCCATTTGAAAGTTAATATTATTCAAATATGAAAGAAATTTATTAAAAACGTTGTACGCCCACAATTTGTTTCTTTTTCAGGGGTACTATTTTTATAAAACTGTTAATTTTTCACAGATTGTAACAATGTATATATCATTTTCTTTGTTAAGCCTTGAATTTTATTATTTGATACAACAGCAATTAAAATATAAAACTGTTTAAAAAATTTGCGATTAAAAATCTTGTAAAATTGGGAAAATTTTTCATATTTCAAAATTGAAAATAAATTGTGAAAAATACCTCCTTAAATTTTTCATACCGTAGAGAATACTGTAAAATTTAAGAAAACATAAAAGTGCAGTTACATCCAGGTGCCGTTTTTAATAATTGAGCTTTTTCTGTGACACCTCAAACAAAATTGAGACATTTGAAATTTTTTGTACTCAAATTACAATGAACTTGTTTGATTAATTTAGATGTAGTCTTCATAGTTTGATTTCGAATAGATTGCACTTTACAAAAATGGATGGATTTCTTTGATAGTTAACTAACATAAAAACTAAAATTGATTGATATTGACATTGATATTTTAAAATTAAAAAATACTTCTCCAATTTTTTTATATTTTATAATCAGAAGTGTAAACTCTAAAAAGAAACAAATGCAACTGTCTTAAAAGTGCCCTTTTTGCATAAAATACTTTTTCTTCAACCTCCTCAAAACTGAAATTCAATTAAATTTACTTCTTCGCTTTTTTTTAGAATTCCTGTATGTCGTTGGCGACCTTACAGTCTGGAGGATAAATCAATCATAAATCAAATATATTTATCTCATTTAAAACTATTTTAAATGTTATCTTAAGGGTAATCACAAGCGGGCAAACGGTTAAAATGTTAAATTTTGAAAATTGACTAGTTAAAACAAAATAAATTTCATGGTTAAATTATTTCTGGTAACGAATATACATAAAGTCCATAAAATGATTGTGCGCGGATGTGTAAAAAAAAAAAATAAATAACTGGTCATTTCAGCCCTTGAAAGGACTTTGACCTAGCTTCTTATGATCAATGGTGCTGTGCGTATTATTAAAGTTTGTACACAATTGACCGAGAACCGGACCTACAGGTTTAACGCCGACTCCGAGCGGCGATGAACGGAATGTTCTCGTTCTCAAGAAGCTTTACATGGCATTTTGATTACTCCCTGAGGTTTGCCATTGTCTGCAGAGATTTAGCGGCCGTACAGAAAAATCATTTTTAATTCAAATTATTTTCTGTCGCTGCTGGGGTTTGAACCCGGGTCTCCAGGTTCGTTGACATAGAGGCCACGCACTTTAAGCAACTACGCCACAGACGCCACGAATGTGTAGTTATTCAAAATTTCACCTTGCCAATTAAAATTTTTCCTGAAGGAGCTTTGGAAGCAAAGCACAAGGACATATGAAAGTATCGTTTGAGCCTCACTGGGAAAGTTTCAAGAGAATTATACATTTATGATCTCATGGTTGTACTTCTAATATCATTTGAGCCCCTTATTTATTGCGGTAACAAAATTAATTATATTGATATATCAAATGATATTTATAATGATGAAGTACCGCAAAAGGAAGAAGAGAAAGGGGAATTAATATCTAGCTATAGCGATTGAGAGTAGCCACGTATGTATGAATTTAATTTATAAGGTTATTTACAAATAAAGTCGAATTTTTCTAACTTGGAGACATAATTTTGTATGGGAGATGGACGATTGGAAGATTTGGAGCTCAATAATATTTTGCTGTTACAAATGTTGTGTATTTGAAATTATATTATTTTACGATTAGTTATGGCCGAGTTATAACACTTTAACACAAATTGTATGTATCAAACAAAAAATTGTATGGGAGGGGGAAGTGTCCATTAACTGATTTCAATAATTTTTATAAATTTTTAGTTAACTGCTCAAAAGACATATGTCCATTAGGGTGGCCCTTAACTGTATGCTCAATTTTTTTTTTTATAAATTGAATATGTGCGGTGCCCTCGTTTGTTTCTTATCATGCCAAAATTATATTCTGAAAATTTCAGGAAAAAATATTAATATTTAGACGTGCCGCAAAGCGAAACTTCATTCGAAATACACATTCATATTGGAAAAAATTGTTTTTTTTCAACAATAATTAAAATTAAGACAATTTTGTGTGATTTTTTAATCAACGAAACAAAATATCGCATTAGGCATTTAATTTATTTTCCCAACGTGCTATCATTCGTCGAAAACAGTTGACTAATACGAAAATTACATTTTTATTGTTTTTAAGAAATATTTTTTTTCCGAAAACAAATGAAATTAATGTAATTTTTTTTTTCAATCTTTTATTGGCGCATGAGCATAAACATTTCTTTCCAAGGAGATATTATGTGTCGAAATCGGGTAAAAATGCGAAAACTCGAAATTTTTAGTGGAGCAAAAAAGCTATTTTTAAAAAATACTTTTTTCGAAAATACATAAGTAAAATTAATTATTTTGAAAAAAATTATGTTTCTAATTATAAATTGTATAAAGTTTGTACGTTTCTAACACAACAATAACCACATAAAATTAAATCTTAATCAATGCATTTATTATTTTATTTTTTTTTTTTTTATTTAAACTTAACACCGTTTATTATTCATAATTGTTTTTACTTTAGTTATTGTTCGTAGGGTCAAAATAAAATTTCACGACTGTATCCTGGATATTTCTTACGATAGTCCCGGATAATCATTAAATTCTCAATCAAATAATCAGAAATACATATATACTTTCAGGAGATAATCCTGTTGGTTTGTGTTCTTAGTTAGGAGGCTATTAAAATCAGTTATTAATTTAACCGCATGTTAAGATGTGTCATTACTTCTCTAAAAGTACTGATTTTCAGAACATCAGTGTAGTCTTTTTGAGATTTCCAATCTTTTGAATGTACTTAAAGGAAATCTGTTCCAATTTTGAAACGTTGGGAAAATTTCATTGATGATGGTGATAAAAAGTCTCAAAAAGTCAAAAGAAGATGGTGTTTGTATAAAAATACTTTCTTTCTGCTATCACTTTCAAACTGGTCATCTTCCTGGATTTTTTTAGCCATGTCAACTTTAATTTCTGTTGGAAGACTTTCGTCGAACAACACAAAAGGAGGAGAAAAGGTATATTTGTCTATCTGGGTTGTATTAATTCTCATGGAAACTGTAATTCATATAATATTTTTCCTGTGCTCTTTCTACATTATAATACTACACTGAAAAAAAAATGTTTTAAAATTGACGACAATTGTTATTAATTTGACGATATTTTTGTTTAAAAAATAGCTTGCAACAAATTTCGTCAAAGTAAGAGCAAATGTATTTAAAAATTTTGAAAAACATATGAAAAAAAAGTCAATTTAACAACACATTGTGTTTAATTTTAAGCTAACTTTTTTTTTCAGAGTAGTAAAACTCAAATAATAAAGCTAAACCAATTTTTAATTATTTTATAAATCATACTTTCTTCTCCTCGAGTTTGCGCTTCCTCTGTTTTTCTTTTTTTTCCGAATAAGTTTGAGCTTCTGCCATGCTCTTAAGACGTCAATCATGCAACCGGGTCTTCCATTTTCTCTCTGGAGTAGTAAAAATTGTCTGTCATCCTCTATTCGGATTAGGTTCAGAACGTCCCTGTGTGAAATATCAAATAGATTGTAAAATTCATCGCAGAATAAAGTCTCCTTAATTTGCTGCTTTTCTGTTGTGCGTTACTGACTTCTTTGTAAATTTTTCGAACATTTGTGCAAATCTAACAACTTTTGAACACATCGATGGGGGAACTCTGGTAGGTATGCTTGCCTTTTTCCAAAAATCTATGCAAGTTAAGATCACCCTTTATTCAATAAGTAAATTGTAAATGTAAAGAAAATTGTATCTTAAAGATTCAAGAATGGTTTTGTCTTAAGATTCTTTTTCTTAAGTTAAAATTTGTTATGTCAGCAAATATTCTGGCTGATGCAATATTTCATCTTGTGATGAAATACTTTTGTTTATAATAACGCGATCAAGCCATCCTCAGTTTTGTTTATATTAAAAGCCTTTAAATAAGATAAGAACTGATTTTCACAGTTAGGTTTTTAGCCCAGCTCAGCCAGTTGAGTTCCTAGAGTATTTAAGTGAAGTGAATAAAAAATAATAAACTTTTTTAAAAACACAAAAAGGTACAAGTGTTTAATTAATTTGCATTCTTCTATAGTAAGACTTGCACTTGTATTCAAAGATAATTTCACTGTTTTTATCTTAAAAAATTTTACTTGAAGGACATCTATGTTAGAAGGTAACCAGTGCTTTCACTTTTAGTAGATTCAATTATATATATTTTTTGTCTTAAATGTTATAAGTTGATTGGTTAAACATAATTGCAGAACGTTAGTAAAATAATTTTAGAAAAAAATTAAAATTTTTTTTTTCGCTCGACCAAATAGTTGTAGTTTTCTCACTTTGTAGCCAATTTCAACGGATGATAGCTCGTTTGAGAGATAATGTTATGTAAAATACGATATTATGTTGATTAGATTAGAAAAGAACATTAAATTGTCTTCATTTTAATTATTGTTGGAAAAAAAACAATTTTTTCCAATATAAAGGCATATTTTGAATGAAGTTTCGCTTTGCGGCACGTCTAAATATTAATATTTTTTCTTGAAATTTTCACAATATACTTTTGATATGATAAGAAATAATCGAGAGCACCGCACATGTTCAATTTAAAAAAATTTAAGGGCCACTCTAATGTCCATAGACCAAGTTTCACTGAAGTCCGATAAGGTTTACTATTAATGGCCACATTTTGTATGAAAGCATTCCACTGTGCACCGTGGTTATGGATTGATATGAATATATATGATTGGGGTTATGGATCGATATGATTCGACCATAATAAGAAAACTAAAGTTTAAAAGGGTGTGATTTTAAAGTTTAAAAATTTTATTAACTTACCTATGAAAGAAAGAAATGAGCTGCGTCAAGTATACAACTTGTTAGCAAGGGAACACCCAAATCGATTCTTCACTTTTTTTTTATCTTACCAAATTAGAATGCATTTATATTGGTTATCCTTTTGTATTTGTTCTTGCAGTTTTCCGCCCGTTTTCAATGGTAGTCATTTCCAGTTGACACGAGTATCGTTATCTAAGTCTGCTTACGAGCCATACGGAAGCATACATCCGCCAACAAATGACTTTAAGTTGTCAAAAGACGAAACTGTTACGACGAGTAGCACTCCACAGCGTCCCACGTTATCCTTGGTGAAACGTCAAGCCAATGACAGTAACGATAATAGCAAGAGCAGCTTCCAAAAGGACGAACTCGGCTGGTCAAATATCAATGCAGAGGTTGACATAATTGTTCCGATGATCGTGGCGCATTTGCAAAAGTTGGGCATTGAATATTTGGAGTTGCCAAACATTCAAGAAAGCATTTCAGTGGTAAGAAAAAAGTCAGGTTTTTAATGTATTAAAAATAAATACATTAGAGATAAAACCATAAGTCATCGGTAATTAACATGTATGTACTTCTCATTTCACTTCTGTGGCTTTTTCCATACAGTCCATACTTTTCCCAAATCCATTCAAGAAATTTATATTTGGTTTCAACCTGTAGTGGTTTTGCCTTATTGCAGAGTTCACGTCATGGAGTGACCCAGTTAGACTTATTTGAATGACAGCAAAAATTGGTATACCACGCTGTCAAAATACAAAGCTGTCACATCCTTAAGTGAAAATCCGTCCTTAGCTCTTAATTAGAAATATAATCCGTGAATTCTTTTTGATTTTTATTTTATGATTTATGCTGTTAGGAGCGAATTAGATACCAAATTAGAGATGAGACATCCGTTGTTTTTTAAAAAACCCTTTTTTTTAACGGTATGATCACGCAAAAGAAGAAGCAAGGCTCCTCGTTTTTCTTAAGAAGTGATTTTGCGAAAGTTACAAAAGCAGCTCGAAGCTAAATTTCTAAAGAGTCCTATAATTCCTATTCATATAGCAAAAACTTTTGAAATATACTATAATTTCTGGAATTTTTCTGCGCCGGACATTGTGAGAAATGATGTAATGTAAAAATAAAAATCAGTTACAGTTTTCAAAAAAATTTTTTTTTTCTTTTAAAAATCTCTTAAAAATTTCTATTTTAATTGATTTAATAATTGATGATGATATCAAAATTTTTTTGCAGAGCCCTTTATTCATAACGTATAAGGCGGGTCTGTTCTTGACCAACGGTATCGTCTACAACATGGCAGGTATTCAAAGATATGGCGACGCTTTCATGACCTACGAAGACAAGTCGTTTATTTGCAGGTTTAATTTGATTATTAAAAGTTTACAAGTAAGCAATTTGACAAATATTATTATTAATAAGTAAAAGAGTTCAGAAAAATTGTGTAACGAAAAAAAAATCTGTTTCTTTTTCTTTTAAGTTCGAATACGATTTTCTAATCAAGTTGATGGCTCTTGAAGGCTATGGTAAAGTTATTGGATCTCTTGATGATACCATCATCTTTGGAGACCTCTCTATAGGCGTAGTCGATACTCGTCTGAAGCTTAATGATTTCCGTATAATAAAATTTGAGTAAGAAACTGATTAAATGCTGTTAATAATTTGACTTGAAGATTTAAAATTGGTTTTTTTATTTTTTATTTAGACAAATTCATGTCCAACTTGATCAACGACGTATTATTAGACAACTCACCGGAGTAATATTGAGTCCAATAACAAACTTTTTTAAAGATCGTATCACAACATCAATATCCGATGGCTTAAAAGAGCAAATGCAGCTAGTTATGGATGATTTTAACGACAACGATCCTTTGGAGTTGAAGACATTCGCAAAACAAATGTTGTCCGGTCTGACGGGAAAAGATTAATCCTGATTGATGATTGGAATTTTTATAATAATTAATTTGAAAAAATTGTGATTGTAGTGTTATTGTTATTTAGTAAAGTAAGGTATGCTTGTAAAAGATCTTGCATAAATATTTGAATTGATTATTTTTTTATACGCTATATTTAACTATACGCTGGGTCAAATTTCCGAGTTTGTACTATACAATAACAATAATGATGGCTACGTCAAATTGCTGTTGAGTAAAAAAGTGTTTTTTTGCTCTCCTGAAAAGTAATGATTTTCAGATTCGCAACTTCACATTTGTAACGACGACGATATGTAGTTTCAAGTCAATTTATGGATGCAGAAAGCAAACAGATATTGCTAGCAAAATCACTTTAAGAATAAGCTGATGGAGAATATTTTGTCTTCCTTCCTGATATAAATTTAAAAATTGGTTTTCATTGCATTCTTTAGATCAAGGACAATTTTTAGTGGTAAATTTTCAGTCTTACTCCTTACCGATCTTCAAAAATTGGTTTCTATTTTTATTCTCATCCTTACAGTTGTTTTCTTTTCAGGAGCATACACTTAAGAAAGGGATGACGATTAATAAAGACTGTAAGTGTAATAATTTCCAAAAAATATTTAATACATTTTATAAAAATAAGCATTCATTCAAATATTTTTAATCATTCCATTTTTCAGGTTAAGCACTGTGCGGTATTTGAAAGAAAATTGTTTCTCAAGAATTTTGTTTAGAAAAACAGTTTCTTTTGATATCCGAAGGGTACAAAAAAAAAATAGAAGCAGTCGAATACTCTTATAATTTTTTTACGAGTTTGATGAACCATTTTTTTTTTGAGTCACAGGTTGCAGCACAACTTGGATATTCTTATGTGTCCTACAACTTGTATTTCACACATAAATTTCCGTTTTATTGAACGGATATCAAGCAAATTGAAGTCTTGATTGTTATTGAGCCCATGGCGTTTGTTTTTGTTTCATCTTTAATAATCATCCTGTTTTATATATTTTCAATAAACTTCCGCTTAACGTGCATCAACTTATTGAAGGTTTCTCTATTATTAGTTTCAAATATCTAACAAGCTTATTAGTATGGATGATTTTACCCGTAAAGCAGATGAATTTTAGTATTTGGCGAGTTATAGTCAAGCAAAAAGAAATCTAATCAATGTGGCACACTTACAATGGTAAAAAATATTTAATGTTTGTGTGCATACTGAAAAAATAAACATATTAGTAAGTCCCAATAAAACATGGCCTTAAAAAATACCTGTTCTAGGTATAATGTAAAAAATATAAGATACTAAAAATGCATTTTATCTCTAAGGAATTACTTGAATGTTGAATTATCGGAAAGAAAACATATCGCATAGTTGCAAATGCATGAAGTTAAACTAGGGAAGAATGGAGAGTACACTCTAACAAAAATGAATTTGAATTCACTGCAAAAATTGCTGGAACTGATTCCTCCATTGTCGTGAAATATCGCTATAAGAGCGTTTATCAACAAAATGTCTCTCTCTTAGATTATTTTATAAGCGAAAACACGTTAAAAAAGCGGGAAAAAAGAGAGGAAAGAGAGAAATTAACAAAAAAAAAAAAAAACGCTTAATTTTTTAATGATCAAAATGGCGTGATCTTTTCTACAAAACGCCAATAATAAATAAAATAAAAAGAGCGTAGGTAGGAGTAGCATAAAAAATGGATTATTCACAATAATATAAATACCGCTCAACTATCGCCAAAATTTTCACAAAAATAATTATCATATATTTTCTTCAAACCCTGTAGAAATTCAAAATCTCAAACTAACCCAGCATCAATCCTAAGATTTTTTAAGGTTAAAACTGAATAATGTTTCCGGAAATGACATCATCTCAGAGTCAATTTTGGTAAAATTTTTAACAATGCATACATTGGTGTTGATAGAAGTGGCTAATTAAGGCAACATCTGTTGAAAACATCATTCTTTATTGAAACGCATGAATATAAAGCAATACTTTGCAAAATAAAAACAAAAAATTAAACTCTGTCAGGTCGACCGCCAATTATTTTAAAATCCTGAAAGGATTTTATGCAAGGTATGAATTTATTCATATGCGAACATTTTCTATGCAGTCCAACATTTTTTGTTCTCAATGCTATTTGCTGGGTCCGAATATTCAAAAGGCGCTTTCCTGAACATAGCCAGCATTTTGTGTTTCAACGTTGCCTTAACCGCTGCCTAGCACGCCTTAATGGCCAATAGCTATGTTAGTCGCTTCAGTAAGCTGTGTGCTAACCACCATATCAATGCAGCCATAAATAATAGCGGAGTTTTTCTAAAGAGCACTTCTATCAGCAAATCCTCCACCTATCGCACCCAGTACAAGGTACAAAAAGAGTTGGCATGTGAATGTGAGTCTCATATCCGCATCACTTACTTCCGGCGCTGTTCTGAAACGAAAGTGTTCTTTTATCGGTCGTTCTGGCAGTTTGGCGTTAAGTCAGTAGCGAGTGGTTTTTGGTAGTGTTATGCGAGCGATTTAGCTGCAATTTAATTAAAACGCTTTGGGCTTTGGGCAACAACGAAAAATGCACAAAATGGAAAGAGGCTCTGTGTTATAGAAGTGCGTTACGAGAAGGGAGTGGAGCTAGCCATTGGTCTGTATTCGAGAGCAGGTACTTGGATTTAAAGCGGAAAGTAAGCTTCGTAGTGCCTACGCAAGCATACATTTAAGGGTTTTGCATTGATTGAAAGAAAAGTTCTTTATTACATGTCCGCAAATATGGTCTTACATTTTAAAGCATAGAAAGCAAAACGAGATTTTTCTTGGCTGTATCTATTATTAACTGTGGACCAATCGATTCCAATTCAAGGTCCCTAGCTTGTTTCAGCTTTCAGTAATTTTTCTGATCGGCCTTCACCTATCTGCATACAATGGTTAACCTCAGAGAGTAAATAGTGCCATGTAAAGCCGTTTGGACTCGGTATATAACTAGTAGGTCCAGTTCTCGATAATTTGCGCACAAACATATAATAACACAATTCGATCAAAAGAAGCTCGGTTAAAGTCCTTTCAAGGGCTGAAATGGCCAATTTGGTTTGTTTGTTTCTTGTTTATTATTAACTAGGACGTTATTTGTGGTTTAATATTTTGGGTGATGCAATAAGTCAAAGCTTGACTGTCCAGTTCCATCATAAGCGCCAATATATAATCAGTAAGAAATTGTCTTGAAATATTTAACAATTTTGTTTATTTTCGAAAGATTTTATGATTCAATTACTACATTGCGTACAATTTTAATTTAGCATTGGCATTAGGTTCGTACCATTTTTGTGGCAATATTCTGAATCAATTTGAAAAAGTTAAATAAAATGCATTGAATGCTTCACTGACTGAAAAATAGGTGAACATAACAGAAATGACCTTGAATGCTTAGTGCCTTCTAGCTCATGCCACTTTCCACTTGATAGCAAGAAAATCTTTGCTATGTACGGGTCTGGGCTACAACTGAAAAAGATGAACGCCTACAGCTTACCATCTGGAGTGTGTGAAATATAACCTATTATATATATATTATATATATCTATAACCTATTAAAAAAGTTTTGAAGTCGATCATTTCGTAGTTAATTTAAAAATATTAACTTTCTTTTAGAATAAATAACATACAGTGCTTTAAACATAAACATTCTGAATTGGATATATGTATGTAGGTATGAATAATGATAAGGGGTGTTTGATGTGCCTCAGAAAATTTTATCTATGAGGCTAATTTTTTTAATCTATGAACTAATGTCGATTTTCTGAAGCTGCCTAGAGCATTTAAATTTGAACCTTCGATATCTGGTTATATTCCTATACAGTTACTTCTCTTTTTTTTGGAGGAGTTTTGACTTATTCACAACATCCTCTAATTTTTTTTTTTTGGTTCTTTCAAATTTCTATTATAAAGTCGAACATATTAGTTTGTGTGTCATATTTTTTTTGTTTTCAACAATTTTCTACAGATTTCGTAAATAAATTGTGTTCAAAGCTGTTTTCCTCCAACCCACTCTACTTGATTGCTTTCTGGCAAATATCAATAATTCGATAGGCTTCTTCTCAGCTTCTCACGTTAAGTACATATTTTGTTCAAACAATTCCACATTCTATTACTTCCATAGAATTATGGGTGTAAAAGAAACGATACCTTCTTAAAAATCATAAAAATCATAAAAAAACTTCGGTCATAATTCAATGAACAGGCGCAGTTTAAATCAGTTCAGACTTTATTGTGTTTGTTTATTTTCAGTTTATTTTCTAAATAAAGTTTCTAAAGCGATCTAAATAAATGATTACTAACTCAACTTCCGTTATGTTAATATGAGAGAAATAAAGAACTCTTAAATATTACATAGATAAACAAAAATGTAGCACTGTTGGTACATGTTTGAGTTCCCATTTCAAAAAAGTGCTCTTAGGTGTAAGTTTCTAAATTCATACTAACATTTATCATGTTCGTCTGACGGACCAGTTCGACAGACGAAATGTTCGCGACAGTCAAGTGTGTGAGCGAATCGATAGAAGGGAACACAGGTGATTCTATATTTAGATCCTACTCGCACTTTTCATATGTATATATGTATCTATATATATTTCTATATAATTTGGTTGAGGGGCCAGATGGTGGTAGAAGGACAGCCATGTATATGAGCGGACTAATGCCCGAAGTTTTGGCATAAAGAACATTGCTCTTGGCGTTTTGTTTTGGGATTTTAATTTGCATTGTTTCTGTTTTCTTTTAATTTTCCATACATGTTTATGTTTTCTAATTCAAGCAAGGGAAGAGGCATACCAATACGTTTGTTAAGCAACATAGTGCTGCGAATTTGGATCAGGTATAGAGATGACAACACATTTAAAATCTATTTGGAAGTTTGAATTATAAAAGCAGGAGCAAAAAGAAGACGAAATTATTTTATTCACACTTAAAAGTAGATAAAAATAAAAAGAATATATTTGTTTGCTGTAACAGCATTGGAGGTGTTCTGAAATTTGTAAGCATCAAGAGATATTTTCCGCATGATGCTCTGGGTGTTTCCTTCTCTTTTATCTTTCCCTGAGATGTTTAAGCAAATAAGTAGGAAGAACAACGGTTTCTCTTGAGAAAGACGGCTAGTTAATGTGCAAATCAGAGCAAATCAGTGTTCCAAGAGATTTTCTGCGAGGCAGACACGTTTGATCCGGTACAATCGTTCGTTCTTAATTATTTCTTCTTGACCCAGTTAAGCATTTGTGTGTCTAGTCGTTGATGTTTCATTGAATACAATAGAATCAGTCGCGATGGCTTCAGCAAACGTGAGTTCACCACATATTACACAATCAGGTCAAAATGTCGCTGCGGAAGATATGGAAAATATTCCATATCATGCACGTGAATATGCTAGACCATTTACGTACGGAAATTTGCCACCTGGGTTTAAGAATAGTGATCTAAATCACGTTGCCATTGAAGAAGTGTTGGAAGAACCAAAGTCAGTTAAAGCGCAGACGGTGCTTCCACCAAGTCCATCGGTGTTACGGAAATCAACGCGACCTAGCATTTCACCATCACGGCCAGTTCTGAGAAAAACACCTACACGTCAAGAATTTGAGGAGATGCTGAATGAGAGGCGTGAGCAGTCACTTCGGGAACAAAGAACATTTGAAACGCAGCAGGCACAAAACGCTGCCATACAAAAGGATCTGGATGAATTGCAGCAGATACTTAGCGAAAATATTTTGCATAAGCCCAAACATTTAGAAAAGGTAAATGTATCGCAAACAAAAGCCGATGTTGAGACGATTCTACCAGATGTAGAAAGCCAAATCATAGAAAGTACGAATGCAGAAGTCAAGCTCAGGTTTTCTGAAGATCGAGATCAGGAAGACACCGCCTTACAGCTTCATCAAGCAAATCGACCTGAAACTCCTGCTTTTCCTGAGGTAAATAAGTGGTCGCAAGATGATCGTTGCATCAGCCCCTACCCTATGGTAACGCCAGGTACTCCCACTTTACAACGGTTGCATTCAAGTGGGTCCATGAAGAATTCCAACATAGCTGATGGTCTCTCAATCAAGGGTACTGAAAACTCTCACCAGGATGTTGCTCCTCATCTGGTAAAATTTGCAAAGGATTCATCAGAATATTGGTACAAGCCACACATCACACGAGAAGAAGCAATAGCGTTATTGCGCAACGCTACTCCGGGAACTTTTATCATCCGAAACTCGACGACCTACAAGAACGCATTCGGTCTGGTGATGCGCGTTGAAAAGCCGCCTCAAGGAGTTGTTGTTGCTGATAACTCGAGTGGTGATGAGCTTGTGCGTCACTTCTTGTTGGAGCCCACAATGCGTGGTGTGCGCCTCAAAGGCTGCTCTAATGAACCTGTATTTACTTCACTCTCGGCTCTAGTCTACCAACACACTATCAATCAATTGGCTCTGCCTTGTAAATTGATAATTCCTGATAGCGACTTGCTGCATAATGTTGGAAATTCTGAACTTGCCGCCGTACAAAAGCAGCTTCTGGAACAGGGAGCCGCCTGCAACGTATTGTATCTGTACTCGTGTAACACAGAGTCCCTAACCGGTGATGAAGCTATCCGTAAGGCTGTCTTCGAAATGTATTCCAGTAATCCGCTGCCAACGCCAACCGAAGTGCACTTCAAGGTTTCACAGCAGGGTATTACGTTGACTGACAATACACGCCGCCTCTTCTTTCGCCGACACTATACTTCACAGAATATTTCTCATTGTGGTATCGATCCGGACAACCGCTTCTGGAGCGTATCCGCCATCGATGAGGGACTCAGTCGTTCAGTCAACAAAACGATATTTGCCTTTGTCGCGCGCCCCATCACCGGATCCAGCGACAATCAATGCCACGTCTTCTGCGACTTGGCAGTCAGTCAACCAGCATCTGCAATCGTTTCGTTTGCAAATAAGTTGCTGCCTATGGACAAGCATAACCACAAAATGCTCTAAATTAGCAGATGAGATTCAATGTATCATTCAATGTATATTCACTTGGCGAGTTTTGTAAAATAAATGTTTTTGGAAAAACAATAAAAATGCTTTGATGTCTATTTTTGACGTTCAAGGTTAAGATTGACGGAGATCTCAATAGATGAATAGAAATTGTATATAAACTATTATTATGAAGATAAATAACTTTTATACTATTACACAGTCTGACGAAATCGACAAAAAAAAAATCACAACCAAATTTTATAGCAATTATTAAGGAGGCACATGTTGTGAGTCCATCGCACCTGGTCTGACCTCTCGATGTCGTCACAATCTTTTTAATTCGTTTTCAAAGAGGAAGTATTCGAATTTTGTTGTGCCGAGATCAATTGAATTTTTACAGCTAGTTGCCTTGTTGGAAACAAATTCCACTTCTTCGCAGTAGAATTTTAAGTAGAATTAGGCTGTATAAAAAGAAATCCGATAAAATACAAAATGAAGCGTGTAGTGAGCAAATTCTTTTATTTTTCTTTAATTTCACAAAAAAACAAAATTGGTGTTTCTATTAATTTTAGTGATATAATGCTGCATGAATGAAATTTATTTTTTACAAAAATTCATTAATAATTTCTATAAAGTTTTGTTCTGCTGTTTTAGTCGTCACACTGTGTTATCTATGATTTAATACGAAGATTACTTTTTTTCAACTTAAGGATCGGTAACCGCTGAAACGATTTTGATAGTTGTTCCACTAATCGATTGCAATGGTAAATGGAATTAAAAAAAATATTTAAGCATAGTCATAGTGGGAAATAAAGCCACTTTTTAGGATTTATGCTACCGATCATAGATGAAACTATCGTATTAATTCCATAAAGGGAACTTTTGAGATCAACTTAAACAAAGATGGCTGTGTCGTAGACACACCCGTAGATTTGGACATGACAATGTTTCTTTATCCTTGTTCTTATTGTGTGTTATTCTTGTCCCTATCTTTTCCTTTGTTCCCAAACTTATCCCTATTCTTCCGTCATTCTTTTATTTGTCCTAATCATTTTCCTACTTCATGTCTAAACTCTTGTTTTAATCCATGTCCAAATCCTTGTCCGTACTCCTTTCCTAGATTGGAAAGGTGTGTTTTAGATATGTCTCAAATCTTTGTTCTAATTCATAACCTAATTCTTATCATAGTCCTTTTCCGGTTTCAGAGTTCAGTTTCACTGTTTTATTTTGTTGTTTGGGACCAGTGTTAGTTGCCACAAAAACATCGTTAGATTTTTGTTGTTGTTGTTGTTTTTGTTGCTTTTGCTTTTGATGTTTGCTTTTGCTTTTGCTTCTACATTGGTTGTGCTTTTCTGTGGTGCATTAACTTTGCCTAAGCTGCATACAATTAATCCATGCAAAAGTTATGCTCATGACATTTTCACTACATTAAATGATGGATTTCTGTCTGAAGTCATGACGATAAGAATTCTTTTATTTTCGTTGTGAGGCTTAATAGCACATCTATGCTGTCGTAAAATAAAATTTACCGTCTCCTGAGCGAGTAATAATTCCATGCAACGATACTACATTTCTGTTGCATAAGCTGCTATCTTCACGACCCGACGACGTCTGATTTTTTTCTTTGTTTTTGTCGAAAGGCCATTTAGAAGTCTTTCATTTTTGGTTTAAACATGTAGCGTAGCTTATATACTTACCGAGTAAAAAATCAATCCAAAGCCATTGTCTAAACGTTGAATTATTGATCTTTGAGCGGTTCTCTCTCTAATTTTGATGCGGGGGCTTAAAGCATGACTTTATAGACGTATCATATTTTTTACCTTAGCACTAATACTACGCGAGTAATAAAGTCAATTATATAAGTACTCGATAAGAATAGCACCTATACTTAGAGAGTAACAATTCAATGTAACACCGATGCATTTAAAAAATGCCTTTTCCAACTTTTTTGGAAACATGCGAGGTATAATTTTGTCAATTCAGATCTTTAATTGTGTCCATTAGTATTTAAGTTTTTAGATCAAGTTAATACGCCTGTAACCTTACCAACTATGATGTATTATAAAAGAACTTGCTTCTTAGTATACAAATAATGTTTAAAATTAAATAAATGAAATGAAAAATGAAATGAAAATAACTTGTTACGTCAAAATCAGTTGAAAAAAAGAGAAAATGTGAGAAAATTTCAGTAAAGACGCTTTTTGTAGCCAGTTATCCTGCTGCAGCTAAATAATTGAACACTAACATCCTAAGGCAAAGTTAAAAATCTCTACAAATAGGATATTTCTGTTTTGGTTGGCTACCCTTACCTGAAGATGGGTATGCAAAGTCAAACTTAGACGAGGATATGACAGTTTTAATAACCAAATTTCCATAATGATAAAGGAAATATCTCACACCTTCATTCTTGAGCCACACTTACACAAGCCAAAAATTACTTGGATATTCTTTGATAAAAATAATTTTGTCTAGTAGCAGTGTTATTTATAAAACGTTAACGTTATTTATAAAGTTATTTCTAACGTGATATGCTTGAAACATATATATTGTATAATATTAAAAACAGTATTAGAAGAAACTATAAATAATAAGCAAAAATGTTCCTCACCTCCAGTAATGACTAAAATTTCAAGTATTAGATCCAAATATGAATCAAAGAAATTTCATAGCTAATAGGTTTAAGCAAGGAAATAGGTTAAAATTCTAGTTTGACATGTCATTAGATCAAAATCTTATATTTTTTTTTTAATTTTTGTTTTAAATTTGTATACAACGATATTCGTTTGTAATCAGTCATTGGTATGTTATAAGTTTGTAACTTCAAATTCAACATATTAATACTCAAATTCAATTTGTTTCGAATCAAATAAAACTCTTAAAATTTTAAATTAAAATTTTTATACTTCAAATTGATTTTTTTAAGCCTAGAAGTGTTTTAAGTTTAAAGTGTAAGAAGTTGAAGTTGATTTGAAAAAAAGTTTTGAACTGTAAATGGTTGAAATGTAAGTTAAGACCCGGTATTCGATGTATATTATTTTTTAAGGCCCAGTTTCAATTTTTTGAGTAAAAATTTGAATGCCTGTATTTTTTTATTTTATTAAATATCAAAACAATTTTTTTTTGTTTTTATTTCAGTCTTAGATTAACAATTTTTTTTTGTTTTTTTTTTGCAGCGATATTTACGGTTATACAGCGCGTACAAGTTGAGGTCGCGAACAAGAGGCCTCTTGCGGCTGGCACGATATCACCTCTTCAGGTGGTTTGATAAAAAAAAAACGAAAAACAAAATTTTATAACAGTTTTGTCTTGTGCGTGAACCAACAAAAAGTGTAAAATTAAAAAAAAATAAAAAAATGCCGCATAAAAGAAAAAAAAAATTCCATTCTTCATACACGAAATTGGACCTTATAAATGAAATAAAAAGCAAAACAAAATATTTTTTATTTGATTTTGTTGGTTCAGTTGGTTCAGATTTAAGTTAATCGGACACATACTTTTCGAGTTAGAGTGCAAGCCGTTTCAAAAAATGTCATTTCGAGAAAAACGCGTTTAAAGTTTAAATGAGAGCCAATATCAAGCTGTCTGATAGAACTGCAACAAGGTGTATGTCTTAAACGGCTTTGAATTTTATTCTGAAATTTTGTTTACACATTCTTATAGCATGTTCACATTGAGCTAAAATTAAGTAATTTCGACTTTTGTGGAATTTCGTCTGAAATGATATAATTTAAATGGTAATTTCCTATACAATTGGTTAATTTTGAAATGACCTCAAACAAGCTAATTTCGTTGAAATTACTCACGAAATAAGGCCAATATTTACTTGCAACCATGAAATCTGAAAATTGTGTGCATTGAACACAACCTTTTTTGACACAATAAGAATCTTGTTATCAAAAAGATTGTTGTTTTTAAATTGAATAAAAATAAACAAAACAGGTTGTTGATTCTCAATATTAAATCTTGGCGTTTTTTTTTCATATGATTTATATCATTTACTTACAGAATCAACATTCTGTATCTTCAAGCTCATTAAAATAAAATAGGACAACTCTTGAAATTTCCTCTGGATTCATGCTGCTGTATTGTGTTCAAAAATTATACATGATAATAATTAATTGACAGAAAAAAAAATTAAACGTCAAACATAATTATCAAAACACAATGTGAACATTTTTCCACAATTTCGAAATTATCAACATTACATGCTATTAGGATGTTTTTGAAAATAATAAAATAAAAGAAAAAAAAAATCGAAAATTTATTAAAAAAAAAATTGAAACTGGACCTTAAGTCTGGAATTAAATGCAATTAATTTTAAAAATCAGTTTTTATACAAAAAATTTTATTATGACTAATTTTTTAAGGTGCAAAACTATAAAGTACTTTATTGTCACGACTTGAATTATTTATACATTTCTTATTTGAAGAATTGTTAATTTTTTATTTCGGAGTTTAGTAAAACGTTTTAAGTTACGAATTAATAAAATTTTATACTTTTAACATTTTCATTTTACGAAAGAAAACAATAAGCACAACAAAGAAGACATAAAAATAAGCAATCGTTGTTGTCAAATGATGCAGTGGCACAAAAAAAGTTCCCCTGAGTTATGCAAATAACGAGAAGTATGTACCAATGCGCACATAACTGAAACAACACAAAAATAACATAAATCATAAGATACACAAAAGACCGCAAGTAACAACAAACGCGTTGTTCTGGCTTTAATTAAAAACTGAACTTTTCTGTCACTGTAACTATTAATAACTGCCATGAGTTTCATCTAAATTTTTTATTTTTCTCCTTCTCGGCGAAAGGACGCATGCATCGGATTGAAGAGCTGGCATTTAAACAAAATTCATAACATAAAAGCTTTGGTTTAAAAGCTTTATATTAAGCTCCACGATTAGTATTAAAAAGTATTTAAAATTTATTTAACACAAGCTGATATTCCCGTTGTTACTCGGGACATAATTTGTCTTCTATGGAAAATTATTATATTTGCCTATATAACTATATATACTATGCAAGGAAAACTACATTTTCATAAGTATTACCACCCTAGCTCAACCTATCGTTTCCAAATGTTGCTAAAGACTTTATTTGTATTCAAATATATGATGTGAATTTGAGCCAAATCGGTTTTTGTAAAAGATTTTTCGAAAAGAGCTACCCAGTGCCACTGGAGGGGGGAACCTAACACAAACAAAACCGATTCGGAGCACCAAATGAACAAGTGTTGTGAATATCAGGTGGATAGCTTCAGTGGTTCAGCCGTGATAATCAGACATACATACGTTTTTATATATTAATGAGATCAATTTATGACTGTTATCAAATATTAAGATAATACTTTGCACGATCCTTTAATTTTACTTTGTAAACATACAGGAGATTTCTTTGAATGTATTGAATGCTGAAGAGTCAGCCTAACAAACAAATTATCATTCAACGTCACCACGTAAAAACAAGTTATAGTTACATTGCAAAACTGGTTTTCAATCTACCAGCATGAACACTCTATTCATCTAAAATCTACGTGACACGCCCATTATCATTATTAACCCATTTGATACCACAGAAAAAAAAAAATTAGCAACTATTTAACTCATCTAAAAATATCTACCTTTAAGAACAATAGCGAAAGAGTTAAATTTGCAACGTGTAAAGGCAGCAAATGTGTATGTAAAAAATGTTATTTGACTTTATCTTACGGTGTTTTCCGCCTCGTTAAATACAACATCAACGTTGTGGTTTACTGCACTCAAACATTTTATAGACCAAACTTTCGCTGTGAAAATTACTAAATGGTTTTTTATAAATTATTGATGCCTGTGCAAATTTCAAATAGCTTGTTTAATTAATATTTTATAAATTCAGTGAAGTTAGAAAATAGTTGCTGCCAAGTGCAGCGATTGCAAAGTAGTTTCATGGTAACAAAAAATTATGAACTTGGCATCGGATGTAATAAATTATTGATATGGTAATTAAATTTTCTAAACGAGCAATTTGCTGAGTTGGCTCATATCAAATGCACTGTAAGCTGAAACGTCAGTATTCAAAACTCTGAAAGTTTCAAAATTTTCAGATTGGAGGACAAACACTGTAACATCACTTCGTAATTACTTCTAAACGCATTGCAAACAGCTCATAGGCACTTGATGGCAGATACAAGCATAAGTACAAACATGAAAGTCTATGGGATGTGGCTCCAATAATTTCATAAATTTGGCTCGGGGGTGGAGGCACAATAGGCAGAGCCTGATTGTGAAATTTTAAACTTAAACGCTTTGGCAATGATGCTATTAAGCAACTTTTTGCGATTCCGACTTTAGAGCTGAAGAGTTAAGCGTTGGAAAATTAAGTAAATTGATTAAAAAAATTTTTATGTGCCGATGATGGTAACGCAATTATTTGTAACTTTGCTGCGGCAACCACAAACTAGTATGTTTATGTTAAATATTCGATCAGTTCAGTCAAGTTAAGTCAAGTTAAGATAAGTAAAGCCAAATTTTACACAGAAAGTGTTTTATTAAATACCAATTTTTCATGGAATAAGCATAGAGAGTCTTAAAAGCAAACAATTTTACGTTTTCTGACTGAAATCTCAGAATACACTCATACATAAAAGTGGACCTAATTGCTAAAATTCATATTTTCTTTATTTTTGGGTTGATTTTTTGTTTTTTAATCAAAAGAAAATTTATAATTTTAATATAGAAATAATATTACCAGGCCCGTGTGCAGGATTTGGTCCTGGGGGGTTTTGACTAAAAAATAAGGAATTCTAAGTATAAAGAAAACTATCAAAAAATGGATGTACAGAAAATATTATATATTGGATATAAAACTATAAGATTTCAGTTATAAATTTTCAGATTATTTTAAAGTATTCCGAGTAAATAAAAATACTACTTTTCTCTACCGAGAAAAAACAAATCGTCCAATACAGTATCTACACGAACTTCAACATCCCGATGAAAATTAAGTGCAGCCAATCCGTTCACCCGATTTTCGCTCATAGTAGAACGCAAGTAATATTTTAACAGGCGTAATGTTGAAAAAGAGCGTTTGTTCGATGATGTCGTTACTAGTCCCGCAGCCATTACCAGCAAGATTTGGTGAACATTTGGAAAAGCAGTTGTATTGCAGATGTCAAGAGTTTCGATAGGGCTGTTGATATTTTTATCAAAAATCCGTCTTCGCCAAAGTTTCACTTCATTGATCCATACATCGAAAGAATTGTCATGCAAAATTATGGTGTTTTATGGAGTTTTTTTATGGGAAAAGACATCTAAAATTCGATAATATTCCACGACGCTTAAGAAAACGATCTTCAAGGTGAGTGACCAATAAGTCTAGGTATGGTAGGTAGGTAGAAATAAAAATAAATAGATAACTGTTCATTTCAGCCCTTGAAAGGACTTTGACCTAGCTTCTTATGATCAATTATGTTGTGCGTGTTATTAAAGTTTGTACACAATTGACCCAGAACCGGACCTACAGGTTTAGAGCCGACTCCGAACGGAGATGAACGGAATGTTCTCGTTTTCAAGAAGTTGCTTTACATGGCATTTTGATTACTCTCTGAGGTTTGCCATTGTCTGCAGAGAGGTGGCGGCCTCTATTTTAATTCAAATAATTTTCTGTCGCTGCTGGGGTTCGAACCCGGGTCTCCAGGTTCGTTGACATGGAGGCCACGCACTTTAACCAACTACGCCACGGACGCCACACAGGTAGGTTGATCATTCACTATCACGAAACGAGGCACGAACGGCAAAAAAGAAACGATCAGCAATACTTTCTTGCATTCAAAAATCTATTGTTTATCGTGTCTTGCCTCTCATTGGTGTGCTTTTTCGTGATACAGAATGAAAGGATTAGTCTCGATATTACAACGACGAGTCTGACGTGAAGCTTGCCTCGGTTTCCTTACTTCAATATCATGAACCAAGAAATAAAGATCATGCAAACAAAAGAGCCGCCATATTGTAAACAAAACAAAGCTGATAGGTCTGACGCCATCGGTCACAAATTCTTTTGTTTACGTCTAGCGATTGGATGTGAAAAATTATTTCTTGAAGTCTTAAAGAATTATTAGTGTTTATAATTCAGTAATTTTTTGTCTTTTTTATAAAAATGAAGTGTGCTGTAGCGACGTGCAATAATTCCAACAGCAAAAAAAAAATTACTTTAAATTTCGTTACTGCATGCAAATATAAACAAACAAAGTATTCAAACACTTTTTCGCGAATTAAACTTGTTAATTTTATAATTTTCCACTTTTATCTAAGTTTTCACATGTTTTGCATGAAAAACGTATGCAATATAGCTTTTTTTGTGACCGATGACGTAGCACGAAAAATATACTTTTTTCTCGCACTGCTGATTGCTTGATCTTATCTTGTTGGTCATGCTTCAATATCGTGGTCTTCACAGATCTTGGTAACTAACAGATCTATCAAACGTTCACTATAAATGGGAGAGTAATTTCGTCAACGCAGAGCACAGCAGTTGACGTTAAGCATTCATTAAGCAAGAAAGCGTAGCCCAGCCACTCTCTCATGCACACACACAAGTATGCAAGTTTATGAATTGGTTTGCCCGACACTGCTTTAAAACAACTTATCCTATAAAATAACGTTACATCAGTTGAGTTACTTTTTAATAGAGTAGCCATGTTTTATTTAAACTTTTATAGGGAAGCCTCAATGATGAAGAATTATAATAAATATAACTTTGCTTCATGGAAATTTTTCATAATCTTTGGATTTCAAAAGTATAGTTCGAAACCCTCCTGGAGGGGGGTTTGAACCCCCAAAATCCCCCCGTGAGCACGGGCCTTAATATTATATTATAATAATAGATAATATTCCTACTATATAATAGCAAAATATAGAAATAATATAAGTTTTTCTTTATCGAAGCAAGCATAGTAAATTTCGATAAATGCTCTTGTAAAAACTATCTACAAGAAAATATTAGTTTTGAGTTATAAATCGTAAGTCGTAAAAACAATAACTTGAAATAAGAACGTTCAATCCCAAGCTAGAATTTATAAAATGTTCATTAAGTTTAAAATGTGATGAAAATTATAAGTTACAAATATTTCCGAAACAAGAGGTAACTAGAAAAATTGTAAGCTCCACTGGATTCAACGTTTTCGAATTATATTCAGAAGCCGAGTCTCCCTCTTGGTGGATTTTTTAACTTTCAGTGTGCAATCAATTATCACAATTATAATACCTGACTTCTTCGGCCATCCGATGACAATTCGTTGTAGAATGTGTGCAACCAGAAAGCCTCTTTAAGATTCTTATGTTGTTTAGTCCTAATAAAGTAGCTTCATATAAAATTAAAAATAAACACCTAAAATGAAAACTTACTCAGTCGTGGAATGATGCAATCTAAATTGGACGAGTTGAAGATTTTGAAGCCAACACTTCTTTGCATTAAGCTACTACAATGCAGAGCCCTGCCAGCATACTTAAAGCATTTGCATGCATAAGAAGGAAACGCTGAATAAAATTTGCAATCATGGTTCTTCCGTTCAGTTCATTGTATATTTAAGACGTTATTAAAATGAAGAAAACAGAAACTGTTGAAGTCTGATTCGTTCTTGTATTTGGAAATGTACTTGTTCCATCATGGTGCATTGATGGCTGCTGTTATTGAAAAAAAATCTCTGATTTGCACGCAACCCACGAAAGTTTTCCGTTTCCTTCTTCATTCCTTGCACCGACATCGAAAATTGATTTATATCTTTTTTCAGATGAACACCATTTCGTATTCCAGTAATCCATTGAAATTTACTGATTCGGATCAGTTTGTCTGACCGTCAATTGTTGCTCCAGTACACAAAATGCATTTCCAGCTTTCTCTGATTTTATCAGCTTACGAATGAACACACCTACATATAATTCAATTATGTTGACGAATTTCTTGTTGCAACGAAGGGTCCATCTAGTAAGTTGAAGAAGGTGAGTGCTTTTGCCTTATGAAGGAGTTACACATTCTGCACCGAAGTAAAGCAAGCTATTGTCTACAAGTAAGACATGATTGCACTTCTTCGAGCTGCTTAACGAAACATGACCGACCAAGGTGCTTGGAGTAGATAAAAGTAAATACCATTCCGAGCAGAGAAGTCATTTAATGCAGTATCATGTCAACATTAATGTAGCTATTTGAGATTTGAGTAGATTTTTTGGTTGAATGAATACATCAAAAACGTATTAAAACCACAAACACACCGTAGCAATCATTCAATAGTTAATTTGCTTGTTAAGAAAATGGTTTTAAGACGGATTTAAATATTTCAATTATATTTGTGGAGTATGACATGCATTTTTCTTTCGTCAAAATAATTTAAAGTTTTTAGAATTGCATGGATGCAACATTTGCAACATTTTCTATAAAGCAAAAAGTTTTTTATTGAATGTTTCCAATTAGCCACTTAAAATTTGAGGGACAAACTATCGATAGTTTCATATTTTTAAGACTATTGATACTTTTTGATCGATATCAGTAGGACTATCGAACATTACTAAACAAAGTAGGGCAGGTGGTATCGGAGAGGCATACAAGACTCAAAGAGAAGCATGTAAACATGCTGCTTTCCGTAAATAAAAACCACAGGATGGTTAATTAATCTTTGATATCTAAAAAAGTAAAAAAATAAATAACTGGCCATTTCAGCCCTTGAAAGGACTTTGACCTAGCTTCTTATGATCAATGGTGTTGTGCGTGTAATTAAAGTTTGTACACAATTGACTGAGAACCGGACCTACAGGTTTAACACCGACTCCGAACGGCGATGAACGTAATGTTCTTATTCTCAAGAAGCTTTACATGGCATTTGATTACTCTCTGAGGTTTGCCATTGTCTGCAGAGAGGTGGCGGCCGTACAGAAAAATTATTTTTAATTCAAATAATTTTCTGTCGCTGATGGGGTTCGAACCCGGGTCTCCAGGTTCGTTGACATAGAGGCCACGCACTTTTACCAACTACGCCACGGTCGCCACACTATCTTTGATATCTATACCACATAATTATTTTTCATAATATTTGATATTTTTTTAATGAGAAATTAGTTTTAATGTTAATAAATTATGTGTTGGTTTTTAAACTATCTGACAAAGTGAAAATCTAAAAGAAGTTAAGTATATCGGAAGTATTAATCTTTAAAAACATATGCTGTTATTTTAGTTGGTTTTTGCATTTTGTTATTTGTAATTTTTTATACTGTTACCAGCATCTAAATTTCCGATAGTGCCATCGATAGCGCTATCGGTGTTTTTTTATTTTTATTTTGGAATGAGTATAGATAAATTTTTTGAAAACTAATAGTTTAACACCTCTACTTAAAATGCGTCAGCAACGTTGCAATACTACCTTTAAATTGTCAAATTCTTAAGTTATTAGCCACAGGCAACCTTCATAAAAAAATTTATAAGTATGGCGCCATTCTTAACAGCCATGCCGTTTAAATGCTGCTCTGGTGTCTGGCAAACCATTCGGGGACCGTTTAGCACGAAGTGCGAATATATGTGTTTAAATCACCCACGAAAACAAGCGTTGTCCATAACTTGCGGTAATACGGACAAGTTGCACGCACAGTAACTCACATGTTATTAAAATAAGGAAACGAGCCCACGTGGCTCTATCAGGCCATAAATAATATAGATGGAATCCTAGGCAATTGTATTGAAATTTGCGAACTTGTTGCACAATTTGTTAGTATCGAACAAAGGAGGTGGGTATTGCAGAAGTATGAACTTCGGAAATTTATTTGCATAGATAAAGACAGAAACCAATAAGCAGATAGGTACTTCGTAAAATTGAATACCACTTCAGCATTTTTCTTTAGATAACTTCTTCAAACTGTAACCTTTTCCTCAAATTAGTGATTACTTTAAAGAATCGCTTTTAAGCTCTTCACTCGCTGTTCAACTTTACAATTGCTTGAAAATTGTTAGCGTAAAGTTGTCATCGAATGGCGTTTCTGCAAGTGTGCAGTGCTTATGTTTGGGGGTTGAGATGGAATCATTTTCAATCAATACGTCCGGCGGCGAATACATATTACTGAGAATTGTTGTTTGTGTTCATAACGAATTGGACAAAATTTATTTAATACTTTTCCCTTTGCAATTGTTTGTTTATTTAATAAAACAATAAAATGAAAATTTCAAGTTACTAAATTATTGCTTCAAGCACGGTGTTCTTGTTATGCTACGGGGGTTTACTATTCTGAAGCGTAGAAACTGTGAGGTGAGAGGAGCAGTCAGCCCTGGTTGCACATTCATTGCATAAAAATAATTTAATAAAAATTATTAATATAACTTATTAAACAAATTATGTATGTTTATTATATGGGGGTGATGGTGGGCTTATTGACTACATTTTAATATAATAAATATCAAAGGGGTGCAAAAGGAGCACCAGAACACCATGATGCATGAACACAACTTTTAAATTTGTATGAAATGTTTATGTAAATGTAAATATTTAAACTATAACCTGGTATATCAATGATGATGGGTGCATCGTCATAAATGACAATATAAGAGTCGATATATTATAATCAATTTAATATGCGAGTATTTACATTTAGCAATTATTTGTTGTAATAAGTAACAAAAGGTGGTAAAAATAAATGGTAATGCTTACTTTATTGACTCGTATTTAGTTATCCGAATCTTTTATTGCGTTGTGTTGTGTGGACACCTTATTATTTTTTTAAGATGAAGATTTCTTACAAAAACCCTAAGTCCGTTAAATATAGCCTTATATCCTTTGTTAAATATAAGGCTCTGTATTAAATCAGCCAACCAAAAGTTGCTATAAATACAATTTTTCAAAGCTACAAGAGAGGATTTTGTCTGAATTCAGTTCTCGTTAACCGAATATACGGAATAAACTGTTTGGTTGAAATCACCAAAGTTGAATGCATCTGATTGGTCTTTTAGACCCCAAATTCTTTACCCAGACCAGCCAGATTATAAAAATATAAAAAAAAAATCTACTTTACTAACATAATTTCGTGGTGTCCTGTGTTATTTGTCGACGATAAGGCAGTCAAGACATTCAGACTTCTTAGTCTTGTCTTTTGAAATCGAATTTTCTGAAGGCAAGACGGTGATGCTAGTAACGCTTATGTTAATTGTATTACTTTGAAGAGTCTTGGCAAATCCTTAAACTTAGAAAGTTTTTTGAAAATCTAGAGATGATGCTCCCCCTATTCTCAGTCTTTTGATCAAAAATTACTACCTCTGCCCAAAAAATGAGTCGAAAATTACCTCAATTAGGGAAATTTACCCCAATCTGGCAACACTGCTCCAAACGGCTAATGTGCATGTTCGCAAGAAGTTAAAAATGATATTTACTCTCTTCGGCTTGTCACTGTCTGGAGAGAGATAACAGTCGAAACGAAAAATAAACTTTTACTAAAATGAACACACAAAAAAATTTCGTCGGTAAATTCAAACGATATGTGCGGTCACTTTACCGTCAGTCCAATTGTTGTTGCACAGTTACTATTTTTTCCTTCAAAATTACTGAGCAAAAATTGTTACTTAACAATTGTGACAGTAAAAGGGCTTACACATCGGCGAATCTGTTCGTCACACGGCGGTCATGTTCACACAAGTTCGCTAGTTAAGAAGCGATGTTCGACAGCTTGTCACACTGTTGGCCGTGTTTACAAAAATTTTTGATTTTCTCTGTCGAACAAGGGATGCTGCTGAAAATGATGACTAAGAACAACAAAAATCAATGGCTTGTGTGACGAACAGGTTCGTTCAATTTGAACGCTAGCTTTTTCACACACGTTCGCGCCGCCATATTGTTCGACGAACAGATTCGCCGATGTGTAAGCCCTTTAAATCTTAACGTTTCAAACAGTTAAAATATACCGTTAATTTTTTTTATCGAACATGTTTTTTCACATGTGGTGGCGGACGTGGCCGAGTGCGTTAAAATGTAAGAACCACTCGGTGAATTTTCGAGCCGCGAGTTCCGAGGTTTGATTCCGCCACCAGACAGAAAATTTTTTCAATTGAAATAATTTTTTTTGATCAGTCAGTACATGTACTGTAAAAATTGTTGTCAAACAACTTTTGCGGTGGAGCTACACTTCAATAACGGTAGAATTCACAATTTTTATCATTTGGCTTGTTTTCAATCGACAGTTTATCGTTCGAATAGGTAGAATTTATTGTAAATTTTTTTTTGTGAAAGTTGGAGATTGCTAATATTTTTATAGTGTCTAATTTGTAAACTATCAATGGTTTGAGTTATTTAATAAGAACTGAGTAATAAATTTCTTAGATATACGATACTATTCAGTCGTACTATTCAAAGGAAGATATTCGATCTTAAGATTGATAGTTATTACAGATTAGTTAATGTTCCTAAAGGGATATAGTGATGAAGGTCTACTACTTAAAAATTTCAGCAAAAAATAATTTAAGGATTGTTTTATACTGAGTCCCCCTCTCTCTCCCCCTCCCCTGCACACAAAAAAGCACTTTAAAATTCCAAACGATAAACCTAAAGAATCAAACATAAGCTTTGTAAAATCTTCTACAAATTTTTTTTATCCTTGTAGCATAAGCTGTGAATGAGGATGCTTCTAATTAAAATGGCAACACTCGCATTTGCACTTGCTTGCTACATAATGATTAGAAAGTCTCTGAAGAGGAAGTTTTTTGGTTTGTTCCTACACTAACGGAGTTGGATGGATTGAAGATTAGTTGGTATAACGGTATTTTTTCGTTTTTCCGTTCTGCTCAATGCCGTATACAATGAGAAACGGCGAGCTGGAATTCAAAAAAGCAAATTAAAAAGTAATAAATTCAAGTTATAACGATAGCCTAAAGATTCAATGACTGGTGTGTAACAACATAAGTTCATAGAAAAAATCCATTTCATTTTATGTATGAAAAAAGGAATAAGTGCAAAAATTTGGTAAACCGCTTGACTTCAAAAATTTATGTTTTTTAGTCATTCAAAAACTTAAAGAATTGCAAACTTCCGCATAAGATATTGCAAATAACACAAATGCTTCGAATCAAGTTGTTACGGTTTCCTTGTTTCAAAACCTTAGAGTTAGGTAACTTTATGTTCTGCGTATGTACTCTCTATTTTTGGTTTTTCGATTTAAAACAAAACAGGTAAAAATGTTCTGAGCACGTAGAAAATATTTATAACATGATCATTTTTAATTTGAAAGCTGCGATTGAATAAAAGAAAGGTAAGCAACGCATCATATCAATACGTCAGCTTAATCTATAAATTTGAATTCACCCAAATCAAGCTGTCACAGACAGTTTACAGAATGCATTCAACATAATTATTGCGTTTTGTTATAGATTTCTTAAAAACATATGATTCATTGCTTAAATTGCCAAAAGTTAAAGGACATATACTACAAAGAGATCTCTAGGCAAAAAACTCGAATATACTCCTGTATAGATACTCATGTATCTTTGAGAAGAGTAGAGAAAGGCAAGAAAATAATGTTCACACTATTGCTTGTTCGTGGAATAGAAAGGAGCTCTATCTTGTGTTAGCTGTTGAGTTCAAGTAGATTAAGTCTAACTCTGCAAAGGATATTTCTTTTATTATTGTGAGCTCATCCTAAGCAAACAATGCCAGAATATATAACTGGCCTGCGCATTTTTGAGGATTTCCCTCTTTTTATTTCTAATTTGTCCCTCTCCAATTTCGAAAATATGAAATGAACAGGAGACTCAACAAAGTTCACATATGACAAATTTTTGGATTAATGCCTGTTGTTGCTCCTCAACGAGCCAATGTCAACATTTGCAAATTGCAGCTAAAAACTTCTTTATTGTTAAAAATAACCTTTATTCATTTCAATCTTTCTAATCATTTTAATCTTACAAAGCTTGTGAATTTGCCTTCGTTTTGCCTGTGGTTGCGATGAGTTCGTTAAAAATTTATCTACTTTCTTATGGTCTTCCGTTTTGATTTATCTTAAAAAATAAACAAACAAATACTGATAAGAAAAACATTTCCCAATAAAAACAAAATAAAAAATAGAAAAAAAAACACCAAGAAAGCATAATTTTGCATTGTTAACTTATTTCCGCTACTGATGCCAAACGCCCTCAAGATGGTATTCTATGGAATTTCGACTTCTACATCCGGCACCACATATTCTCGAATGTTGTGCAAATGTTTATTTTCCTCCATGATCATAATACAAAGAAAGTCGTTGCATCCGTGACGTGCTGTGCGCAAATGTGTTCATCTTCGTCGGCAAAAGACGTGCACGTTGTAGATGCAAACAGGAGCAGGAATTGAATGCACAGTGGATTGTAGTGGAAGCGGAAAGACGAAGGTTGCTATGCTATTTCAGTGTGTCGGAGGTGGCTTATGTTCATGTTTATGCTGCAGTTGTGTTATACTATAGTATCGGAATCACCGAAAATTGACTGTATACGAAAGACTCCTCGCGTGCAACATTTGCATTTTATCGACGTTTACTTGCAGCGTGCAGGTGCACAGTGATATGTCCTCAATAATGAGTGCGCGATAATAGAATAAAAGTTAGATTTTGATTAATCTTCATATAGTAGTGGTCGTGCGGTGAAATCATAAAACATTAAAAATTATTTAAAAGTATTTAATTGAGGAAGTTTTCAATATTTAACTTAATACGTTCAGTAAAATTTTTGCTTTAAATTTATCTTAATGAATTCAATTAAATTTATGGAATTGAACTGAGTCCTTTTCTAATCTTACGAGGCCGCAACGCAATGGAAGAGAAAGAAAAAGCTTTGTGCAGGAATAATTTTTTATCAATTTTTTTTTTTTAATTGTATTTAAACTTTAATTTTAATACCTTTTTGGGGTAGGTATTAAAAAATAGAGTTTGCAATAGGCTAAGTCAAAGGTGTAGCTTTAAATTAATGAAAGAAAGTAGTTCTTAAGTGTACCTCACACGAAAATACGTGATAAACTTTTTAAAAATTAAGGTCTACTATTAAGATCTTCCTTAGCAGATCCTTTAAACTCTGTCTCTGTTGAAAAAAACACCACTGGGACAGCCGATTTGACATTTATCGAATGTTTTGGGGTTTGTTGATTTATAATAAATCATAAGAAGACACCATTTGGTGCGTTTTATTGGCCGGTGGAATCATTCCAATCGCTCATCAATGAGAGGTTCAGCGAAATAATTGCTAACTTTTTTGAGCCTCAATGTGAAGGCATTAAAGTTGCAGACATGTAGTTTAAGCAGGATGGCGCTACATTCCACACCGCGCGCCGTCCCGGGTTCGAATCCTGGTAGGTCATGGTCCCACGTTTGAACCTTTCGCATTTGCAACTTTCTTTCCTCATTTCTAATCAACTAAAATTGAAAAGTCATCAATATATGGTGGTAGAGAAGTTTGCGGATGAGGTTGCCTTATAACTTGAATTGACTGAGGTAATGGCATAACACTTGCGTCAGATTCGAATTCCCTCGAATTCCCATGTTTCTACGGATTTCCACCATGCTTAGAACATCCTACACATGTTTCACTTGATTGCACCTTCCCTCCCACTAATCTATCACCCCATTTCGAACCAAGACTTACTTGTCTAAATAGGTATTACACCTGATATATCCTTGGTTCAAAACTAAAAAAAAACTTTAAAAATTGATGTAATATGATCAAAATCATACTTAAACATTAATGTCAAAAATCATCTTTAAAATAAAGTTTATTTCATGTTTTTTTAAAACATTTTTCTGTGGTTTATTTCAATTTAAAGTTCTCCGTGTCTAAAAAACACATTTTACTTAACACTAAGAGCACATATTATAAAGTAAAACTGAGAACAAAGAAACTTTTATCAACTGAAAATACATATGTATATCACACTGTCCTTCAACAATATATAAATAAAAATAACAGCTAAACAAAACGTAAACATTTTGCTTTAAAGTAGCCATATTTTTCAGAAACCAATATCAAACAGATGAGTTCGCAAACCATTATATAGTCTATGTAGTATAAGAAGCTGTTTTCTGTATAAGAAGAAGAAAAATAAAACGAGAATGGTCTAGTTTAAAAAAGTGCTTCTTATCAAAGTGAATATCAAAGTTATTGATATGAACAACAAAATAAATTTATTTTATATTTCGTATGGACCACATCACTATGCGGGATTTGCAAAGACGGGTGGATGAAACATCCTTTTGGCTCTGCTCCTGGCTTTGTCTTTCCAACTAGACAGTCATTTTTGTGTTTGTCATATTCCTTCTAATGTTAGCATGCGCTCGTTCAGTCGAACATCGTTCTTATTTCAACAACATACGAGTATATCTTAATCGCAAAAAAACCGACGCTGTTTCCGGAGTTGCGCTTAGTTTTTTTTTTTTTTTTTCAGCGCATTTCAAAAAATAATATTTAAGTAAGAAATGCAGTGTTTGTCACTTTCAGACGCCTCAAGTTTTTTGTTGACATTAAGCTAATTAGATATTTATACAAGGTACCGCATTATAATTAGAACCGCAAAGAGTTGCAACGAAGCTACTCGGAGCACTTCAGTACACTTTTTGTTGTAAATTTTCTTTGGGGAAAATTAGTGTGACTATTGTAAACCTAAATGTTCAGAGTTTGTGGAATCCTGGAAAAGTTCGGTGTAAAATGATCTATATTCTATGTGCACTTATTTTGACGACATTTCCACTGGCGTTTTCAAAGGTTTGTTGCTTTAATCAATGAATGAACATGAGGAGCGACAGTATTGTGCTGGTGGCAGCTTTTTCTATGGTGACACGTTAAAGCTGGTATGAATACGTGTACCCACAAAAGAATAAAACCTAATAGCAAAATTTTGAAAAATCATTTGATGAAGTTTTTGATGTATTTTTGATGAATTATGTAACGGAAAAAAACTTAGTTACATATTATATTTTTCAGGACTTAAATTCTCATATCTTGAACGTATACGGAGTAGCACTCTACATGACAATTTTTTCAATAAGAATTATAGAATATACGACAAAAAAAAATTCTAACTGCTGGTTAAGTCGTGAATTGCTTAATTTAGAGATTTTGTCAAAATTGAATTTATCATGTTGTGGAATTAATGTGCAATGCTTATCACCACTTCTCTCCCAGACTTATCTCTAGCTAGGCAGTGGCTTGGAATAGGTTTAAGCTGCCCGGGGAGCAGGTCAATCTCGTCACGCCCTTAGTTAGTTCTTCAAATTCAACACTCGAAAATGTAAGGTAAGTATATAATATAGTAAGTATATAATATAAGGTAAATATAAGGCTAAATAACTTTTCGGCAAGAACAAACATAATTATTGTGTGTTGTACAAACTACAAATTAAAAAAGCCATTTATATATGTTTTACGATACAATAATATCATTTATTAAAAAATTCTTAGACGCATGCTATTTTCATCGATATAAGAGCACTTATGATTATCCGTTGTCGCTCGACAAGATTAAGCTTTAGCAAATTGAATATAAAACACAAGTGGACTTCTAAGTTAGAACTAGAACAGAACTACTTCTGACTAGAGACTTACTATTTATATTTTTATTGCAAAATAGTATAATTGATAGAATTTAAAATAAAACTTCTGTCTTTAACAAGAACTAAATTCGTCTTCTATTTTGAATAGAAAAGTCTTTTATTGTACTATTAATGTCTATATCATCACATACATCGTGCTCTATAGACAAGATAACTAGGTTGGATACTTAAAGTACTCATTGTTCATCTTAAAGGGTTTTTGATAAATTTTAATTTTAAAAAATTCTCTCCCAGCTGAATTCATTTCCGTGAGGAATATACGGAGCATTATTAAAATATTAGTTAGAGTATCTTCCAGTTTAGATTTCACAATCAATTTTTATATTTCAAGTGTGTCTGCATTAATTAATTTATTTTAATTGTATGTAGCAACAATGAAAATGCGCAGTCGAAGTTGTTTGAACTTGAAGTCTATTATGACAATATGACCACTAAAATCATATGTTGGAAGGCGTATAGCAATGATCGAGCAATAAAGAAAACTTTCTTTGAATTATCAAAGCATCAATCACGGACTTAGCTGAAGAGGCTTACCCGTACTATTACATATCTAGTTTGTTGGTGTCATACAATATTGAATACTATTCTTTATTTGAAAGAAGTCATTTTCACTGAATAATAGTCCTAAACAATCCAAACACGCTGTTTAAAAATAAAACCGGGTAATCATTGCAAGTCAGTACAGGTGGTGTCGCCAGTCGCTACACCTAACAAGACGGCTACACTTAAAGAAAGGGGATAAAAATAAAAAGGAAGATTTAATCATTTTAATCGGTCCGAATGGTAGGTGCGACATAAATATGAATGAAGTGGTTAACATTTTTATAAGACATATTATTATTGTTTATTGTGAAATTTTTGCGCACCCAAAAAGTTCTGCCCTACTGCTTCCCGCGCCCTACTTACCCCCCTACGTTACGCCACTGCAAAAAGGTTACAGCTCGGTAGTGTTGCATTGTTGTTTCTTAGTCATAATGTCGCCTGGCACGTTTGAGCCCAGCGAACCGACTGCATAATAATTTCGCACAATGACATTTTGCAAACGGCGATAATGAGTGCAATGTTGTTGCTAGCAGGTGATAACTACACTGCCAGATTGGTGCAGCAGTAATGCCAACTCAAATTTATTTAATACTGGCACGTTTTGTTCAGGTGACTTTATTTCGACCCAGTCGTGGTAAGCTTTGGAATCATGGAACAATCAATTTGAAAGAAAATCGTAAAAAAATATTTTCGATGTATTGAATTAATGATAGAAAACAGATCCAGAGATATTAATAAATAAAAATGAATACAGAAATATTTAACCTAATTAAAAAATAAAAAAAAAATGTTAGAAAAGAAAAACTTTTATACTAGTAATTCCTTTAGTAAATATTTTCTACTCATCTATCCTTGAATGTCTTAAACATTTTTAAGTAATTGCGACTTTCGAAAAAATACTGAGTTATCTAAGATAAAAAAAATTTAATTTTGGTATGTTTAAGATACGTTTTCAGAATGACAATAATATGTTGACGAAGTTAAATATTTAACAAATTTTAATTAAAGAAATTTGATATGTTCGAATGTCAAGAGCTGCGCTATAGAGGGTTGCATTATTAAAATCCCCATCGTTAGAGCGATTATTTTGACATTGACGCCTGTAGAAGGGTTCGGAGACCCACGCTTTTATAATGGTTTGTTTTTCATCGTTTTTTTAGTCGTTTTATTTAATAATTCACTTTTTCAATGAAAAATGTAATCCAATTAAGCTCTATTCCGGATTTTTAAAAATGGGCCATAGCGTTTTACTAAAGTGACAACTGTTCCCTGTGATTTAGAGTCCTCAATTCTATAGGATTGAACAATTAAACAGGATATGAGTGATTTCTTTATTTCCTTCGGAATATTGCAGCTTCGACAAAAATCCGACGCTCTTGCGCCTATCCTGTTGGCCAATAACCGGAAAGAGCAGCGGTCTGTTAGTACTCCTAAGTATTCGGATTATTCGCTTAGTTAAAACTAGAATAGTTTTGTTAACATTTAACTCCAGTCAAAACCTTCCACATTTGTTACAATTACTTCTAGGAGTCTAATTTTTGTAAGAATTATCTCTGGTCTAAAGACATTTAATTTTGCTTTTAATTTAATTTCTAAGTATAACACCTCTAGAAAACAACCTTTTCATTGATTTTCAGCTCTTAATAATATTGCTAAATTGCTTTGATTTATTAAGTTCATAAGTAAAACAAAAATGAACAAATTATTTCTAGACAATTTCCCCACAAATTTTACTGTCTTTCAACATCTTCATCTCTCATTTGTCCTGAAATTTATTCAAAAGGCGAAGCCATCCCATTGGTGGTTAGCGATGCAGCACTTAGTTAAACACAAAAAAAAAAAAAAAAAATAAATTGCTAGAAAGGATAAGAGAATAAACAAATATTGCTGAATAAAAATATCATAGAAAAGAATGAGGCAATGAAGGTTTTCTTAATACGAGGAATGCTGAACGGATGTCGACAATTTTCTTTCAATCACTTTTGACGGATATCATCTGCAAGAATTTATATGCAAATTTATACCGTGCAAGAAATGGAGTAAAAAGGACCACAAAAAACGGGATAATTTAAGCGTGAGGAAGAATAAATGAAGATGATTACAGTTAGCAACAGCAACGTCTTTGGCCTGTAATGTTGTCATTAATTATGTTACTTCTTAATTGTTTCAAAACCCCTGATATACTTATGATACAATCTAAGAAAAGTTTGGATTGAATTTTAAAAAAGATAAAACAAGAAAAATCAATTTAAATTATTGGCACAGCAGTCTTCGAAGGAGATACATCTGTTGGAGATAGTCGGGTGAAATGGTTTGTCGGGTGGATTGGAAAATGATTATTTTCTCCATATAGTTCTGTGTTTGTAAGTGATCAATGTCCTTTATTTCTATAGAACTACTCTGTATAAGTCATTGCAGAAGAGTTAAAGAAATATTCAAAAATATTTAAAAGATTTTTCTGTGTAAAATGTTTTTTCATAATATTTTCACGTTCAATTAAGCTCAGTACCAACTCAAATCACTCTTCTGGTTCTATTTTTCGGAATACAGAAGTATCAACTTTAATGTTTACTTGCACTCAAAAATACCCGTAAGTTGAATAGATAAATCAATATTCAGTGGGATTGGGAAATATTTTTTAATGTTTAATTTTGAGTCCGATAAAGAGTCCAATCAGAAAATAAAAAAAAAAAATTACGACAAATAATTTCCTTCCTTTTCGAAAGTAGTGATTTCTTGCATTACTTGAAATACTTGAAAGTATTTCGAATTAGAATTTTTCGAAAATGATACAAAATATCATTTCCCATTTTCATCACTTTAAGACTATCTTGCTCTTTATCTAGTTGGATTTTATTTACTTATCTTGATATAACATATACTTTGCTTTTACACCAACTCCCACTTTGAGGCGATTAACAATATCCATTTAAATTCAGTGCAAAGATAAATTTTACATTATTATTCACGGTTTCTAAGTTTTTAGGCTTTCTTAGCCTTCATAGCAATATGTTCGAAAATGTGTTTGTTCTTCGTACCTCAGATTTTAAAATCAATCCACAAACAAGGCTGACAGAAAACTCGCCAGACTGAAATGCCTGTTTTTTTAGCTATTTATCAAACTAATAAAATTGTTTTAAATATCATGGCATTCTCAACAGACAGAATACGTGGCGAATAAATTTAAAATACTTAATAAAAATATTTTCAAATTAGATTTCAATTTGGGCATCCTCATGGCTTAATTTAAAATTGTAATATAGTTGTAATATCAAACTGCTCGAATGACATATGCTGCAGAAGGAGGGATGCACCATCTGTTTGCTATGCAAATAAGATTTTAATGACATCGTTAGTCACCAAACAGAACAAGTTGGTTATGCACTATTTCATCACTGCGGAATTTTGCAATATCAAAATTCTGCAAAACATTTTACTCCAGGATGAACTTACTGCAGAAGGTCACCGTTAAAACATACATTGAGGAATTTAACGTATCGATAAAAGTAACTTATCTGGTATCCTTTCGTCCTTCTCATTCGCTTTAGCGTCATTCATACAAGTCATATGTATATAAAAGAAAAACAAAATACACTTTGGCATCTTTGTTTTGTATGTAATAAAATCTCATGATTTAAAAAGATTTCTATTATAAAACTAAGCTCACATCAATATGGAATTACATTTAGTACTATAAAAATATCAATAGCAATTTTACGGCGGGTGCTTTTCATCTGTATGAAATCAGTAGAGCTCGAGTATTTTAGGTGATGTCTGCTTTGTGTTGGATTTTGCATATTATTTCAAGAATTTCTTTACGAATGTGTATGCTAGGTTATAGACATTTTTCTTTTAAAATTGCTTATAATAATTTATAATGTTTGAAAAACACATTTGTTAATTTTGCCCCATTGATTCCTTTCTATGGAAAATTTTAGAGTTCTCATTTTCACGTGAACACGTGTAGTACGAATACACGTGTTTTTAAGAACATTTTAAAAAATCACTTACTCGAACTACACGTGATTGCTAAACACGTACTACACGTGTAGTTTCAAGAAAACGGGTTCACGTGTACACGAGATTGATTATAATTGTTTTATTTTTATGTTTTATATATTGGAGTAATTTTTGGGCAACATCTTAAGATTTTTCTTTTCAATGGCGCTCTTTAACTCAGGATGGCAGGATACCTGCTGGTTCGAGCAGAACATGGCACAGAACAATCGGGAGTAGGGACAATTGTTGGGAGAAAGTTGGGCAGAGCTGAGGTACTTTTCCAGAAACCGTATCATTGCAACTATCCCGGCACTATAACAATTACAAGGACTAAGACCGTACAAGTATACATTTCTTCTCCAAGGTTTCCATTTAGGCCATAATTGATACCATAACTCATCCAAAGACAATAAAAACCTATGGGAATTAGTTTGGTTGGCTCTAAATCGTGAAAACGTGAATACTTAAAAACGTGAACGAGTGAACACGTGTACTCGTATACACGTTAACAAGTACTTTTGCTACTACACGTGTAGTACGTGTTTGGCAATCACGTGTAGTTCGAGTACGTGTTTTCAAAAACGAACCTCACGGAGTTCGAACTTCCGCGTACACGTGTAGTTCGAAACACGTGCTTAAGTTAGAGCTCTAGAAAATTTAAATGCATTGATTAACCCTTACTTGAAAAACTTTCCAGTGAAATACTTGAAACACTGGGAGAGATTGCACCCCAGAGAAAAAAAAGCTGTGATGAATAATGTATTAGTTAATATTTTCACTTACAATTTTTCGCAATATCTTAAGAGTCTTCAGATTTTAGTTTTTTAGTTATATCGCCTAATATTAAAATCAAGTATCATACACAGAACCAAAAACGTACTTAATAACAAAGAAAAAGTTCTTTGTCCCAATGTATTATACATTAAAATTGGTCCAAAGTACGAGTTCCTTGATTCAATGAATCTTTGTTCTTACGTTATTTCTTTGATATGTTATGAAGAAAAATGATTAATTAATGACACATACAACTGTTACAATAAGTTAGTCTGTCCTTAGAAATTTTAAAACAATATCAAGATATTTTTTAAAAAATCATTTTCTTATTGAGATAAAATTCTCTAATGGTTTTTTAGATATTACAACACAAGAACTGGAACAAAATTTTAATGAATACGAACAATGAACTGTTCCTTAAAATTAAGAACAACGATTCATTGAACCAAAGAATTCGTTCTTTGGGGCAATGAATAGTTCTTAAAAATCAATGAATTTCGCTTTATGAACGAGATTCTTTGATTTTAAGAACAATATTTGGTTCAGTGTAAAAGAGTAAAGTTACGAACTCAAGTTTATGTCGCTTAATTCAAGAAGTAATGGACCTAGGACAGCTTGCCTCTTAGTGTGTCAAGTAGAGACTAAAAAAGAAAGTATGAATTGTTGCGGCGAGTGAGAAGTGGGTAAAGAAAAAGTCGAGAGAAAATTGGGAGTTTTTAACATATCGGTCAAGATTCCCTTTTTAATGCAGTATGAGGTATAAAATTAATTAAAAAATAAAGCATGTACAAGCGTTGAAACCAATTATCGAAGCACATAATCCACTCCGAATCAAAATATAACCTTTTGACACATCAACTGTTTCCATACACGTCGCAAATTGTTGACCTCGTAATTTTTTGATAAAAAAATTTCAATAGTGTAATGCTTTAAGGGCCTACTAAAGTTTTTTACCCGAAAAAAAACCTTGAATTAAAAGTTTTATTTTTAAGCTCCTGCACTCAGAAAAAAAACCTCGGTAAAATCAAAATTTTTCATTGGTATATCTGCCAATTTTACATTTTTTTTCATGCTCAAAAGTTTATTCTTTTGTATTGAAATGGCTGAAGCTATTGTTTTAAAAAATTTCCCCTTTTAAATCAATATGTAAAAGTTTTTATTTTATTTTCCACTTTACTTTTTCTCTAACTGTTTTTCTAGAAAACACACGAACGAACGAATCGAAGAAAAAAGATGCAACAAAACCAATGCTTGCTTATAATTTTAAAATTTTTAACTTTTGATTGACGTATTCATTTCATCTTTGTATGCATTGAAGAATTTATCGATAAAATTAAAAATCTGTGAAACATAACGGAGCTACATTCAATTCAATGTATTTTTTTTTTCATTTAAGACGTTAAAAGCTTGTTTTCAAAGGTTTTATTTTAACAATTTTTTACATTTTGAATCAACATTTTACAGTTTTTGAGAAAACATTTTTATTTGTTATTTCATAATTTTTATTTCTTGAAACAAACGTTTTTACTTTAATTTCAAATTTTTTATGGTAAAATCAAAAGTTTTTTTGTCAAAATGCTAAAATGTTGATTTCAAATGCGGATTTTTTTCTGAGTGTGTTTATTTTAGGTAAATTTTTTTTTAAATTATAGTTACATATGTTTTGAAGAAAAGATTTTGAATTTTTTGATAGCAAATATTCAATCAGGAATCCGTAGTTTAGTAAAGTACCTTAAATATGCGGTGGACACAATTTTTCAGAGCTTGTTTACCTAAAAACAAAAAATACAAATGATCAAGATTCTTCTGAAGCTTTTTGAGCTTTTGATCGAAGATTTTAGAAAAATTTTGATTTTTACTTAAATGGCAGATAAAAAACTGATTATTGGCTTAAAAAGTATTTTTTTAGGTTATAAAAAAAGAGTATTTTTTCAAAATAAAAATCGAACGATCAAAAGTACCCGTCATATTTACTTAACAAGTGAAATAAATTTGGTGCGATCCTTAGCATAGTTTTCGAGTAATGCTGCCCACCTGTTTTAAACAGCCTTTTCGAGAAAAACGCGTTTAAAGTTTTAAAACTAGTTTGTTTAGGTATGCATTAATTTTTTTTAACTTACGTGAGTTATAAAATTGTGGCATATTTTAATAAGTTTATTTCTTTTATAATTCTTAAAAAACATATTTTTTAAGAATTATATTGTGAGCTTAATGCCAAATAATTCATGAAGCAACAGGTTGCTACAACAACAAAGTTCTTTGCAGAACTTAAACCAAGCTGACTAGACCATGGTTTCGTCGGACGCTACTCCGACTCATCAGTAGTCTCAGTGGTTCTAGCAGTCCACTAACTTTGACAAGCTAATAGGCGCAAGTTCAATAAAACCAAAGAGGAATTATAGAAGCGCTATACTTTGTCAAAGCAATGTTTTTCTACTCTTTTGCTAGTTCTTTGTTTTTCGCTTCTATAATTCCTCTTTGGTTTTATTGATCTTGCGCCTATTAGCTTGTCAAAGTTAGTGGACTGCTAGAACCACTGAGACTACTGATGAGTCGGAGTAGCGTCCGACGAAACCATGGTCTAGTCAGCTTGGTTTAAGTTCTGCAAAGAACTTTGTTGTTGTAGCAACCTGTTGCTTCATGAATTATTTGGCATTAAGCTAACAATATAATTCTTAAAAAATATGTTTTTTAAGAATTATAAAAGAAATAAACTTATTAAAATATGCCACAATTTTATAACTCATGTAAACTGGTGCGAGCACGACCTACGAAAACATGATGTAATATTATATGTCTGCGCATATAATAAACATCTGCTTTCAAAAAAAACCTTCTTCACGCCTTCTATGGTTTAATACCAACAAAATGTTGGAACCTAGATTGATACGTGATAAAGAAGTAAACAAAAAAGCGCAACAACAAAATCTTTGCAGAATCAATGCAGTCAACTTTTTGAAATTTTGCGACTAGCAAAAGAGTAGAAAAACATTGCTTTGACAAAGTATAGCGCTTCTATAATTCCTCTTTGGTTTTATTGATCTTGCGCCTATTAGCTTGTCAAAGTTAGTGGACTGCTAGAACCACTGAGACTACTGATGAGTCGGAGTAGCGTCCGACGAAACCATGGTCTAGTCAGCTTGGTTTAAGTTCTGCAAAGAACTTTGTTGTTGTAGCAACCTGTTGCTTCATGAATTATTTGGCATTAAGCTCACAATATAATTCTTAAAAAATATGTTTTTTAAGAATTATAAAAGAAATAAACTTATTAAAATATGCCACAATTTTATAACTCATGTAAACTGGTGCGAGCACGACCTACGAAAACATGATGTAATATTATATGTCTGCGCATATAATAAACATCTGCTTTCAAAAAAAACCTTCTTCACGCCTTCTATGGTTTAATACCAACAAAATGTTGGAACCTAGATTGATACGTGATAAAGAAGTAAACAAAAAAGCGCAACAACAAAATCTTTGCAGAATCAATGCAGTCAACTTTTTGAAATTTTGCGACTAGCAAAAGAGTAGAAAAACATTGCTTTGACAAAGTATAGCGCTTCTATAATTCCTCTTTGGTTTTATTGATCTTGCGCCTATTAGCTTGTCAAAGTTAGTGGACTGCTAGAACCACTGAGACTACTGATGAGTCGGAGTAGCGTCCGACGAAACCATGGTCTAGTCAGCTTGGCTTAAGTTCTGCAAAGAACTTTGTTGTTGTAGCAACCTGTTGCTTCATGAATTATTTGGCATTAAGCTCACAATATAATTCTTAAAAAATATGTTTTTTAAGAATTATAAAAGAAATTTTTTAACTTACATTTATCATCTATTCCAGGACTATATTAGATACCCTCATCATCAATTGTTAAGTCAAAAATTTCAAATTGCCTCTGTTTTCTCAGGGTTCTTCCCTCGCGCGTGGCTTCCTGTACATTCTTGCTTACGAGAATAATACGCGTGGAATCAACGTTTTTTTACAAATGTATGATAGTTTTTTGCCACAACTGATGCCAATTTCCACATTACATCCTCAGAATTTTATGCCAGGGGGAGAAGTTCTTATTATTACTGTTATTTTTAGTTTTTTACAATAAGGGATTTCATTTTTCTGAAGACCAGGGGGCCTTTTCCCTCTTTGCTCTCCCTGTGGATACCTATGCTTATGCATTTTTATGTAAAGAGTGAATGAAAAAAAATAATAGACACTTAAAAGAGTGCATTGAAAAGATAAAAGACATATTATAGAAGAGTTTTTGTAGCAGCTGGTATGAGTAAAGCAAGTACATATATTTTTTATCGTCTTCTCTCTGGACAATTGTGCTTATAACTGCAACAATTTTTATTCAATTGACTTAAAACTTTCTGAGAATACTTTTAAGATGTTATACATTCGAAAAATTTTTTGATTTTTGTTCGCCGAAAAATTTTAGTAGGCCCTTAAAAGCAGAGGAAGAAGTTCAAGCACCTTTTCAAAAACCAATAACATCATCCAGAGAAACGAATAAGTAAAATGAAAAATCTGGAAAGGCATCGTTTGCCAGAAATATCCTAAAAAATAGCTGATGGCTTATACTGAACCGTATATTCAAACAATTTGAGATACGTTTAATTCTTTCCAGGCCTGAATTTAACATTGGTTCCCAAAAGAAAGTCTAGAGCGGTTTGGGATAAATTCATTGACACCTGAATTCCTAACTTATATATATTAGAAATGCTTGACTTGATTCGTGTTCAAGATCGAGATGTAAAAAATATTGGCGTTTGAATTGATGACAGTGTAAAATACGAAGTCTGTTCGTTTGCTTTAGGATGGTAAATTCGATGTTGCGCCTCTGCCTCTCACATCCTTTTACGTGATTGAAGTTTTGTTCACATTAAGATACTCAACAGACATAAAAAGGGTGGAGCACAGTTAGCTTTTTATGGCTTGTGAATGAAATAACCATTACGTCAACCGTCAAAAGGTATATGTAAATTTCATTGAAATTTGCGCTGGTTTCATGTAGTTCCTAGTAAGTAATTCATTCGATTTTACAGTAAATTAAGATTTGCATAAATATGTGGTAGATCAATAATCACTGTTAACATCAGTTCAAAAATCTGAAGATAGCAGTCATTAGTAGTTACACAGAAAACACAAAAAAGGAATGCAGGCAGGCAAACTTTAGATCCGAAAGGTAAAGAAGAAATATACTCGAACAACAACAATCTAACATCTATTCTGGATAATACTAAAATTTATAACTGTTCATACCGTATGAAGAACATAAAACCAACATCCGGTGCATGCATTGCATATGCATCTATGTATTTGGCATCGTGCCTATTTTAGCTGTTATTTCAACGAACTTTCCCAAATTACCTTCAAGCAACTCCTAACTCTGACATGAATTAGTTTTTGTTGTACTTCCATGTCAGAAGCGTGCCAAATATAAGATGAAATTAAACTGCATAAAATATTCAGCGAACATTTGGCTGAGTAATCTTTAGAAGCAACATTTCACCCACCAAATAACCAAAAACCAAAGTCTAGTGCTGCCAAAATGTTTGATGGCTTTAAATGCGAATTCACCAAAAACGAAGTCAAAATAAACTAGCAACAATTCAAAATTCAATGTCGCATAGCACTGACAGTTCTGCATTACAACCAGATTTTTTACAAGCGGCTTGTTACTGGAACTGGGTATTAACTGGTTTATTCTAAGTCCCTGGTATATACGCTAATCTTATTTTGATAAGACAGGTAGCTGACAGTGAAGTGGAATATTATTATCGTGAACTTTATGCTCATTAAATCTATCGAGTCTCGTTTTTTCGCGCGCACTTTGGCTGCGACATCCACAGGAACTGTTATTTCATTCTCATTCTCTTTGACCTATTTACATTAAGCACTCATGTAATTAATTTCGTAAAGGCCACGATGCATAATGCAGGAATTGCTTCTAACGCTGTGGTTTTTGGCTACGTTTACAATTTGTTGGTAGATACAACTCAGGGCTGCTCATTTTGTAATGACCAGTAAGTGGCAACACTTTTATGAACTTTATTAAACTATTTCAAGTTCTTCTTTTTTGTTAAACTCAGGTTGTAGAAATTGAAAGGACAGAGAAGGGAGCTAGATTCAAAAGCGAAGTGTGAAGGTGACTACCTAAGTTATGGATACAATTTTTTAAAATGTTGTCAAAGTCATAACCGCGACATAACCGTAGCTTTTTGCATAGTCGGTAATATTTTTTTTTTCTCTGGAACGTTCAAGCGTGTATAACTGGTCGCGAACATTTTTTACACATAAGGGAAAAAAGTAAAATGAGTTGGTGATAAAAGCTTTAATAACGTGAATATATTTTCCTATTTTTGCTGTGATGTTAGCAGACTATTTATTACATTACAGGACTGAGAAAAAAAATTAAGGATTAACGTGTTGTTAACAGCACAGATGCAATGTGCACAATGGAGATTGATGCAGATTTATTCTTATCAATTTCAACAGAAGGTCTTGAAATTTTAAACACCGGCCACTACATTTTTCGATGCAAATTTTAATTTGCTTTAATTTAATATAAGCTTTTATTTTGACAGCTGTCAATTGTTTCTGTTATTCGAGCCCACAAAACATATACTTTATTGGAAAAAAAACACTTATATCGAAATTCGAAACCATTAACCATATATGTATGTAATACTTTTATATTGCCACCAACCTACATTTTCAATGAAATTCAACTACGAAATCAAAGAGATATATAGCCTACATAAGATTTTGTTGTTTGCCTTAGTATATTTGAATATATGAAAATTACTACACACAAGAAATTGTCAAACCGTCACAGAGGCGGTTGTTAAGAAAAACGTTTGCTCCAAACATAAAACAAAACAAAACATACATGTTCCTTTTGCATACATCATAGGTACGCTCCATTATAAAACAATTATAACACCAACGCGTGAAATACAATAAAAATTTAAAAAGAAAAATTCAAGCAACTATAAAATTTTTGACAATGAAAGCACCAGTCCTGAGTATAACAATATATCTGCACTCTAATGTTAGCGAATGGTCAAGGTACCTTGACTGTATTGTCCATATAGAAGTATTATATATAACATATATGCCATTAACGAATTGTAAATTTAAATTTTGAAATTCTTTGTTTCAATTTGGGTTCGAACCTGCTTTCGAATTGATATCGAGTGGTTCCCGTACTGTTTCACGCACTTGGATACATAACACAAACAACTGCTAACACTGTCACAATTATAGTATTGTCGCAATAAGATGCCTCGATCTCCATAGAAAAAAAGGTGTCGATGCAACCGACTAAAAATGAACCTTTATCTATTTTATGACAATTCCCACAAATGATTTGAATACATGCAAAAATTTATTAATCATAAAGAAGAATATTTAAAAAACCAAGCTATTTTTACTGAAAAAAATAAGTCTATAATTATTCCCGAAATATATGTAGCAAGCCTGGTAAGCGCAACTTCTGCAAAGCTTTTCCCTCCAATTTCAACCCGTGGAAACTTTATTATTTCTTTTCTTATTTTATAGAAGTATAATATTTTTTAAATAAAACAGCTATCGATCTTAACATATCTCATAAATACTGAACAAATTTTCGATTTGGTTTTAAAGTTAACAGCTAAGTACACTTAGCTCAAAGGACTACGAGTAGCTAAGACGTGAACACTTTGTTTGTGTGTTTAACAGCAAGTAGCTTGTATAACGGATGACCCAACCAATCAACACCCATTCCAAGTTGGAGTGCTTACCCATTGAGTGACCCTAAAATAATTCACTTAAAGCATTTAACGAGTCCCAAATAATTACCGCGTTAATGTGAACTTAACGACCAGCGGTTACATTTAATTCGCATTGATTAACAAACGCGTCAGTTAATCCGATGCATAATTTGAACATTTGACTGTTCGTTTGTTTTAATTAAAAATCGAGTTCACTTTAAATCAGATAATTGACTAGGGAAATGACTAGAAATAAGTTTTTTAACAGAAGTACCCGTCAGCAAGCGATATTACAATATCAGCTGTCGTCAGAATTCATGCCAAGTATAAAACTTACATTGCTTTACATGCTGAATGTAAAAAAATTTAAATTGTTCCATCTTATTACGTTTAAGTTAAATTCTTGTTTTTTATGCAAAATAGGTTGAAATATTCAGCCAACTCGATTTTACTCCGCCCAATGTTGACTTGCAAAAGAGCCTTTGGCGAATGCTACCTGTTGTCCTACAACTAACAGCGCTCGTAGGATAACAATGAACCCGCATTAAAGCATGCAATCATTCCATTCCGTAAAAGTACTCAAACACTTCTGCGATTATTCAACTTGTTGTATGTGTGGCTTACTTGATGGGTGACAAATTCTTTTAGAGCAAGTGAATAAAATGATTGTGAATAAAGCATTCAGGATGTCGGTGTCTGTTCAGAGGATCATGATATAAGGTACATAAATACGTGATAGAATTATTTTACTTAAACGAGAGCCAAGCAAAGCTTGTTAAAATTTTATAAATTTAATCAAGAAAAACGTCGGATTCATTCTGACTTAAGTAAGTTTATGGGGATTGTTTCTTAAAGTCTTGGGGAACAAAGAAAAAAACTTGCAAGGGTTATTGGTTTTCTAATAATGTCTTTCCATAATAAATTGTTTTAATAGTTACTTACTTACTAACTTTACTTAATTATAAATCCACCATTGAAATAAATTAAATGCAGTTTTCTTTGGGTATTTTACGATACCATCCTTCACGAAATATCCATCACAAAACAGCCATCTATTTTCTTGACGACAAGTTATGTTTACTTAAAATCATTTCGTTTAAAATAGTTCCAAAACAATTTGATCAGAATTGATTTAAATAATAATCAGAATTAAAATTTTAAATGTGTTGAAAAAAATCTTTTCTTTTCGGCAATAACATAACAACTTTCATAGAAAAAAATATGCTCTCCCTCTTCTGGAATAATATTAATATAGAAAGATGTGTTTTTTGTTTATAAAAATAGTTGGATTAATAAAAAAGAAAAAAAAAAAAGATATAAATATATTGAGATGAAGCAACGACACTAAAGCAGAAAATGTCGGTAAGCATTCCAAATACGTGCGTCATGGGCTGACAATTATCTCTTTGCAATTACCGCAATTTTCACGTTTTTGAGGTGTGATGATATCGAAGAAAACAACAACTTTCTTAATGAAAACAACCAAATTGTAACCGGTCTGCTTGCTCATAATGACCATATCTCAAAATACACAACGTAGTTTATAGAGAATATTTGGAAATTGTTAATAAGTAGAAGGAACCATTGTTCTATAATTTACATATAATAATTAATTGAGAAATCAAGCTAAGCAAATGCAAAAGTGTTGGAAAGAACAAAGTATGAGTTGTGAAAATTTACGGTGATTGGCTATTTACAACCCTTTTTTCAGTCTGCTCCAGTAAGTTGACAAGACACAAACATTTTGAATTCTTTGTGTCTATGAAGTTATGCTACATAATAAAGTAGTTACGCTTAAGTATAAACTTAAAACGCACATATTCATAATGCACTAAGAAAAAAATCATGTGTAAAGCTCAATTTTTATTTTGGGATTTTTTTTTATTTAGCAATAATCATTTTTTTAATGTTGAAAACTTGGAAACTAATTCAGATATGGTCGAAAGAAAAGTTAAATATTTGTAAGTAAATTGCTTAACAGTAATGTTTTTGGGTTTTCGCTTTTATATGTGATAGTAGAATATGTTTACATGCGTGTATTTGTATGAGTGGGACCACACACGGTGTCATGTTATATATGCAGTTACAATGGTTTTAGGTTATGCTTCGGCTAGCCATAAGCTCGCTAGCCGGAAGTTTGATATTCGTAAGCAACGCAGGTTGAATTTAGGGCAGAAAACATAAATATTGTATAAAACTCATAAATATTTAAAATAGCACAATTGTTGTCAACAATTTAAGTTGAGCGTCAATTTTACGGTTTAATTTTATGTATGTACAAGTAACATGTATTTTTTTTTGTGTTGTTTAAATGGACGTGCACCCAACGTCAAAAAATTTTCAACTGTGCTTTATTTAATTTTATTGTGGTTTCAAGTTAAAAACTTCAATTTTCAGTTTTATGTTGGAAATAAAAGCAAAAAGGCTGTGTTTCTATATTTGAACCTAGCCAATAATTTTCATTCAGAATAAATAAATAATTCCTATTTTTGTTTTTTTTTTTTTTATTTTTAAATTCAATAAAATATATATTGAAAAAAAGAAAGGAATAAAAATTGAAAGAAAATTGCAAAACATTGTTTTCTTCTTGTCATCTTGAATTATGACATCTAGCATTACAGAACTCAGTAAAATGCCTATCAATACAAGGCACCATATTTCATATTTTTTTAACTTTAATCTCTCTTCATTATCTGGTATCGAAGTGATGCATCCGAGGGAAAACGCTCGTAACAAGTTGTCAGTGTGCTATACTTTAGAGTAACTTGCATTTTGACACCGAGTAAAATTTTCAGTATATCGCAGCTTGTACAATCTAGTATTTTTTTAATATTTACACGAAAACACTCTAGACTTCACTCAATCCAAATGAATATTTTTATTTTATTTATTTATTTAATTTTGGGGTAGGATCTGCTAAAAATTATTTTTTATATCTGACAGCATGATGACGGAGAGTCTTAAAAGATTCATAAAACATATTTAAATTGCTAAAACCATGCATTTACTAAGGTTTTTTGTTGTCTCTGTCAAAATCAAAATTTACCCTATTATTTAAAGGAAAACTACTGTTAATAAACTGAAGCATATTGAAACTCCATTAAAATAAAACAAAACCAAGTAGAAACTTTCTTGATGTTGTCTGTGAATATATAACATTACACACGACTATATTAATATTAAAATAACTTTGAAATCAATACAAAATGTCCAGGAATGGATTCAACCATAAAAAAAGAAAAACAAAATATATTATTCTCCATATTTAGGATACGGGGTGTGATATTCATTTAACTTTAATAAATTCTGACAGTTTTCATGATATTCATATGCATTGGTAACCAATAAACATAAAAAAGGCGTTCATGCTTTAAACAGTCCTCCGTGGTCTAGCACAACCAAAAAAGTTTCCAAGCTGACAACATTCTGAGTATTGACAGATTTTAACAGTCAAATGATTTTGCTACACGTTTTCCATGAGTTCTAAAAATATAGGTAAAATCGTTCCAACATTTTGTTTTCTTTCATCCGAATAAATCTATCGATACCAAAGTTGTTTATGCTTCAAACTTCAAACTTCATTCATATTTGTTTTTCTATGTCGTTTCTGCTCCAATGCTTTCTTCTTATCCTAGGATTCATACCATAAAAGAAATAATTCAGCCAAGTTGAAATTAATGTCATACAAAAGACTACAAAGTAAATAATTCAGTCGTATAAGGAAATAAAAATGTGGCGTCCGTGGCGTAGTTGGTTAAAGTGCGTGGCCGCTATGTCAACGAACCTGGAGACCCAGGTTCGAACCCCAGCACCGACAGAAAATTATTTGAATTAAAATAATTTTTCTGTACGGCCGCCACCTCTCTGCAGACAATGGCAAACCTCAGAGAGTAATCAAAATGCCATGTAAAGCTTCTTGAGAATAAGAACATTCCGTTCATCGCCGTTCGGAGTCGGCGTTAAGCCTGTAGGTCCATTTCTCCGTCAATTGTGTACAAACTTAATAACACGCACAACACAATTGATCCTAAGAAGCTAGGTCAAAGTCCTTTCAAGGGCTGAAATGGCCAGTTATTTATTTTATTTTAAGGAAATAAAAATGAAACTAGCCATATGGCCGTCTCAATAATCATTGTTGCTTTAAAAACCTTAATTTGAAAAAGAAGAATTTGAAATAGATCATTAGTAAAATATTTCTGTATTTTTATGGAGAACTTTGTCCGTAGAACTCCAATTTTAAAATAATGTTTAAACCTGGGGAGTATTAATCCACGACAAAATACTCTTTCAATAAAAAAATAAATAAGGGCATAATTTAACTTTTCAAAAGAATAATTCTGGGAATAAATTTTGAAATAATAAAAAAAAAACCCAAAATAAAGATCTTTTCCTAATAATATACCGGTTATGCATCTTAATACCACAAAATATAAAATATTTTGTAGGTCCATATATTGGGAATTTTGTTTCAATTTTGTTCATAAGTTGGTGGTTTTTTGTTGGGAAACATATTTTTTTGTTTTTAATTAAGATTTTTTTATAATTTGTATTCAAAACTTTCAATCAAATGTGGACACTTCCAAAAAAATGTGAGTAGAACCAAAAGTCATAAAATATTATCTTATGACTTTAGACTTATGTATGCGAAAAATCTCATACACTCAATTTAATACCAATAAAAAATTAAATTAGTAATTTTAACAAAACATATTAGAAGAAAATATTAAGCTTGAAAAATAATTAGTTCAATAGACTGATTTCAATAACGCAAATGAATAGTTTAACTTTCGTGTTTGAAGCAATAAATACTAAATATTAATGAAGTGGAAATCTGATTTTATTACATCTAGACAAGGACTGAATAAAAAAATCTAATTTGAAAAGCTAAACATAGCAAAACGACATAAAATGAAATCCCGCTATTGCATAACCAACGGTTTTAATTGCACCAGAGTACGGCAAATGATGAAACTCTCGGGAGAAACATGTACAAGAGCTGAAAAAGTTGAGTCTGGATAAGTTGATGAGTACAGTTGAATTTAACAAGGCCAAATGCAAAGGGGTATGTGGGATTGCTTGAACCCCTTAATCTCAGTGTGGAAAATTTGCTTACACTTTTTTCTTTTTTTATAAATATGAATTACCTACTTTTCAATATATATATATATATATATACGTGCAAATAAGTTACTTATTCTTGGGTAGATGATACACAAAAATATGCCGAAACTATTTTAAAAACGTTTAAATTTAAGTTCTATCTAAAACTAATACAGGAACGAGTTTTGCTACCAACATAAACTATTTTCTCTTTTTTATGTAATACTCTACCTATTTAAATTTCAATTTCAATTTATTTTTTTATTTCAAAAATTATATTAGCATACAAGATAGGCTCTTTTAAATGCAACGATTTAGAATATTCTGAATAAAAATTACAATTACAAATTTAAAATTTAGAATTCAAAATTCGAAATTCAAAATTCAAAATTTAAAACTTAAAATTTACAATTTAAAAATAAAAAGTTTAAAAAATTTAAAAAATTTGAAAATTTAAAATATTTAAAAAATTACAAAATTAAGAACTTAAAAATTTGAAATTTTGAAAATTTAAAAATTAAAAATTTAAAAAATTCATATCAACTTTTTGGATCTACCAGAAATAATAAATAATTAATTAGCGCGTCGTCTTTATAAATTTGGATGGAAGAAAAAAAAACTTCTACACAGCAACGGAGATGACTCTCTCTAGTTCTCATTTCCAAGTAGCACAAGCTATAGAAATGTAGTTGTACTTTTTTGTGTTGCATACTTATTGTCTATGCCATATCAGATCTTGCTGATACCAAGCGTCCTCCAAATTTTCATTCAGAATGTTTCACTTCACTTGTGTGGGGAAAAACCCGCAAATGGGGTGGGTGTAATGTAAACTGCTGCTATGTTGCTTGAACCCTAGCTTTACCAACTTTATATATCGACATATAAATTTCATTGAAGTGTTTCTTTGCAATAATGGAAAGAGTTAACCATCATTAACCTTAAAAAAAAACTGAAAATATAATTTGATTTGTGTGCTCTTTTTATTAGATCATTTAACTTAATATCTAAGAAAAAGTTTTGACTCAGAAATTCCTAATTTGCTCCGTCAAAATAAGAACTCATCAAGATTATTTTATTTCTCGTGAAATCTTCAAAGATGCCTTCAAATAAGAGTTGAGTCTCTCTGAATAAGAGTAAGTAACGAGTATTTGACAGTCGATGTTTTGATTACTTACAAAGATTTTTCTTAAGTAGAATTTTCCATAAATTATTTAAAACTTTCAACCAAGGAATACTATGATTATCGCAAATAGCAACCATTAATGTTTTCTTTGCAATTTAGGAAATTTTTCATCAAAAAATATATACATTTCTGGCTTAGTGTATTCTTCAAAATATGTTTGTGGTTTTTATGTCAAATTTTTTATTGATTACTCGTTGAAAAAATTGTACCAACACTGCTTGATAGACCGTTAATTCTCACAGGTAACATTGCTGCATTCAAAAATCAAATCAAATCAAAAGACAATATATGTTGCATAGAAAAAAGCTTGTTCTAAGTTATCCGTATGAGATAGTGAAGTATGGTTTGCATATATTTTGTAGATCTATTCAGTCTGCAAAATCTTTTCTTACCTCATTTTATTGCACTCTTTTGGCTAAGAATTTTTCAAGAAGTGAAAATAGTTCACCGAAAAGTTCTCAGGTAGATCTTAAATTGAATATATTTCGACACGCCTACTCAATGAACGCAAGTGGTGTATATAATTTAACATTGTACCGTTTGTAGATCCGAAAAACCCATAAAATCACAGAAATTACTGAATACTAAACACTTTATTATGTAGGTATAATTCTTAAGTTAAACAGATTTTACCTGCTGTCTCTTGCCCTTTCACAAGGTTTCGTTAATACGTTCTTTTTATATTACTGAGGGTTAGCTCAAATCCGAATCGACCCTAAACAAAGCCTTACCGACCACATCCATTATTAAAAAAACCTAACTACGTCCTTGGGATGAAAAGTAATTATGCTCGCTTTTGCTATCCGACAAACTTGAAGCAACTTTCGTGCATATGAAAAAGTGAAAATCTACACGAACAAAACATCTCAACCTACTTTGCGTTTAATGGTCACTCAACTGGAAGACGGTTGTACTGAGCCAAAGCTGAAGGTGTCGGAAGTGTGTGGTGCTTTTTGCTCACAAACATGCCATCGCCTCACACATGGACACTTGCATTTAAGTGTGTCGGTTTGTGCGGTTTAATGAAGGAAGATACAGTAGGGCAAAATATTATTAACACTCAACTTAATGAAATCTCAGCAACATCATCCTAAATTCAAATGTTGGATAGGAACAGATAAAATAGTTTTGGATTTTAAAATTTTTGTAACAAAGCAAGAAGTCGTTGGCTTTGAAATTATTATATTTTTAATATTTTCCCACAGTTTAACTTGAGAATAATCTTAGTTTATATATAAATTAAAGTGCAATAATTTTGTGACACATTGTCTACATTTATAAATAGCTGTTAACATACATGTTCTACAATAGCTACATACATGTATAAATTTTTATTTGAGTGTTCAGTCATGCACAAGCTGTGCTTGGCAAAACTTATTTAAGACTTAGTATAATTGAAGTTTACAGGATGTATCCTCAGCAAAGCTCTCAGCCACACAGTCTTTGCTCGTCCTGATGACATATGCAGGTTAAAATTCATAACCATTTGCATAACCATTAGATGACTTAAGTTATATACGCGCGGATGCACACCTTCACCATAGAATAGAGCAAAGAGCTCAGCTTGTTAAATTGCCGTAGCCCCTTCAGTTCCTTAACCATTTAACCCGTAGGCTGCCTGAGACAGTAGTCATTCTGATCAATGTAATGTAAAAGAGATTAAGATCTTAAGAATAAAATTCTTTGATGAAATAGCCCACTTATTGTTAGTTTTCTGGTTCTAAACTTATATGTTTTTTTAAAGTTTTTTCAAATCTAATTAGTTAAATAGAGAAGTCTCTACACTTGCACCTAACGACTTTACTGTCAAACTAAATAGCAAGCAACCATCGGCAACTGTAATTTCACATCAGTAACAAATGTTCTGGTGTGTTGTATGCATACTGCACAAATTGCGGGTTAGCGGGTTAAGAAGGCAGCATTTTGCGAAGTTGTGAAAAATGCCTTCTATAGAATGTGCAAACATGGCATTGTCAAATCTACTTAAGCCGAGGAAGGTGAAGTTATGGGCTTTGAGTTTCCATTTAGTGTTTACTAACTTGAGAGTAGGGAAAATAGGATTTTGACTTGACAGGATAAACAGCCACATCATAAAAAGCTGCCACGATGAAAATGGAGAGCGGAAATTATAGTTTTTATATTAATATTTTGCCTTGGGAATATTTTGTCTTTCAAATTTATGTGCTTGTGTATAAATAAATTCACATGTGACATGTCAATACATGATCTATCTAGTTTAACATTTTAAAGGTAGGTTTGTTTGTGATTGGCTTGAAAAAATTTTATGTTGTGTAACTTTTGGCTGTGAATATCTATCAATGACTTTTTTACTGGCCGGTCAAATTAAAATATTGTGCGTACAAATAAGAGCAAAAAACGTCGGTTGTTATTTACTACAAATAGTTTTTTTAACATATTTTGCCTTTAATTCATATTCATGTAAAATAAAAGGCTTTAGTTTTTACAGTGGTTGTCCATAAAAGGCATGAACTTTAAATTTTATGAACTTGAGAGTTTCGAAATTTTTTCTAACAGAAGATATAAGGGTTTTGTATTCGAGGATTTGTTCTGATTTGTTAATATTAATTAAAACATTATAATTAGAGTATGATAAATAATATAGTTGTGTTCAAGTTTCAAGTTGCATTTTGCAACTTTAAATGAATCATTCTGCTTTGAAAAATATAATTACTTTTGTAATTTACTCCGTTAAGTTTGTGAGTTGCAACCTGAAGTCGTCCAAAATGGTCAGACGCTACATCACATTTTGTGATAAGCTGTGAAAATTTGGCCTTAATTAAAAACGGCTCCGTTAGCTTTGATTTTTTTTTTTGTAATCGACATTTTTTTGTAATTAATTTTTCAATTTAATTTCAAAGAGTAGAGTAATTTTAAAATAAATTTGGTAATTTCTGAATAACAATTTATTATTCTGAACAATAAATCTTTTACTTAAAAATTGATATTTAGTATTTTAAGCCTAATTTGTTGTTTCTCTCTAAAACCTGAGTGAAAGGATAAGAAAAAGTTTTTTGCAGTAGTTGATTTATTTTATTTTAGAAGTAAGATACATTAATTTAGTCATAGTTTTCATATAAAATATATTACTTTGAAGAATTTTTTCTTTATGTTATTTTTTGATAGCTTTGTCAAAATTGCTAAATATTAGTTTTATGATTTTTAGTGAAGTTTAAAATAATTTTTTTTTAATCCTCTAATGGATTTTTTTGTAATGCAGGATTGTTGCGTGCGAAACGCTCACTTTTACAATTACAACTGACAATAATTACAAAATGCTCTAAGCTAGAAAAAATTTCCGTTACAAAAAATGTTACTCGAAATGCATAGAACCGATATGTAATCTATGATTTGACTTCTGAATTTGATAAAAAAAAGATTTTCAGTTCTAGATTTGAATACAAACGTAAGCGTGCCTAAAGGTATTATTATGCAGTAAAGGGTTAAATATGATTTAAAAGTTAAAGTTGCCTTTATAATATTTAGTGGATTCTTCATTAACTTATTCAATCAATGCAATTATTTTCTTCAAACTGTTAGTCAAAAAAATTATATACATTTAATTTTCCAAAAAAACTGAATTTGTATTTATTGTGAATATCCTTTTAAGCAATTCAGTACTCAGCGCAAATTAAAAGGAACCAAATGTTCACACTGCTTTTTCATTTCTGTCCCAGCATAACCCAGTTTCATTTTCAATTACACATTCTCGCACATTTTCGTGCTTTGTTTCATTTTTTTTTTCTTTTTTTTAACTTTTCGCAACTTTTTTCTCGACGTTTCGCTGCGTTGCTTTAAACAATATTTTGTTTAATATTGTGTTTAGAGAAGAAAAGCTCTGAGAACTCTAGACACCCTGCAGTCTTTATTATATTGTGCATTTATATAAAGTGTTGCCACCTTGGCGGCTTTTTATTCTGAAGTCAGAGTATAAAGTATAAAATCACACACAATAGTACAGCACTCAATCTCCTTTCATCTGAGCTGCGGTAAAAAACTTTTTGAGACTTTGGTCATTCTAAGGGAGTTTTGTCACCTACTTTTATAAGAAGTATACAAATTTCTTCTTTTTTCATTCAATTTAATTTGTTAAGCCTTCTTGGAATATTACAAAGTTTAAGATGTTGTAACAGAAGAAAACTTAAACACTTCTAATTTAATTTGTTCCCGTTGGGTACCCCATAATTTGAAGGTTGGTAAAAATAAGGTTCAGGTCGATTGGTGCAAGGAAATGCTGAAAAAATACAGCGGGGGTGGTAAAAGCACTTCTACGACATCACCGCATGTACCGACATCATGGATATACGCTTATGAGCTTAAGACAAAGAGCAATCCACTGTTTGGGTCTTTCAAAATGAGAAAAATAAAAGTTTTCCGTGGACAGAGCACAGCCAAGCAGATGGTTGCGAGTCGCAACTGTATCAATGTGTTTTAAGAACTTGTCATAAGCAACGGAGAACCATTAATGCTGAATGGTACAGAAACATTTGTTTACCGGAATTGAGGAAAATTGAGAAAAACTGCAACCACCGAAGGAAAATCATCCTCTATATGATAATGCGAGTTCCCACACAACAGCTCAAACCAAAGGGTTTTTGAGCAATCAAAACGTGGAATTCATGCTTCATCCGTCTTACAGTTCCGACTTGGTACCCTATAACTTCTTCTTGTTACCTCACATTAAAAAAAAAAAAAATGCGTGGCGAGCGTTTTTCTTTTGCCCGTTCCATTGAGGCCTTCAAAAACCTGGTTTCGTAGGTATCAACTTCAGCGGCAAAACTGTTTCAACCAAGGGAACATACGTTGAAGAACAATAAAAACATTTTCACTAATTAACCACTGTTTTATCATTGTTATGCGCAAGAACTTCAGTTCTGTACTAGTTCTTTCTAGTTTAAGGTACTTACTAGTTGAATGGTTGAAGATTTGAACTGTTGTATTTTTATACCCCCACGTTTAAAAAACGTAAAAGGGGTATATTAATTTTGTCACTCCGTTTGTAACGCCCATAAGGAGGCGTGGCAGGTATAGAAAAATATATGTATTATTGATCAGCATCACCACCCGAGTCGATTTAGCCATATCCGTCTGTCTGTGATCACGATTACAGCCGTAATTTTAAAGCTATCATCACGAAATTCAATATTTAAGCTTTTATCTAAAAAATAAAGGTCAAGTTCGAAAATGAGCCAAATCGGATGAAAACCACGCCTACCACCCATACAAAGTGACTTGATCAAAACGGTAAAATCTCTTCGGATTCCACAAAAATTAATATATGGACTTGAAATTTTTCATATGAGTTTTGATGTTCAATATACACTCTGAGTATGAAATTCAAACAAATCGGATAAAAACCACGCCTACCTCCCATACAAAGTGACTTAATGATAAATGTAAAAATCTCTATAAATACCACAAAATTTAATATATTGACTTGAAATTTTGCACATGAGTTTAAATCTTCAATATACAATCTGTGTATGAGATTTAACGAAATCGAGTGAAAACCACGCCTACTTCCCATACAAAGTGACTTTATCAAAAAACAAAAGTGAATATTTTCTGTTAAATAAACAATTTATTGACTGCTTAAGACTTTGACTATACTATGGTTCGGCCGTGGGGGTATTTTAACATCGGCTCAGTCGAAGATCATTCCTTACTAGTTTGTGATTATTTTAATCAGGCTCATTTGAATTATTGAACGGGAGCAACACTGGCTGCCGTTATTTAGTAAAATTATTCAACAGTCTTTCGAATATAACTCCGCCATTCCACTTGAAATCTGTGTGGACAGTCACTTGATTCAGACAAAAATCAAGAGGTAAATTTTTAGGCATAAAAAATGAAATTTTCGCTGTAAAATTTTGGCCACCCTAGAAAAAATTATTAATAAAAAGTTTACTCATGTGAGATTACGCTCTCTCAACCTGCATCCCTCTTATTTAAATCGAATGAAATTGCTGAGACGTCATTTTTTTTTAATTGAACTATTGACATGTCTACAATTTCGCGTTGAATAACGGAAAACAGAAAGTAATTAAACTCTTTTTGTTTTTTGAAAATAAACTTACAGCCTCCATTAAAAAAAAAAAAAATTAAAATTGCAAGAAGCGTTCAGGGAATATTCTCTTAAAGTACTCGCTAGTAACGCTTAAAGAATTAAAGTGGTTCTTCTCTCAAATAATGCCACAAATATTCTCACAACCATTTCACACATTAATATTGTATTTATTTTTCGTGTGAAAAGTATCTCCCAGCAAAAGAAATCATGATTAACTTGAGTGTACGATTTGCATCATGAAGTTAACTTCGTAAAATAATACTTATATTTAGATAGTTTGCAAAGTTCAAGTAATCAGGCGTATACAACTTTAATAAAATGAGACTGCTCTTAATATTCCTTTTGACTGAATATTCAGTCATATTAATAATATTCCTTTACTGAATTCGATTGACCATCAGTCATCCTCTTCCTATGGATAGAACAAATCTATTGCACTGAACATATATAGACTGAAATAATGAAGATTAATCCTTGCTCAAAATGAAATAAACTCCAAATTGGTTTTCTTTCCGTGTTATTTTATATAAAGAAACTTTTAGTTATTGCATTGCGTTGATTTTTCATACTTTTTCCAACTTACAAACATGGGACAAGAAAAGTGGTGGATGCCAGATAAAAAAATGAAAACAAAGAATACTCGTATAAAAAATGTATTACAAAAATTTCAACGATTGTTTGTATTCAAATAGCTTAGTTTTGTTTACTAGATGGATCCATTTGAAAATTAATCGAAATGTTGCTTGAGAATTATGTGTACGTTTGTTGCTCCTCGCAACTTGTTTTCGAATATTTATTATTTACGAAATATTTTAATTCGAAATGCTCACGTTGGGTCGCAGATCATGCGCATGTTTGTTCTATTGTTTGTTGTGTAAGTCGTATCTATCTCAGGTTCTAGCTCTGGTGTGGTGAGTATAAGAAAACATGTTATGTGGCACGTGGTATTTTTGCTTGCATCAGGTTACGAATATAAATTTGTTTAAGTATAAATAGGAATAACATCCAGCATATTTCTCTGCATAGTATGTCTATCGCATTCAAGGATAAATTATATACTAGCTGCTGCTTGCTGCTAATCAAAAGCTGATTTCGGAATTGAACGGAAAATATTTACTGTAGAGATTTTGCTTAAAATTTAATACAATTGGGCTTGAAGATAACACAAGACATCACGACTAATTATGCAGACTTCATTCGCTCACTCAATGATTGCATTTTTAATATTTTCAGAAGATCCTGATAAGGAGAAAGTTTTAAAATGTTAAATCTACTTAAGTTACTTAGAGCAAACCGAACAAAGCGTTTTTGGATCAGTTCTATTCACTCAACATGCACACTGTAACTTGTGGACCAAACTTGACAAGTGTACTCCAAGAGAGGATGCACGATTACATAATACAGCGTTGTTCTTGTTGTAATCACGTTATTGAATTCTTTGGCCCAAAGTTTTATAAATCGTTGATTGTTGATAGATGCTTTTTTGCAAATGTAATAAGTATGGATATTAAACGATGACTCAAGATCCATGCATACCACGGTCTTTCATGACATCTATACGACTTAAAGCAGTATCCTTAATGTGCGAATCAAACAATAAAATATTCCTTTTTCGCGAAAAGGCCATAGTTTGGCATTTTACTGGATAACAGTTATTCTTTTCTTAATAAATATGATAAGAAGTTCCTTTTGGAAAAACACGAATCAAAATATTCATCTTCCATCTCAACGGCTTGATATAGAAAAGGCGTAACTCGTTTTTTTGTTACTTTACTGAAGAAGAAAAGAACTGAAAAACTTTGGATATAAAAACTTTTTAATGCAGTTTTTATTTAAACAAAAATAAAAAAGTGCATTGATTTTCTTAAGGGAGTTGTATTTCAGAGTGCTCTACCAGAATATATTAAAAATGAGATGTATTTGAGAGTGCTCTACCAGAATATATTAAAAACAAGATTTCGAAAAAAAACAAGATACGTCTTTTCTATATTAAGTCATCGATTTACTTCAACAATACCTAAAATATACTAAAATAGAAAAATACAATAAAATTTTAGTATATGCAAGCGAAGTGATTAAGCGAAAAAAACAGAATACAACAATCAAGTAACCTATATAAAAAAATCGTATTATAATTTTTCAGTTTAAGTTGACTTGACTTTTAATCTATTCATATATATATGTAACTATATGCATACACATTAAATGGGTTATATTCCAAAAGTGTTTTTGATCCATGCACGCGGTAGAAATTATAAAAGGTCAGAATCAGGTCAAAGAAATCAGGAATATCGAAATTTCTTACCACCACCTTTCAAAATTTCTACCGCGTGCATGGATCAGAAACACTTTTGGATTTTAGTAGATACTTTAACTCATCTGATACACACATACATATACTGATACTAAAGTGTTAAATAGTTACTACAGTGTTTGATGCTATGATGTCGAAATAAGCTTCTAAATTATTTAGTAACGATGGAAATTAAGATATAACTAAGAAGATAATATAGTCATATATGTATCATAAGCAACAGAAAATTTAATTTCCTTGAGAAATATAAAAACTAGTATCCTATTAGTTATAAAAAAAGTAGAAGTATGAAAAATTACGGAAGTATATTAGTATAAGTTCTTTTAAAGTGATAACTTGGTACCTTAAAAATTAAGTCAATTAAAAACAAATAAATATGCCTCAAATTTTTGTAACATCAGATTTTTAATATTGGCACGGTAAGTCACTTTAAAATCTTCTGGGAGTTTGCTACATCCAATGCTGTAAGATATAGGTTAAAGTAAAAAAAAAACGTAATATAATAAAATCATCACCACGTTTTGGTGTCCCATTTGGTTATACGTTAACCATTTAATTTCAAGTACCATAAATTTTCTATGCGAAAGTTTTAAAAACAACATTCATACATTGGGCATACAAATTCTTTTTTTGTAGATGCATGACAAACCTCTGACAAATAAATGTTAATATGTATTTTTAGTACCGAGATGCTTTACGTGACCCACACAAACCCTAGAGCTTCTCAACTCAAGCCTTTGCACCACATTATTTATTAATTTTTTCTATGCCTTGTCAAAAATGTCAGATGTCGTTTAGCTAGTACCGGATGCGCAGTTTCCATTATCTAGCGAATTTTAAATTTTTATCCTCACATGTCGTGGAATTCACGAGGGCGTTGCATGCATTTCGTTCAACAAACTTTTTTCAACATTCATATTGTTTCCCATTTGAATGGTGGTACTCATATGTATAACGATTTCGACTTACTAACAGCGATGACAAAACAAAATAACGGTTGTCACTCATGTATAACAAACCTATGCTTAAATATTACTCAGTGTTTCAATCCGTAGCTCAAATTGTAGTGTTGAAGAAACTTTGGATACCCAAAAGGTTTTATGGTATAACCAATTTTCATTCGATTGGAGAACATTTTTTGTTGGATGAAACCAATGCTTTTGGAGAGAAACATAAACCATTTTTTGTCAAACAAACTGAAGATTTTTTTTTTTTTTTAGGGAGAGGAACTAGAAAATAGATAGAACGAAGAAAAGAAGGGCGTAGTATATTGTTAAAAAAATTGAACAAATGTTATTTAGTTTCTTGCGTCAGCATTTGTTTTGTGTCTTCCATTGATATAAATACATTTGGTCACTAGGTCATTTGGTTAAAGTAGGTCATTTATACTCTACTACGAAATATACGCTGATTTCAGAAAGTATTAGAAAGAGTTAAGTCTAGTTTTTTTTTTTTAAATTATATTATTAACATAATGTGTACTTTACAAATATGAAACTTATAGGGATTTTTTTAAAGTGAGAATTGAAAACATTATAAATATACATTTCTACTATTCTCGATTTGGGTCGTCCTCAATACTACGCTCTTCAGCAGCAAATCTTTATTCGGAGTACACTGCACGACGTCTTTGGGGATGCGTTTTATCATTTAGAGCGAAAACGATTATGTCGCTCGGATAGATGATTATGTCGACATAATGAACATAGCCAAATTGAGAAGAAATTATAATGGAGTTCTAAAAAATACACTTTATCTTCACTTTTATAGTTTTGAGAAGACTTGTTTTTATATCTTTTTGTGAGAATAGAAAAATACATTCTCAAGGCTTATTATCTCCTAAGCAATAAATAGTGTAGACTAGGGGATAACATTTTTTGATAGAGCACATAGGTCACACACTTGTTCAAATAACGCTAACGTTCAAATAACACAACAAATAACGCTATGTTGTGTGGCTTTATAAAAAGGTCATACTATGTGTTGTTTTTTCACGGCAGTTATTTATACTAGTTTTTATGGGAAATAAGAAACTTTTGAAATACAAGTTTCTTATGGCAATAAATTAAAAAAAAAAATGTTTAGGCTATATGAAGGTTTATGAGAAATACCTCATTTTTACTTCGAGTCTAATGTCAGATAGTTATCATGTTTTTAAGCGTTTTTATAACTTTGTAAAAATTATGAAAATGTTTCTATATGGGAAATCAGTACTCGGTGACATATCTCAGTGATGTGTTTCACCTAAATAATTTACGTTTAAACGGCGACTAAAACAAATTTAGAACTCCTGCTGGAGCCAGCTTTCTCTATTAGCTCTCGGCCCACCACAGCCTGGTGGAAATAATTACAACCTACAGTTAAAAATTAATTTATTTCTTTGTTTTACGAATCCACATATGGAACGTTTCCGAATACAAAGGCATACAAAGAGCACCATGAAGAACGGAAAATGGAATAAGCGAAGTCATTCGTTCACCAGTTCGCTTGCTCGTTCGGCACTGAGCTAGCGAATTCCCCGTGTGCCTTACTGTTTTTTTTCTCGAATATTTCATTTTTCAGATTTTTTTGTTTTCTCTTCAATTGTTCGAGGCATTAATTTTCATTTCAATGGCTGTATTTTCCTTTTTTTTTGTGTACAGCTTTTCGTTTCAGTTCGTTTTGCTTCTGTTTTACTGAGGGACATGCTAACTATTTTATTAAATTTTTTAAGGACACATATGTAGCATTTTGAAAGAAAAATATTTTACAAATATTCGTAATGAAAATGAATAAATACCGAAGAATGTCATGGAGAACAAAGTATTGTAAAAACAAACAAGCAGCTGTGGCAAATATCTGTAAATATCTACGAATTCATATCACAATTAAAATATGTAGGAATGTATTTGAACCATGTGTAGAGTTATTCAATTGTACAATCAGGCTTATTGAGCCTTAAATATTTTGAAGCAATTAAATATGCTTGCATCATTGTTTTACCAACCCCCACAACATTCTGTTACTGCCGAATGCTGTGACATAAAACTAATATTAAAGATATCTATATTCAAAATTATGGCTGCCAAATTTTATTTGTAATGAATGCATTTTTCCTACAGAACAACAGCTGGAAAGTGCATAGAATTTACGCTCTACTCAATTATACAGTTCATTAAAATGCAGCTGTATTAAGACTATGTGTCTGTGCAATTTAGTTTATCAAGAATGATAAAACTATAAAATTAAGAAGGATAAACTTAAGAAATAGCTAAGTTGTTGAAATAAGCTCTTTTTCAAGAAACATATCAACATATACATAATTAAGAATTGGCATTGGTATTTAATAAAAATTTGCTTCCTCCTGATTTTTTGCTTTCCTTACATTCTCGACTTGATGATGGATTTGAACGCACCAAATGCTTGTAGCTTGAATGGGCAGCAACTGTGGATGCATCAATTAAAATACGTCCTTGGCCAGTTGGTTGGCTCATGTGGAGGAGTAATGATCGAAACATTTAGTTGTTTGGTTGGTTTGGTTATTCATATTTCTGCTTTGTGGTATGTTGCATCAATCAACTGAAACGTCATGTGCTGTTGTATAGGAGAGTTGCTGTTGCAGGCTTGTAACAGAATTTGCAAATTGCATTTATTTTTCCTTTAATTTGATTATAGCTTGATTATTTATGTTAGCTATTACGATGATGAGAAAATGTTAATCAAAGGAAAAGAGATTGTAATACTGATAAAAAGGAGATACAGTCAAATATTTTTTTAAGTTTTAAAAGGGAAAATTGTAACACTTATGAGAATGAGATACAATCAGATGTTTTTTGAGTTGCAAGTTAGTTTTAGTAAAAGTTTTTTCCAAAGTAAAATATTAATCAGCAGTCACACATATTAGAATTTATTTAAAATATATTCTCGAAAAGTAGCAGTATTCGGCAGTAGTATTCGGGGAATTCGGTTTTTTTGGTTATCCTTAGTTTATTTTGTAACTTCGGTGTTCTCATGGGTGTTGTGATTTTTCTTTAATACTTACAAATTATACTTTAGAATAGTGGATGCGCTGTGATCAGCACCTTAGCACCGTGCGAAAAGTGAGTAACGAACGTAAGACTGAACTGAAAATATAATATTTAATAAATACTGCTAACTTTGGGGAGACAAAATGTATGCAGACTAAAAGTTTAAAATACAATTAATATAAATGTTTTCTATTACTTTCTTTACTTTAGAGAGATAATCATATTGTGATGTATGTACGTAAGAGATAATCATGCGTAAAATTAAGAAGACTATCTTCTAGGGTTAAAACAACTAAGAACTCACTTTATGTTATTGTCTTAAAATGATTTTCTTTCCGTAAACATTGGCCAAACATCGTGAACTTACTCACAACCAACGCCGTAGATACTTATTTCATAGGGGGAGGGTTTACTGAAGCAAACTAAAATTATGCATTATATTATACAGGGTGTTCCAGACCTAGAGGACAATCCAGCGGAGGGTGATTCCTCATGATGAGACGAGCAAAAAATTATATGGGTGGGCGTGATCGCAAATTCCCCCCTAGGGAGGTAGGAGGGAAAAACAAAAAAAATAGGTGTCATTACGTTTTAATCAATTACTTAAATGTCTCTGCCAGGATTACCAAAGTTAATAGCTTTTTGAAAAGAAAATAAAATGTCCTTTAAGTTATTAGCACAAAGTTTTGCCATAAAGTCACAACTAAAAAACTTATAAGCACCTTAATTCAAAAAATGAGTTTTTTACTTAAAAAAATCAACTTTCAAGGCAATTTTCTCGACAAAAACCAAACTGTTTATAATTTTTTATGACGTTATTTTTCTTTTCTTACTTAATTCTGTGTAAATCCGCCATACATTGTTTTTTTCTCAGAGCAGCTATTTTTCATAAAAAAATTGATATTCCCGATACCAAGATTGCTGCTCTAAATTCAACTGAAACAAAAAAATAAAATATATTCTTCAACTAGATACTCAAAACTCGTACTTGTCATAGCCGATTTTGAAAATATTGATTTTTTACAAAATGGCGGACTTCCGAACGTAAATTTTCGACCAAAAATTCGTCCAAAAAAAAATGACAAGTACGCGATTATTATGAATAAAATAAGCCTGCAAAAAAATCAAAACGTTCGGTTCACTGAGCATCGAGAAATCTTGGTCACCGACTTTGAAAAATGGGTTTCGAGAAAAACGAGTTTGAAAATAAGGGCCAGCACTGCGCGCCCTTAGAGTGAACAAGAAGGCGGTTCACTCACTAAACTATAACTTTGTTAATTTTTGAGATATCGACTTGAAATGTTCACCACATATTCTTGAGACTTTAAGAAAAACTTTAAGAAACTTTAAGAAAATGTAATAGTTTTTTGAAAACAAAAAAGTTCTGGGTATATTTCTCCCCTTAATATCTGCTAACAATTTGCAATTTATCTTCACACATAATATGGCAAAATGAAATATTTTGGAATAGTTGCGTTTTTATTTATTATAAAAAAATATTCTGGATTGCTAAGGGGGGGGGGCTTTGAACCCCCATAACCCCCTCATATCTACGGTGTTGCTCACAACTATACATTGTGCTATCTCTAAAGATAAGTTACAACAATGGCTTTTCGAGCAAGATTCAATCAATATAATATAGTATAGCTGGTAAAATTACTTACCCGTATAACGACTTACCCCAATGACAGCTCCTCCATCAATCCTAAAAGTTGAAATTATTTTTAAAAAAGACGTAACATTTTTGTGTAAGTAATTTAATTAATAATAGCTGATTGGATACCGAAGGAATAGTTTCGGAATTCTTCCGGATAGAAGGATTTCATGAACATAAGACAAAAAAAATATATTCAAAAGTATGTTAATACAAAATCGACGTTCTACAGATGATTCAATATCATGGGCAAAAATTTGTTCGCTTGACAAGTTATATGTCACTTTGACTCTTCAGCGGCACAAATCCCTTTCAACTCTTATAACACTTTTCCATTAGCTGCTGGCTTGCCCTGTAAACTATTGTCCCTCAAACACACCATGCCATTTACAAGCTGTATAAACATCAGAAGATTTAAATAACACTTTTATACAAATAATGAAAGGAAATAAAATGAAAGGAATGAATGGTGATAAAAAAGTCATTGTTTTATCACAAGAAAATTTAATTCGACATAAAAAAGTGATCCCTGAACCTTGAACTGTGGAAATTGATACAAAGCTTATGACAAATTCAATTCCACTTTAACTCATTGAGCCAAAAAATGGAATGAATAAAAAAGAATTTTGTAGAGTTGAGCAGAGATTCGAAAGAGAAGTATTTTACCGCTTGACGTTGAAATTATATCATTATAAACGTCATACTGATAGATAAATAAAAATCAATATTCTTCTCAAAAAAACCGCGTGATTGGTGGTATGAAAAGAAATGGGTCTTGAGCATTCAATTGGTCATAAATCGATGTTAAAACTTACAAACGTGAAATTTTGACGAATATGTCGAAAATTATCTACATCGTGTTTAACTGTGGAAGGTGAATTAACCATTGAGAACTGGTTGGTACAATGATGAAATTAGTTTTTTGAATTGGAGAGTATTGAAATTTTATTTGATGACGCCCCAGTGTACAGTCAATTCTATATAAGTACATACATAAATGAACTAGTGGTATGGTTGGTGATTGAATATGATGATATAATATTTTTCAGAGTGCATGACTTATTTGGCAAATTCATAGCTTTATTTTCATTATAAATTCATAAATGTTTCAAGAGTTCTTATAACGTCAAACACACGATGTTCACAATGTTGTTAAATACAAAAGAAAAAACAAAAAATGTTCAGCATCTGACAAAGTTTCAACAAATCCATTGAGAAATACTTGATATTCGTCAGATACTCTCAAATCAGTGCACTAAGAGCTCATCAACTGGTACTCGTCAACATTAAAATCACTCTTCCTAAAACCCATGCATTTCATGAATGACTGTAGAGATGCTTTAGCATCATCAGATGGTGCAACAAATTCTACCCATGACAAACAACAGATTCCACATGCTACATCATCGTTTATCACATTTTCAAACACAGACGGACACTGAAATTAAAGCTGAAAAGAACCACAAAGCTTCGACAAAGACCAACCAAACTGCGGTTCGTGCACGAACCAACACGCGTAGCTTTAGAAACTCGCCAAATGAAAATCGACTGTCTGCGAGTCACTTTAGCGGTCAAGTGACTGTCAGTACAGTGCTGACAAATGCTACTCAACTCACCGAATGCATGCGCACCGATGACTTTTCGACTCAGTTGGCCCCATTTTGGTTGCTTTCTCAAACGACTCGTTGAACATGACCCAACAACAAAATCTCAAATAAAAGCAGCAGCTATTAAACAAGTTGATTCATTTACGACTAGAAGAGGGTGCAATTTTGTACATCTAGCTTGCAACAAATAACTTTCGAGGGAGAGGAGGGTGCCTAGTAAGGGCTTTAAAATATTTTTAAATTTAAATTTATAGTTGATTGTTAAAATTATAAGTTATCCTTAAAAGTTATCCACTAAAATTAATTACTCAACTAAACTAATTATGACTCTATAGATCTTGAGCAATAGCCAAATGCTGAAGAAAAATTGCATTCAGCTTCGATAGCTTCGAATAGTTACACTGCCACCGAAAGAAAAATCTAACAACAAAATCACTTTAGCACAATATTTTCAATTTTTCTCTGAAATGCATCACGAAATGTTTTATGACTCGAACGTACAATAAAGCTTTCAATAGAAACCAATCCAACACGAGTTAAGTATCTTGGGTCTCTGGTGAACTGTTTGTTATTTTTATTTAACCTTTTAAGGTACATACCCGTAAGAGTTTATATGTATATTGCTCAAAATATTCAGAACTTAATAAAAAATGTGTACGTTTGGATGTGAAATACTTAATCGCACGCTTGACATTTGCTATGTATGCAATAAAAACTTGACAGGCTGGTCATTAAACTGAAAATGGGGACATTTGTCGAATAAAAATGGTTAATTTTTGTTAAATGATAAAGCAGCTGTTATAGGTGGGCGGAAAAATAGGTACAATTAGGAAATATTTTTTATATAAAATTATTTCGTAGTACTATCTACACCAGTTAACTGATAAATAAAAAATGCTTATACATACACATGTCCTTTATACATATAAAGATAGAAATTCTAATAATAAGTGAAAATTAAAAGCTTGTGTATTTCGTAATTTCAAAGGTATCTAATTAACACAATTTTGTGGACAGAAGCAATAATCTGTTAAATCTTTCATATACCATATTTCCATAATCGCACAAAATCTGGAGCTTTCAAGAGCTCGAAATTACAGTCGAGGTTAGGTTTTTACACAAAAACCAATAAAGCTTTCAGTTCTTATGAGCTAATCAGTTTTATTCTGGGTTTCCTGCTTGCTTCGAAGATACCCAAACAAATATATTTGTTTGGATTAAGAATTTCAAAAAAATTTTTTAAGTCATGGTTCCATACAACCTGTCCAGCTGGTTAAAATGAAGTAAATCACTTCTTAAAACAGTGATGTCCACAGAAGTTATTAAAAGAGTCAAGGCCAAGATCAACAACAAAATATTTCATTCATGGCAAAATGACTATTTACGAGTACCAACAATGAAAATCAGATAGAACCAACAACATAGATATGACTTGTGCTTGCTCGTTGCATTTACTAACAATGAAAAGGACACAATCACAATAGTAGAGAGCACCACAAACATAAGAAAAATTACTTATACAAATATAACACATTTAGGATAGGTTTTTATTACACTGAACAAAAAAGACACTTATTTCAATAAATATCATTAAGGGGGCATTAGGTTACAAATTTAAAAAAAAAAATTTTTTTCGGGAAAATTTTTTCATAGAAAAAGGTATCTTTTTCAAATTTTGTATATATATTTATTAACATTTAAAGAATACTTAAGAAATTTTTTCAAAATTTTTGAAGTGGTTTATGGCGTTATTTGATTTTTTTAAAAATAAATGCCATAAAATTGACTGTGTGCCAGTCTGGAACATCTGAGGAACAAATTAATTCTTGTTTAAGTGGCTATCGCTTGAACTAGGATAATTTTTTCCGCAAAAAAAAAAACAAAATTTTTGTATTCTTTGAATGTAAATAAATATATGTGCCAAATTTGAAATTGATATCTTTTTTCCTTCTATGAAAAAAATTCCCGAAAATTTTTTTTTTTAATTTGTAACCTATATCCCCCCTTAAGTCCTCTTTTTCACAACTATTTAAAAATTATATATTAGGTTTTATAACTCAAGAATACTTATCAGTTAAGTACGGTACATTATTATAGAATACATGAATACATGAAATGCATTTAGAATACTTTATAATTACAGTTATAGATATTATTTAAAAAAAAAAAAAAAAACTGGAGCAATTGACAGAAAGACCTTATTTGTCCAGCGTGTAGAGGGCTTGTGCGGAAAAAAAACACGGGTTTGAGATCAGACGACGGAAAAAAATATCCCGTGTTCGAGATCAGACGATGGAAAATGAAATTTTTTCATTACTTATTGTGAGAAAATCTCTAAAAATATCTCGTTATGCATACATATATATTTTTCAATAATAAAAAATGTTCTGTTTTGGTTCCAACAGTGTCCAACAGCTCACAATAATTTAATACACAAGCGCTTAACACGCTCGACCAACAAGATAATTATGCTTTATGCATCAAGTACTTTTATGAATTTAGTTCTTTAAGAACAAGATAATTTATATATTTAACAAACTTGACGGGGTAATGATATTTAAAGCATATATATTTTTTTAACATGAACAAAAATAAATGTTTTTGACACATTGATTCTAATACTGCTAGAAACTTTTTTAAATTTGTTTCGCCTGTATCACGAGTAATCTATCATTACCAATGTTTCAATGGAAACGTGTGCGAAAGCAGGGGTGAAAAAAGCCTGGTTTGAATCCCTAATTGTGGTAAATTTTAAAAATATTCATAACTTTAAAGTTCTCTCAGCGGTTTCGCCAAATAACTACTAGAAATCGTCAAAAATATCTCATACAATTTTTTTATGTCCGTGATTTTATTAAGTTCGTGAAGTTTCACGTTTTTTTTGGTTTCAGTGCATAGACTATAGAGCTACACAAAACCTTTTATTCATAAGACTTCACTATTGTACAGTTTTGTCAATAAAGCGTACTTCAATGTAGCCTTAATGTCGAATAGAAATATTCTGTATGAATGAATACATGATAAATTCCAACAAGAGATGCATTGCAAACTTTGAAAGCCTTTCATTGCTGTCGAAGCATGCTTGAGTTTTTTTATAAAGAAAAATATGAAAAAAATTGACAATGAGGTAAAAGCAAAAGGATATCCTGACGAGTACACCGAGTACTTTTTGTATTAGTATCGATAAATTTGCAGCGATCGCTCTCAGATTCGGTTAATATGAGGGTTCGGTTAATATGAACACATCAACTAAAAAAAATAAGAAAAACTCTATATCTCGAAAGATATATTTGCAAAATTTTTCGGTGCAGTGCATGACATTTTTCTTTATTCTATTTTAAGGGCCTCCGGGAGTATTTAAAAAAAAAATTACATTTTTTTGAAATTGTTTTTTGAAGCCGTATTTTATTGTAGACCAATTTTTTTTTTGCATTATTAACGTATAACTATTCAAGATTTATCCCTGACATTTTGGTCCAAAAATATTCGTCGATAAGGTAGAAAAGTGCAATGCCGCGAAAGACCTTAAATTTGCGGTGAGCAAGATTGCTCAAAAACTACTCATCCGATTGCAACCAAATTTCCGACACTTTCTTAAGGACTTGTTAAGGGGCGTTTAATCGTTTGATTTTTTTGTAGTATTCGTATTTTTGAAAAATTAATATTTTTCAAAAATCATCGATTAAACGCTCAATAACTTTTTACTAAACCGGAATTTTTTTTTTTATTTTTTCAGATGAACCAGTCTCCAGATATCTTGCTCACCGCAAAATTTAAGCTCTTAAGCGGTATTGTATTTTTCTGCGTTCTCGCCGAATATTTTTGGACCAAAATATCAGGGATGGGATAAATCTTGAATAGTTAAACTTTAATAATGTAAGAAAATTTGGTCTAAAATAAAACACAGCTTTACAAAAAAAAAAAAGTTTTAAAAAAGTGTAATTTCTTTTTTTGAAATACTCCCGGAGGCCTTTAATTGATATCTACTTCAGTTTTCTTATATAGTTCTATGCTGGGATGTTATTTTGTTTGTTTGTGCAGTATTTGAAAGCATATCAAAGACTCTGCTTACTACACTGCTTGTTTTAAAAAACGATTGCAGAAGAGACGAAGTTTTTTAAAGAGAACTATATATCGTTACATAAAATGCAAAAAAACGTATGATCAACAAATTCGAAATTGTGTTTTTTATTGATTACGATTGACTACATTATATTACATGTGTGTTATGAATTTTAAACTTCTGCCACCAAAAATAACCAAGTTATTTGATTTCAAAATTTCGATTCAATATTTCAAGTTGTTTGAATTTTATATCGTTTTTTGCTTCTCCTGTAAAATTATCAAAAGTGATGTTACGTTATTTTGCATTTTAGGTGACGATATGCTTAAATAACAAGTAAGAGCACCTGGTATTATTTGAATTTAAAATGTTATATTATCGCTTTAATTTACTTGTAAATCGACTCCGTAATCTATTTTTTTTTTTATATTTTGTTATTTAAATATTCGCGTAGTAATACATAATATTGTTATTATAACTAATGAGCTATAAAATAAAAAAGTAGAAAAGAAAAATAAAATTCCCGATTTTCAATTCTATATATATTTTGGAAATATATCTGTTCAAATAACAAAATTTAAATAAAATATTTCCTTTTACATTCCTCTCCTTTTTATTTTCGATACATTCCAAGCCAATCAGAGAGGGATTCACTCAATACATCAATGTATACTGCTATTTTGATAACTTTATTGCTAATATATTCAACAAATTATGCTGCAAATAAAGTCAAGAACAAGTTTATTAAAATGAAACAGAAACTAGAGTAGTTGATGTTCCCTCAACCAATTTAACACGTCTCAACCACAAAAGTTAATCCATATTGTTATTTTGCTTAGCTATGGGTCAATATTGAGACTTCCTCCGTGTAAGCCAGAGATTTATTAGCATGGTTTAACCGTACTAAATTAGTTGTTTCACTTTTATCATGGCGGGTAACAGATCAGACACACGCATGCAATCATCTCACTGAGAAGACGAGCTCGGAAGACAAATTTGATAATTGCTAACGTGACACGAATACACGTCATTCAATCTTGGACAGGCGCATTTGTTTGGATACACATACACACATACAAACGAGTAGATTTACTTCACCATACATTTGTGTAACAAACAGATGCAAACGTGTTTCCAGCGCAAGGGTAAATAATTTATTTGGCTCTGATTAAACGTCAATCTGGACTCAATTCAATTCTGTTCCTGCCTATGTAGACGAGTATAAATTAAATGAAAAACATTTACGCATTCAGAATGTGTCGAACGTATTCACAAATTTCCCAATACTGCAAAAATTAAACAATAAAGATGTAAATGAATTAAAAATGTTTTCTTCAACGAGAAAATTCGGTTTGAAGCCAACATTTTCTGTCGACATTCGAGGAAAGTCTCTTCGGTAGAGGGATATTATTTTAAATTAAGTCTATTGAAATTTAATGCAACTCACTTGGGAGTTGATAAGACAGAGGCTTACATTCTCGTTAATTGTGTTGTTTATTGTTCGTTTGACTTTAGGTTTGAATTCAAAATGTTTTATGTAAACTTTCAAGAATTTTCTTGTGTGTTGCTGTTTCATGAGAAAAACAAAAATAAAAATAATAATATTCATGACCTTTCCTCCAAAGTTAACATTCTACTGAATTCAATTTATTTGAGAAAATGCTATACCATGCTTGTACATCGCTAATGAGTTTTTATCACAGTCGACCATTCTCATTTATTTTGAGCGCTTTTTCAATAAAGAGTGGCACAACTCAAAATTTGAATATTTGGCGAAGGCTAGTATACAGGAAATTTTGTGAAAACCTTTTTGGGCTCGGAACTGTCAGCAAAGTTCGTCCGTCGGTTGCTAGTCAGTGCGAAAACAAGTCTATGATACAAGAAAAATGAAATCCTGACACAAGCATATCCTTGCTCCTTGTTTTTGTGCCAGAATTATATAATTGCTCTCATAAAACTAAAGTCATACAACAGTTGATGTCGATGCAAAGCTGTGCACATGTGTGGACATTTATTATCAAGAATGTGAAATATTCTTCTGCTGGTCCTGTGTTTGTTCATGTTATTAAAGTTGGCCAGAAACTTTATGCATCACCCGGCACTCAGAAATTTCATTATGACAATGTTTTGTGTGGAAGCTGTTTGGAGAAGAGAGAAAAAAGACCGTCATCGTTAACTTAATCATTCTTAATGACGAAGAAATACTTTGTATTGGTTAGAATGTAAGTGGGTAAAACAAGCACCAGCTCAATACTTAGGATCAAATATTGTCAGTCTTAAACGTATGTGTGTGTGGGCAACAAATTACATGATTGATGCAATAGGGGGACGAGAGTATTTTTTCCAACCGAACGATAACACAAATTCTTTGAATAGTTTGGTATTTATTTATCTTATGAAGAAGTTTGTTGAGTATATCGTCTGGCTATGAAGTGGCGTTTTCTTTGTAAGAAGATAAAAGACTGCAATAAATTAAAGTGGACGAATGCTTCCCAATATCACATTTATATTTAGTACATAGGACTATTCAGTGCAAAAGTTTACATCTTCCATCTTATTTATTTCGAGATAATCGCAAAAACTTTTCATTTCTTAACCATTTCTTTTCAAGAAAAAATTTGATGCAGTTTAAGGTGAGGTTAACAGTTAATCTTCTTTGCATACGGGATGAAAAGTTGCAGATGAGATATACTTTCTAAGCAAGAGAAAAAAATTTCTCTCTTAGCTTAAATCACACACGTTGTGATTATTTTATTTTCCATCTTTGAGCATAAGCCTTCATAAGATAGGTATAATGGTCTGGTTTTGATAAGATTAGGCTTCATGAAAAGGGCAATTCAACACCTTACTCTTAAGATATCTCTTACTTTCATGCATTCTGATGAAAATGATGAGCTGGCGAAGTGAGTGACGGGCATCACAGGCATATTTTTTTTTTTTTTTTTTTTTTTTTGTGGAAAAAATATATATTTTTGTAAACGTTGATGCCATAATAATGACCTTGTTTACAACGACATACATACCTATTAACATATATTTTAATTTTTTTGTAAAGCAGTCTTATTTATTCCACAAAAAGGGTTAATGTTATTTTCAGTATAGTATGCAATAGTAATTTGGATAAGGTTGGCTTCAATTTAATAGTTGAAATTTAATATTATAGTTCAAAATGTTCCATAACGAATAGTGAGTGAACTCAACTTTTTTAAAACTTTAAAATATGTGGAAGAGCTAATATTTTTTCTGGTTTCTTAGAAATTCATGTTTAATGACAGCCATTATAGAATTATACATTTTTTTCAATACTATAAGCAAACTAAGGATGAGTTCAAATTGTCTTTAATTCAATATTTGTCTTTATAATACATAACTAGATGTAATGTATTTTGCTTTCTCAAGAAATTTGGAAAACTTTGTTGGGCCATTGTTCTAAGGCTTATTTTAATCGAAAATTATATTTTTGATTTTCTTTTATGTATCCAGTCACAAACATTCGCAAACATAAAAAATAAAATACAATTTAAGATACAAACAGTACATGAATATCTACATAAAGAGTCAGTAGTTCACCTTTGATTTTGGTTTTTTTGGAGAAGTAATATTAATAATAGTAATTGATGACAATTAGTTTTTTAAACTAGATCTGCGATGGTATTTAGAAAAATGCATCCAGCAGTGTACGTATTAATTAAATTGCATGCATCTTTATAAAGGTCATGACAGATTTAGTGCAGAATTGCTTAACTAGCCCCGACCTACACTACCGACCAAAATGTTAACTAAATAGCGAAATAATAAACACTGGGAATATAAACAATAAAACATTTGGCCAAATGCGTTTAGTAGTAAAACTACGGCATTACATATTCACGAAATATCTTTCGACATTAAGTTTAACCAGAGTGTAGTATTTGGGGTATGATTTCTTGCTAGAAAAGTCGTTAGAATGAAGAAAATCTTTAATTTTTACTCTAACATGTTATTCGCTTCGAGCGTAATGTAGGGTACTAAAAGTTCCAACGACTGGACCAGCACCAGACCAGTGTTATTTTTCATGCTCTTTTGTCTCAGTCTTTGTTATTATTTATTTTCATTTTCGTTCACTTAGTTAAACATTCTTTTGTGTTTCATGCAACAGTGTTTCCGCTTTTATCACTTCCACGCCGCTTACACTAGAGGATGAGGTTCGTTCCAGCTCAGTGGAGTATAGTAGGAACAAGGAGATGGAGCATACCACCCATAAGTAAGCATTTAATTTGAGTAAAGAGAAGGACAGAAATTAAATTCGTATGTATAAGTAAAGCCAGCCGAGCAGTAATCAAGCGAAAGCGGTTCTTTTGAATAGAAGAGCAGCCTTCATGTACAGTATGCGGCCAAGGTGTGAATGCGTATTTTGTGGCAATCTGCTTTTTTTATTCAAACCTTGCTGTATTGGTCAAGTATTCATAGTTGAGTTTGAAAAGCTTACTTTTTATTCCATTTGATAGCATAAAAATAATTTTTTATACTTTATAATGTATTTGTTGTTATAAAAAAATATCATCCTAAAATAAAGTTAGGACTTCAAGGTCCTCAAGGTTAGGTTAGGTTAGGTTCTTGTGGCTGAGCCGACAGACGACTCGTACACTTAGGCCAGTGTAGGCCCGTTGTGATACCACATACTCTCTTTTGACCTATGAGAGATATCCCTCCTCAGCAAACTATTTCGACCGGATTATGAATTTCATTAAATGCCCGATTTCCAGGCATGAGACTTCGGTAAGTCCATTTAAGAAAGGATGGCCCAGAGTTTCCAATCTCCTTTTACTTAGCGCCGGACATTCGCAGAGGAAATGCTGGACATTTTCTACCTCCTCCTCGCATTTGCAGCTTCTGCAGAAATCATTTGATGTAAGTCCCAATCGAAAAGCGTGTGTTCCGATTAGACAGTGACCCGTGAGGATTCCTACTATTTTTGAAAAATTTACTCTGCTTAATCCAAGCAGTGATTTAGCGCGTTTTAAGTCGTAGCGAGGCCACGTTAGCTTAGCTACCCTACATGTGTCAAGGTGTTCCCAACGTGCTTGTGCAAGACTCAAAGAATTGTTCTTGCACTGGAGTTTATAGGAGGACATGGGTATGCCAATGAAATCCTCATTTAAGAGGGTGTGCGAGGTCATAACCTTCCTTGCCAATTCGTCAGCCAGATTATTGCCCTCGATATCCCTATGACCGGGTACCCATATGAGGTGGATCCTGAATAACCTTGCCATCTCGTTAAGAGATCTGCGGCACTCAGTGAGAGTTTTAGAGTTGTCAATATGTGAGTTCAGCGCTTTTAGCGCGGCTTGACTATCTGAGAATATGTAAATATTCTTTCCCCTAAGGTCTCTCTGACCTAAAATCTTAGCGGTTTCATATATAGCCATCATCTCCGCTTGGTAGACACTACAATAGTTTGGGAGTCTAAAGGAAGCTTCTATTTCCAGATCTTGGGAGTAAATTCTTCCCCCTACCTGCTTTTGAAGCTTGGATCCATCTGTAAAGATTTTAATTCCGTTTATTTTAAGGGGGGTCTTGTTAGCCCAGTCTAGCCGTGAAGGGATGAGAACTTCAAAGTTCTTTTCCTCAAGGTCCTCAAAGTAGCAAAGCAATTTCCTAGAAATAAAATTTTATTATTTTAAGAATTCATTTATGAGTTCATAAATGTCTTGATGTCTTGATGTCTTGATACTTTTCATTCTATTACTTAAAAACGATAAAAATTTGTCATTAAATTAATGTTGCTAACTTTTTTTGGTAAAATAACAGAAATGTACAAGACAAAAGTTAAGTGGTGAGTAACAATTTCGAAATTTCGGGATAAATTATTAAGAATCCCGGTATCCTGATATTTGAAAAGTCGAGAAAAAGTAGTTTTTTTAACAAAAAGAGGAACATATGCAAGGTATGAACTTTTGCATATTGATAAAAAATTGTCCAAATAAATTAAACTGTGTTTTACTTACATTTTTTTATAAAAGGTTAAATTATTTTATTTTAAGCTACTCACAAAACATGATAATATATATATATATATATATATACTAGAGCTCTTAATTTTCCAGCTTTTCAAGTACCCTTAGCTTTTCGAGCATACTAGAATTTTATTAAAAATGTTCGAAGTTCCCGAAAAGCTCGAAAACTACCCAGGTAGCTTGAATTACTCGGGTAATGCCCGGGTATTTTCGGGAATTTCTAAATATTTCGAGCTACCCGACTTATATCCGGGTACCCGGACATTTTTGGGTAATTCGAGCTTCCCGGGTAGTTTCGAGCTTTTCGGGTACTTTGAACATTTTTAATAAAATTTAAGTATAACAGCAGAGCGATTGTTATGGTGTTAGAAAAATAAAGATTTATTCGGTTTTGGAAAATTTAAGAGCATCGATTCTTTTAGTTGTTTAATTTTGTCATTAAACCTCGCAATTATTGTGTGGCGTATAAATGAAGACGTATTACCGCATAGGCCACAAGTTGAGTTTTCAAAAATTCTTGTGACGTTGTTCCAAAAGCAATCCTTTTGTTCCTAACCATTTGACATTTTATTAAACCCGAAAAAAATCAACTTTTCGCGATATCAAAGCAAACAAATTTAAGCTTATTTCAAAAGAGTTAAAATCAAAAAGAAAATGTTAAAATTCTCAGCTACCTTGGTTGTTTGGAAGCTCAAAACTACCAGGGTAACGCCCGAAAACCTGGGCTCTCGAGCTAACCGGGTACTTGAACACAGCTCGAAAAAAATCGCGAGCTTATATGTATACATTGTATATAATATAATGTAACAAACAATAAAAAAAAAATTAATAAATTTGAAAAAAATATCATTACATTCATTAAACTCATATTTTCTTATAATTACTTAAAAAGGATTTATTTTTGAGTTTACTAAACTTTTTTTCAGAGTAACTAAAATTTAAAAATTTTCTCAAATAATTCAACTCTTTTTAAAAGTTTAATTGATATTATTTTCCCAAAACTTTGTGTCGAAAACTCGAAAATTTAAGAAAACTCTGTTTTTTTGAGAAGAAAATGCATTTGAACGAATTTTGTAACAAAATTTCCAGCTTAAGAGAAACATTTTTCGGACTTGGTTGCGTAGTGAACAGTTTTACTAATTCTTGTATTGCATTTATGGAAAAGTTTGGAAAAATCAACCAAATACAAGAATTTGAAGGCAACTCCGGTATCCCGGTAATATAGACATTATAATATCGAGTCTTTTGAAACTGTAAACTGTTAGGGATTCCGGGATCTTATAATACCTTTTTTGAGATTTTCAATGTTCAAATAACATTATTATTATATTATATGCGGTCTCGGTAGTTGAGAAGGAAGTGTGCTCGATTGCTACAGCAGAGGTTCCGGATTCAGTTCCCGGCCAGGCCATGGTCCTACGCCTTAAACTTTTCTGAAATTTCTAACCTCATTTCTAATCAACTGAAACTGAAAAAATTCATCAATATTTACGACATGAAGTTGCAGTTGATGGTAGAGAAGTTTGTGGATGAGATTGTCGCCTTATAACTTGAATTGACTGAGGTAAAGGCATAACACTTGCCTCTGATTCAAATTCACATGTTTCTTTGGCTTTCCACCACTCTTAGAACATCCTACACATTGTAAACTTGATTGTCCTTTCCTTCCCACTAATCTATCACCCCATTTGGAACCAAGGCACATTACCTAAGTTCGTCAAACAAACTTCTGCCAATTTTTTTCTTTCTTTCTGAAAAAGGACCATACTTTATTTTATAAAGGATGAAATAAAATCAAAGTGGTAAGTCAGTATCAGAAAAAAGTGATATGAGAGAAAAAAAGACTTCGACTATTCAAAAAACTTTTTTGTTCTCTCTGAAAGATAAATATTTGACTTAAGCATGTATTGGTTGGTTGCATATGTAATGCATACATAAGTTCGAGAATAATATTAACACTGTTTGCCTGATGAACAAGATACGCCACATTATTTTAAAGCAATTAGGTCTGTGTATGCTGAACCACTTCCCGCAAAGGCTTTAATAGTTCCACCCAATTGCGCAAACACTTAGGAACCATTTAAGCCATCAGCAAGTCAGACCAGCTCAAGTGCTCAAATAGCTCCGGGCCATTTAATGGTCCAACTAGAAGAAGAGGCTTCCATCTGTCTGAAAGCAGGATGGAATGCGCTCAAGCAACATGAAAGATGATATACATATGTGTGTGTATGTGTGAAAGTTAGGGTTTTATTCCTCGACTTTTCAACATGATAATACACATGTAGTGTTTGTATAAAAATATATGTACTTGTGTGCGAGTTTGTGCGTGTGTGTGTGTGTGTGTGTGTGTGGTTAGGATATTTCTGAGTGTTTGTAATCATAATTTAATTTCGTTAATACACATTAATTGCTTGGTCGGACTTTGTAAATTGGAAAAACTTTACGTATAAACGTTGCCATGGAACCCCGAAGACAAGTATCTTTATGGCAAATGAGCATTTTTCAAGATTAATTACAATTTGTACGCATTTGAATTCCAGTATTCAATATAAAGATTAATAAAAAATATTCTTCTTAGTATTTGTGAAAACTGATAATTTTTGAATTTAGTTGCATCAATTTAGAACGCGTCGTTCAAACTCGTCGACAGAAATACTTCCCAGCATTTATTAGGACTGATAACTTGCACTAAACGAGTCGAACAATGAAATGTACATACAACAAAATATTAAAGATTCTTAGTCAGGATATCTGGGTGTGCAAACACAACATTTAATAAAGTATAGGTTCTATACAAGTGCGTGTGAGTTGTCGCCACACATGCGATGTTATGTGTTATATGCTATTACATTGAAATGTGTCTCTAAGGTTATTAATTTTGTCAACAGTAACAAATCCTTTTGTTGGCTGAGTTTCAATTTTTCCTTTATTTAACACAATTTGGTTCAGTTTTTATTTTGAGTTGCTTGCTAAAACTGGTTATCATGTGGTGTGACCAATGTTGTAAAGAGTGCATGTGACTTGGTGTTTGTGTGTGCATGTGTTTGCAGTGAAATCCTGTCCCAGTCGGTAATAGAGGTCCCTGCATAAAATTAAAGGAAAATCACTCTTTGTAGAGAGAACATTTCTATTGTACTCAGTGCCGCCAGATTATTTTTTTTTTCTAAAAACTGTAAATTTTAAAAAGAAAAACTGAATTTTTAGTAAACAAACGGTAACTTCAAAACAGGAAAGATTTTTTTTGAAAATTAATGTTTCTAAGTACTACTACACATAGTTACATCACAAGACGCAATTAATTTAAAATAAAATAAAATTTACTGAAAGTCTTAAGTCAAAATTTTAACATTCTTAATTTAGGAGTTAATGGAAATTAACTATGGCCCCATAGTATAAAATGTGACCTTGAAAAAAATCGGTCATTTGAGCTAACCCAGAAAAATCCCTTGGACTATATGTTCTACCGACCAATGGCTTTCAGAAACCATTGGAGTTTTTTTCAGTTATTTTTGGTGTCGCACAGCGAAATTGGGAAGAAAGTGAGTTTCGAACTCAAAAGGCATCACTTATGATTCCACATTTCACTTTATAATTTTCAAACATATTTTGAACTAGAAAAGAAGATACAACCTCGTTAATTAATTAAAATATATCAATACTGATTCATTTGCTACATATAGTTGCCAGTTTTGTGGGAAATTTCCCATTTGTGGGATATTTTAATTGCTGTGGGAATTCCCATGAGATTTTTTAATTCAATGAGGGATTTTTTAAGTCTTGTGAGATTTTTTTCCCATATATTTTTTTAATTTAAATTAAATAACAAAATTATTGTTTTTTTCCTTGAATTTGCTTATTTATTTCACATTTTAATATAAATAATTGTAATTATTATATTATAAGTATAATAATAAATATTAATAATAATTTTAATAATATATGTATGCGAATTTTTGTTTTTTTAATAATCGCTGAAATTTTTTTAATGTTCATTTAAAATTTAAACGTTTGATCTTAATGTTAACAGTTACTTACTTATAAATAAAATTTTGTATATTTTATTTTCTGTTTTTTATTTATACTTTAATTTTTAAACAATTAATCTACCTTAAAAACATCTTTAGAGAAGTTCTCAATATATGTTTTTTAACTTTAATCACTGATATATATTTTTCTAAAATTTACCATTTGTGGGATTTTTTAATGGCTGTGGAATTTTTTGTGGGAAATTTAATTACTGTGGGAATTTTTTAGTAAAAATATCCCACGTGGGAATTTTTTGTGATTGCTGTGGGAAAAAGAGTATTTGTATGGGAATATTAGTTGGCAACTACTTATGTTGCTACATAAAATATTTTATATTTAATCCAAAATGCAACAATTTAGGAATATTTCAAGCAAACTGAAATTTTATGTTTAGAAACATTTCGTATATTCTTGTAAAATCTCATCTTTTGACACAACTTCAGGTTAACTTTAAAACATTTCTTCATATAAGAAAAAAAAAAAATATATATCTCAACCTGAAGCCGTGAGCAAAACTCTCATTTTTCGCGAAATCTCCTGGGTTAATATATTGTTCTATATCAAAAAAAATTTTTGAAATAAAAATCCAAAAAAAGCATTTTTTAACTTTAGAGGTTGATTGGTAAGAATAACAAGATGTTACAAACAAATTAAAAAATATTGCTTAGAAACCAGAATTTTACTTACACAAATTCAATAAACATAGTATATCCCTATGATGCCACTCCTGCTCCCTAATGTTTCAACACTATAGTTTTCAAAAGTTAATATCATCTACATGAATATTATTTTTTGTCGGTTGCCTTACCATAAGTTTTCAATTCTGTTTCATATTCACACTGTGTAATTTTAATCTTAAACTTGATTTCGAGCCTGAAATGTACTTTGATTCGAATTTTAACCTTTCAAAATCTAAAATTTAGCACTAATATTAAAGTTTTAAATTGTTTTACTTAAGCTTCTACTTTTGACGGAAATTTCTTGAAAACAAAAACAACAACTTTGGAAGTGTTGCTTTAAAATCAGCTTCTTTATTTTCAATTGACTAATTTATATCTGGTTAAGCTTTATGCCCAATTTTTCAATTTTCAATGAATGGCAATTGTGACAGCAAGAAATCGTGTGAAGTTAAGTTAATTGAATTCAAAACTGAAAATTTCATTCAAATTTTTCTGTGAACATAGCGTGAAGAAGTTGAGTAAGAAACAAACCCCAGTTAGTCACTTTCTCATTGCTTTTTCATATTAAACACCATGCCTGTGGCAAGCATAACTTCTGATTATCGGCCGGAAAATATGAGAAATTTGTTAAGTACAGCCAACATTTCGTTGATTACACCTCCAAGAGAAGCTATGAAACAAACAATGCAAACAATCGAAATATCTGGATGCTGGAGCATTGAATGTTCGCGCTTCATTAAAATCGTATAAATGTGAAGGTAATGAGGGCTTTTAAGCCATAGTAAGTAGGGCATATGATATGTTCTGCCATTTGCATTTGTGGATTCGGTATGCATGAATTATTTTTGAACAATGAATTCAGTGTGCTTATCGATTGCGAATTAATATCTGAAAAACAACTGCTAATTAACTTGTAATTAATTATATAACTGTTGCGAAAGTGGAGAATAAGCGAAATTTCTTTTATTGTACATCCTTGCTTGTGTTGTACCTTGGACTGACGCTTGACTTACATACTCTTTTAAACAAATTTATACAATCACCCTACATTAAGACTTTATTTAAAACCATTATAATGGGCAGTAAATTTAAATTAGTAATTATCATGAAACTGTTCCGCGTAAGGATACCATTTGGAAAATTCAATGTTTCCACCTCTTGCAACGAGTGAGAAATTAATAAGTCATAATAAGGTGCTGCAGCATATTTATGCTCAGCAAATTGTTCGTTGACTATATTCGTTACTCTAATAAATAATAGTCGAGTTTTTGCAATGTACTAGGGAAAATTTGATAGGACTTTTACACTTAAGGGTAATCTATTTTGCCTCATCAGGATTTTTGAAAAAGAAACAGATGTAGTTCTTTGATTTCACCTCAGAGAAAAACTATCAATATTTGGTCTTTTGCCGAAATAAGCATGTGAAGAAATGAAGTCGGATCAAATCGAAGTGATATTGAAGATCGATTGAAGATCGTTGGTATGTAATTATTTGGTATCAATACTTTTATGATTAAAATTACTTCTTATCCTGATTTTTTATTAAATCAGAAATATAGAAGTTGAGTATTTAATTCTATTCTTTCTTTAATTGTAATTCACAATTCCATAGAGTTATGATTAAATTCTCTGCTATAGAATAAGTGACAAAAACCTTTCCCTGATTTTTATAGAATATAATTTTTTATTCAAATAAAGTTAAAAACAGTATTTATAAAACAATACGTTATACTTTTATTGAATCTAATTAAAAAAAAAAAAAATTAAAAACTTCGATATTATCCCTATCACTACAAAAATATTTGTTACATTTTGGAAAGAAGCTTGTTCTCTCTGGCTCATTCATTTATATTAAATTTTTAAAACTTTACTTTAAAATAAATTCCAAGCAATGCTATAGCCGGATAGCAGAAGTTACTCGGGGTTCAATGTTGCAACAACATCGCACTAGTTCTATTTTTCTGCTGTGGCACAGCTGGGACATCCGCCGTCATCAGGATACATCCTTAAAATTTCTGCCAGAGTCGTGCAGATACGCGACACCCTCAATGATTTTTACTTTAACTTTGCCCTATTTATTCACCCCAGTTCACTTCACTCCTTCGAAGAAGCGGCATGGCAAGTTCTATGACTCAGTTCCGTCTGAAACTTCTTGTGAAAATAAAAAAAAAACAAAAACAATAGCACTGAGTTGATGGGTCTGGTTAGTAGACAGCAAGACTACATTAAGCTGAATTAATTCCGAGAAAAAAGAAATGCAATTTTCTACCATAAGCTGCCAATTATGTTTATGTTAAGGATCATTGTTTACACTTAAATAAGTTGTATCTGCTTGAAATAGTTTAAGAAATTTTTCCAAAGATACTTAATAATCTATGCAACAGCACGCTTTGTAATCTGAAGTTGGGCATTATTCTCTTTAAAACATGATAATGAGCATATAAAACTTTATCACAAAGTCAAAATTAACAAAAGCAAGTTTATATTTCTTCAACTTTTGCTTCATTGCTGAGGCTACTTTACAAAACTTGAAATATATACTTTGATTTGTACTGTTCATCTTTACGAGAAAAGGAAAGGTTTTATTACATTAAATCGTAATGAAACTATTCTCGTTTTGAAGAATGCCATTAATAAGAAAATCAAATCTAACCGAAAACTCAATAAGTTGTAAGAGGAAAGAGGGCTTTGTTTTTCTTTCCTAAAGTTTGGAGAAAATTAATTTAATTGCTTAATTAATTTTCTTAAGCTAATTTTTTGAAGACAAGTTAATTCCTGAAGTAATAAATGAGGCCGAAACAAAATCCCGCATTGAAGTCGTAACATTTTACGTCTGAATGACATTTATTGCGCATAATTATAGCACAGCTGATTCGAGAGTTTGGTCGTAAACGATTTTAACGGTATGGAAACTTTGGATTGTGTTAAATACTTGGTTGCTTGGTTGTATAAAATGAGTTTTGTGTATTTTTGTTCCAATCCTGGAAATGCTAGTTAATTTTTTATGCTCGAATATTGTACTATTTTAAAAGATCTCAGATTTCATAGCAATTAAATGTTTTGAATTCTTTGCGAATATTGATAAATTGATTTCGAATGAGTTTGTTGTTTTGTTGAGTGAATTAGTTAGAGTTTTTTGTTTTTGTGTTAATTTTATAGAGATAATGATATATAATAAAAAAACTAAACGAATAATGTTTGATATAGATGTAGGTAGTTAGACAGTTAGTTAGTTATATATAGATAGATAAGCTACTTCATAAAATCCACGATCCACGGCCCATCTTTACGGGACCTACAGGGTCGATTGATTAGTGTCCAGAGTATTTCACACAAATGAGATGTTCAAATTTTGTTTTTCTATTTCAAGGGGCCGCTAACTTATGTGTGCCCAAGGTCCTCTAAATGGCTAGGACAGCCCTGTCCACGAAATATACATGTAGATGCTGTACATGCCGTATTTTAAATAGGCAAATTTATTTTCTTTCTTCTTTTTGACACAAAACAAAATCTCTCTTTTGTTATTCCCTATAGTAGGTACCTATTCTCTATGAAATTCCATCTAGTTTTATAACAATGCGATTTATTTTATTTTACCTTCTTCCAAAATGGTCATGACACAATCGCATGTATTCTCTATGCGACATCTGTCATCCTCAGGCTTTAACTTAGTGATGACTTCACTTTTTTTTTTGTTGTTAATTTGTTTTATTATCATTATTATTTTTTTTGTCCTTCAATTGTGTTCAGCCATTATGGTCAGATATATTTAACTTGCATTCATATAAAAATTAACTTTCATAATTTGTTGATGGTCAGTTTTTTTTCTAACAAGTGGGAAGCTAAGCTTTAATCTTTCATAATATTAAATTTGATATGTACCACCCACTCCTTATGACAGGTAACTGGGTACATAACTTTTCTACCGTACTCCTGATTTCAAATATTTTTGAAAAATTTTTACACTAAGGGAAATAACGCATATTAGCATTATCCACGCCTGAGTTTAAATTTTATTCAAATATTTACGTGGATAAATCAAATGTTTTCCTTACAACTCGTTTTTTTCCCGTATTTAAATTTTATTTATACCACACACGTACACACATATTCCGACAAGCAGCAACAGCATCACACGCAGGTTTCTTATAGTTCTCATTTAGTTAATGTTGCAAGGGTAATAAAGCATGGAAGTTTGGCAATTATGATTTGTGAATGCGATGGTGAGTGCGATGCATGATGAAATCATATAGGGTGGAGTGACAACTCGGTATTTTCTCAAGAATGTCTTGAACCGGTTGCCATTTACCTGTATAACTTACTTCTTATTCTCTATTTTTCTTTTTATAGTTTATACTATTTTTGACATTTGATGCCATATTATTTCACCAACTGTCAAAAATAGTATAAATTAGAGAACGAAAAAAGAAAATAAAATATACCACCAAATGGCATTTGATGGACGCAGCTCGTGGGAAATATTCAAATAAATTGTTTTTCAATTTCAATATTTTTAAATAAATTTTCCTTAAATGCGATAGTTTTATTTTCAAATAGTAAATATTTGAAAGATATCTAAATATATTCGTGCATAATTTTAATATATTTTTTATTAATTTTATTTTAATTTGTTTTATTTAGTTAAAAAAGTATTTAAATAAATTTTAAATATTTACGTGGTCGATTTAAATAAAGGCGTATTTGGTGCAAAAATGACTCGCTTTTTGGATAAATTAAAAAAGTTTTTGAATAAATTTAATATTTTTTTGGATAAATTTAATATTTTTCCCTTAGTGTATTAATAGACAAGAATTTCGCATAAAATATTGTTAAATTTTACGAGTATTATTGAAAACTTTTATGGCTCTTACCTTTCTACTTTTGGTGTATTATCAACGAAATGATTTCCGAATAAAAGTTTTTTGTACTTAAAGGTTAATTTGTTGTTTGCTTTTAACATAGGCTTAATCCTCAGTTATATTAATCAAAATTTATTTCCATAACAACTATTATAATTTGTCTCAGAATTCTTAACGAAGTTTTACCAAATCAAAGCAGACCTTGTTTGTCAAAGTTTAGTCCTGTGCATTCGTACGATTCAATCAAATTTCATCAACTTAATGTTTTCACCGAATATTAACAGACATGTTTGTTGAAATCAAAAACAAACAAACTAACAAACGTTAATACTCTTAAGTACTGTCCAACACAAGTGCATAAGGATATTCTCTTTATATCCTTAGCAATTAACTAACTTTCACTCAATTATTCATGAATGCGTGCCACAAAGATTACACAAAGGCAATGGCTTGTAGGCACATCCTTCGGATTAGTATATTTAATGAGCAAGCACAACAATTTGATCGATTCCTTAAAAATAAGGACGTACACAAGCCAATAGAACCAAGTGGAAGTAGTGAAGGAAAGAAGAAAAGTCATATACAAAAATTACACATACATATATTACAGTGATATTCACCATGTCTCAAAATGATAAATGCTAAAGTATTATTTAAGGAAAAGGACTTTGATTGATATATGCAAAGAAGCAAATGTTCGTGTGTGATTAGTGAATGCATGAGCTTGACCATGGTCGACTGAAGGAAGAATATTCAAACAATAAGGCAATGCTCGAAATTTTGTTATTTTTAAGGTTTCACTCTACGGATTTTTAACGGAAGTTTCGTTTTGAAATGCTTTTGATTTATGCTGCTTATTTGGCAGCCCAATTCATTGGATAAACGATACTCAAATGATGCCATTAAGAGGATTTAATAAAAAAAACCATTCAAAGCAACCAACAAGAATGCTCCATACTAAAATGAAACTTAGAGGGGATAAAAAGTGAAAGTAAATGAGCAAAAAAGCTTAAGTTAATGAAGTATGATCTGAAATGTGGATCTCATGCATTGCCTTTCTACATTTCAAACAATTGAGTATTGTCAGTGGTTTGTAGATTGTAGATTGTAATTGAGTATGTAGAGCAAAAGTTTGGGGCAATAAGATGCTGGCGTATTCCTAAGCTTAATGAAGTGTCGATTTTGTGTTAAGATTTCAGACATTCAATTAAGATTGTAGTTTGGAATTGTCACGCAGAAATCGAGTCAAGGATGGAATTAGAGCTGAAGGTGTTATTAAGTCTTTTTGTAGTTAAATAAATGGCTTTTGCTTAAATTTCAAAGCTTTTTGCATTTTTACGAGACGTTGAACGGAATCACTGAAAGACACAAGAAGGAGTTTTATCGTTTTTAGGATTTATTATAAGTTGAATTTAAATAAGTTTATGAGTGTGCATAAGAATAAAACATTGGTTAATTCACGTTTTCAAATTACCTATCGATAAATTAAGAGGATTGAACTAATGTTATATTTAATGTCTTTGGAAGAAGGCGTTTTAAAAACATGATACAGTACACTCTCACAAATTAGAACTCTCACAAATTCGAACTGTCCAGAAATTAAAACCTACCATTTCAATGTATTTAACACTCTGAAATTAGAACCACTGGTTCTAATTTCTGGATGTTTCTTTATTTATTAAATTCATAAGTGATCTCATTGATATAAATATAAAATGGGGAATTACCAAATTATATGTAAATTGAATAAATCAAAAACACAAACAAACTTTACAGATTATATGTTAAAAAAGCATTGAATAGTAATTAAAAAAATAAATAATATGATATATATGTAATATAGATAATAATAAAGATTTTTGAGTTAGTTATTCTTTTTTTTGTCTATGAATTTTATGTTGAAAAAACATTAAATATTAATAAATAAAAATTCTTTTGTGTTAACATACATTTTTTTTAACCAGGATTAAATTTTCTTTTTTTTTAAATGTCTGTGAAAAAAATTAGAACATAGAACATAGTCCAGAAATTAGAACATTTCAGAAATTAGAACATTCCGTGGAACAAAGTGGTTCTAATTTGTGAGAGTCTACTGTATAGGAAAATGTTCTATACTTGAAAGAAACAAGAATTGAATGCTAGCAGATCTCAGAGGATATTGAGGCTATTACGAATAGCATTAATAGGCATCATATCTGGACGAAGCTGCACGCTGTTTCATGTGAAAATCTTGTTACTGTCATCCGGTAAGTATATTTCTCTAAATATTTCTATTATTTTAAAGGCGACACAAAAGAAATTACCCTGTGTAAAAACTAATATCCAATTTTCTGTATTACCTATGACCACTACTTGGTCTATATTAATTTCTCGACTTAAAAGGAAAAACATATTAAGGACAAAATAAATATTATTCTATTGGGAACCTATAGTTTTATTTCCAAGTTATAGTCGTATATAGGGTGTATCAACAAGATGTATATAATTTGTTTGTTTTTATAAGTTTTGTATGATTTGATTTGTTACACAATAGCTGATTAAAATCAACTATTGTTTGGATGTTTCTTAAATTTTTATTGGGAAAAAAAGTACAAAAGTAACCATACATTTCCCTGGATGACTTGCGTCGACAACTTCGTCGACATTATTTTCTCATTTTAACCACGTAAAAAAAAAATAAAAATAATTCTGATGAAAAACAATTGCTTTCATTACAAAAAAGTTATATATAGCGAAAGATATCGAATGATTATATTTGCACTATATTGTAAATTTCTTGATTGTTTCTGTTTTTGCACACTGCACTTGTATTTAATCTTGACGCTTTCGTGACCTGTTTGAGGCACTTGTGTTTTTTTTTTGTTTTTATAAACAATAAATGAGCGATTTTTTCCTTACAAAATAAGTAAAGTTTCAGAAACGTTTTTTCCCCTCCACAAATTAAATGCTATATTGGTTGAATTACATATCTTGTGCCATTACCTTACTTTTAGAAGTGGTTGAATGTATCGTCGGATGTTGTATGTATGAATATATGTTGAATATATTTTATCTTAAAAAAATAATGAAAGTGACATGACAATCGTCGCTTTGCAATAAACTTTTCACATTCAAACAATTTACTACTTCGTTTGTAATGTAAGAAACAAAAAAGGAAACTTTGTGACATTTTCATCTTACTTGCATCCTCAATTTTAAAGCACCTTAACCTAAAAAGCAACATGAATTAATCTCTTGGGATCATAATATTCAGATTATTTTTTTCTGATAAACGAACCTGAACTACTTCGTAGCAAAAAGTAGTGGAATGTAGCACGAACGTGTTTAAGAGGTGCCACAGCATTACCTTCTGTCATGCATCCTGTTCGCATGAAAAGGATGTCCCCGACACTTTTAACAAATCAGTCATACTCACGCACACACACAAAGAGGTGTCGTAAGCTTTGCTGTCGAACAAGCATTCCGTAGAACACCACATGATGGATGCATTTAATTTTTAAACTCTCAAGGTTGCCTTCGCTTTCATGAGTTGCGCGTACGCAGCGACACATGCATCATTATTGAAAATGATAAACTTTCAGCGTAAATGTTTATATGTAACATTTAAATATGCTTCCGTTGGGCAAAAAGGCGGCAACCAATAAAGTGCTCTCCACACACATGCATATTTATGCAGCCTTGCAGGTATGCACATTGATGGTAAAAAGGATGATCTTTACAAAGCAGCTAAAATTAATGAAAAATCCTTCAAAACGCAGAACTTTTTAAAATTAAATCCTTTAAATATATGCAAAAAAAAAGAGCCTTAAGTGCGGTTGATTTCCACGTGAATGTTAACCAGACCAAATCCATTTTCTTATGATATTTATGTATTTTAATGTTAATGCAGCTGAAAAACTTGGCTTTGTCATGGAGTTAAGTAAATATTTTAATGGCTTCCTTATTAAGCTTAAAGCTGATAACGTGTGAGAAAAATATTATCATGAATATGGCTGAGCAGATTCTCAATAGTTGCATGGTTTTGTTTACTATTTCCATATTACGTACGCACAAGAGACACTTATTTGATGTTAAATTTATTTACGAGATCCAGTTTGAATAATATTTGTTGTAAACATTGCTAATATAATCGTTACGATAAAAGTTTCAAACATTCATTCACTTGGAAATGTGTTGACAACATTTTTCAGGGGAGAAAACGGCTGCCATAGATCAAATGGGCTTACAGAACAACACTGCTAAATAAATTTGCGTGTGGAAATCAGGAGCCGGAGAAGTAAAATGTGGAAATAAAGCCGATAAGCTTTTCACTGCTTGTCTTGAAGAAGTTTTACGTCATTGGGTGTTGATTCGCTTAACAGCGACTTAGCTGTGAACAGATATTTTAAAATTTAACAAGAAAGTGAAATATGTATGTATTCCGCTTTGAAGGCAGTTTAAATTCATAACATACTTTTTTCATAATTAATGCAAAGAGGAAGTACGATACATAGGGATTCGTTGAGCGGATGTGATGCGTTGCCATTTCTGCTTTTATTTTAAACTGGTTGCGCTACCAGTTTCCGCTGTGTAGCTGCGTTTCTTTGTGGAATTGGGGCATTGAGAATGTTTGCTGTGAGTCGAGCTCAGTTTTAAATTCGTTTCTTGCACCAGTTAACAAGAGCCTCGTTAATTAAATTATACGACCAAATAACATTCACTTTCGTATACATTTACACATTCACATACCAACACATTGGAAAGTCGAATGAAGGGCATTCCATGTGGTAGAAACGCACGTTGTTATGGCACAGAGTCCAACATATGTAGGTATGTAATCAGTAATCACGTAATTGGATTTAAAAATTTAAACGACTTCGCTGCCAAACATAAATAAATAACTTACAAGGTCCACCAATGGTGCCAGGACATGGACGCGAGATTCAGATGCTGGGATTAGCCTAATTGTGTTGAATGGCTGCGATAAACATTGCTTGGCGGATCTCTGATACGATTTATGCGACCATTAAATGATCATCTGGCAACGCCAACGTGTTGTCGTTACGCATTGTTTGGAAGTCACGTTTAATGAGCATAAAGTTTACAAATTTTTTTATTGCCAATTTTAAATGGAAGATTCTTTTGGGCAGGTATCAACCTATATAGAAAAAATATACACAAACAGAAGTTGTTTCAGAAGTTGTTGTTTCGTGACAGAAAATATATGAAGAATCCAAAAAGGTTTCGTCTTACTCTCGAAACCAATTATATCGATTTCATGCAGACATTAAAGCGATTACAATGTTTTGTGTTTAAGATTGATTAGATTTTTTCAAATTAAATCAGTTGGATTTTTGATTGCCATGCGTGGAACTCAGGATTCACTCAGAGCTGTTGTCAAATGCTCATAGGGAATATGGATACAATTTGAAAGATTAACAGAATTTATAAAGTTTATGACAACTTAATTTTTTAATTTTTTCTATTTCATTCTGGCCAAGAAAATTGAGGTGGGTGTGGCGAGCAGACAAGAGCTAAAAACTCTGCCAAATAAACTTTATATTAGCAACGACATCCTTGGAGATTATCTTCAAATTTGATAAGAGAAAGAAAGAAATCAATACACACTCACATACAAGACACAAGTTGCATTGTGTGTGTTTGTACTATATATATATACATTGTTAATTTTGTTGTAAATTTTTTATATTTTTTGGTGTTTCTCTTTATTAAAATAAAAATAAAAAACAAGAACACACACACCCATATACACAAATGAAGGTCATAGAATGACCTATATTAAATGTTGTTTATACGTAGTGTGAATTATTCAGAACGAAACAAATTTAAAATTTATACACTGCCAGAATAAAATGGATGTTAAAATAACTAAGAATCTTGTTTATGATATAGGAAACCTTGTGTTATTGTTTCCACATAAGTTTTTTGTCAATTTAATTTAGAAACCGTTTTTTATGTTCATAGAAATAAAAGTTTTCTAAAATTATTTAGTGTTTTATGTTTTTAGGCAATCAAAAGTGTTAAGACCTAAGTTTTGTTTTCCGCGACAAGTAGAAATTACTTGAGCTTTATGTTTAATTCTACAAGTTGCTAAGACCTCATACAATATTATCTAAAAGAGTTGACTTTGCAAAATGTCATATGTTCTTTCGTTTATTGTAGATATGAATATAACAAAAACATTCTGTTGTTGACACTATGATCTATGTTCCGTGTGGTTCACCTCTCTCTAACCAATTCTCAACCATTCTGTGGATTGCATCAATCTGAAATGGATCTGTTTAAGTTTATTCTATTTGTTGGCAACATTTTCGGTTGAACTTATCTTCCGTACAGAATTCAATCAATCTAAAAATTTAACTTTCTTATATAAATGGTGCCTAAGAATTTGGTTATCTAATAATACATAAGAGAGTAGGATTTTGAAGACTTTTGATCCTTGTATTAAGACAAAAATTCACTTACAACTTTTCTGTGCAAATAAACAACTTGAGTGCTGGATTATGATTTTGTTATACTTAATGTTGTTGTCTTAATAATGTCCTTTTTCAAAAAATTTTCATAGTTACTCTGTTGCAAAAATATTGTTGAACTGTTTATAGTTTCCAATGGTACTGAAACCTTAACATTTACCTTAAAACAATTTAATATTTTGTGACGGCCATGGCTGACAGCCTTAGCATTCGTTCACCATTCTTTGCCGTTCTCAAATCTCAAATCTCATTTGACGAAGAACATTTCTTCGATAGAAAATTATTATCCAGAATACACAATTATAATGGCAAACCCAAGGAAGTAAAGTATAATATAAAGCTTATTGAGAATAGGATTATTTTCAAGTCTTGTGTTCTACGATTTCTGCTATCGAGCAATAATCAGTTAACTGAATTTTTCAAAAAAGGAAAACTCAGAAGAATCAAGTTAATTTGACATTTTCATTTTACTTTAACATCACTTCAGAATTCGTTGTACTAGGCTCTGCTATGCAACTATTTAATATATTTTTCTGTCCCACCAATTTTTTTTCAAAGTGAAAATAGTTACTTAATGTCTTGAGTATGGATCTAAACTGAAAATCCCAAATAATTCAAAACATTATCAGTTGCTTTAGTTGTTAACCAACAAATGTTACCTTTAATAATTACTTTCCTGTATATAAAATATTTTTTGTAAATATTTCCCCATATTTATTACGTTATCTTGGATTTTGATGATTTTTGATTACTCGTTATTACCCATCTAAAAAAAGAAAACTATTTTCTAGTTAAGCTGAGTTAAATAATTTTTTTGTAGTGACATAAGAGTGCATTTCATGTACCTACCTAGATTTTCTCCTAGATTTTCTTAACGCAGCTTGTTATTGGTTACTCAAACTCTTTAGTACATTAACATAAAAACCATTTAATAAAATATACCATTTTCACAAAGGATTTTTTCTTTTTTATTTGTACTTTTAAGCCAACCAGTTTAAAGCCAACTTTATGCAAATTTATTTTCTTAGCATTTAAATACATCAATTTTATGTGCCAAAAATCCAATTTAATTCTAAAAAGTTTAACACATTACTAGCTAAATTCAAGGACACTGTTTGTCAGACATGCACTCTGCCACGTACTTTCTTATGAGGTATCTGAAATGTTCATTATTAAAAGTTTGGAACGTGATGAGGATATAACATTATTTGAGTTTCGTAAGAAGTGCCTGACAAGGTTCATAAGTTACAAATACTTGAGCTAAAAAAATAAACCTAACTATTTAACTTCTATGGCACACATACACACACTTGCCACCTTCGCATTGAGCTCCTTTCTGCCCTGTTGATTGTCGCGACATCACTTTCGCCTTAACGCGCCAACTACTTTGGTAGTTTAAAATCTACCGAATCCGTGACAGAAGCCAACTACACGTGCATGTGTGTTAATTTGCGTATAAGACAACTTAAGTTAACGTGGTTGGCTCAGCTCTCCGTGAGTTTCGTCTGCACTTGCAATTAGTTTGTCAGCAGTTTCTCTTTTGAGCTTCTATTTTAAGTAGCGTTCTTCAAAGATGAATTCGGAAGAAATAATTATTCTGGTGCTCAGATGGATTTTTACAACGTGTGAAGTACTTAAGGCTTAGTTCAGACCTTCAAGTGTTTATCCCACATACACACACAGAATGATGAGCATTACATGTTGCCACAATTAAGTTTGTTGAATTTAACACCAAGTACGTATATTAACTGACAGGGGAATGAATGTCAGGGTTGTGCAAATGAAATAACTCTGACAGTTTCAATGTTCTTAATACTTATTTTGGCTTTTTCTTATTATAAAGCTGGTCGTAAAGGACATGGTACATTAATTTAAATTGAATGGTACAGTAGGAAATTAAATCCTAAAAATAATATTGGCCATTAAAAATAATAATATTTTATCTTGATTTTAAGCTGAACAGGCTTTAAGGAAAAAGTTTTTCCTTTTTATTGATGTGTATTTTAGAAATGTATATTTTCTACATGCTCAATTAATGTTTTGTAATATCTCAATTTTTCCCAACTGACAGACACGAATTGCTCACAGCATGTAACATGTACCATGCAACATCTTAAAATTTAAGTTTTTTATTTTAAATTAATTTGATTTGATTAAATTATAAGTCAGATAAGACCTGATAAGGTTGATGGGTTTTATCTATCAATGCATTAATGGTAGAGCTTACTAAATGCAGGTAAGACCTGATAAGGTTGATGGGTTTTATCTATCAATGCATTAATGGTAGAGCTTACTAAATGCAGGTAGGTAAAAGGATTGCGTTTTACATATTAAGTTCAATATGTATCCTTTGCTGAATGCAAACATATGTCACTTTTGTTGATATTTATTTGTCCAATGCAAGGGCTATACTTTTGAAACTATGAAATAAAAAACTTGATCTCTTTAAAATTAAATAAATTTTTTTTTTTTGAAGATAAAAACAAATTTCATATCAAATATGTGCTTTAAGTTATTATTTTATTTTTTATATGTACCTTTTGTAAAACAAGCCAAATGAAATCAAACTGTGAAAAATCAACTTTTCTATTAAAAACTATTATAAATAAAATTTATTGCAGTTTTCCTTTTGCCCTAAATTAACTTAATAATTACACGCAAAGAAAAAAAAACGTTTATCGCCAGTTTGCCGCAAACGAACTTCGTTTGTCGTGCTTGAAATCGTTTATTGCAAACGTTTCAACAGTTGTCATAAACGTTGAACGAAAAATAAACAAAATTTTCAGTTGTGAGAAACGAGTCATTTAGTTGCAGGAAATGAATTTCGTTTGTCATTAACGCGAGTGATTTTTAAATTGCAGCAATTGAAAACTTCGTTTTTCCCAACTGAAAATTTTGTTTATTTTTCCCATCGTTGTATAAACATAACGCTTATAGTTTAGAGTTACTTTTTGGACAAATTGTTACTATATAAGGAAATTGGTAGTTTGCTTAATACGCGGACGAAGATAGCAACAGAGGTGGAATCCATAAGAAGACGGACGGACATAATGAGAAAGATTATTAATATAATAAATAATAATGACCGAAATAGCTTGCGGTTTATATATATAAGATATATTTTTAAGTTGTGACAACTGAATATTCGTTTGCGGCAAATACAGCTCGCAAACGAAGTATAGTTGGTGAATTTTTCAGTTGTGGTAAACGAAAAATTTCTTTGCGTGTAAGGACAAGTGCTTTTTGAAGTTTTTGTCGGATAGGAAATCAGTAGGGTCATTTCAAAAAATGTTGTCGTCGATTCGACGAAGCATGTTTAAAAAATAAGCATGTCCTTGCCGGGTTAAAATTGATCATAAAATCCTACTAATTAATATTTTTTATAAAAAGTGCAACACCGACCGTAACACTGACTTAATTGTTCAAATTTTCTTTCACCGAAGTTAGCCTTTATGGCAAAGTAGACCCAAACTACGATACAAAACCAACAGCTTCGTAGAACGGTGGAACAATGAGAGGTAATAGTTTTTCAAACTTCATTGTTCTTTGTGTGTGTTGCTGTGAGTTGCTGTGAGTACCAGAAAGTTCCTCCTTGCAAGTAAACTAAATTGTTTTATTTTGAGATGTGCATATCTATTGTTTAGCATAAATTTATATACGAGCGAGTGTAACTGTCCCTTAAGTTTTTATTAATCAGTGCATTACATTTAATGATGATGCTTGTTATTATTTAACGTGTGTTTCCAACTTTGGCAAAACCGAATATGGCTAAAATGGGTTTCGAATCTTGAGTAAGTATTCAAACATAAATTTCACGAATTTACTTATAAGATCAAGGTAACTTTGCAACAACATATTGCTTTTGCAACACCGAAAGCATAACAATATCGCAAGCATAGTATTTTTTGTTTTCATTTTCTACGCTAAACAATGATCTTGAACTGTGAAATCAATCTTGGTTGCTTCCTAAATAGTTCATAGGCCTCACACCAATAGCTTTCAAAATTTATTTGATTAAGTTATACTGTGGATTAATGTCTTTTAATATTTCTTTTGTTGTCTAATTGTCTTAGAAAGCGAAAAAAGGAATTGATCGAAATATTCCTACGAAAAGAATAAAACTATTCATAAATAAAAAACTTTAATAAAAATATTAAATTAATGAAAATGCCCCAAACGACATATACCTCTAAGTATCTTAAAGTTTATATGCGTTTATATATGTTTTTCCCTGGCATTTGTTTATTAGTTATATAAAAGAATTCACTTATGACATACAATCCTAATGAATTTTCTTCAATCAAGTTTATAAAACACTATTTAGTATATCAGAATTTTTAGCAAACTTCAAGAAACCAAGACGAAATATAATCAATTTAATATCATTCTTTTGGAAAACGACCATTACGCCAGGTGTCCCAACACCCAACGTGATATATAATAATTATTTTTATTCATTTAATGTTCTCATAAATTTTACTTAAGAGTTATTCGTAACCATTAAGGACTATTAATTGATTTATCTTTTCGTTTTTGGGGGTGAATTCAGCAGGTCATCAACACGTTTCTATCGCTATAAAAATCAAAATCCCAAACACCTGTACCATTTAACTGTAGGGGTAAAGAAATTAATACTTATGACTTGTAAACTTTAGCGTTTGCCCAACCATAAAGCAAGGGTAGGTCGCGGCAGGATATTAACTTTATAGTTCTTTTCCTATTAACAGTTCCTATTTATACCCTCGACGACAACAACCATGTCAGCTGAGCAATCAACATTTAGAAATGATTAAATCAAATTGCATTTCCGATTGCGTTATCCACATACAAATAAAACTCACCCTTGTTTAACACAACTCGCCCAGAAAATGTCATTTGTGTGATTTTTATTCACTGGTTTAAATTATAAATAGTGTCAGTCACTTCTGAGAACAGTGGCGTGCTTTTTGTTCCAGGGGGTTAGCAAAATTATTTGAATATTCTTTATAATTTTCATAATTTCATATTTCATTTCATTGACTTGGCTCAAATGCAATAACAAATTTAAAGCTTATCGCCCATTTCAGATTGAGGTGACCTATCAGTATCAATCACTGACCATCTCCGATTTGGCTTAAAATTTGTTTTTAGGTTGGTTTTTTGTTAAGAAAACTAATTCCGGAGTTTAAAGTTTCAAAATAATTTTTTTTGCGGAGCTACATCCATTCGAATGCCAAAATAGGGCCAATTTTTGGACAACGTAGCTTAGTCAATTTAAACCACATTTTATTAACTATGGTATCATTGGAATAGTTATCTCCTCTTTTTTAAGGATATAATATAAAACTTTTAAAAAAGTGCTGTAAATTGACCCATTGTTAATTTCAAAGTTTAATGCCATTCCAACAACAGACGCTATAATTTTTTTTCGGTTTCTTTATTTTGGTTTTTTGTACGTTTCAATACCTTTTCAACGATATACAATTAAGATGTGTTCTTAAAGGGTTCAGAATTTATGGCGTAAAACGTGCTGTGTTAAAGAATTTTCAATACAAATTCAACTACACATTCAATTTTCATCCAATTTTTTTTCTTGATTTGTTACAAATAAAAATATAAAAAGTAGATAGCTAATTGAATTTTATTGAAAATTCTTTAACACAGCACGTTTTACACCATAACTTCTGAACCCTTTAAGAGCTCACCTTAATTTTATATCGTTGGAAAGGTATTGAAACGTACAAAAAACCAAAATAAAGAAACTAAAAAAAACTAATATCGTCTATTGTTTGCATGGCATTAAACTTTGAAATTAAGAATGGGCCAACTTAGTGAAGTTTTTCCAAAATTTTTATATTTTTTCCCTTAAAAAGACAAAATAAACTTTCCAATAATAGCTTATTTACGAAAATCGGATTTAAATTGACTGAGCTACGCCCTTTCAAAATACACCCCATTTTGGCCTTGAAAAATGGTTCTAAAAATTTATAACTTCGGATTTGGTTTTCTAAGCAATAAACCAATCTAGGAACAAAATTTGAGCCAAATCGGAGATGGTCAGTGCGACTCATAGGTCACCTCCTATAAAATATTTAAAAATGTTAATTAAACTAGCTACAAAACATTTCTAGAAAATACCTCTTTGTAGTTGCATTGTTTTTATTACTTATTTTCATCGAATATCGAATATAGACTTATTCCATTAAGTCTATTTCCATTACGACAATCCTATGTTTTCTCATTGTTCACTGTATGTTAAAATCCAGAAAATGAGGATTTAAAAGATTTGTTCAGGTAAGACTGAGTCTGGATATTGCGGATAAGATATTTCGATCTGACTATGACTATTACACGCCACTGACTATGTCTAATTATTCTAGTGAAGGTGAAGATTACACGCCACTGACTATGTCTAAGTAGTCAGTTAGTGAAGGTGAAGGTGAAGATCTGCACGTGATATGCTTACTTTGGAAAATGATTCATAGTTTATGAATCACCAATATATGTTTTTTTTTTTGTTTTTTTTTAGAAACAGTTAAGGGAATGGACGAATGGATTCATATCATATTTATATGCACATATGTAATTTTATTATTGTTATACGATTATACACGTATATGCTTATGCATGTTTATGTCTATCTTTTGTCCAAACTATTTTAAAATTTGTGAACGTTTAATAAATACAACAATAAAAAGGTATTATTAACCTCATGTCACAAATTTCTAAGAAAATTTCTATAATGACTTTTATAGAAACTATCCGAGTGGAAATAATATTACTCAAAAGCTTTTCGTGGAGTTTGCGTGAAATACCTTAGCTCTTGTATTTTGTATTTTTTTCTTATATATTTTCTTATATCACCATGTCGGGTGAATACGAAGCTTGTGGAACGGTATGAACGTTGTTTTTGTTCGAATAGTCGCGTGCAAGATGAGATGTGTGAGACGGTGCGTTGTCGTGGTGAAGAAACAACGAGTTGTCTGGCCTCTCTGCGAAATTAAATTTTGTTAAAAACACAAAATTACAGACAAACTCTTTGCTTAACTGGATTCGAAATTGCGCAAATCGCTGAACACAACAAATACTGACTTGTTTACAAAGCTCAAACTGTTTACAAATGGCGCTCAAACAAACATTTGAAAAAGATGACAGTGTACCAACCCAAAAAAAAAAAAAGAAAAGAATTTTGATTATTTGAATGGAAAATTCCGGGTATTTTCGATAAGAAGTTATTCCAAAATTAAGCTTTTAAATCACACTTCATAACGACTTCTTCAAAATAACGGCTGTAATTGCTGGCTATATTGACCCTGTTGGTGATGCTGGTGAAGAATAAACCTGCGACTCCTACTTATGGGCGTTACGAACGTAATAGAAAAATAAAAATAACCCTATTTTAACTTTACGTGTGGAACTTAACTAGTTTTCTAAGCTAGATTCTACACGCTGCACAGTGCATTGAATCCATACAAAATTGGAATATAAATAGAAGGAGTGCTCGTATGATAATGAAATTTTGTGTGCTGGATTAATTTAAGCTAATTAAGAAAAACTGCAAAAATGGTTGGAATTGGTCAGTTCCTAGGGGTACCTCCGTTGGACCTATATTAATTTTTTACATTATTTTGTATGGGAGGTACATACAAAAATTGAGCGATCTTAACAAAAGATATTTTAAAAAATCTTTAAAATTTGATAGAACTAAATAATATAGATCTAAATTGCATTTTTTATTTAAAAAAAAACAACAATTTTTTTTTCTTATTTTCGTACCATTTCGATGCATTGTGCGCTGTAAAGATATAAAGCTATTTTCATCTCTTAGAATCAACAGCAATCTAGCAAAAGTTGAGCCTCTTGCTCCATTGTAGGAATCTTCTTTGATAACCTGTAAAGGGCTTTTTAAATGATGTAAATCAAAAACACTTTTGTTTGCCATATTTTTGATAGCTCATAGGTTGCTTTGAATTTAAGGATTTTTTAAGCTCGTCTGCGTGCAATTCTTTATTTTCCTTTCGTCAAATATGTGTTTCTATATTTCTTTATGCTCGTATCTACAATTTATGTGGAAAATATATTTCATTCAAATAAATATCTGCCCATATGCCAATTGAGTCCATTTCACGAAAATTAATAATAAAAAAAAAAAAAATAAAAAAGCAAATGATAAAAGCGTTAAATAAACCAATAAAAATTGAATTAAATACATATGAAATTAAAAGTAAAAATCTTTTGTTATTCATAACAAGAGTTAACCATTCACTTTTATTTCAACAGAAACCAATTCAATTCAATGAAATTAAAAAAATACTGAGAGCAAGCAACGGGGTACTTTGTTGATTGTCGAATGTTTGAAAAACTTTTAATTCATGTAAATGAAAATCTATATGTAAATATTTTCACATAAATGTTTTTGAATTTGGATTTTTCATTTCCGAATCAGTTCATTTAGAGTGAGTAGACAAACAAAGTGGCCAAGTCCTTTGATATGGAATATTTTTAAAGTTTTTTGATTAAAATAGATTCATATTTTAAAACAACTGAAATAGGTAAAGATACAGATAACACCTCCAACGAGAAGTCGATCTGTTTCGAAATACTTTGGAATAAGCAAAATTGTTTAGTTTAAAAATAAGTCGATGCTTCACTAAATCTAATAATTAGCTTTTTTAGGTAAATACTAACCCTGATGTTCTGTAAAATGTAATGATGATGTGATTTCCATTGTTTTTGGTGATACTGAACATCATAAGTGGGGATAAGTGGGTTCTATTGTGCACCTAAAATAAAAAGACCTTAAAGAAAATAATTGTGGCGTCCGTGGTGTAGTTGGTTAAAGTGCGTGGCCTCCATGTCAACGAACGTGGAGACCCGGGTTCGAATCCCAGCAGCGACTGAAAATTATTTGAATTAAAATAATTTTTCTGTACGGACGCCACCTCTCTGCAGACAATGGCAAACCTCAGAGAGTATTCAAAATGCCATGTAAAGCTTCTTCAGAATAAGAACATTCCGTTCATCGCCGTTCGGAGTCAGCGTTAAACCTGTAGGTCCGGTTCTCGGTCAATTGTGTACAAACTTTAATAACACGCACAACACAATTGATCATAAGAAGCTAGGTCAAAGTCTTTTCAAGGGCTGAAATGGCCAGTTATTTATTTATTTTTTTTTTTAAGAAAATAATTATTAAGCAAATTCTTTTAAAATCTCTTTCCCCATACATTCGTAAGATTATGTGTCGCTTCGGAACAGTGTTATTTTGACAAGCTGTATCATTTCCAAGGTTTTTTATCCAAAGAGCATAATGCCGTTGTCAAGGGAAATCGAACTCAGCGAAATTGTTCCAACTTATGACATTTTTCTCTTCTAGTTATAGTTGTCAAAGTTTCTATATTCGGCATTCAAGGTAAATTCAAGAAATTATCGTGACAGTGAAGGAGTTAATACATTTTTTTTTTATTCTTTTAACCAAAATTTTTTAGAAAATATGTCTTTTTTTAAAAAGCAGTCATTATCACTTATGTTCAAGTCTTAGAATGCCATACTAAGGGATAGGATGCTCCTTAAGTTTCGAGTTGTTGTACCCTTTGAAATGATTACGGAATTTTGTTTATATTCACTGCTTTTTTTAATTGAAATTTATTCAAAAATATAAATTTTTGCTTTGGTGTTGGGATTTTTCGAACCGACATAGTAGTCTTGATTATTTAAAAAAAAACGTTAGCTGTACAGCTTAAGTTTTTACTTTAAAGGTCATTCAAATAATGTTTTATACCGAGCAACGCCGGGTATTCTGAAAATATAAATATTCAAATAATTTTAAGTAGATCTCATAATAATTATAGCGAGGAATTTGTGGTTTTCATTAGTGGGACAGGCATACCTTCTGAGCTGAAGCTATTTTTTTAATATTTTACCCCTGACAGAGCTTGTTGAATTCACGGTATTTTTCCACCTTCAACTTTCAGCCAAAGGAATGCAGCTATCTTATTCATATTTGCACTGACATAAGTTCGCAGATAAAGTCAGATATTGGTACGTGTGCATGTGTGCGAACTCAGGCAAAGCCATTTGCAAGAGCTGCTTGACGCACATGGAACACTGCACACAAGAGTAGAAAATTTAATTGCAACACTTTCGTGGATTCTTGAAGCCGCGAAGAACTTTTGACATGGTTCTCCACAGAAGTTGGCGGTTTATGAATGTGTAATTAAATCCGCATCCCACACCAATGTATTTGGTTTATATTTTAATTACGCAGCCTGGGCCTAAACAATGTTTCTGTCAAGTTCTGCAGCAGCAGAAAAGATATTTGAGAAAAGCCCTAGGCATCAGTTTATGTCATTTATAACCGGGTACAAGCGGGAAGCAATGTCGATTCATGCAGACTCGTTTTAATTGGTTCAGTGAGCTGAAAAGGTTTCGCATAACTTATCATTTTAATATTTTAAGCACACCAACAGCATCGAATCAATTGATAGTCGAACCTATATGAGAGTGAGGATAAGAGGATGTCACAGAATGGCAACGTTCGTTGTGGCTCCCAAGCCAAACTTCAGTGGCTGGCTGGCAACACTTTTCCTTGTCTCTATGGAAATGCCATAAAATCAATAGCTGAAGAGTTCTTCCCGTTTGCGTGCTTTCTGCGGTGTCGATAACTCGAGTTTACTGTTTTTCTGTTTTGTTTTGCATCTTCTCCATGTTCAATAAATAATTCGTGAAACATATTTGAAACGTTTTTCCTTTGTGTCTGTCAGCTCGTAAGCATACATGGCTTGATGGCAACATAACCGGATTGTTAAGGAGAGGCGTTGCTCAAACTTTTTTGGTGCATTTTCCGAAGTTTTCCTGTGCAGGTGAAAGTTTGAGAATCCATTCATCTCGGGTGATAAGTGGTGGAATAAAAAATGCTTCAGTGGCAAATTTTCGAATTCCTTTGTGTCGATTAACATATCAAAAGAGAATTTTTTTACTTTCTGAACAAAGCTCTGTGCAGTATTTAAGTTTGTATAAAATGCTTGTTGAAACGTTGTCAGCACTTGAGTTATTTTCTTTTTTTTTTCTTTGTTTCACTCGCTTCACTGTCACTTCACACATGAAGTGGAATCTTGATGATCAGTGGTAGTTGAAGTATTGGACAAGTTTAGGCGTGATAACTTTTACTTATAACTTTAACAAAGTTGGTGAAAGATTTGTATTCTTTGGAGTACAGTGACTTTTTTTAGTTTGTGATGAATTTTAAAATGTAGTCAAATTCGAACAAATTTGGAAAGTGGAATCGAATTGATTATTTAAATTCTTTTTAAATTCCGTTAATTGTTCATTAGATAGTAATTCAACTCTAATTTTTATTTTATTTACCATTGCGTTGATTAAAGCATTAACATTCAAATTTTTCTGACGAAGCAACTAAGGGGCAGTCCATTAATCAAGTTACCATTTTACATTACATTTAGGGGGAAGGAGGAGTTCAGATATTGTAACGTATCCAATAATGCAAAAGGAACACAAAAACCATTCTAATTAATAATTATTATGACATTGGTGTTATAACACCCCATCGCTTCAAGACATTGTCATCTTTACATCTTCATGTTTGCCCGGCTTAAACAAAAATTTCACACAACTTTAAATAAAGATATTAGCATATAAAATAACTATTATATAAAACGAGACAATTGACTTTTCCCAAAAAATAATTCAGTAAACTTTTTAAAAACAATTCATAACATTTGAATTACAAAATAATAAAAATATAAGAGAACAAATAGATAAAAAACATATTAAAAGGTTGTCGGCTAATGTAATTGTTGATAAATCTTTTGATGTTTTTTTTTCATATTTGGACTTATTGAATAAGTTCACAACTGAGATCATTTTCGACATCAAGTCTTGATCTATGTTTTGTTTTTATATTTAATAAAGCTGAGAAGCTTGAATCACACAAATATGTGATTAAAGGCAATGAAATAAAGCAATGAAATGCTTTTCAATCAATGCTGTGCAATATTTGAATTTTTTATTTTGATACAGTTTTCAAATTTTCTGGCATATGGTTCACGCTTCCCCAGGAGGGCGCACCCCATCAGTTGAGAATCACTGGCCTAAATTGACGGTTAACTATTGACGTGTGTTGGCGCTTATTTTTTCTGTCTGGTTTATGGACGACCCCTAAGTGCTTCAGTTCTTATTATTTTTAAACTCGCTACTATTTATTTGAAAAATTTGTTGTGATTGAGTGATAAACTCTCTTAAGAATATTACGAAGAATAAACATAACTGAGAGTAAATTGAATTTCACTCCGGGTTCACATGTCAGTTAACACGTGATATTGCTTCAATAATATTTCACATGCTGAATAAATACGTAGAAATACACTGGAGCTTGGATCAAACATCTTAAATATCCGTTTAAATGATACAGGGAATATGCAATAAATATTTATTTACGAGCAATAAACTTTGTTCAATTGAATAATAAAAGATATTATCAAATTTCAATTAATTCTTATGTGGAAACAATACCAAAATTTATTTAAAATTTTTTTTTTCAGAAGTTCTGAATTCTTTCTCAGAACATTTGCTTATATTGTGTTATTGTTTGAGGATTTTTTTTTTCCATTACTTAAATTCGTATAAAAGCTTGGCAAAAAATAATCTATCGACAACATTTTAATTTTTCCAAGGTCTGAGTTTTAGTGATGAAAGTCAATAATGTGAAAAAATCAAGTTTTTAATTAAACTTTGAAGAGTTTTGAACGTAGCATTCTCTGGAGCTGGACTTAAGCCTAACTATAAAAAATGTTCAAGTAGCCAAAGGTATGATTGCAATAGCTGAGAATAGAATAGCCGCAAAGCGCTTTATAGGATTTCTGGAAATACTATTTTGGTTTTTTTAAATAAAGTATAAATAAACTTTTTTTGCATTTTTTCTTTTTTTTTCTGAATGTTAACATGTCAATGTATTGTCTACAACATGTCTACCTGGAAGCTGCTTCAAATTGATGCATGGGACATCCTAAAGTAAATGAAGTGTTTCACTGAACGCAGCTGGTATTGATGATCATGTTTAACTATAAAAATTATACCCTTTTATTGATGTTTAATTTTGGATGTTCGAGTATAAATAATTTTAAATCTATTATCTTTTAAACACTTTTTCTACACATAAATCAACAGGGTCAGAGGGCGTCTTTTTTAGATTTTCTAAAAGCATAACAACTTTTTTCGAGGCGCCTCCGGAGATTCACTGTCACGGATCTGAAAATTTTTCCTAAAATACTTCAAATGTTATAGTATAACATGTATATGAAATAAATGAAGCAAATGTGTCCTCATATGCCATTTTTCACCTTTAAAACGTTTGGGTTGAAAATTTTAAATCTGCTGTTGCACTTTTTGTACTTAATTTGGTTGAGGTTGGTTAAAGAGGAGGAGATCGGAAAAATGCATTAAAACACTGCGTATATTTTTTAAACTGCATATTTTATAAATTAATGTGAATTTTACTGATACATACTAAACAGTGGTGGTTCAAGCATTAAGTTTGTATTGTTTGTAAAATCAAGGAATTTAACTTTTCAATTTTATTATTTTTGTTTCCCACTGTATCGTTTTGTTTTTTCTTTCTTAAGGGGTGTGGGGGGGGGGGGGGTAAGGTTTGACAACTTTTTTTAATTTTTTTATTTATTTTTGTTTCTGAAAGTACAACATCTGAAGAATATTGCATTTAATTTTTAGGTCATTCAGAGCAAAACTAACGAAGTTACAGTAGGTTTAATGAACGTACCTCTAACTAAGTGTTGCTTAGGACCAGTTTTTCAGTGCGAGTTTAAACTCTAGTCAAGTTAAAACGAGGTTAACTCACCAAAATCGGACGTTTAAACTCGGTTTAGGCAAAAAAGAAACACATAATATGATAATTTAAGTCCATTTAACTTCAACGAATGCTAAAATATCTAGTTCAACCGAGTTTAAACCAGGGCTGCGGAGTCGGTTCGTAAAATCACGACTCCGACTCCGCCAAATATTGAAGCACCGACTCCGACTCCGACTCCGACTCCGACTCCGACTCCGACTCCGACTCCGACTCCGACTCCGACTCCGACTCCGACTCCGACTCCGACTCTGACTCCGACCATAAAATTAGAAATCATTTATTTTTTTTTTCATGCATAGAATTTGTATGTATGTATCTTTTAAATGAGGAAGTTAAAAATATGAGGAAAGTAATTTCAATTCATTTAAATTTAAATAAATACTGCTATATCGGGCAGTATCAATGAAGGTCGCAATATGTCAATTCGTCGTCATTCTCAACAATTAGGCTTGTGTTATTTGACCACCTGGGACATTTTACGTAAGAACCTCGGTATGAAATCATACAAAATACAGCTGGTGCAAGTATCGAAGTCGGGTGACTTACCCTAACGTCGTTTGTGTATTGAATGGGCCTTAGAAAAGTTGGATGAAGATCGATTTTTTTTATCGAAAAATTGTCTTTAGTGACGAAGCTCATTCTTGGCTCAATGTGTACGTTAACAAACAGAATTGCCGAATTTGGTCTGAAAAGCAGCCAGAGGCAATTCAATAGCTGCCAATGTACTTTGACCGTCATCGCACCGTTTTTTTTTTAAAATAATGAATATCACAACGTTATAGTCAAAATAGATGAATTGGACGGTTTCACATGCCACATGGCACGCGATACCATGGACCTATTGAGAGGCGAGTTTGGTGAGCAATTAATCTCATTTTTTGGAGCAGTCCAATGGCTGCCGAGATCATGTAATTTGACCCCAATAGACTATTTTTTGTGGGGCTAAGTGAAGTTTCTCGTGTACAGGGACAAGCCAGCTACAATTGCAATCCTGGAAGAAAACATTACAGATGCCATTGGTGAGATACTGGTCGAAATGCTGGAAAAAGGATGCCAAAATTGAAGCTTACGGATGGACCACCTCAGGCGTAGCCGCGGGCAACATTAACATGAAATAACCCTGAAAAAGTAAATGATAGATATTGATGTCTCGCTCCAAATAAATATTTTATTCACTATGGCAAATATTGTTTTTTTTTTTAATTTTCAAAAACCAAACGCTAAAAATCACCTTTTATATCTATTAAACTCGGAGATATTTTTAATCTATAAGAAAACTAATAAGAAAAACTGGCAAGAAAACTTATTTGAAATATTTTTTTTAAATTTTCACTCATGTAACTCATAGTACGAACTGATTTTACAATAAACATATTTCGTTTGCTTGCTAATTTTGCTACTAACACATCAACTAGATGAACAACTGGTTGATGTAAAACCGAAAAAATTAAAACTTTTTGATATTTGGCAACTGATTGATTAACTGATTAAAAAATTAGAAATGACACCTCAAGTACCAACAGACGAATTTTTTTAAACAACCAGCAACCAGTTTATCAACCAGTTTTGCTACTAGTTGTTCGTCTATAGGGCCCTTTACATATTAACATCATTTTAAAAATTAATAATATTTCTATACGATTTTGTTCTATGGTGATATTCGTTAAAAATTGGCAATGATTTTTTTTTACCGGAGTCGGAGTCGGAGTCGGTGCATTTTCTAAGACTCCGACTCCGACTCTTTCACCCAAAAATCCTTACAGACTCCGACTCCGACTCCTCGACTCCGACTCCGACTCCGCAGCCCTGGTTTAAACGTCCAATTTTGGTGAGTTAACGTCGGTTTAACTTGACCAGAGTTTAAGCTCGCACTGAAAAACTGGCCCTTAGTGTACAAAAGTTTAAATCGATTTTCCCAAACATGTAATTTTTAAAGTCGGTGACCAGCCTACAGAAAAAACTACGAAACCGATCGTTTTGAAATTTTATACACATATTCTACAAATAAGTAGCTCTATAGTGACGTCAAGTTTTTAAACATTTTTAATTACTAACAATTTTACAATAACAAATAGGTCAAAAATCGTCAAAGTTTTCGTCAAAAAAGTCATTTTGGCTTCAAAATGGTGCCGAAAATTGAAACATTTTAATGTTTAAAAAAGAAAGCTCGACGTCACTGGAGTAATAAACTAAAGAATGCATTTTGATTTTTTGGTTTCAGATGATCCAGTGGTGCTGTAGGCTGGTCACCGCACGAAAACTTTTTTCGAGGCACCTGCGGATATCAACAATAAATCCGTTATTTCTCTCTATTTTTCAACAAAAAATTTTTTAAATATTCCTCAAATGTTGCACTTTAATATAATAATATGTAAAATAAACATATTGTAATAATTTTTTCTAAAAAAATTCATGAAAAAAGGTATTTTTTAGATGAAACAAACCTTACCCTCCCCTTAACATAAAACGAGAGAATTTAATAAATAAATACTTAAATTTGTTAAGAATATGTTTAACATTTTATGCACATTTTATTAAAAATCAGTAAATTTTTGAATTTAAGTTGGCACATAATTTCAATAGAAATTGATATACAATTGAGTACACTGACAAATTAAGAGCTGAAATATTTTACAATTTTACATGATTTTGGCGATTTTTATAAAAAATGCTTATGCACTGGAAAACAAATATTAAAATACTTTTTGAGGAAATATATTTCTTTTTCTTATGACTTTATATAGAAAATGTACTAACAAAACATGAGCACTCTAATAAGCATTTGCTTTTTTTTGGTATAATCATAGCACTACATCGAAGTCGAAATATTTGAGAATTCGAAGATATTTTTAAAAAATATATATGCAAATATACATAGAATATACATAGAAATATTCCCAATTTTTCCTTCACAAGTTGGGCTTAAAAATATGCTGCTTCATTAAATTTATATGCAAAAAATTCGTACATCAAAAGAAAATTGTTATTTTCTTGCCTGATTACTTTCAGTGCATTGGTTTCTATAGAGTTTTTAAATTGTTGGTTGTTAAAATAAGTAAAAACTTTATTATTATTTTTTTTTTTTTGTTTTTTTTTTTGTGAGTCGCGCATCGTCGCTCTGTGTGCACCGCAAGCAACGTGGAATGCTTTTTGATTTTGTTTGTTCAGCAAAACATTTCGTTTAGCTGACCCAAACGTCAACCCACAGCTGTAGTTATGCATATAGTACACATTTCACCATAGAATGTTCAACAGACGTATTTGGATTTCCACAAAATGATATATTTTACAACGAATGGCGGGAGAACGTCAGTGACAGCACAATTGCAATTCCATTGGAATTTGGATAAAAAAATGTTTTAAAAAAAAAAAAAATCACTGAAACATTCATATTTATTGCTAGTTTCTGTTGAATGAGTTGTAGTCGGAGTTAATTGAACGATAAATGAAAATTTAATGTTATCCAGCAATGAGCACGAAAACCGATTTTAAAGCGCAGCAACGGACGTACCATCCATTTTCGCCAATATTGGCAGTAAAGATTTTTACTTTTAAATTGAATACATATTTTCGATATTATTGAGTCATAACATTGAAGTTGAAGAGAATATCTATAAAAGTATTTATGTTAAATGTTCAAACCAAATGTTTACACTCAGCTACTTATAAAATTTGCTGATCTTCTTTCTTCTTTTAGTTCTTTTAGATTACTCATAAATATTAGTATATTATTGTTTTGATTTATGAAAAATGCTTTTTAGAGAAATTAATTTCAGATACATAGATAAACTGAATTATATACGACTTATAATTAACTTTTTGAAATTTCAAAATTTTTCAAAATTTTTATGAGCAATATATTTAAAGAATGTTGAAAATAATATTTATTTTGCTGCGTTAGTAACTATAAAATAGTAGAAACTATGTCGTAAGGCATCAAGTTACATGAAAAACAGAAATCGTGACAACTACTGATTTTTCAATTTGTAGCTAATAAATTTCAGGAGGAACAACAAAGTTTTCTTTTCAACACACAAGCAGAAAAAAACTTACTTTGTAGAAATAAAATCTAGGATTTAAGAAGAACAGAAAGGACTTGCCTTTAGAGGCAGAGAAAAGGGATAAAGCAAGAATTTCTTGTTAACTTACCGTGTGCAGGCCATAAAAGTTACAGCTAGTACGTGAAGCATAGAAAGTTGGGACGACTCGCCGAATGAGCACAACCAGCTTCAATTGGTTGTTTTATGGGGCAAATTGAATTTATTGCACTCATGGCGATAAGAGAGTGCAAATGGGTCGAGTTTATTATCTGTGAGAATAGCAACTGAAATACAATAAGAACTGAAAATAAGTCTAGGTTTTTATTCGTCTACGAAATGAAAATTTAAATCATACAAATTTTACCACTATTCATTCTTTTGATAAATTGAAAAAAAAGAACAAAATTATATCTCAATACAAAATTATAGCTTTATATAAGTGAAAACTCTATGGGCATAGTAAAAAAGAATATTGTTGTAATAAAAAGATTTTTCAATCAATTCTCGACATATTTAACCAGAAGTGTGTAAAATGTTTGTAGTTATTGTGAAGAGTTAATAGCGAAGAAGGAACCAAGACAATTGTATACGCTTGAATTTTTCAGGAAGGTTATATTCATGCCGCAACAAAATATTATATCTATAAAAAGGGGCCTGCAAAAATTTGCAAATTGTGAATTCGAATGGGGAAGTTAAAATACTTATGCTATTTGGATTAGACGCTTTAAGTGCTAATTAAGTTTGAGAAAACGATGGGAAACACTTTTACGCAGATGATCACAAATGCACCTAACTTCTTGCCAACGAAATCTCTGGTTACTTTCGAAATCTCTAATAGAATTAAAACTAAATATATAAAATAATGTTAGTCAAAAAGAACAATTATTCTCAACTATGGGATCCTTGAAATATGCTGCTTTTTATTCCTTTATTGAGCATGCAGAATTTGTTCATTATTTTAGTCTAGACAGCAAAACAACACGGGTATGACATCGTGTTTTTTCGCAAGTTGAATACTGTTTTTCTTGGAAACCTTTTTTGTATAGATAGATTCATATTTTACTTTAAGACTTGCTAGCATGATGTAGAGTGAGATAAAATCATCTGAATCACAAAGTACTTTGAAATTCCTACCTTTGGCTACACCACGCTTTGACTCCAATGTAAACTTAAGTGGATTATTTAAGAAAAAACAAAAAGAAAACAAAACAATCATGAGATAAGACTTTTAAATTATAATCTCAAAAAAATTATTATTATTTAGATATGTATCGTCTCATAAAAATTCCTGCAGAATAAAAAGGCATCGCTCCCAAACATTCTAGTTTTTGCAGCTAGTAGTGCATACACCAAAAACATTGGACTAGTAGATTACACAAGGGACTTTTATAAAAAAAATATACTGAGTAACTTATGCGAGACTTATATCTTAAGACAAAAGCTGTTGTGTATTTATTTTTTTTTTAATTTTATTTATTTTACAATTCAAAAATTTCAATATTAAGCAAATATTTGTATAAAGCATGCAAAGGCATATGTAACTTAATATCGAATTAAGTGGTTTAATTAATAAGAACACAAAGCTTTAAAATTTAAACATTTGGTGTGGTGCAACGGTTTGCGTGGCTTCCTTTGAATTGCGAGAACATGAGTTCGATTCTCTCTCTATTGGCTCATTTTCACAACGAAGTGTTTTTTTTTTATTTAATAATTTGATGCATGATTGATTCTACGTAATCCAACATTGAAAAAATGACTGTTGTTCTTTGAATAACGCTCCTTTATTTAATCAAAATTTCTTAGCAAAAACTTTCTTATCTGTATCCATAATAGGGAGAATATTGTTTATTCACGGCGAGAAAAAAAAATTAAGCGTTCTATGCTTGAATTAAGCAAATAGGCTATCAGTTTACACTAAAGCGTAAATTTCCCAATTCAAACATTATTTTCCTAGAGCTGAGCCAATTTTAAATACATGATATAAAAAAAATGTTTAATTCAGGAAACATTTACTTGAAACTCAAGAATATTTTTTCTTGATTCAAGTCATTTCATAAAAGTGAGAAAAATTAACTTGATTCAAGTAAAGAATAGGCTGAAAACTAGAATAATATGCTTGATTTGAAAAATATATTTTCCATGAATTGAGAGCCTATCATACTACATCATACCTCTCAAACTACTCGAATATACTTAATATATCTTATATATGTTTACATTTCATGTTTACGTTTTATCATGTAAAGTAACATATAAGATACTGCGCCTTCGCACTATGCCATAGGTCTATCTGCACCATCTTAAACATGTTTTTATGTAAACATGTTGTGAATTATAAGCAAGCCAATATAAGTTGAAGTGAGAAAAATTTGCTTGATTCATGAAAAAATAAATAATTCTTTACGATTGCTTAAATCAAGAAAATATTTTCTTTATTCAAGTTCTAGAATCAAGTATTTTACTCTTGTAACAAATAATCATTTCTTTTACTCAATTTTAGAAATAAATGCTCATTATAATTTTTTTTTTTCTTAATTTTAGTTTTGAGATTCATGATACCTAATTCATTTTAAAATTTACATAAATGTTAAGTACAATAGTTAAATATATTTGATCGTTTATATTTTATCGCTTCAATATTGTATTTTCTTGCAGTTTTGACATTTAAAAAAATTTATATCTGGAAAAAAAATAAAAAATAATAAAAAAGTATATCTTTTACAGTGATCATTGTGTTAATTTTGCATTAATTTGAAAAGTACTAAAATTATGTTAACAACAATGAAAAAAATTTCTTATTGGATTGGGAGTCAAATTGCGAAGAAATTTAAAAATTAAATTTTCTTACCAACATTTTGGCCTAACCTCTTTAACCGTCCCTCTCCCCCCTTTAACTTTTTTTATTCTTTGTCTATTTCAAATTTTATGGTCAAATAACTCGAACATTTTCTAGGATGATTAGGTATAATGCTAATTCCGCACAGCTCTTTACGGGTTTATATACATTATATTATGCATTATACCTCATCTGACTGCTCAATACCAATACTCTCTAAGAAAACTTGGTTTCCTGTGTAGTGCAAATCAAGTAGATAACAAAACGTAATAAAAATTGTTGATTAAGTAAATCACGATATAAACACCAAGTTCTTCAACCGCCGAAATGTAGATACTTTCTATCTATTAAACAAATCTTCTATGACTGGAACATCCTGGAACATCTGTAGCACATCTAATATGTGCAAACAGATATTCCTAACAGCTGTCTGCATGTTACTCTGCAAAAATTATTTCTACAGGAAATAAGTCTGCTGTATATACTACAAAAGACAAACTCAACTGTCTACAAAGATTTTTTTTTTATAATATTGTCCTTGTTTCTGTCATTAGAGAAGAAAATATTTTTTCTTGGTTCCACCATGTCACTGACATTGTTCGGCAATGCAGACGCAGATGGGATACGGCTAAAATTGACTTTGTTTTGCTGGAATGGCATGACTTGAGTGTAGTTGTGTTTGGGTGTTTCTTAAGCAGTGCATCTTTGTTTTTGTTCCTCTTTTTTTACAAGAAACTACGTGTGTGCATTTGCAGATGAGCAGCAAAATAGAAAACTATACTAGATTCATGTTTTTGTCCTTGTTACATGTGTGAATTTAAGTGTCAACTAAGAATCCTTAGATAGCGCTACACAGCATTGATTGAAAGTTGGAAATAAATAACATTCTGAAAATAAATCATAAGAAAGTGTCTAAATATTTTAATGTTATTGAAATCATTACCGTGAGCTTGCGAATTTAATTCAGCATAAAGGAATGTACTTGTTTCGCTATCTTAAGTGACTTGAAGTATTTTAAAATATTCAAATGATAGGAAGCTCTTAAATATAGAGAATATAAAATATAAAAAAAACACAGAAGCAACGGTCTATACATGTGATCACTATAAAAAATATTGCAACAGTCCTTTTCATTATTCTGTACAGCTATAATCTCTGATGATTGACTTCAAGTCTTTAATACTCTTGCTTATACGACCGAATGAAGTACTTTACCTGAATCAATCATAAGTTGTTGACCTACATTTTGGGCCATTGCTCCGACTCTCTCATTATGAGTCGTCGTTTGCTTCTTCCTTGAGCTTTTTTTTTATATCAGCTAATTGCAAGCACAGCACAGACAGTAAGCGAAAGAATGTTATTAACTAATGATAATGATAAGAAAAATGAGCTCGCTCTGGCATAATTTTATGAATATTGCCCGGAGATACCGGTAGCATTAAGGAAGCTACTTTTAATTTTTACCATAATTAAGAAGTTTTCTTCTGGAGTAGCGGCAATGAGAGTTCAGCATGACCATGCTGTGAGGCAATAAGCTTTGTGAGGTATCTACCTTATTAAATATAGAGCTGTTGCTTTCATCATTTCTACTAGTGCTAGAAATTATTTAAAACTTCAGTTTAATCTTTAAGAAACAAAAAATACCTCGCAAATGTTGAAAGAATTTCATGTTAAGAAAATAGCCTTAAGCTTCAATTACAATGTTTTACAAAACAGAAAATACGTGCAAAAAAAACATCGCACAACACCAAGTGGACGTCTAAGGCGTTGTTTAAATTAAGACGGCTGCTTACTTGGATTTTAGAATTTACTCTTAAAAAGGATTTGAGTTTTAGGTGTGCGTATTTATTACTAGATATCAATTCCATTTCTTGCTAATTAACATCAACGAACTACTTTTTTGAAAGGTATAAAAAGAGCTTTGAAGCCTGATTTCCAATGAAATATGGTTATCGCACTCTAAAAACAAAATTTAGGTAGCAATATAAGACAAAGAAATGGGAAATTTCCATGGCAAAATTGATTTCTTTTAAAATTATTTTTCAATGTTGCTTTTTTGAGATAACAACAACATTGTTTGTTGAATGTTTTTAATCGTGTAAATTTAGAGTGGTTTGGCATAGTTTTTTATAATTATTTATAGATAATTATTTGATTATGATCAAATTGTGCAAAATAAGGAATTTTATCTTGTGAATCTATATTATTGTTAAAATTATTTCGAAGTTATTTCTATGTTACTGGAACAAACATACAATAAAAAGTTTAAATATGTATTGAACATTTTTGGGGCAAAATAATTTATTTTAATTTATTATCTTTATTTTAAATCACTCTCTATATAATATCCTCATAGATATGTCACAGAATTTAAATTTTTTCATTCAGAAAAAATGTATCACATAGTTTTAGGCAGCAAATATGAAACTAACTTTCATTGTAGAAGATTTGTTTTTTTTCTTGTTTAAATACACAATATTTAAGAAAAATTAAGACCTTAAGACCTTGCTCTGCACATCTGCAGACCATCATGATACAATTACAAAGTAGGTTCATATTGGAGAGCAGGGTGAGCTAGTTGTCAAAATCAGCTGGTAATTTTGAGTTTTTTTAATTTTTGTTGTTGCTTTTGTCGTTTGACGTATGTAGCTTCTACAGCTTTGTTGTTGCAAAAATTCTCATTTGAGAAGCCATCTTAAAATTAGCTTACCTTGTAATTGTATCATGAGTATGACCTTTCTATTGATACCCTATTTATGAAAATCGTATCTACGATATAGATTTGATGGTCATCAATATATATTTATAAGATTGAATAGTTTTGTTATGATTTCTCTAAATTTATTTAAAAAATAAATAAATTGAAAAACTTTTTCAACCAATTCTTTGTTGAAACAGAATAAAAAATCATGATTCAAAAATATAAATGTTTCTTCTGTAAGTTCTTGAAGGAAAATGTTTGTTTTATTTTTAATATACTTATCAATAAATTATATTGTTTGTTTATTTTTTGGATATCATAGAATTTTTCCCTATATAGTACATAGACTACATAGTAAGTCGCAAAAGTAACAATAAATAAATTTCAAATTGTTTAATAACAGTGTAACTTGTATAAGCAAAAGTTGGGCATTGGCCCTTATGTCATTATCTCAAGTTTTGAAAATAAGGCAAATATAAAGTTTTAATTCGAATAGTCTCAATAATACATATTTTTATACCCCTACGTTTAAAAAACGTAAACGGGGTATATTAATTTTGTCACTCCGTTTGTAACGCCCATAAGGAGGAGTGGTAGGTATAGAAAAGTATATATATTCTTGATCAGCATCACCACACGAGTCGATTTAGCCATGTCCGTCTGTCCGTCTGTCTGTCTGTGATCACGATTACAGCCGTAATGTTCAAGCTATCATCACGAAATTCAATATTTAAGCTTGTTTCGAGTTTGAAAATGAGCCAAATCGGATGAAAAACCACGCCTACCTCCCATACAAAGTGACTTTATCAAAACGGTAAAATCCCTTAGAATTCCACAAAAATTATTATATAGACTTGCAATTTTGCATATGAACTTTGATATCTAACATGTACACTGTGTATGAAATTCAACCAAATCGAGTGAAAACCACACCCACCTCTCATACAATGTGACTTTATAAAAAACAAAAGAGAATATTTTCTGTTAAAACTATGACGAAAATGTTTTTACAAATAAATTTTGACTGCTTAAGACTTTGAATATATTTCAACTCGGACGTGGGGGTATTTTAACTTCGGCCCAGTCGAAGATCATCTCTTACTAGTTTTTTTTTAATTTTGGACTCTTCCTTTACTGGAAGATAAATTTTAAGTATAAATTCAAGCTTACGAGTGCAGGCAAAACAATAAAGGATTTTCTCAATTCTAAATTTTTTTCACTGCTTCATTGATTTGTGGAAAAATTTGAAGTAGGAATACATTATCCATGAAAAAATTGTTTTATTTGTTTTACTTTAAAACTCAGAAAAAAATATAGATAGTCTTTAATTGCTTCACTTCAAGGAATATAACATGAAAATAAACATATATTTAAAAAAAATTTACTTCTATAATTTTTTTAAAGAAATAATTAGAATTATGTACATATGTTCACCAATGAAGAACAATTTTTTGAAGGTGTTACACGCCAAATAATTTCATGCAATAAAAGGTTGCTACAACAAAAAAGTACTTTACAGAACAAACTACAGGCACACTGAATAGCTTTTTCGTGCGCCGCCTCACCTACTCATCGGGACACTAAGGGAAAAAAATATTAAATTTATCCAAAAACTTTTTTAATTTATCCAAAAAGCGAGTCATTTTTGCACCAATAACGCATTTGAATAAATCGACTACGTAAATATTTAAAATTTATTTGAATACTTTTTTAATTTAATTAAATATTTAAATATTTAAACAGAATTAATAAAAAATATATTAAAATTATGCACGAATTTTTTTAAAATATCTTTCAAATATTTACTATTTGAAAATAAACTATCGCATTTAAAGAAAATTTGAATAAAAATATTGAAATTAAAAAAAACATATTTAAATTGAATATGTTATTAATGGTTTATGGTATTATTTTCTTCATATTGCGTTCATCAAATGCCATCGCCTGTATAATATATTATCGCTTCACTTTTTTCGTTCTCTAATTTATACTATTTTTGACAGTTGGTGCACTAATATTGCACCAACTGTCAAACATAGTATAAATTACAGAACGAAAAAGTAATGTACAAAATTACAGTTTAGGCAGAAGCAAATTATGCAGGTAAATGACAATCGGTCCAAGATATTCTTGGAAATACCGAGTTGTCACTCCACCCTACATAATTTAATTTCTTTGCCAAACATGCATAATATATTACTCCTGAAACAATAACCAAATGAGAACTATGAGAACTATAAGAACTGCAAATGCAAAAAATAAACTGCAGAAACAGAGCGCGATGCTGTTGCTGCTTGTCGGAGTATGTGTGTAAGTGTGCGATGCTGTTGCTGCTTGCTTGTATGGAATATGTGTGTACGTTTGTGGTATAAATAAAATTCAAATACGGGAAAAAAACGAGTTGTAGGGAAAATATTTGATTTATCCACGTAAATATTTAAATAAAATTGATACTCAGGCGTGGATAATGTTAATATGCATTATTTCCCTTAGTGTAGTCTTCTGTGGCTTCTGAAGTCCACAAACTCTGACAACTAATAAGCAAAGCTTTTCCAAAATCAATTAGTGCTTTTCACTTCAAAGATATGTGTTCCTATTATAAGCCGTCTTTCAAAATTTCGTTGAGAATATTTATTTAACCTCTTTACACCATCGATTGTAACGGCTGACCCTTTATTATTCCCCCAGATTTTGACAAAATATTGTTAGCATCGAGGTATTTAAATTGATATTATCCGTCTTTCTATGCGTATGGTATGATTGCTTAACAAATGCTGATGACTGTTTTAAAACCGAGGGTTGAAATAATTGTTATTTGAATAATTTTTTGTTCAAAAAAGTTTTATTCGCAAAAAGAAAAAAAAACCGATTAAAAAATGTGTAATTAAATTTGTTTGCTCACAGCACGAAATTGCTTAATGAACAAAAATTATATTCTCTAAGCTTTTTTTTCATGAATTAACATTAGAGTTCAGCTACTACAGCTTTTTTGCACATATTCAGCATTTGCCCATGTAAAGCCAAAACCTAAAAATGTTTGAAATTCTCAATGATATTCTCTCAAAATATGTTAATGTTGGAAAAATTTATTCACCAAAACAGTGATTGGTCAAGAGGACAACACAAGACATAACAACTAAAGCTTTTAATCCCGAAGCATTTTGTAAAATCTCTGGATTGCGGATTTTACAAATTGTAATCCTGAGATCCGGGGAATTGCAGGGATTTATATTTATTTACCTTGTTCAAAACAACTTTTTTTTTTAACGAAAATTATTTCGTTTCCAATATAAAAAGAAATTTGCAAAATGAAATCAGAATTCAAAGCATTTATTTATTTATTTATTATGAATGTAAACCTTTATTTGAAAAGAAACGTTGCATTTTTATTTTTCAGTCTTTTTTATAAAAACTTTTACATAAACTTAGATGTAAAAGATATAAAGCAATAACTTATATCTTAATCAATCTGGTAGCTGATCATTTCGGTTGAGATCAGTTAGTGAATTTTATAGGAAGCGCACATTTCGAGTTTAGAGCGTAAGTCTTAGCTAATTCTTAGGGTATTCTAATTCACTGATTCCTGTTAATTTGTGTGTATGAAATCCATACTATGGATCCATACTATCCATACTATATCCATACTAATCCATATTGGATAGCACATTTTACAACATGCTAAGGATTAATTCTAAAATAATACTTCAAAAAAATTAAATCATCTTATGTTTTGTCAGCAAGAATTGATTTGAGCTTACTGTTTATACATATAATCTGATGTAGACCTTTTTGACTGTACGCTGGTCGAAGAAATAGTTAATAGAAAGATATATACATACACCTTTTGCAAATATTGCCCATGAGGATTGCCGGATACGAAACTGTCAACTTCTAGATTTAAAATGGCACTTAGAACTCCTTGATGGCAAAGCAAAGTTTTTACATAAATATTTTGACAGACTGACACATTTTTGGCTAAAGGATTTCTTTTTCTATTCTCCGATTTTTCCGAATGTTACTGCTCAAAATATGTTCTCATCATTGAAAATTTCAAAGAGCTATTCAGTTTTGAAAATGAAACTTTTAGGGCTCATTGAATTCAATTGAACTCTGCTCACTCAAGAAATATTTTAAGGCATGTAAACCGTGGTAAATTGTTCCACTTTCAGTATTTATTAGTGCTTGCTTAGAAATCGGAAATACAATAAAATATTTTTATTTTTTGATCAATATAAAAGCTTTTCACATTTGAAAAACTAAATAGAATATTTTATGGTCATAATCAACATTGGAAGATATGGAATAGAACTCAGCTTTTTTACACCCAATTTGGCACATGAGATACAACTTATCCATTTAATACAACTGAGTTTAAAAAAGAATATATCCATCGTCCATACATTTTCGGCTCAGCATCCTACAAACTAAATCGAGAAAATAGCAAGTTCAAAATTTGTTGTAGAGTTGCTGCAACTTTCTAGATCCTTGTTGAATACTCAATCATTGTTGGCAGATATAATCAATTGCAGTCCATTAGACATTCGCAGTTCAGTTCAGAGTAGACAAAAAAGTAAATAAAACAAAAACAAAACTCAGAAAACAACCCTACCTCACACCCAACTAATCTGACGACTTCGCTTATCTGAAGTATCATAAGAAGATGAAGAACTGCTGTTTGCCAACTATGAAACGAGAAGTAAAGTTGGCAAAGTTGGCAGTGTTCTGGCAAACGAATCAATATCATTTGTCAGAGGAATCAATAAATCGTCCTTTTTCTTGTATGCCGCATTGTTCTTGTTGTTAGTCAACAACAACAGCAGTAGCAGCGTCTGGACGTAAAAGCAACTTAATAAAGTCATAGAAAGAATAAAGAATCTTTTCACCTGCAGGTGCGGCATTCCACTTGATGGCGGTTCCAGGCTACTGCCCTTGTTTGCCTGCTATTTTAAATGATCAATATTTTCATCGTTTCCAGTTGAATGTGAGGTAAATAAAATAAGGCAAGTGGAATGGCTGGCAATCTCGTCCTTGCCTCATTTTTTACGGTAAAGCATCCATTGAGGGGTCGTTGAGAGGTGAGACACATGATCTTATAAAATTAACAATAAGCAGCAACTTGTTTACAAATCGTTTTGGCTTTTGATTTGATTTGTTTGGCCTCGTCCATTGTTGCACGCTATCTCCTCATTTTATTGTTCGCTGGTGTATCAAGCTGGCTTTGCACTTACATTGAATTGGTGCTCAGTTGGATGAATGCATGTGCTTGGCCAATTGAAGAGATTTAAAATAAACTTGAATTTCTGATTCTGATGCAGTCAAGCGACCAACGACGTATTCATCTCATAGGTCGAAACTAGCGGCATGAACGATACGATTGCCACAGTGTCCAAATGACTAGAGCGATGAGCATGTGACTCGTTTGCAACTTTATGAATCCTTGAGGTATTGTGTTTGCATAAGCTTATCCTTATCAGCAATTGAAATTGACTACATTTGACTTATATTTTGTCACAAACATTTGAACTCAACGCTTCCATTTGGTGCGTGCTTGAGCAATTTTCGGGGGTAAGTACCTTGATAGCATTCAGTAGACATTTCATGTAAAAACGTTAATATGTGCTGTGGAGTAGAGCATACTAATTTAGCTCTTTGTTTTTACGTCCCTTCCCTGTCTCACGCTAAAACATCTTTTCTAAGAGGCAAACAACAAAAGTGTTTACTCAAGAATGCTTAAGGTTTTATTTAATTCTGGTTTGGAAGCTGCATTTACCATATTAATGGTAAAAGGAAAGACAAAATTTTGTTAGGCCTATGATAATTAATGGAATCCTTTTTATACTTCATCACAATTGATCGATGCTTTTGCTGACGGTATAAAATAAACCTAAACGACATCTTTTTCTAATGTAAGGTCATTTGCACATAATGAGATATTCTTTGTTACGGCTTTGAATTCTGATGTTGGGAAAAAAAAAGAAAAACAGGCATTGTGAAAAATAAAGGCTGCTTTAGACAACGGATGGAAGAAACTCAAACAGCAACAAATGTAGTGTCAACCAATGAGCAGTAGACCAAGGAGTCAATCTAGATATTGCAAATTGGGTTTTTGTTGATTTTTTATCAGAGACTGGCGGCTCGGAGGATTAACATCAACATTGTGTTGATTGTGTACATTTCCGATTGATTCTTCTTCATCTTTCCATTGGTTGTTGTTATTAGTTTTTAACATTTTGCAACTGATGATATAGGTCGTAATTGTTTCTATTATTCCCTTCATCTGAATATTTCCAGTTTCAGAGGCTTATTTGCTTGAATCGTAAAAAACAATAATTTAAACAGAAAGCATTACAGAAAGCATTATATCAATGAGACAACCCATGTCCATGAGCGCTTTAAAAATAGTCTTAATCTTTGGAAGTTTGAGAGTTGTCCACGGTAGGAAAACGTCTTAAAAGGCACCCTTTGCCTTGGCGACCCAAAATTTAATGCCACGGTAAAAATAAAATTGCACAAAAACTGTAAAAGATATTGACAAGCGGTTTTTTTAATTGAATAGATAACATATCAAACTTTGTTAAAAAAATTATTTTTGTCGTTTTTGTTGTATTTGTGTGTCATGTCTAAGTAGACCAAGAAAAAAGGTATGTTGCTGGTTGTTATGAAAAGTCTTTTGTGCATCATCTGAAAATAAAAAGCCAAATGGAAATATGTTAAGACTAAAGACTAATGCCGTTATTGTCGGCACTGGAAAAAAAGATCGTTCAAAAAGTGACGCAACTGTAGCATCCACATATTACAATTTCAAAATAAGGTATTTTTAAGACTTAAATTAAGTCCAGCTCCGTTGTTTTTGGAGCTATCCTTATGATTCTAGTACCAACGAGAATGACTGGTGTGTGAGGTATGTGGTGCAAAAATTATTACAATCCACAATTTTTTCGATATGTTTTTATTACAACTAATCGCGAAAAAGTGATTTCGAGATAAATGCATGTAAAGTCATGGTAAGTATTTTGGATATAATAAAATTTTGTAACGATTGGTTTGAGAGGTTTTCCGATGCATTTGGTGTTGACTATCACGAAAAAAAAATTCATCCAAATCGGTTGATTAGTTTTCGAGAAATTTGGTGGAAAGTCCAAGTAGACTTTGCTTCCAAAAATGTTCCTACTGTATATACATACATTTGAAAAAAAAAAACAATAACAAAATTTTGAGGAAAAAAAAAACAAAAGCTATTACTACTATGCTTGCAAGAATACAATATACAAATGAAAAGAAGGTACATCAACAATATATGCATATGGTGTAATTTTGTGCCCGACTTGCCTTATCAAAAAAATTCGCCAAAAAAATACTTGTTGGATTGCTAGAAATTTTCACGGTATGTTTTTAATACATGTTAAAAAAAATCGTACAAAAATATTTTCATATGTAAAAGGTGGCCTTATGTAAAGGGAGGGTAAGGTTTGTTTCGTCTAAAAAAGATAATTTTCATGAATTTTTTTAGAGAAAATTATTACTGTAGGCTTACTTTACATATTATTATATAAAAGATTTATTGTAGATCTCCGCAAGCGCCTCGAAAAAAAGTTTTTGTGCGGTGACCAGCCTACAGCAATACTGGATCACCTGAAACCAAAAATCAAAATGCTTTCTTAAGATTATTTCTTTTTCTCTTCAGTCTCGTTGAGTTTTTTTTTTTAATTTTTATTTTTTAATCTTTAATTTTTCGACTAAAAAATCGACCTATTTGTTATTGTAAAATTGTGTAAAAAAACATGTAAACCGACTTTAAAAATTACATGTTTGGGAAAATCAGTTTTAAGTTTTATACACTAAGCAAAACTAAGTTAGAGGTACGGTCATTTAACCTACTTCAACTTCGTTAGTTTTGCTCCGAATGACCTAAAAATTTAATACAATATTCTTCAGATGTTGTACTTTCAGAAACAAAAATAAAACAAAACTTAAAAAAAAAAGTTGTCAAACCTTACTCCCCACCTTAAAACTATTCGAATGTTCCAAAAGCAAGACATTTTTAGTCCCATTCGAATTAATGCCGAGGAATGTTAAAATGCATTTCTTCACATATGAACTGCTTTTTCAAAGGAAAAAAGGAAAGTATTTTTGTATCGAATTGTGACGATCAATGAAAAGTTGATCCATTACGTCAATTTCAGACAAGAAAGTCATGAATAAAGCCCAGTTAAATCAACACCAGTAGCAAAGCCAAATATTCATGGTTTTTAGTACATGTTCTATTTTTGGTGGGATCAGAAGGGTATAATCTTCCATTATTTTCGAAATTGTAAGAAACAGGAAAAAGTTTCAATTCTGGCGACATAAGTCTTCGCATTGCTTATCTGAAGGCGTTATGGCGACTTCTAGTCAAACCTTTACTTTACGTTAAAAAACTTTTTTAAAACTCCTTTGTGAATTCGAGGGCAATTGAATAAAAAGTATTTGAATAAAAGGTATTTTTCGGCTAAAAAGCTTTGTATTTCTCATCATAGTCTCCTTTGAGATCAATATATTTAGTCCATTGTTTTCCAATTTATTTATTTTTTCCAAATATTAGGTTTAGTCAAGGTCCTGAAAATAGGCGATTATTTCAGTGATGACCTCTTCAATCGACCCAAATCTCTTACCGTCGACTGTGAAAAATATTCGCCTTCGATAGTTTCATCTTTTTCAAGGTTAAACGATATGAATTACTTTCACACGGCCGACAGACCCAATTTAGCCTTTTTGGTGCACTTTAACCCGGAGAAGTCCACTGTTTTGACTGTTCCTTGGTCTCTGGTGAGTTTGCATCCATGTTTTGTCTTAGGTTACGGAACGAAACAGAAACTTCTTCGGATTGCGGTTGAACATTGCCAACGTCCTTTGAAGTGGTCACACGACTAAGTTCATGTCTAAATATTCATGTCTAAATATTTATGCCTCATGTCAGGTGGGGATGCCTCACGCACTTTTATTCTCCGATCACCCAATATTATTCCATGGTTTTTATCAAAGCTTTCTGGCGTGACAACCTCTTTTGGGCGACCTGAACGTTCAGAGTCACTTGCTTGTGCTGATAAAACCACAACGTAATTCAGTAAAGAATTGACATTGATTACCATGCCTTTCCTTGGTTTCAGTGATAGTATCTTTACGTAAAAAGTAATGCCTGATGAGTATAAGAAATTCAATTTTTTAATTTTCGTCGAAATTCACTAGCTTGTCTGCTTTCAATGACTGTCAAACACAAACTATAGTAAATGACGCAGCTTGTTCAAATTTTGACAGTGGTCTATTAACCTATGGTAGTTGACAGGATCACTGTTGCATTTAACCCTCTACTGCATAGCAATGCCTTAAGGCACACTTACGTTTGTATTTAAATCTAGAACTGAAAACCTTTTTTTCAAATTCAGAAGAAAAATCATAGATTATATATCGGTTCTATGCACTATGGGCAACATTTTTTATAACGGAAATTTTTTCTAGCTTAGTGCATTTTTTAATTAGAAGGTTGAAGTTACTACGCGGAAAATTCAAAAAGATACTGACTTCTAAAATTGCTCACGTAGCATTCAAAAATTATACTTGTAGTTTTAGAAAAAATTTGTTGGATACGACCATTATTACAAATTCGACAACGTTGGTCATGAACAAAAACCATTAAATTAATGGAGTTTATTCGTTAAACACCACGCATCACTTATCACTTAAACACTTACCTTTAGTGGGTTACATAAAAAATAAATAATTTTCATGTCAATTCGGTTATGTTTTTTATTTTATTAAATACCCTGTTATTTAAATTCTAGCCCCAAAATTATAAAACTTACTCTACTACTATATTGAAAATTATATTTTTATTTAATGCTTTGAATAAAATTTAACATTAATTAAGTCCAATTTAAGATAATAGCAGTAACGCATTAGAAAAATTTAGAATCGGGGCTTAGCAAATAATTATTTTTTATTTAGTTATAATTTTTGGCTATTTATTATTCCTAGTAATTTATGCAACTTCAGATTATTTACGTTGAGCTAACAATAAAATAAAATTATTTTAATCTTATCTTAATTTATGTCGCAATTTGTTTTTAGAATCAATTTATAATACTTAATTCTAAGTTAGATCCATGGCTATAATAATTATTTTAATTATACGTAATGCATATGGTGCATTTTAGATTTAATCAGTAAAGGTATGATTTTTGATGCTCTAATAAAACTTAAGAAAATCAAAGGAAAATACACAACAGTTTAGACTTTGTCTTTAAATAAGGCGAAGTATTTAATATATTTTAAGAAATATAGGATTTTCTAAGGGGAATGAAATACAACTGAAATGCAGTATTAAATATGACAGTGCTGGAATTTTCATTTCTGGGTACAAAAGTGTGTGAGAGCAATAGTTCTTTATACCAATTGGGAATTATTATGTTAATATTTGAAATAATTTTATTCAAAATTTTAAATAACTTTCTTCTGTGAAGATGCAATTAGAGAATTTCAAATATTTTGTCCTGCGTTCTTTTTGTGAAAGAACGTGTTGAAGATATTCAAATTGGTAGTGAACGAATCGAAGAGAAGTAAGGCATGTATAGTAATCATAAATATGAGATAAGATATGAATATGGTAATGTTCTAGAGTAAACTGCAAATGGCAAATCAAGGTACTAAAATATCAGTAAACTTTCATTAATCATGTCTATGTATTATGTATGTTTGTAATTATCTAACTAAAATTCTGTCTAGGCTTAACATCAGGTAATGAATTCACTAAAATAAGGCTCATAATATTGAAAAATATGGCGATTTCAACTAATTCTTTGTTAATTATAACAAATACATAGTCCTCCAGAATTTCTGGCATAAGCCAATGTACTTTAAATAATAGGGTAAAATAAATTCATGTGGTCAATATCATGTAACCGGAGGGTTAATGGTACAGAGAAATGTCCTTAAATAACTCTTATTTTGTCCATTCAAAAACTATAAAATTAAATTATTTTGACTAAATAAACTTTTGAGTGAAATAAAGGTACATTTATCGATATATATGTACACTAGGTAATAGTTTCACTTGCGGACTCACTAATTGATAGTAATAACTGTACATAAGGCAAATAAATAAAATCAAATAAGCGTACTTTACAAAAGTAACTAAATAAAAGATTGGAAAACTAAGGAATTAAATGTAAAAAATTTTAAAATGCAACCTCTTCTAAGTACCTACTTAAAATATTTACAGATAAACAAGGTCTTTGCTTGTTCCCAAATTGGCTCGATACGCGACTTTCAAGTTAATGGGTATGACTCTATTCTAGAAACAATAAGTTCTTCCGGTCGCACACATCTGAACATTACTGTTAGCGGGCTGCGATTGTGTCTGTTGACCCGTCTGCTGTTGAGAAGCACCCCGATTCAACTCGACTGAACCGTTTGTAATCTGCTCTTGTTGCATTTGATGCTGTGGCATCTTAAGAGGGTTATGTTGATTGACTAACGCTATCGTAGCTGGACCTGGCGATGACGTAACTGTAATTGAGGGTAGTTCTGAGTTCTTGGCTGATCCACCGGTAGGTGTATTAGTACGACTTGAGCTCGGTGATGCGGCTAAGCCCATGGTACCTGAAATCGGTAGAAGACTGAGACCCATCGGAGGTCTCACAGCTATAGCAATGGGAAGTGACGTCTTACGATTTAGCGAATGTCATCCGTAAAAGTATTGCGTGTTGTCGGCGGACATGCCCCGGTTGAGATTGCGTGGTATCGTGCTGTCATAGTAGATACTCGTCGCTGACGGAATACCCACCATGGAATGCGGCCCCGTATGTCCACCACCAGGTGGTGGTGAAGGAGTGCCCATCATGCCCATACTAGTCGGTATCATTGTACGCCTCAACGTGCCAGTGTGTGTATGATGATGCCCCGGCACCATCATGGATCCTGTTAGATATGACGGAGTACCAGTTCCCAGGTTGGGAACCTGAGAACTAAGTGCGGATGGTGTTAGCATGTGCGGACCTAAAAAAGTTCAAGTTAAATTCAACAACCTCCATTAAGGATTCTTTGAAATCCGTTGTCCACATAAAATATTCTAGCAAAATGTTTGTACATATGTGTTCTTATTTTTAATATTCAAACATGATGGAATGGATTTTGCACTCACCCATTGTCATTGCACCACTCACGGCGGGTGAGCAGACGCCCATGCTGGTGTACAAAGTGGCCGGTGGCGGAGTAGCCTGTCGACTGTTGCCAACACCTGTTCCGCCCATCGGATTAGCATGCCCTGAGACCAGTAGTCCTCCATGATGGGATGAGGGCATGAGCATTGCTGTGCCGGATGAAATGCTTGTTGCTTGGTGGGGTGACTGGAGGCTGCTATACGTACAGTTCGGTGTTGGCGCATACGTCATGTACGTCTTTTGTGTTCAAGCCAGAGAACAGAAGTAGGTGATTGTGTTTGTGATGAACATGAAAAGGCAAAGAATAAACATTTCAGGGTATTAAAAAAGTGCGCAGCTCAGCAAAGCTCCAAGTCCTTGGGTTTAAGTGCTCCAGCACAAATCTTGCACTGAGCTCAGTTTTTTGCAATTATGTATGAGTGAAACTATTTAGCAGAATTCCTTATTTCTAATATTTCCTGCAAACTTACGAAAAGCACATCAAGAGGTATGGACAATAGTACTAATAGTACACAAATATTTTGCTATTGTTAAACAGAGTCTATTCAGCAGCTGTACAATGCTCTAAAGGGTATCCATTAAAGCAAAAAGAAAAGTAGAACGAGTGCGAAAAGAAAATGAATTTAATACAAAACGTTCAAAACATTAGAAAAGGTTTTGAGGTTCATGCTAAAAGCATGAAAGGTTTGGAGTAAATTAGGTTCAATAATTACTTAATAATATAGAAAAACCAACCGCCTCATTTTTAAATAATTATATCTTATATAAGATTATTTCACTTAAGCGAGCAAAAACTTAACAAAGCGAATATTGCTTATATTGTTTTGTTTATTAAAAATTAAAATTAAAAGAAAACCCTTTGCAGAGGTTTAGCTCCACCCTGCTAAGCAACTGGGTTTAAGTTATGTGTGTAGTAGCTGTTGACAAGTTGACAACGGGTTGTGGGTAAGTAAGCCAGCTAGGATTTAAGTTTTTCAACAAAGCTTAAATCCTGACCGAAACGGCAAATAACTCTTAATTATGGTCATGACTAAAACAGATCATATCATTAACCAAAGAAGAGATTAAAACGGTAATTTTACCAAAGCAAAGTTTTTTTTTACAAAGTTTTAATTCAAGGAAAAGTTAAATACTTTCATAACCAATCATAACAAAGTTATTTTTACGCTCAGAAGTTTACGGAAACTGAGTCCCATCGTGGCTTGAAAATTGTAATTTTATTTTTGGCACAATATTGCCTCCGGACTTTCAGTAAGTTAGTTATTGTATTAATCAAAAGTAAATAAACAGCAGCAGTTCGCAGAAGACTCGCAGGAAGTTTCTCAAAGTGTTAGTTATATGTTTATTTTGTTTATGTCCAAATATAATTTAAATTTTAATGCAATACTTTTCTTTCCAACCGTTGTCTTTTGACATTAGGAGGGCTCAAAAGTTAATGTTGCTTAAGAAAACAATAATCAAATTATAAAAACTACTTTAATAAGTTTCAACATTGAAGGATAACTTTGAACATCCTTAGGTATATATTTAAGAAAGATATAAATAGCAATGTATGTATGTATCAAGATTCTTGACTTTGCTTATGGACTTACTTAGTCTTGAAATTTCTTACTTGTAATTTTGAATGATATTTAAATGTATTCTTATGTCTATAACTACCTACATATGTATTTGATGGTTTTTCTTTATCCTTTCTGTGAACATAAGTTATTAAGGCGTGTTGCTACTTCGAGTGAAAATTTCAAATATTTATACAGGAAAACGGTAAGAGATTATGGAAAAATATTTTAGGGTGAATAAATACACTAAAGAATTATTTACCAAAAATTTTTTTTATAAATATTTAACATTTGTTACTCATGAAACTTTAAGTTGAAGTTGACGTGTCGATATCGGAATGAGCTGATGGTTATCATAATAGCTACAGTTTGGCAACACCTAGAAAAAAAAATTCATAAATGAAGTGAGTATGGTTATAGTGTGAACTAAAATTTTTAAGTTTGGCAAAAAAATAAAAAAAAAATTGAAGATTTGAAAACAAAAATCGTAAAAACGCAGGTTTTTTCTGGATTTTGTGCAAAAAAATATTGAAAAAATAAAATTTTCTGCAACATTTTACTTCACACGGAAACTACACATATAGAAAGCATGCGGTTAAAATTTGGAGATAATCGGACAAGGTAATTTTGTGTAACGATGGTTACCAGGTATGAAAATGTAAAAATCTTCATATTAAAGCATCATACATAAAAATGTTAAAAAATTTTACAAAAAATTAATTGTGCTGTAGTAATTCACCCCAAAAAATTTTTCCATTATCTCTTACCGTTTTCCTGTAAAAAAATTTTACATTTTCACTAGAACACCAAGCGCGCCAAGTAGCAACATGCCTTAAGACTTCGTTTAGGGCTTATTAAACTCCATGCGTTATTATTACGAATAGAACTTTATTTTCTGCAGGACTGTTACACTTTAAAATTTCTTATTTTAAGTACCATATAAAGCGAGCACTGCTTGTCGGAAGGATATTTCTTTATTTTTGAAGGAGTTTTCATTTCTTTGTAAAGATTAAAAGGAAATTTTCCTTATGAGAAGAAAATAAGCTTTATTGCAAGCAAAATTATTACAAAAGATGATTTATCATTATTTTAAAACCAGTTTTTTTGTACCATGCCAACTAACAATTGAGTTTCTAAGAAGCTTTCGCGAGGAATAAGTATGGAAAATACTTTTTTCGAAGCTCATTTGGAGCACTTTAGTGGTTCGCTTTATTGATGGAAAAATAACGAGAAAGTAAAGCCAATCAAAACATTGGCATATCTATAATGTCACTTTTGACAATTAACGTTTACTCGTTCAGCAACTCGTTTACTCGTTCAGGATGTTAAATATAATTTTCTTTTAACCATATAAATCAATTGAGTACCCAGATTTTATCTGGAATATTATCGACTACTTAGTTCTTTTGTTCAGTAACCAATTTATTGCTATGTATTGTATTTTGACATATACGTTGTTATTATTTTGTTTTTGATTTGTAGTCTGTATATTGTACAGTGCCTACCTTTTAATTGTATCATGACCCTCATTAAAGACCAAGTCAGTGTTGATCATATCAACAGTTAAAACTTAAACATTGGAAAAGATTTAAACATCTAATGAATACTTCTATGTTTTTCAAACATGCACTCACCTCGTTTCTCGATGACAGGCTGGGAACTGGCATAGGCGATGTCAAGTCTATATCAGCATCAATGTCGGAAATATCATCACCGAAGGAATTTGGTATCTGGGTTTCACCTGTTGCCGATTGTTGGTATTTTCCGCCGCCACCTCCTCCTCCTCCTCCACCAACTCCACCCGGCCCGCCTCCAGCATCACAATGTTTTCCACTATTGCTGCCACTAGAACTGCTGTTCTTTCGTCGCGTGCGACGCCTTTGCAGTGTAAGCCGTCCAATAACAAGCGTCAAGCAGAGCAACACACCAGCCGCAACCGAGATTATCAAGTATAGATAAAATTGCTCTTGGTTTTCTATGGAATAAATTTCAAGTCTTGGTATGAGCAGAAGGTAGTTTGGTTCAAGGAAAACTTAAAATTCAAAGGTTCTTAAATGATTAAGATTAATTTTTTATTCTTCGGTTGATGAATGGCGAAATAGGAGCTTGGGTCACTAACAGATGAATGTTCTGTGGAAAACATCACCATCACAACAAGATGTGATAATTTAAATACTCTGTTCTTTTCAGGTGCCGTTAGGTTTAAGTTAGATAAAGACTGAGGAGAAGAATGCGGCTTTTCTATGAATGATTTGAGTCAAAACTCACTTATGATATGTGCGTAGGCTTGCATCCAATTCACCAGAAAACCAATGACCTCCACACGTTCCACATCAAGGTCCTCATCTGTGCAATTTAGCCCAATGGGTCCCCAATCGTCTTGCGTCTGGCATTTGTTGCGGTAGAAGAAATTCTTTGACAAACTGTCGTCGTTGACAGCTGAAATATCAGTGGTTGTCGTGGTACTGTTTTCAATTGTGGAGTCTGGGTTGTTTGGCTGGCTGCCTGCGTTGGGAAACCAAAAGTTTGACGCATTTTGAAGTGTGTCTGTGGATGTGACAGTGGCATGAATAAAGTAACTCTCAGAATTAAAAGCTGCTCAGTTCTGTGGTATTATGAACAGGAGGTGAACAAATTTGAAGTTTGCAAAAGTTAGTGACTTGGTAGTAGAGGCGAATTAAGGGAAGAAGAAATAAGTCCAGGCATGGCAAAGCATAATAAACAAAAAATTAAGATTGATTTGTGCAGAACGAAGAAGTTCAAAATGTAAATTAAGTGTTGCTGCAGGGAGGTAGAGTTCTTAAATTTCGGGTTTGGTATTTAAGTGTTGTCGTGTATTGCCATGCTTCCTGGTTAGTATAAGATTGTTTTTCGTTGACACTTCGCCTTCAGGTTTGGTAGGGATTATTTGGAGCTTATAAGACGACCATGTTTAACGACCCACCTAAAGATGACAAACCACACAATGACTCTCTTTAATAGTAGAAGTTAAAATGAATTTGTTGATTGCAATGAAACCCTGTGTTGACGTTTAAATATTCAGTTCGTAAAGTCGTTACCCGCTGCGGTAACTGGGAATGATTTCATTATTTAAAATGTCCTTTCAAAATAAAGGATTAAATGGTGTTGATTTGGGTTTTATGAATTTTAATTTAAGCAATTCTGACATAATCTGTTGTAAGCAAGCAAGTCCATAAAGGCGGTCATTCAATTTCAACACGTCATTAAAATTTAACATGAATTGCAAGAGAGCAAGGAAAATAATACCACTGTTTGTACCTTCTAGCGAGCTGTCGTTGCGCGATAACAGAGGCGGCATAAGAGTGCTCGGTGGACTGTCTACTGGCAAGCCGAAATCATAGGGAAACGATGGGTTTGGAATAGCTCCCTGAAGCTTGGGTGCCGGAGGTATTGCCTCAGACTCCTTGTAGAATTGATCTTCATCGTAAAGCTCATCTTGATCCATGTCCAGCTCAGATTGTTGCGGTTCGTCGGTTTCTGCTGCTGTTTCGTAACGATCCTTGAGCACTTTGCGGGGAACTATAAATTACATATTGCACTAAGTTTATTCATGTTTGCTTTTAAAATTAATTTCATGCTTATTAATCACAAAAATTCCTACTGATACTTACTGCAAGTATAGACAACCTTTAGATACATTCTAACATCATTCTTGCAGGGTCGTCCAAAAGTACCAGCGTCAGCTGTTATGGAGCATCGTCGACGACCATGACAAATCTGCATAACGGTTTCAGTAGCATACGAAACCAGACACGCTGAAGCACACAAAAAACAGAAACAAAATTAAAGAACATAGCGATGACTGGTATTTTTTTAATCATTCTTTGTTATTATTTTGCGCCTTCTTACTGGCCAGAGACTCATATAATGACTATAGCAATGGCGCTTACTTTGTTTGCTGCTGTCCTCAGGCTTATCCGACGCATTACCATTTCCGCATTGCACATTCTCCCGCTCAGTATGACCAAAGGCTGCGCTGTATATAGCTATGCGAGAATAAGGATTGCAGACAAGTGGCATGTTGTCGTTCTCACAAGCTACTTTACTTCGAAATTCATCTGCAATGGAAAGCACGTCATGGTAAATTAGTGAAAAACTTGCGCATTCGCGAGGAATTTAATTATGACGATGGCAGGCAACATTCTGAACATGTACAATTTGCACAACTTGCAGAAAATTTCATCGCGCTATGTATTGGATAATGTTCAGGAATTGTCAAAGATTTCGGTTGTAGTATAGGAGAGTACTAATTGAAAGGCATGAATGAAATATTTCGAACGAATGAAAATTTATACATACATTCTGTTACATAATATTACCGGGAGTTGTTAATTTAAAATCCCGTGATAGTTTAAAAAATTGTTTTTTTGTAAAAAAAAAAAATCTTTTTGCTCGTTTTCAAGCCCAGAAAATATCATACTAATAAAACCTCTAAACTTTTTTTAGTACCTTAGTTTCTTTGCGAAACTTTTATCACAAGTGGTGTTAAGATTTTCAAATAAAAGTATTTAAAGACTGCGGTTTAAAAGTTAGTATGCAACCTTGTTCTATAGAATACAAGTTGAATATTAGGAAGCTTTTTAAATAACCCTCGAATTTAATTCTTATATATATGTATGTCTCACAGCATACATGTCTTAATTCAGTTTTTTCTAATGGGCAATTTACTCTCAAATCCTTCAATGCAAATTTGTGCTGAGATATATAGTCACATGTTCTTACCTTTTTCCAAAAATATTGCTACTCCGTGGCACCAAATGCATAAAATGCAAACTCTTATTTCTGTTTTGTGTTCTGAACACTCTTAGGTTTTACTTTAAGCTCACGTTTTTATAAGAATACGTGTTTAAACCGAAAATTGCAACATTTTTATGGACATAAATAATGTTTTGGAAGATTTATAACGCCTGCCATCATAATTTTTCTGCACTGTGGATGAACAGCATGTTGCCGTTGTGCATGATACTAAAAGATAACCGCCAAAACTTGCTGCTAAGATCCTCATTAATTACGTGTGTTGGTTTTTTTCCCTTTTGTTGGTAATTTTCATTATTGTCTCAGTAATTTTCATTTTTATTTCGAAAGCACTACTTCGCCGCTTTATAATGGTCGAAAAGTAAAAAGAGTTTGTAAGGACACTCCGATAAAAGTGAACAAAGAACACGGAAGGACAAACAATGTGCTCCTGTTATTCTAGTGAAAGAACAGCATTTTTCTCTTCATAGCAATGGCATTTGAAGTCCACTTGTGTCAGTAACCCACAGCAGGAATTCAAGCAACTTTGCTCTGAAGCAGGTTTTGGATAAGGTGCAATTTGTAAGTAAAACTTTGTATAGGAAAGTTAAAGTTTCTGGAAAAAAAAAAAATTTGTCACGAATTTAATGCCTGCCTAGAGGCTTCTGTATAAGTTTACTTCAAGAAAGTTTTTTCATGCTTTGAGCACAAAGAAAATATGAAATAAAAAACTCTTAGTTGAATTTTCTAAGGATGCCCTTTTCTTTGTTTGCGAAATAAAGTAAACATCAATTTATAAATTATTTCAGTTTTTGACATTTTTCCTCTTATCGTTTATCGTCAAAAGGTGTTTTCCGCACATTCAACTCACACTCAACGAAAATATGATATTTTTCTCATTGTTATTTCTGTTTCTTATTGTTTTTTTTTCTTCATTTTTTTGACGTAGGATTCTTAAGTTGCTATGTTGTAAACATCACACAAAGCGTTCAAGTACAAAAATTCAAGATAAACATATGCAGTGAATTGTAAACGATTGGTTAGATAGATGAACTGATGATAAGGAAAGAAAAAAAACCCTACGAGGATTTCCACATCTTTAGGGGTATATTTGACAGAAATGTTGTACGTGAGGAAAGAAGTTTTTACAAGGTTTCATGTTGAAAATTTTTATATATGTACATATGTATGTTCATAAAAAGTTTTGGATAACTTTCAATTCGAAGAACGGTTAAGCATTAAACTAAGCTTAGAGTAAATTTATAGAGTTTTAAAAGGGTTTTAAGAATCAATGATCTAAAAATATTTTAACTTAGGAAGAAACAATACTTTTTTGTCAATAAAGTTTTCGTTCGAATTTTTCATATTCTAGAATATGTCTTTCCTGATTCCTAAAACACTGTATTTCAAATTTTTCTAAAATATTTAATTTATAAAAAGAAATTTTTCTAAGTGAAATCATTTGACGAGGCTTGGTAACGCTTTTGAAATCACATATCATAGTAGAATAAACAGTGGGTCAGAACTGTCAAAAAAATATCGAACCACATTGAGTTTTAGGTGACAAATGGTGTGTATTGATTTTAGTAGTTCGACTCACAGAGGGTTAAAGAGAGAGAGAGAGGGAGAAAGAGATAGAAAGAGAGAGAGAGAGAAAGAGAGAGAGAGAGAGAGAGGAAAGAGGTTTTCAATTAAGGGACTATCTTCTTTAGTCCATCATTTCACATATGTAAGCTGCTACTTATATTTTGGGATCCGGCAATGCTAATTTCATTCCTGTCTAAATGACATCCATCTTCATTGGTTTAGTTAGTTTAAAGTTTAACATTTTATAGCTTATGCGTACGCAAGATATTTTGGTGTACGATAATTTATTGTGTTATTAACAAAGTTTTTAAAATTGTATTTCAGCAAAAAAATTTAATTTTCGTGCGATTATTTTTTACAACTTACGACGTAAATTATCTGTTTCGACTTTTGGCAATGAAGCACCATCAAAACCTCTGTATATCGGTGGTATAAAGAATTCACTGGGGCCGTACTTCGCTCACTGACGAATTTCGTGAAGGGCATCCACAATACATTGATGCTGTGCGCGAACTGATAATGTTTAATCGTTCTGTAACATACCTTGAGGCTGAGGCATCCCTGGGCATTACTTCCACCGGCATGCATTCCTTTCTACATGAACACATAGTTGTAAAAAAGATTTGTTCACATTGGATTCCACATAACTTGATACTCACTCAAAGGCTCGTGTCGATTGGTGCAAAGAAACGCTCAAAAAAGACATATATAAAATTGTGACTGGTGGCTAATCATGAATATATGCGTATAAGTCTGAAAGTAAACAGCACTTGAATTTATGGGTCTTTCAAGATGAACCAAATTCAATAAAATTGTTCAAGCTTCGAACTAGTTCGAAGAAATGATAGCCTATTTTTTCCAAAAAACTGGTCACGTGTCCACGATGCCACTTGAGACGCATAGAATGGTCAATTCAAAATGGTACACAACCATTTGTTTGCCAGAAGTGATAATTCCTCATTAAGAAAATTCGAACTACACACATCAGCTCAAACATAGGCGTTTTTGAGCACTCAAAACATCGAATTAATAGATCATCAGCTGTAAAGTCCTGATTTAGCACCCAATGACTTCTTTTTGCTCCCGTAAATCAAGGACAAACTGCGTGGACACCGATTTTCGACACCAGAAGAAGACGTTTTTGATGTGTTCAAAAACTTTGTTTTGGTGTCTTAAGCGATATGGGATAAATGTAATGGCAAATGCTTCGAACTCATGATTAGTTTCGAAAAATAGTAAAACTATTTTCAATGAAAAAAATTCTGTCTTTATACTTCTTCCCGAATTTTATGTAGCAAATCACGTGTACATACTTTAGATCATAAACACATTTTAGAAAAAAAGAAAATCAAAAAGTTCTTCAGGATACTTTTCACCGTTTCAAGTCAATACGTATTTTATAAATATATAAAATAACTTTATAATGACATTACTAAAATTCAGGTGGCGGGCGTGGCCGAGTATGCTATACGTAAAATGTGCGTGAACCACTTGATGCCAATCCGAGACCAGGTTCGAACCCCAGTTGACACAGAAAATTTCTTCAATTGAAATTAATTTTTCTGTTCGGTCGTCACCTCTTTGCACACGCAAAGAAAAAAAAAAGTTGATCGCCAGTTTGCCGCAAACGAACTGCGTTTTTCGTGCTTGAAATCGTTATTTGCAAACGTTTCAACAGTTGTCTTAACAATAGTCAGTTGCGAGAAACGCGTCATTTAGTTGCAGGAAATTAAATTTGTTTGCGAGTGAATTTTAAATTGCAGCAATTGAAAAATTTGTTTTTACTAACTGAAAACGTCATTTGTTTTCCCTTCGTTGTATTAACACAACGCTTATAGTTCAGGGTAACTTTTTGGACGAACCTTTACCATATAAGTAACGATGAGTGCAATCCATAAGAAGACGGACGGGCATAGGGAGAAAGATAATTAATATAATAAATAATAATGACCGAAATAGCTTTCGGTATATATATTTAAGACATATTTTTAAGTTGAAGACAACTGAATATTCGTTTGCGGCAAATACAACTCGCAAACCAAGTGTAGTTGGTGAATTTCTCAGTTGCGGTAAACGAAAAATTTCTTTGCGTGCATGCAATATAAACGTCAGAGAGTAAAAATGCCATGCAAACTTTCTTGAGAACATGCACATTAGCCGTTGGGAGTCGGCATAAAACTAGTAGGTCCTGTTCTCGATCATTTGTGTACAAACATGTAATAACACAGAAATTTGAATTTTATCATATGACGCTCGTTCAACGTCTTTTCAGGAGCTGAAATGGCCAATTCGGTTTTTGTTTTTTGGTTAGTTATAGGCTTATGTATTATAATAGTTACATGGCGTTTTTACACATCCATCGTCACTCATGGGTTCATTTCATTTTCTCACATAATTTTTGAAACATACATAATTAGTCTTCTATGAATACGAAAATTTTAAAATTTTGAAATAATGAAACTACATATATATTCCAATCATGCTTTGAAAACATCCCAATAAACATTTATGTAAGCCAGTTGATTAATCAATACTTTCCAAACGTTTTTTTCAACTGTTTCCAAATTAGTGTGTGAAAATCACTTGTCCCAAACATTTCGCAAAGCTTTTGCAAGCAGGCTTGTAAAAAATTATCTGTCGCAATATTTTCGTAAATAGTTCGTAAGTAGAATATGTTTATTTCTATGTTCGAACTGCATTTTATGTCATTTGCTGTTTTATGTTTGCGTAAAATAACTGTGTAAATTTTTAATCGTCAGTGAAAATGTCATCAATAAAAAATATTAGAAAACGAAGTGCTGGCCATAAACGTAAGGATAGAACAAAGTAAAAACTTAATCTAATTCTTAAGAATAAAAGTTATTTTGATTTTAATTTCATTTTAGATGCTACCATCAAACATGGACCCGTCGAGAGGCATTTGGCGGAAGAGTCGAAAGAATTCTTGTTTTTCCAAAAATAGGCAAAAGCAACGAGAAGAGTATGAAAGCAAGGCAACTACGCACGGTGACACTTTATTTATAATTCAATAATTTATTTATTATTATATTATAAACAAACTTTTAAATAAATATGTATGAAACTACAAGTTTACTACATGCGTCTTATTTTCTTTATTATGCAATACATTACAACATTTATTGTACAATTGTGATTCAGGCTTGGAAAATATTTGGAAATATTTGTAATTGCAAATTTATTACAAACTTTTGAATTTCTTTATTATGCAATACATTACCATATTTATTTCCAAATATTTTCCAAACATAAATCGCAATTATACAATCAGGGATCCCTTTTGTTTATTTGAAATTTGGAAGCAAATGTGTTACAATGCTTGCGGTAAGGTTTTTCCAAATGTTATGTTTACTGATGTAAGTTTGTAGTAAATTTAATGTAAATTTATTTTGCTTGTTGGGATTATTTCAAATTAAAGAAAACTTACTTTAACTTATATTATAAAAAACTTAATTGTTTTCCGTTTCGATACAACTCATATATTTATTATGTAGTTAAATGTTTTCAAAGCATGTTTGGATAAGGTTTCAATTCTACTGTTGTAGGTAAGCTTACTCTCCACCCTATTACAGAATAGCTGGGAATGGAATAATAATATTCGAATATTTCGGCGCAACTTTTGGTCAAAATAAATCATGTGTATATGTGCTTTCCTACTTCAAAGCTACATATGAAAGAAAAAAATTTGGCAACTCTATTATTGCCGTTCTTCTACTTTTTCAATATTATATAATGTTATTTTACAAAATGTTTTTCGTTGTAGTATGTACTATGTGTCCCTTTACTATCATTTTTCAGGCACAGTTTTTACTGCATTAAGAACCACACAGTAAGGATCAAAAATATGTAAATACGTTATAATTCATAGCACGTTCAATAATTTAAAGTTCTCTTTTCAATTGCAGATTATTGCCATAAATATAACATCGGACAAGAAAACAAATAGCAATACCAACAACAGTGCAGAAGGCGGTAATGTTGGACAAATAAAAAAAATCATGTTTAGCTTAAATAATGCTTCGTTCTATCTGTCGTCTCACTGAGTAACAGAGGAGTAACAGCAGAACGAATTGCATCCTGCAGTAGTAAAGTTTTTTTGCATATTTGTGAGATGGAATAGTTTGTACGATGCAATAAAAAGAACTACTACTCTACAGTATTGACACCCTACCGCCCACTAAACCGTTATACAGTTGGCTGCATTTGCAATCACGCTGCTGTATGTGGCGTAAATACTTACATGGACGGCATTTGTAGGCAATCTCGACAAATTTCCGTATTCCTGAGCAAGGATCTCCTCCGATGAAGTTTGTTTTGGGATTCGCAGCAAACTTACAGTGTCTCTTTTTCTGGCAGGCATCGACCACAGTCTGCAGCAGAGCATACTAAAAATAACGTAAGTGAAGCATAACATAAGAAATTGGAAACATTTTTGTTAGTAATGCAAATTTTTACATAAATATGGGTGAGTGCTTGCGTTATAAGTCGGGGTGGTTTATTGTTTGCTTGGGTGTATTTGTGTGTGTTGTTAGAATTTCGTTTGGAAATGTGTTTATCGAATTTTTAATCTTATTGCAAAATTTGCAAATGGGTCCTCAGGATATTTGAATGTATTTTTTTTTTGTGCGCTTATTTTTGTGGTTTTTGTCAACCTTTTATAGATAAAAAACGCACCATTCAATATTTATGTCTTTGAAATAATGGCGTGGAATATTTGATTCTATCAATATTAAATAACCGTTAAAAAATTTGAAAAAATAATGTGGTAAATTATGTTTTATCTTGGGTATTTAAAAAGAAAAAAAAATTCAATTGAAATCTACATATATATATATAAAAAAAAAAATGTTTGTGTATAACCGCAAAACTCAAGCACTACTGAACCGATTAAGACAAAACTGTATATATACAACATATCCTATGGATCATGAGGATCTTTTACTTTTCGATTAACTCAATTAACTCATATATAGCTACATCATCATCTATTGGAAAAATAGATAAACCGAATATTCAGTTTGGTCCAAATAACTTTCGCCGGGTCAGCTAGCAAAAACTAAACAAACTTTTCTACTGTAGTATTGCGATGATAAAAGCTTTATGGTGATTGTAAATAATCTAATTTGTGGTTATTTATGGTTATGGTTAAGGTTAATTTATAATGTATGGTTATTTCCAATATGATAAGGTTAAATTATTAACTTTATCTTAAGAAGAATTTGGTTTTTCTTTAACTTCAATTCTTTTCTCCATTTATTTCGAAAACTCTTCTCCTTAAATCTGTGAAGAGTGGCTGTATACTCCACAAAGTTACTTCGAAAATTATGAAAGAACAACACGAATTTTTTGATACAATGGTGGTTGTAGAAAGTTGAGAAGTATTCTGAAATTGACGCTTATTTTTAATGCGGAAGGTTATCTGAATGTAATTATGTCTCTTTCAGTGTTTAAACCAGAACAGTTTTGAACCAGATATTAAAATTTATATATGTTTAATAATCACTTCTACAAAGGTTATTTTCGCGTTTGGCCAATTACTCCGCAACCATTTTGATGTTTTTGTCTGTAATAAAAAAATAGTTTTATACAACAACATGCGGAACTCTGTGCAGCGGTCATCATAATCCATGCTTAATTAACAGTTTTACTGAATATTTATCTGAATAAAAAGTTGCATTGCGTCAAAAGCAAATTAACATTTTTAGAGCTCGAGTTAAATGCATACAAAGGATATTAAAATTGCGTTAATTTAAATTAATTTTATGCTGACTATGTTAAACACTCTGCAACAATTTCCAGCATGTGCTAGTGACGTCACTGTCAAGACATCAGCTGAAAGACACTTGAGTGGCAGCACTACAAGTCACACTTCGAGCCGCAGCAACAGCCGCAATTACATAAACAATATTACCAACAACAACATGAGTCCGGAAAACACCATAAATGAAATGCGTTTGCGTATCCTTATGGTGCATAAAGAGGGAGTGAATCTGTGTCGGTATGTGTGTGGCAATGTGTGTGTGTGTGTGCTTAAGCTCATGTTGATGTAAACTTCTCATGCTATGGTAAGCACTACGGTTCCGGATCAGTGTTGACAGCCAAACCGGAAATTAAACTCCGACATCACTCCGGGGAATAAATTATTTTGGTTTTACTTTAATGGGGCCGCAGCAGGAAGAAATCGATATTATTTAAATGACATTTATTTCGTTTAAATGTTGAGTGGCAACATTAAATTATAAGGAAATAAAAAATTCTTCTTTTACGGCCAGTCAAGCCATAAAGACAGGCAAGACAGAAAGATTGATTTATGTCTCAATGATGCCGAAAAAAAAACACTCAACTTGATAGATGTCTAACTTTCCTTCAGATATCCTAATCAACTTTCAATCTTCCCGGCTGCTGCTATAACTAAGAATTCACTGAACATGATTGTATTGATTCTTGCTCTAAGCCATACCATAACCTTGGCCACGTCTTGGTGTTACCTCGTAATATTTATTATTTGCGTGCATGCCTTGCTTCGCTGATTTGTTTATATTTATCTATTACTGTTGAACAATGCGGAAAATTGAAAAATGAATTTCCTATTATTTGCCGACTCAGTGGAGCTCTTTTATGGCCAACCAAATTTCAATCCGCTCTTGTTGCTTTGCTCACTTTCAATTACTCTTACCTGTAATCCGCTTACGGTACACGTTCCCGGTGGCTTGACTTCGATTTCTGTGCCGCTATGTATAACACCATCACCTGCACTGCCAGTGGTTGTCATGTCCTCCTGTGACACTGGCGGGCATAGACTGTGGTCGCTCAAATCTGTTAAAGAAATCAAATAAGTTTGTCTTGAATCTTCGTTTAGATATTGGAATATGTTTTCTTTGCTTACCACCTGCTCGTCCATATTGCGCCAGTTCAATGGAAATGCTTGTGCCACGTGGGCAACTCAGTGCAAGCTGTTCCGAGTCACATCCGGCCCGCTGGTACGTGCGCAAGGTGGCTGCCAAAAGAGCTGTAAGAAATAGCAAAATGTACAGTTATTCATTATTAGGTTTAAAAGTAAATTTAAGGCTTAGAATATTTATTAATTAATTAAAGAAATGCGTAAATTCAAGCTTTAAAAGTAAAGAAAAATATAATTGTTGAAAAAAAAATTATTGGAAAGAACTTTGAGATATGTAAAGAGAATGATTGGCATAAAACGGTATGTTTTCTGTTTAACTTTCTCGTTTAAAAAGTTTGCTTAAAACACCTTTCAACCCTTTGACATATTTCAAGGTTTTAACTTTTGTTATCAATAATATAAGAAACTAGTAAACCCATATGGCGTTAAAACGCCCAAATGAGGAAAAAAAATGCATTAAGATATAATATATTTATACGTTTTTTGTTTCACTTCACTGCTTTAATTATAGCACGAAATTGAAAACTTTCAGAAAAAAATATCATATAGTTTTAGGCAGGACATAGGAAACTTACTTTCTTTGTAGAAAATTGTTTTTTTTTTTGGTGTAAATGCATAATATTTATATAAGCAAAAGTGAGAACTTATTGCACACCTGCAGAGCAATACCTTTCTTCTGGTACCCCATTTATGAAAATTGCTTTTATGGTATAGAATCTATACTATAGATGGTCATCACAAAAAAGCACTTGAGTAATAATAATGAAGATATATGATTGATTCCAACTCCTACAATATGTTTTTACAAAATTCGCACAAATTTTTATACCCCCACGTTTAAAAAACGAAAAAGGGGTATATTAATTTTGTCACTCCGTCGCCCATAAGGAAGCGTGGCAGGTATAGAAAAGTACATACATTCTTGATCAGCATCACCACCCGAGTCGACTTAGCCATGTCCGCCCCTCTGTCTGTCTGTCCGTCTGTCTCGATTACATCTGTAATTTTTAAGCTATCATCACGAAATTCGATATTTATTTAAAAAATAAAGGTAAAGTTCGAAAATGAGCCAAATCGGATGAAAACCACGCCTACCTCCCATACAAAGTGACATTATCAAAACGGTAAAATCTCTTAGAACTCCACAAAAATTAATATATGGTCTTGAAATTTTGCATATGAGATTTGCTATTTAATATACACTCTGAGTGTGAAATTCATTGAAATCGAAATTTCGTGAAAGTTATGTCTACCTCCCATACAAAATTACTTTATCAAAAAACAAAAGCGAATATTTTCTGTTAAAATTATGACAAAAATGTTTTTGCAAATAAACATTGTATTGACTGCTTAAGACTTTGAATACACTTTGGTTCGGCCGTGGATGTATTTTAACTTCGGCCCAATCGAAGATAATTTCTTACTATTTTAATATTCTTTTGATTTTTTTAAAAGAAAATTCAAAAAATTCTGTCAACTTACAGAGATACCCAAGGTAACAAAAATATTGAAATAAGTCGTTGTTGTTAAGATATAAAATAAAAACAAAAAAATTTTTTTATAATCTTCAAGAACTGTTTAATATTATAAAAAAAATTTGATAACAGTTAACAGTTGTTATCTATTTTATATTGAATGTATTTATGTTGTACTATAAAAGAACTTTGTTCTTTTTGTACTAATGTATTTTGAAATAAAATAATATCTGTAAATAATAACCATATATAATAAAGAAAGTGAACAAAAAAAAAATTTCTGAATATTTGTTATTTTTTAGCATTCTAGACGGTAATAGTATCTTAAATCCTCTAATTCCCGACAGAATGTCCTAAATTTTGAAGTCATATGTTTATATATGTATACATTCTTTCCTCAATACATGGCCAAAACCGTTTATGCATCTGTTTCTGGTAGTATCAATAATTAATACCTTGCATAGCAAATTTGTAAAATAACATTAAAAAAGGACCATGTTTAATACTATTATAAACAACCTTGGTCGTGTTCGATAAACCGAGTTTTCCGAAAATGCGGCCATTTGGCTTAAAGCTCACAAATATTCAAGAGCCCTAGTTAAAATATTTCATGGTCAAAATCAGAAAAATAATTGTCCTACGACGACTATTGCATTATTTTGTAAACTATTCATTCATTCCAATAGAAATGTGAGCGGATGCAAATCGAATTTTTGTTGATGCAAAAATGAAATTGTGATGCGAGAGCCGTTAATGGTTTTCAATATAGCTAACATTGTAGACTCTTGTTTGCTGTTATCTGTTTTGGTCTTGGTAGTTGTGCGGGTATTGTGTGGCAGTGTTAGTGGATTGGATGGCTTGGCATTTGGAGTAAGCTTATTTCATAAATGAGAATAAAAATGTTATCATTGTACAAACTGTCCTCACGTAGATTTTTCACACTGCAGGGATGGAAATAAAAAAACTATTTTTACAATATGAGTTTTTTTTTATATTAAGCGTTATTATATATACTATATTAAGTTATTTATAACGTTACTTTTATATAAGAGCGTTACTTTTATTAAAGGTCTTGAATTAAATTAACATAAATCATTAAAAGAAGCTATTAATACTTATTTTCAAAACAACTTTTGTTTTTTAATTTTTTTTAATGTACTAAACTTGAATGTTTTAGCCCAAACCTTACAAGTTCTTACTAGTCTAATGACCAGACTGCTTTACAATTTTTTAATACTGCTTGAATAAGTTTTTAATGTTTTGTTCTACTTCTATACAGAATATTTTAATTTTAACATTATATTGCAATTTAGTACCGATTTAGTTTGTTAGATAGAATTTACGCATAAATAACATTCAAGTTACAACCATCTAAAATTTTGATTACGTCACTCAGTACGTCTTGTCAGAGGTAGACAAAGTTTTCATTCAAATTTGTCAAATTTAATTCTCCGAATGCATATTCAAAATAAAAACTTATGTGCTAAGTCTCAAGCCATACGATTGATGTTTTGATGAATTTAAAAGATTGAAAAGAAAAGGTTTCATAAAATCAATCTACATGGGAGGTAGTAATCCGTTTTCACTCATTTTCGAACTTTACATATCAAATTTAATTAGAATAGTTGTAAAATTATGGGTATTATCGTGAACACAGACAAATGGACATGGCTTAATCCACTCTGGTAACGATGCTGATCAACTACGTGCATACGTATTGTCGTGACTGAATTGTTAATTCCTTACGTAGTACATGTGTGGGTTCTAAAATAGCAATTTTGTAATTTTTTTCAAAACTTAAATTTATCACAAGATGCACAGTTCATATGCTTTAAAGGAAATTTTCAGAATTTCAAAGGAATGAATAAGGAATATATGGCTAAAAAGTTAATTTCCTCAGCCTTTGAAAGTTTTCTATTTTACATTACATTCACATGGGCCATTACTTCCAAAGTGTACAATTTGCAATGCCAACTTTTCTTTTAAAAATTTTAATTTCTGAATAAACAAAAAATATTTTGGCACTAAATCAAAACCAGGTCAGCCTTATTTCGCCTCGATTGATGTTTGCATTATTGAGAGCGTATAAAAATAAACTTGAAAATATTTTGGATTGAGTCAAAATGTTAAGTGTAAATAAACACAAATTGTGTGTGAGTGGCGTATTTGCGCTCTCTTACTCAATGAGCTTTTTTATGTTCTATCTTCAACACTTTCAAAGCTTGACATTAGAAATATTTCTTAATAATATATAAATATATATTTTTTTTTTTTTACTGTAAAAGACGTAATTTCAAGAATTGAACTTATCATTGAAGTGCTTCCAACCTGTATATTAACCAAAAGACATATTTTGGAATTCAACCCGAAAAAGGTAACTTTATATCAGATTTTAATTCCCAATTAAAGTTGAAATGAAAATGTACAAAGGTATGAGTTAGAAAAAATTGCTACCCACGCTGTTTCTCTAGAGACCGTCGTTTGCAAAATAAAATAAAAGTGAGAGCCTTTTTTATATTTCTAGGTAAAATATACTTATTGTACTTTATCCGAAAGATATGTTAATGATGCACCCACAAATCAATGTAAAAATAAAATCAACCCAATCAGGGAAAACTTCAAATGAAATTAAATTGAAACAAGTAATATTTTTGCATTCTACTAAATATTCTTGTAAATCTTGAAGTGAAAAAAGGACCACACCAAGGACAATGAATAAAAGGTTTCTCACACTACCTGCTTATTGACAGTTCTTGGAAGGTTAATTTAATTTCTTATGCATCTGTTCTTTTTTCTATTTTTGTGAAATCCATTCGTTTCCAATGTTACAATCTATGCGTTTTTTTGTTTTTTTTTTATTTCAAGCGAAACATTTTATTATCAAAGGAAAAGCTTTGTAATAGTGCGTTTTATTTAAAGAAACAATCCAGCTTTTACAAAAAATAAACATTTTATCTAAAATATCTAAGTTTCTGTTAATTTTAATAACCGTTTGTGTAAATATTATTAAAAATATATAAAAAGGCAAATACATTGATACAAGAACAAATGTTGAATTTGAAATTTGTTAATTTAAATAAAAGTTAATATTCTGACAATGTGCGAAGTTGTTTCGTCTTTTCTTTTTTCTTGGCTTGTATTCATTTTATTTTCGGGTATGATTCGTATTTTAGGGTATTTTTTTTTATTTTAAGATTTGTGTCATTTCTTTTCCTTCTTTGCTGGTTTTCTATTGAATCATAGCTGAAATAATTTACAAGGCTGTTCGAACCAAGAAGATACTCATATTTATGTTGTTTGGTATGGAACCTTTAACACAGTAACTATGTATGCCGTTAGTGTATTAAGGTTGCTACAGATAATTATTCAAAAATTTGAATAGAAATTAGGTATGAAATCATAGCTTTGTACAAACAAACATATCAGACTTGCCCAACAGTGGAATGAAGACTATGTGAAGACTCTATTGAAGACTATTTTTGAGATCTTTGTCTGTCATGAAATATGAATATCTACACCGAGAAAAAAATCAATAGTAAATCACCCAAGTCAACTTGGGTGGAAAGAATGCAAGTTAAAAACTTTTGCTTATTCACCAAAGTAATATATTGTTTTATACATTGCTTTGAAAGCACATACTTCGATACCCTGCCAAAAAAAAAATGTTTGATTCACCCATTGAAACTTTGACACTTTATTAAAATGGTAAGGACTTGAACACCATGTTCTTCAGATTAAGCAAGCACGCTGATATAATTTTTCGAAGCCATAATGTATAAATTAAAAAATACTTAGTTCATTTATCCAAATCAATGTTTTGACGAAAAACTTAGGAGGCTGAAAACTGACTAAGACATCTTATAAATTAAACTATGTTTTTTGTTAATTTTGCATAAGTTCTTTTCTCTCTGTATATATCATTTCGTTGGTCGTATGACTAACTGACTTGTTTTTATGGGTAATATATATAATAGTTTCGACTCAAATCCATTTACGCTCTCTAGCCTAACTGTGTCATTTATAATCTTTTCTGACATGATGCAGTATGGCTAAAAATATTTTGTCTTATTTAATTCAGTTTCGTAGAAAATGTTAGTTACGTCAGTTAGTCATACGAGCGACGATATATGAGTCCAAACTCACAAAATTTGCAGAACAATTTTCTCAAGCCCAAAATTAATTTTATTTGAAATGATACTATTTCAGGAGATTTTTTAGGCTAACATTGTTAATATTTCAGTGCCTAAAAGGACGAAACCAGCAAATCCATAACCACCAACGTCATCATCATTAAACGATATGATTTTGTTTGTACACGTTAGCCGGTCGTCGGTTACATTATTTAAGTGCATCCATTTTTGTGGTCAATTTGGGAGCCAACTTTTAAGTGAATGGTTTCCGATTTTACATCGTGCGTCGTACCATTATTTGTTTTAATTACTTTTAAGTCAAGGTATGAGAGCAAGCTTCACCACCCAACATGTCTGTGGAGTGACTCAAGGATTCATTCAGTCATGCTGCCGCTTGATAATTAAAGTGCTGCTAGGAACAAACACAAAACACAGAACACAAAACAACCTCGATGTTGTAATAACAACAAATGTAATTGGTAAAGATGATGAAACAACATGAAACTTTTATTGCTTGGGGCAACAAATGCAAAGGATTCTCCTTAAGTGTAAAAATATACAATTTCAAAACTTTTCAAACCATTTATTTTCACATTCAATGACTTTGTTACGTACAAAACATAAATAGCTACACTCAGAAAATTAACTTTGTTCAAATATTGGGCTGTGGAGTTGTCACGTCGAGGAGGAAGTAAAAGTGTGGTACATATTTGGTTGTTGTACATACATTGAGGAAATTGTTTTTAAATGTAAATGTATTTGTATCTTACACACATTGGTGTGAGTGCTTTTAATTTTAAATTCTGAACTTTGCGAATGTTTTGAGCTCAAGGGAGAACATTTAAACAAAAATACAAATAAAAAAATAAATAATCAACAATGTCCTCTATATGCGTTCTTAGGAATTTATGATATTAAATAAAAAACATTTAAAAAACGTGTACGTAAATTTTAATAAAAACGTGGATGAAAAGGAAAAAAGTGAAAAATGGTTAGAGATAAATGTTATTCATGATGATATTATTCAAAGTTGCCTTAAGGCTGGCACAAAAAATTTAAAAAAGCGAAATAGAACGAGATGAACAGGCAATTCCATTCTTAAAATTGATTTCACATTTAATTTTTGTTCAGCAACGAAAAATTTAAAGATTTTTTAATAAGGCCTCAAAACCAAAACTGAATACGACTTATTCCAAGCTTTTAAAGCATATTAAACAACAAAGTTGGAAAAATAAGCACATTATGTGCTTGAAATCAAAAAATCGATAAGGATAAGAGGGTTGAAAAATTGTATTTAAAGAGTTCTATACTGGACTTGAACCTTGTGATGATAGGATTAAGTTGTATTCTAAGACTTAGTATACGGTAAAAAAAAACCGATAGCTAACAAAATTAAATGCTTTTTCAAGGCTTACTTTACTTTCTGCAGTATTTCATAGCCAACAGGCAGATGGCCGACTCATAAATAAACATTATTTTTCTATTCAAAAACATTTTCTGACTGCTACACCCTTAGCCATACTACGTCAAAGGAAAATTCAAATACAAAGAGATGTTCTTTCTAAAAATGGCAGAAATGAGTCTTCTGAAATGTTTTTATATCAACTACATTTATTGGCACTGATAATCTTGAATATACTTTTTAAAGTTTACCTATTACCGCGGTCAACGCCGTAGATATGGGGGGTTCTGGGGGTTCAAACCCCCCCTTAGCAATCCAGAATATTTTTCTTTATTAAATAAAAACGCAAATATTCCAAAATATTTAATATTGCCATATTATGTGTGAAGATAAATTGCAAATTGTGTATTTTTATTAGCAGATATTTAGTTAAATATAATATAATATAATATATAATTTTACTAGCTTTTCCCGGCGCGCGTTGCTGCACCCTGCAACTATATGGGAACATAATAGGTGTATTCAAAACTTTTCTTAGATTCATAGTTTAACACCACTGTTATTTTCCACTGCCCGTTACAGTTTCCCAGTAGCAGGAGATCACCAAATAGTAACTCCATTTTGAGTTTGTAAGTAAGTATTGCTACTTTTACTTTCAAAGCTATTCGATAGTACAAATTTTAACTGTATGGGCGGAGCCACACCCTCTTATATAATGCTCATCCCAGTTTTCTAGTAGATGGACATTACCCTGTTTTAGTACAGTTGCCGACAGTAAGCATACAGACTAAATTACCAAAATGTAGCCCAATCGACGAAAACCGTAGGAATTATAGCATTTTTATAGATTTGTGGGCGGTAAAAGGGGGTGTGACAGAAATTTAAACCATCTCGTACTTGAAAAAAATGTACTGCCAAAATTTCAGCTCTATCGGCTAAGTAATTTAGAAGTTTCCAGCCATCACACAGACAGCGTTTTGCTTTTTGTATATATATTTTGGATAAACGTTATTGGCTATAACTTTTGATTGGCAAGAGATACTTAGATACATTTTTCTATTAAATTAAGTTTTTAGCTTGTATATTTTTTCAAAATTATAAAAACATAATATTGGAAACAAAAAATTTTGTTCGAAAAATTCTAGGGGTACCCTTGCTTTTTGAATCACAAAAATGGTTTTTAATTTTTGCGTAAAATTTACATAACTTTTGCTTATAAATGTTATAACTTTTAAATAGAGTTAAACATTTTCGAATTTGAATTTAAATTATTTTTACAACAAAACCAAACTTTGAGCCTTTTTGTGAGGAAAACTCCAAAATTTCAGACCTTTTTTAAAAAAAATATTTAAAATATATATACTTAACTAACGGTATTTTTGCAATAAGGTTTTCATAGTACTTTGATGAAGCTTTAAGACAAAAAAAAAAATTTAACAAAATGTATACAAAAGCAGCGGAGATATTTGACTCGAAAGTCGCAAAATTAAATTTCTGATTGTTTTTTTCGTAATTTTGTTTAACGATGTTGCATTAAATATATCGTTGTAGTAAAATTTTTCATAGTTTTCAAGATATGTTCATGTTTTTGATATCAAAATAACGGACATTTTTTTAATTTTACTAAATTTAAGAAATATTTTATATTTTGTAAATATTTGCACATGTAACCTAAGAAAACAACTAAAAATATGCGATTTTGTAAAAAATTTGTACTACAGCACCATCTGGTGTCCAAGGTGGGTCAAAGAAGATAGTGCTAAAAAACTCATCGTACCTGAAAACTACTATATACCAATTTTTATTCTAATCGCATGAGCGGTTTGGGAGTTTTAGGTGGTTTTGTAAAAAATTTGTACTATAGCGCCCTCTGGTGTTCAAGATAGGTCAAAAACGGTAGCAGCAGAACACTCAACGGGCCCTTTGCTGTCCTTTGTAAATTCCAAACAATGGCAGGTGCCTTGCGAGTATGAGAATCGCATAGAAGGCCCTTGATAAAAATAAAACATTTTGAAATTTTGATTTTTTTACACTTTTTTCGATTTTTTTTTTTTTTTTTTTTTTAAACCCGAACTGAAAAAATACCTTTCCAACAAAGTATAAATCATCAAAATCGGTTCGGCCGATCTCGAGTTATGGGATTACATCGCATTCGGACACTTTCTTTTATATATATGTATACATTTCCTTCAGTAAACCCCCCCCCCCCTTATGAAGTACCTATCTACGGCGTTGACCGCGGTATCGACACTGGCTGAACTTTTTATTACTACGTAGCCGTGTTAGAGCTTTCTGGGTAGAAAAATGTAGAAATTCTTCTTCGTTTTTGACATTATTTTAGCTTCAAAACTCACCTAGGGAGCAAAAAACTGGTCTCAAAGGGAAGACTTTATAGGGCTGACCTGCTGACAGAAGTAATTGACAGAAGTTATAAATAAAATAAAAACAATTAAAAAATAAAATATTTTTTTTTATTTTTCATACGTTTCAACCCCTCTACTTGACTCGAGGAAAAAATTCAAGGTTTGATTTTTTTATAAATTGTATCCCTTATTCATTTCAACATCCTATTTTAGGTCGATCTGGTGTTATGGAGACTTCACAAAACCGAAAACGTCCAGAAATTTCGCAATAGCAACTTTTTTATAAACTTTTTAAGAGATTTATCTCCCGAAGAGGTAATGACTTATTCCTTTATTGCCATAAGATATCTAAATACCTAGTTAAAATCAAGAAAGTTTTTTTTTTTTCTTAAAAGTTAAATACGCAAAGTTGCTAGAACTGTAAATTTTCATTAAACTCTTTAAAGCGTTAAATTATGACAGTGAACTCCCTCCACACCAAGCTTCAATTTATGTCGTAATATAGTGTCTCTGCTGGCGGAACGTGTGTTGAATTGCTTCAAATTTATGCGACATTAAAATGACAAAGCCAGGCACCACCACAGCCATAACTTCTGAGCCATTTATACTTCCTCTGTGCAAAACTCCCATCCCACCCATGCCACTTCTACACGATATTCTACATAAGCGGCACCGCAAGAAATATTCTGATAAAAACTTACACGCTTCTTTCTTTTTTCTTGTTCAGATGATAACCATTCAGTTTCACTCTGCGGTTACACGGATTTATTGATATGCGATAGCGTTGCCACCCTGAAAGTTGAACTGAAAGCTCTGAAATTTGTGATATTTATGAATCGTGAATGCTGCAAGGCGTAGTTTTGAAGTTTTTTAAGTGATGAAACTATAAAAGTGCTTAGTTTGAGCAGAAGTAGCAGCACTGCACGGAAGGACTACGTAGTTTTTAACGTCGAAATAAGAAATTTGAGATCAAAAGCCACAAAATAGTGCTTAATACACTTCTTAAGGGTGTAATAAAAACAGCAAAAAACATCATAACGAAAACCTCTCAGATGAGCAAAATATCGCTTGACATAACTTCTTTTATAGATGTTGTTGTTGTTAATGTTTTTTTAATCCCCAGCAGAACAATAAAAAATCAACAAGAACTCCAATTGAATATTTATTGTGGAATTTGTGGCGTGATACATTAAATGACGCCCTTTTTTATTATGCTTCCTTCCGCCTGGACTAACCGCCTTACTTTCTCGATACACCATTAGTTTAAAAGTAAACTCTGACATCTACACATAGACGGGTAGAAGGATAGACATTGTAACACATGTGCCAGATACAAGCACATAAATTGATGCCATAATACATTAAAACCATAAACGCGAAAATAAAGCACACCGAGCGCCTCAGCAGAAAATTCCACCCATGCCAGAAGCGAACACGAACGGACAAGGTAACGAATAGAACAAGACACAATAAATAACCAGTTCTTACAAGATTAGAAAGCTGAATTATATTTTGATAATAATGTAGCTCATATTAAATGATTTTTCAAAGACATTTTCCGCTATTGGATGATTTTATATTAATCCCTGCTAGGCTATTACCTTGGCTTAACTCGGAATGACTTAAATGGTGTGTCTCTTGATACGATATATCATCAAGCATCAATTGGCACTCCATCTTCAAAACAGACACAACTCAAAATTTACAAATTTTTACTTTTAAATGTTAAACTATTCGGTGTGATAACCTCCATCAACTATCAAAATTCTGTACTCATCTTATTACTCTTTAATTAAAAAAAAAAGTATTGTCTCCTTGTTTTGTATGGATTCCTTTCAAAAACAAACTGGTTTTTTGATTCTCCTGAAAATTCTGAAATTTTGAGTTGTGTCTGTTTTGAAGATGTAGTGCAGATTGTTCAAGAAAAAAATTCAACTTGACAACTAATTTAAAACAATATATAAAATATCATAGAGTATTAAATGTAATAATAAACTTATACGTTAACCTTTATGCGTTCAACCGAATCTTGAGTGGGAGCCCATAAAAACACTAACGACAAATTTATTAACTGAACGTAGAATCAGTGCGACAGTATCGTCATATTGTCGGAGTTTACAGGCGATATAATATTAAAAATTGAAAACAAAAACAAATTTTAAAAGCAAAGGGCGTATTTTAATGGCTTTGTCTGAAATTTAATTGGATGTAAAAGCTCGTAAATATTTTGTTTGCTGAATATTTCAGAGGCACTATGAATTGTGTATTATATTTTTACTGTAGTGTAAAATGATAAAATTCTATGAAGCTTTTTAATGGTTTAACCCGCATCCATCGGAAATTTCTAGAAACGAAAAGTACGTTGTGCATCAATTTGATGCAGATACAAAAAGACAATATTATTCATTGGAATATTTTCAATTTATTAACTATTCTAGCTTGATAAGTATAAGACTATCTCTAACTGTAGAACTGCTCACTTGTTTATTTTGATATTTTAGGAAGGTAGCCAAAATTCTGAATTTAAATATGCATATTTGTTTTTAATATATGAATGTGTTCCAAGAATTTGCATCAATTTGATGGATGCGGGTTAAACAAAAATATGCACACAAATAATATAAATTCGCAAATAAACTGCTCAAGGAACCCTTTTTAACTAAAACAAACAATAATTAATTTTTCTCAATTAATTTTTCTAACACTTTAATCATGTTTTTCTTTAAGAAATGATAACTTCATCATCTTATCTGGAATGTGCTTCTATAAGGTTTAAATCCTCACGTACGGTAATTAGTATTCCTTCTCAGCGTGTTTTCTTGTTTTTTTTCTGTTGGTTTTTATAAACATTTTTTTCACATTTTGAAGAGCAGGATTATCGATAGTCAGATCAAGGAGCATTATGTTATGACAAATCCTTTTTTTACCCCCACGTTTAAAAAACGTAAAAAGGCCATATTAATTTTGTTACTCCGTTTGTAACACCCATAAGGAGGCGTGGCAGGTATAGAAAAGTGCATATATTCTTGATCAGCATCACTACCTATTCGATTTAGCCATGTCCGCCTCTCTGTCCGTCTGACCGTCTGTCCTTCTGACCGTCTGTCCGTCTGTGATCACGATTACAGCCGTAATTTTCACGAAATTCAATATTTTAGCTTTTATCTAAAAAATAATGGTCAAGTTGGAAAATGAGCCAAATCGGATAAAAACCACGCCTACTTCCCATACAAAAGGATTTCATCAAAATGGTAAAATCTCTTAGAATTCCACAACAATTAATATATGGACTTCAAAATTGTGCATATAAGTTTTGATATTTAATATACAGTATGAGTATGAAATTCAACCAAATGGGATGAAAACCATGCCTATCTCTCATACAAAGTGATTTAATCAAAAATGTAAAATCTCTTTAAATTCCACAAAAATTAATATATGGACTTGAAATTTTACATATCAGTTTTGATATTAGATATACAATCTGAGTATGAAATTCAACCCAATTGAATGAAAACCATACCTACCTCCCATACAAAGTGACTTTATCAAAATGGTAAAATCCCTTTAAATTCCACAAAAATTAATATATGGACTTTTTGCATATGAACTTTGATATATAATATGTACTCTGTGTAAGAAATTTAACCAAATCGAGTGAAAACTACACCCACCTATACAAAGTGACTTTATCAAAAAACAGAAGCGAATATTTTCTGTTAAATAAACATTTTATTGACTGCTTAAGACTTTAACTATACTTTGGTTCGGCCGTGGGGGTATTTTAACTTCGGCCCAGTCGAAGATCATTTATCACTAGTTTTCTGATGAAATAGTGTTGAAAGAATGGAAAAGAAGGCAGCGCGTTAAGAATGAACCATTAAGAAGCTTTAGTAAAAATTGCTTCTTCACTAAAATAAAGTTCTCAACTCTCATAATTAAACTCTTTATTTAAATAAAAACAGATGGAATATTTATATTTAGAAGTGATTTTTCATAAATATTTACCTCGAATCGATGGAATTTAAAAGAAGTTTAACTGTATCTAATGAGGTTTTGTATTGATTTTTTTTACTTTTGAATAATATATCGTACAAATGTAATGTGATATATCGTCATATGATATCAAAAAAGCCGTAAGTTACATTTGAAAAATTTTGCAGGAGAAGCAAAAAATGCTTGGGCTTTGCTTTGCGCTTGCACTGAAAAGCTTATTGCATTTTGTATATAAAAACGTCGTTTTTAGTAGTAGGAGTGTAAAATTTTGCATGATCATGTATTTTGATACGGTGCTTCATAATCAATCAAAAAGTCAATTTTGAATTTTTGGTAATTTACGCCTTTTTTGATTTCATATGACGATATATATATGAACGAGTGTAATATAATAGGAAAGGAAATAAAAAGCGCTTTTTTAAATTTAAATTATTTTTGCAGCAGAAACAGTTTTTGCCCCATTTTTTTAAATAATGTTTAATTCATTGAATCGTTTTTGAAAAATAAATAAATGCTCAGCTAAGGATATTGTTAAAAAAAGTTTTGTTAAATCAATTAATTGAACTTTTAGACAAAACCAACTAAAATAATGCGGAGATATTTACTACAAAAGGACATATACATATATTTTCATTGTTTTAAGGTACATACAAGTTTTTGGTGATAAAATAACAAGCATTTGTTAATTCGTAGAAGAAATTACAAACATTTTTAATATTTCAAATAATTGAATTGAATTGCGCTGAATTCAAATAATACTGTTGAATTGATTTTCTAAATTATGACCCCTTTAGAATCTTCTTACGTATCCATCTACTTGATTTCGTACAAATTCATAACATTACCTAAAGGAATTAGCAAGTTTAATAAAAAGCATGTTTTTTAAAATTTAATATAATAAAAGAAAAAAAAAACAGAAAACACATTGTAAATACTTTTAAGTGCTGACCATAGTTCATGAAGTTACTACATTTCATTTTAAATTTATACCATCCAGCATATTTTTCCATTCATGTAGATATTAAAATATGTACTCAACCTGTGTAATTTTCTAATTTAAATAAAGTTTCCAGTTCATCTCCCTAATGGTAGCCATGAAATATTAAAAATGCCACAAATATACACAAAACGTGCTAAGACACAAAAAACCCTAATTATTTTTACCGTAACTCTCACTTCCTGCCCGAGCTTCAAGCAAGCATTGTTTATCCTTAGTTACCAACTTTATTTCTCTGATGAAAAACTGCTGCGTCAGTACAGCTGCTCGAAATGTTTTTCGAACACGCCACAGTGTGGATAGAGAGTATTCGGGAAAATATACATTCCTTGAAACAAAGTTTATTTTTCATCTACTTGCTTTTGCGGCCTTTTGTTGGTCTGGTGATAAATTGGTACACTGCGGCGCATTGACTACACAGAAGAAACAAACGCTTGTTTACCTAATCGACCTCAAATCGAGCATCAGGAGTTGGAGTTGTTCCTTTATTATGATGCTTGGGCCAGTTTTATTTTTATTTTTTTGTTATCATGTCATTTTGTTTGTTTGTATGCGCATATGTATACACACTTTCATACATTTGCATGTTTAAGTGGTCAGATGATGCTAGTTATCACCTGGCTCATAATCTGCCAGTGAGCTAAAAGGTAAGGTTATTATTTTTGGTAAATACAGTTATATTTTATTCAAAAAAAAAAAAAAAATGCAGCAACAACAGAAAAAGGAAATTTAAATTAATGAGCCTTATAAACAGGAGCTTAAAGCCAAGTGCCAGCTGCTGCCGCTACTATTGCTTTTAAAAAAGTCTTCACAAGGATGAGTGGGTAAAGTTAATTAAAAATAATCTCCCGTTCAGAAGAAGACAGAACGTTTGGATAGCAGAAGCCGGACGACAAGAACGTGCCCCAAACTACTTGCAAATGTTAACAAATGTTTTTGCATTTTTTACATTTTGAAGTTCGTTGTTTTACTTTTGTTCTTTATGTTCCATCTATTATAACACTTGGAAAAATACTTCACTAAAAGTGTGGAGAGTTTGGGCGCCATTGTTGCAACCACCTCCACATTTCTAGACAACCCAAGTTTGCACTGTTTTTACATTTCAACTCAAAGTAACGATATATTTGGCGTAAGTTATAGCGATTTAAAATTTTTGTCCCGACGGAGGCTGTCGTCTTGTTGTAGCGTTGTTAAGGCTGTTATGTGAATGTGTTAAATATGGCTTCACTTACAACTGTATTAATCATGAAACATTAAGAGCATCCGCCGAGTACATTTTAAATAATCTTTTAAAAGCTTATCCTGACAATAAAATGTAAGCTATATATAATAGTTGAGGGCCCATAAAAATTAATCAGCGCTGGTTGCCAGCTGTACAATTGAAATGAAAGTTATGATGAAATTTTTTCTAATCTGGATCCTTAGTCTCCTTCATTGTTTTATTTGCTATATAAAAAAGTACCTAAAAATAACGGAGATTAATTCACGCAGCCACAAATTTGTCTTGAGCTCTTGAATAAAACTTTTTGACAGCGCCACTGCGCAATAGTGTCAATCATGGATTCAGCACAAAAGGGAAAGAAGAATATTTTTCAATTCTCAGATGGACAACCGAACATCAGGAAGATATAAGTTGATGGCGCTGATGAGGATAAATGTACAAGAAAGAAGAAAACATAATGAAAGAAATTGTTTAAATAAGAAAATATTTTCCTTTTCTTATTGTATGAACTTTAAGTGAAGGAAAAGGGATTTTATTGTTTCTTACATTTCATCCGGGATGATGGTCTTAAATGAAAATTAACGTATGTATGTGGTATAATATGAACATAAATCAAATAATATAAAATAAATAATTGGACAAGCTGAACATACAGAGCTAACAATGAGAGTCTTTAAACCTTTTTATTTGCGTGTTAAATCCAAATAATTAAGCAAAATGGGCCAAAAAGATGAAATTAGACTGTGACATTAATCTCTATATTTATTAATTTATTTTTGTGGACAAACTAGCAACACCCGGTGCGCGTTGCTGCACCCAGCAACTATATGCGAAAATATTAAGAATATTAAAAACTTTTCTTAGACCCATAGTTTGACACCACTGTCATTCTCCACTGTCCGTTTTAGTTTTCCAGTAGCAAGACATCAACAAATAGTAACTCCATTCTGAGTTTCACTAGAAGTACTGTAGCTTTTATTTCCAAAGCTATTCGATCACAAAAAGTTGGCTTATATGTGCTCATCAGCAAGTAGTAATTCCATTGTTTGGGTAGACTCACACCCTCTTATACAATGCCCGTCTCAGTTTTTTAGTAGATGGACATTACCACGTGGCAACTCCATACTGAGTTTCATCGCTATGCGGCATTTAGTTCCAAAGCTATTCAATACCATAAATTTGAAATGCATGGTGGTGCCACGCCCCTTTCTAATGCTCACTTAATTTTCGCAGTCAAAGGACACGACTAAATAGTACGTTCTTATCGAGTATCATTGATGTATGACTAATAGTTCGAAAGTTATACCGAAAATTTTGGATGCCGAAAAAGTGCCATGCCTAGTGAATCGCAACATGTAAATTGAGGCCGAATACCGGATTCCGATGCTATGCGACCTATACTTCCAAAGTTATTCGATATCACAGATTTGGAAACTTGGCAATGCTAATGATATTGCTTTTCATGTGTCATGAAAAACGACTTACATATATATATTCTTAGACGTAAAGCTTAACTTTAAACTTAATTGTCTCGAGATGTACAAGAACAAAAGAAAAAAAAAATGTTCTGAGTAGTAAATGGGGTTGCAGTCCAAAATAAAGTCATTCTGTATGGGAGGTAAGCGTGGTTCGGCCTCGGTAGTCGAGTAGGTTGCGTGCTCGCCTGATACCCCAGAGGTCTTGGGTTCGATTCTCGGGTAGGCCATGGTCCTTCGGTTCAAACCTTTAGCACTTTGCAATTTTCTATCCTCATTTCTAATCAACTGAAACTGAAAAATTCATCAATATTTACGACTTGAAGTTGTAGTTGATAGTAGAGAAGTTTGTGGATGATATTGCCTTATAACTTGAATTGACTGAGGTAAAGGCATAGCACTTGCCTCTGACATGTTTCTTTGGCTTCCCACCACGCTTAAAACATTTTACGCGTGTTTCACTTGATTGACCTTTTCTTCCCACTAATCTATCACCCTATTTCGAACGAGGGCAGACTTGACTGAATATGTATTCCACCTGAAATCCTTGGTTCAAAGCTAAAAAAAACAAAAAAATAATTTAAAGTCATTAAATTAGTTCTTTTGAAATCTTCAAGATATTTAACCATTCGCACAGTCAGCTTAGGAAAAAGGCGTGGTGATCATCCGATTTCGCTTTTATGGGTCATTTTACGTAAGCGAAAAACCCTTCGATTTTGCTTTTTTTTGTGCAAAACTTAAATTTTGCCTACTATGAAAGGAGCGGCTTTTTTAAATCAAAAGGAAAAGGAGGAAAGAAAAGGAGCTTAAGAAATTTATATTAATACTAGCTTTTTCCCGGCGCGCGTTGCTGCACCCAGGAACTACAGTGGCGAGTAAAACTGGCTAAATGTTTCCCACTTTTATGCATTTTTGACTGTTGCAAAGCCATTTTTTTCTATATAACGCTACCAAATTTTCTGGTTATTAAGAAACGCAACGTATAAATTCAAGTTTAAATAATATACAAAAATAATAAAAGATAACCTACAAAAATAAAAAATTCTATTTAGCCAGTTTTGCAAGGCGGTAATACTACAGCGCCATCTGGTGTCCAAGGTGGATCAAAGAAAATAAAGAGAACTCACCGCACCTGAAACCCACTATATACCAATTTTCATTCTAATCGCATGAGCGGTTCGGGGGTTTGAGGTGGTTTTGTAAAAACAATTATACTACAGCGCCCTCTGGTGGTCAAGATGGGTCAAAAAAGATAGTAGTGTAATTAGTAATCGCATGAAAGTTTTGGGAGTTTAAGGTGGTTTTACCAACAATTTGTACTACAGCGCCCTCTGGTGTTCAAGATGGCCCAAAAAAGATAATGTTAAAACACTCAACGTACATGCAAACCACTATACATGGAAAGACCTGTGTGTCCCAGTTTTCCAGTAGAAGGATATCACCAAGTTGCAACTCCATACTGTGTAACATTGTTGTGCAATATTTATATCCAAAGATATTCTACATCACAAATTTAGCTTGTATGGGCGGAACCACACCCTCTTTTCCAAAGTCCGTCTCAGTTTTCAAGTACATAGAAGGACATCACCTAATAGTAATTCCATTCTGAGTTTTATTGTTATGCGACATTTATTTCCAAAGCTATTCGATATCATATTTTTTAATTATATGGGCGGTGTCATACCGCCTTGTCCAATGCTTGCTCAATTTTGCTAGTCGAAGGACGCGGTTAAATAGTACGCTCTTACCAAGTTTCATTGATGTGTGACTTAAAGCTTGAAAGTTAAATTTGGTCTGCTGAAAAAAACCCACGCCCCACGTCCAACACCCTTAAAATTTTACCTGTGGAACGGCACTTATAAATTGAGGTAGAGCACCGATGCTATGCGACCTATAATTTTTCGATATCGTAGATTTGGGTTGTATGAGAGGTGCCCCTTGTGCCTCCTTGTCCAATGTTCTGTGAATTTTTTCCAAAACCTTCGCGTAACAAATACGAACAAACTCACAGAAGGAAGTATCCAATTTGGTTCAGTCGTTTTCAAGTTTTAAGCATCCGAACAAACCACTATTCATTTTTATATATTAAAGATGCTGTGAAATTTATCTCAATCTATTTATTGGATTGTTTAACTCAGTAGATATTGAAATAAAAAGAGTGGCACGCAAATAAATACGATATATTGGGCTTACGGCTACACTGTAGCAGGAATTAACTGAGTGCAACTATCCACTCAAGAGACCAGCGAGGTGAGTTGTAGAATCTCTCCTCTCTCTCTCTCAACAAAGAGATTAAGCTATTGTTTGCTGTTATTTCGTGCTGCTTATACAATGGCAGCATGGATTAAAATGCATTAATTCTTAAATAATTAAATAAAAAGATTTACCTAAAACGTAGTACCCAGTAGCAGGGTTGCTTATTATAGCAATTGAATAGTGAAAGAATTATTAAAATCGGCTCAGCATATACCCCCTTGATTGAACGATGAAAATTCGAGAGACGCCTTTTATATAATAGTATAGATAAATGAATAGAGATTCCTGTTGAAATTATGTAGTTCTTATATCCCATGGTTTTGAATTTTTTGTCAAAATATTTCTTTTATTAAGAAAAATAAATTAAACTGAAAAGGTTATTTTTTCGTAAGCTTCGACAATTTCAATATATACTATACTAGCATACCCGTTCCCAGCGTTGCTTGGGAGTAAAAATATGATATGAAAACATATTTTCATATCTCTACGATATATTGGTCTTATGGCAACACTGCAGCAGAAATTAACTCAAGAATGATAGAAACCAGATTACGCGTTCGGCAAATGAGAGAGAGAGAGAGAGAGAGAGAGAGAGCATGACGTCACATGCGATATTGTCAGACTTTGGAATAATTTTACTCCCACACCTACGCCTAAATATTTTTTTTCTTATTTTTATAATATGTATATGGACCTCCTTAACCCATTGGTATAATAAAATTTTATCAGTCTCAAATAGTTTAGGAGATAAAAATCTTGAAAGTTTAAAAAATTCATATTTTTCGTATACGAAAATATTCATATTTTTATACAGAAGAGTAGATATTTTTACTTTACTTTTTCGAGAGAATTTGTTTTTAATTTCGTCAATTTGCCTAAGAGATCGCACATTTGCATACGTTTTTGTCAAGCAAAAGTACTGTGTGACGTCATGCACTCAGTTGAGAAAGAGAGCATTAGATAACGGGACTGCGGAACGCATAATCTTGTTTCTATCATTCTTGAAATTAACTGAGTGCAACTATCCACTCAAGAGAGCAGCGCAGTGAGCTGTAGAATTTCACCACTCTCTCTCAACAATGAGCTTAAGCTATTGTTTGCTGTTATTTCGTGCTGCTTATACAATGGCAGTATGGATTAAAATGTATGTATTCTTAAATAATTAAATAAAAAGATATACCAAAAACGTAGTACCTAGTAGCAGGGTCGCTTATTACAGCAATTGAATAGTGAAAGAATTATTAAAATCGGTTCAGCATTTACCCCCTTGATTGAACGATGAAAATTCGAGAGACCCCTTTTATATAATAGTATAGATATAGATTAGGGTGATTAAAAAAAAAAAAAAAATATATTTTTTGGAAAATACACCGAGATCGTTCAAAAATAGGATGGGTATATCAAAATATGAAAACCAAAATTAAAACAAAATTAATTTTTAGATAGTGGTACCAGCGGTTTTCTGTTTTAGTTGAAGAAAATCGTGGAAAAAGCCTTAAAGTTGAAATAATCATATCTCTCTCATTTTTAAACATATAAGAGAGCTCGATGGCGTCCGTAGTTGGTTAAAGTGCGTGGCCGCTATGTCAACGAACTTTGGAGACCCAGGTTCGAACCCCAGAAGCGACAGAAAATTATTTGAATTAAAATAATTTTTCTGTACGGCCGCCACCTCTCTGCAGACAATGGCAAACCTCAGAGAGTAATCAAAATGCCATGTAAAGCTTCTTGAGAACGAGAACATTCCGTTCATCGCCGTTCGGAGTCGGCGTTAAGCATGTAGGTCCCGTTCTCGGTCAATTGTGTACAAACTTAATAACACGCACAACACAATTGATCATAAGAAGCTAGGTCAAAGTCCTTTCAAGGGCTGAAATGGCCAGTTATTTATTTTTTTTTATTTTTGAATCACCCTAATATATATATTTTATATTAATAATAAAAAACCGCTAATAATTTATTGAAAATATGACATCTGGTGTGGCTTAAGAGATATGCAATTCTAAGTGTAACTAGTAAGAAATGATCTTCGACTGGGCCGAAGTTAAAATACCCCCACAGCCGAACCAAAGTATATTCAAAGTCTTAGCAGTCGATAAAATATTTATCTGTAAAAACATTATCGTCATAGTTTTAACAGAAAATATTCGCCTTTGTTTTGTGATAAAGTCACTTTGTATGGGAGGTGGGCGTGGTTTTCACTCGATTGGGTTGAATTTCATACACATATTAAAGTTCATATGCAAAAAGCCCATACATCAATTTAAAGAAGATCTTACATTTTTGATAAAGTCACTTTGCATGGAAGGTAGGCGTGGTTTTCATCCGATTTTTTTGACTTTCATACTAAGTGTATTAAACAGCAAAGCTCATGTGCAAAATTTCAAGTCAATATAGTAATTTTTGAGGAATTTAAAGAGATTTTACATTTTTGATAAAGTCACTTTGTCTGGGAGGTAGCCGTGATTTTCATCCGATTTGGCTCATTTCCGAACTGTCGAATTCGGAATATCGAAATATCGAATTTCGTGATGATAGCTTGAAAATTACGGCTGGTATCGTGATCACAGACAGACAGATAGACGGACAGACAGACGGACATGGCTAAATCGACTTGGGTGGTGATGCTGATCAATAATATATATACTTTTCTATGCCTACCACGCCTCCTTGTGGGCATTTCAAACGGAGTGACAATTTAATATACCCCTTTTAAGTTTTTAAAACGTGGGGGTATAAAAATTGTGAGATTATCCAGATGATAGAGTTTTTAAAAAAATTATTATATACTGATTGCAATAGTGAATAGGATAAAGTTACGTTGAATTTGAAAATTAGAATTCCGCATTTTAATTTTGAATTAAAAATGTATGTAACAAACATGCTTACCAAGTTTCAAAGGGATTATCATCATAGCTGACGTAAACTGCATTTGTTGGACAGTTAACATGTAGAAAAGGTTCTGTCACTAAATTGCCTGATGTTGTATAGCAACAAACAATAAAAAAAAATTTAGTTTCCTTCTAATTTTATATGTTGGGACACACAAAGTTATTCATTAAAATATTCTTTGGTGGCAGTGAATATAAACAATGAAATAGCTGTGTTGGCAAATTTTTCTCTGGTAAATCTTTATTTATTTGCAAGGGGGAATATGAGTATGTCAGCTTTGAACCCTATTTTGGCCTTTTTTCTTGATTGATGTGATAATAAAAAAATGTTTTGCTCATTTATCTGTGTATGTTACTTAATGAAATTTTTGATGAGCTGTTTTCATTGAACTTTCAATATTTTACAATAAATTCCTGAAAATTATTTCCCTACAAATTATCTTCGTATTTATTTTCAATGTAGGAGTAAAAAATATGTCATTGAAAAAAGAGAAATATTTCTATGTATCGTAGACATCCTTTGGTATGAATTTAAAATCAATATTTCTATTTGTCTTACAGATCGCTTTGTTACATATATTAAGGCTCCTCTAAGACTGACAGAAGCTACTTCTATTTGTAGCTCACTTCATGTTTGTGTCTCTATGGCAATCTAATGTAAATAAATTATTAAAATAGGCTCTTGCTGCATAACAATGACTTATAAAAGCACCCAAGAAGCAAATTTCCACAATTGTCTGAGGGGCTTAATTATGATCCATGCATTTGAGCATCACGGTTGACTGTTCTTTAAAATGTTTGAATTTAAATTCGCGAAATGAACTGAAACAAATATAACAATAAAATAGAAATGAAGTGTCGTAATGAAATAAAAAAAAATATCATCTAGCAATGCGAAAACATAACATTTACCCAAAGGATCCACTCGGTAGATGACTTCCGGCAGAACTGGGCTTAGCAAATACACTGCAAATAGCCAAATCGTTATCCAGGACAAGGAAACGTGATGCCATTTTCGGCGACGATGCTTTATCACCACATTTGAAATTGCCATCGCGGGGCCGATGATGAGGCTGTTGCTACTGTTATTGTCCTTAATGTTGTTTACAAATTTCGCTGTTCTGCTTTATTTTCCCCATTTATATCGGCTGTTTTCGTGGTAAGTATTCTTGTATTCTTTTGTTTTTGCTATTTTGTTTTTTTTTTTTATATATTTTCTCAAATGATGTATTAAGAATTCGAAATTCACCGAAAATACATTTTTTTCTTTATTGCACTTTTATTTTGTGTTATTAAGTAAATTCAGATGATGATAATTTCATGCTATAAAATATGTTTACTTCAGATCCAAGATTTTTTTATTTTATTCTTAGCGAATTTTTTTTTCTTGCAGTAATTTGACTATTGGTTTTCGTATTACCTTTACGTTCATTTTTAAACGAACCACAAGAAAAATTTTAAATTTTCATGCATTTGTATTTAATTGATTTTATTTTTTTATTTACATTTTGTTGAATTTAATTTTGAATTGATAACAATCGAATTTTAATTAAAAAGCGATTTATTTTGTAATTTATCTGAAGCTCACCACATACGCCCTCACACACGCATACACACACCAATACGGGATGCAAACATTAATCTTTTTTAAAGCAATGTCGAAAAAAGAATTTAATTGCATCAATTTTTATCGACTACAACTTTAAAGTACAACTTACCTGAGCCATAACGGTTGCTCAGTTTTTATCTGAATTCTTTGTATTAATTTAATTTTAACATTTTACTTTACGACAAAAATACTTCTTGAATTGTATGTTTATGTACAATTGTTCTTTTACTCTCATAGAATCAAGTACTGCTTGACTCGATATGTAAAGATAACGTGCATCTTCACCCTAAGCTCTTAAAAGATAAAAATAATTATAATTGAAAGAATCTGTATTTGGCTTGTTTACGCGAAGTTTGTACAACTTTATATATTTACTAAAAACATTAATAATCTTGAATTAAAGTTTTATCAAACATTAAGTTTCTTGTGCTGAATTCATTTCATTATTCTCCGACAAGAAGAAAGAAGGAAACTCTTGTAATAACTTTGAAATATTACTTTTGGTCATAACATAAGTTAAAAACGGTTGTTACGTGGTTTCTTAAGTCAACAAAAAAAAAAGAAAAAAATTAGAAGATTGGTTATTTTTTATTTGTTCTTTCTTTTTAACGTAAGCCAGGACGAGCAGTAAGTGTTAAGTTTATACTGGAATGAAAAAGATGAGAGGTAAACAGCATACGAAGTTCATAATTGGATGACTTGTGTGGCTAAATATTTTTGTGTGGCTGAGCAAATGGGAGATTCATGTGAGTATTCATCTGAGCCAAGGTCATGTGCCACCACCACTCTTTGGGTGATAATGTTGGTAAATGTTAAAGTTCCTTTATCATCAAAGAAAATAAAAGAAAGAAATTAATTAATCAAACATGGCTTAAAAGTAAATACATCAAAAGAAGGTAAGTAAGCTTTTGAATATTTTTCACCATCTGAGATTTAACCACTTTGAACTCACGCGGATATGAGGTTGATGCATTATTCAGGAATCATAAAAGTGAAAACGGTGAATATAGAAAAAGTTTAATTCATTACTTTATTCAAGCTTGCAGATGATATATATATATATGATATATATATATATATAAAGAAATTGGCCATTTCAGACCACATATCACATGACCTTAACCTTAGAAGCACAAAAGGAAATATACAAGATTAATCGAAGGGTTCTCTTAAAACTTCTGAGGGAGGCCATTTTGAGAGTAGATGGACAAGTTTTATAAAATCATATTGAGGAAATTTGACTTCAAAAGTCCAGGGAATATGAAATCTGAATTTGCAAAAACGAATAGAAGCTTTTCAAAACAGAATGGCGATAAGGGCTTTTGCAGTATATCCAGTAAAAACATCATCTGTCAATCACGAAGTAGTTTTGTGCATACTTTATTTGAAGCAGATTCCTTATCATAATTTAACAATGTGCGAGTACATTTCAAACAGCTTTTGCAAAAAGATGTGCAAGGACTGCAGCATCTGGAACATGGTATTTAAGAACATGTTGCGTCTTTTTGCGAAATAGTTTTTTTTTATATTACAATTGTCATGATACGCTGACAAATGACTTTACTGGAGTGGTTTTTACACGCATACTACTACAATTTTCGACTTTTGTGCATGTGTTTGTAGCTCTCTCGCTCTCTGCACTGACAAAAGTTGTTGTGCAGGTATTAAGCAAAAATTGTGTTATAATTATCATTGGCATCATTATTATCAGTATCATTATCATTATCAATATCATAATTATAATTATTATTATTATTATTTGCTAATAACGCATTTCCATATTCCTCAAACACTTCCTGCAGTGCAAAACACACAACCAAGTGACGCAAACATTCTTGCTTTAAGTTTCAGCACCATGGATCGTCTACGTGTTTCGATTCTCGAATAAAGCTATTAAGTCTCACCACGCGTGGTTCTAGGTCTGTTTCCGTACAAAGTTCAAGAAAAGTTCGAGTAAAGTTCAATATGTGTGAGTAACTAAATTATCTGTCAAAATGAGAGAATTTGCAGAAAAGTACGGAAACGACTTCTAGCGAGTTTCAAGCACAAAAACAGCTGATTGCCTATAAACGTAAGCAGCGCCAAATTTATTTACACCAATTTTACATTTTCTCGTTCTTCTTGATGCTTGTTCTTATCGTGCTCGAAGAAATTGTTCAAGCAAAGTTCAAGCTAGTTTCGAGGCTCGAGAGAGTGGCAATTTGCTTGTTCTTCTTCTTTCTCGAGCTCGAAAAATGTGTAAAGAAACGCCTTCAAGCAACTTCAAGTAACTTGAAGTGCGTACGGAAACAGACCTACTATGTGAACATCACTGCTTAACTGTTTTGGTTTAGTAAAAAACAATATCAAAATATGCAAAGAAACACATTTAAACCGGTTTTTACCTTCATTTGAAACCGTGAAGTTTTATTTTGAGACTATTGGGTTTGTTATCAAAAATCGTGCAGCTTGGTATAAAACATATATGTAACTTTCGTTTTTTTTTTATGCCTAGAGTTTATTTCATAATCCTCCCAGTTTATATTTCAAATTCAAAAATCTACTAATGCATTAAAGAGCAGGAAATTGAAGTGTTGGAGTTGCAAATTATTTTCATGATGGAAAAACGAAAAGATTTATACATTTAATACTGACGAAAACATTAATCTTCTCCATTCATCGCTCCGCAGCTCGGAATTATGAATGTGGTCACATTCAATGAGTGCAGACATAAGACTTGAACCGAGAAAAAGTTTTGGTGGCTGAGAGTAGGTAGCCTTACAACCGTAAAGAGTTGAGTCAAAAAAATTAACTTTCCCAGATTTATTGACACAACGCAACCAAATCAAAATTTTAAAATATTAAATATGAAATCTCTGGAAAGTTAATATTGTGAAGTTTCGAAAACGAATTGAAGATTAAACAATAAGTCACAAAACTACTTAAGACAATACTTTAGAATAAAATTCTTTAGTATTTTTGTTCACATGGATATTTTGCCAAAACAATCATAAATGCACAATGCTCTGCAAAAGTTTGTCGCTTACAAAAAAAAATGAAGAGCACAGTTTTCAATGAGTATTCATCGCTGGTGCCTATTGGAAAAGGGTTGAATATTCTTTGCACGACTATTTTTTAAATTATATTTACATTTTTTCCAACATAAGCCAATTAAAATGAACCAAAAGCTGGAAAAGTTCTCTTTTAATTAATTCAATATCGTTAACTAAAAATTAAAGTTCGTTGTTACTCGCACCAATGCAAAAATACAAAAATTACAAAATACGAACACATACAAATTCAAATTTATTCTGCAGCAAATATTCAAGCATCACAACCACGAAGTAATCAAAGACTCAACAGGACGCAACATTTTAATCCCTGCACAGTGCACGCAAAACCGCACTCATAGCGCGGTACCGCCGCTATTCGCATAGCGCCAACCAAACTAAAAGCCAACAAAAGGCAACAAGCCGCTTTAGTTCTCATCCCGCTTCAACATCAAGTTGTAAATTCGGCATAATTGAATGTATAAAGTTAAGCTGATAGCCAATATGAAAAAATCCTGAAGAAAATTTGGGTGCGGTTTTAGATGCCAAACCCATAACGTTTTCTTGTCTGAACTTTCCTAGCCCTAGGCAAGCATTCGTTAAATCTGAACAAAATTTGCTTGATGCTAAATGAAATTTGAGCAATCAGTTAAAAAAGCTTAAGAACGCATAAGATTCGATTCGAAGCAACAAGACAACAAACAAAAGCATATTGTTAAGTCCTAAGTTTGCGACGATAGATCCTTAAAATTGAGGGTTTTTGTTTTTGAAATGATTTAAAATTAACCTCAATCGAATTCCACCACTAGATTTAATACTTTTAGCAGCAGCAACGAGCCGGAAGATATACTCATGCAGTTTTTGCTGGTTTGTTGTGTTCCGGCAGGATGCTTTTGCTCCGAAATAAGTTTCGGAATAAGTTTTTGTTTTAGTAGAGATAACTCATATATGTGAACATAAAACTTTATGAGCTTGAAACTTTTTCTATATTCATATGTAAGTCATAACAGATGAAAAGCAGTGTTGTTGTTGTTGTTGTTGTTTGTTTTTTTTTTTTTCTTTTATTAAAAGGTTCTGTAATATGCACAATGTCTTAAGTTTAGGGCTGAAATGGAATTCGATTTGCATAAATTCGGCTATTTATTATTATTGAACTTCAAAGTATGCTACGTTAAGGGTTTGTGCAAGTTTAGCATCGATTGTGTAATAACCATACGCTCTAATGAATAGGTTACGCCCGGACGACTCATCTCAAGTGGGTTCCTCGAAGACTGAGGTATTTTTATTTTACTTTTTTTCCATTAACTATTAGATTTGTTAAGTTATTTTGCTGTTTATGAGTAGCTCGGTTGAGATAATAGCTTAATACCTAATGCTGGTACAAGTGGATCAATAAGAACGAAGTAGGGAAAGGAATTAGGTACGGAACAAAAATATTTATCCAACATGTAATGCAAAATGTTTAACTAACAGAATGTATAACAGAAAGTTTGCTTGCTTATCAAAAGTTAAAAAAATAACCTGTGGGAGAATATAATGCAAGCTGGAAGCGATGGCCCAAACTATTGCTTTGTTCCAGAAATCTATTCCATGTCTTTATATTAGCCGGAGAAGATTTAGAGTTTAATAGATTGTGTATTGAGACAGTGCAACCCAATGGATGATAGCCAATATCTAGCTGATATATATAACTAATAAATGCCACATTATAAGAATTTGTTTTTTTTTTATTGTTAAAATTATATTAGCATACAAGAATGGCTCTTTTAAATGCAACGATGGAGAATATTCTAGATAAGAATTTTAAATTATAATTGAAACAACAACAGCTATGTTAAAAGATAAAAAAATAATCAACAAATTTTAAAATAATTATTTAGTTAAGATAAAAATTATTTTCTTTAAATGTAAGGTATGCGTTCAAGAATAAAAAAGTAAAGTGTTTATATACTGCGTTAATGAAAAATAGACGGCTAGATTCATTACGTCTTAACTGAGGAACAAGTTAGGACTCACATATCGTAGTTAGGACTTTTCGTAGTGATAAGTCGATGCAGAAAAATGCAATTTCTTGCATCGAGAAAACTTATGATAGATATTGCAACCAAGTATAAGATTACTATACGAGGGTATATGGTCACACCTTTAGATACCGTAAACATATCGAGCTGCATTGTTGTACGCCACTAATAGTTTATGTTATGACATGGAATCTAGCTTGCTATATACAACTTCGAAGTGCACCCCCATTTGTGCTTCGTTCAGTGGGGGCAAACTTAGCAGATTTTCTTAGATTTCGTAATAAACTTTGCCAACCATACTATTAATATGGTCTTCACAAGTGAATGAAGAGTTCATAAAAAATCTTAGATTAACTACTTTTTAAACAATTCCCTAGGAAAATAGGAGGCATTAAATGTTTCAAGAAATATATATTTCAAATCAAAATGTCTTAAATACGTAATTTTTTTTTTAATTTTACATTGCAAATTAATTTGATTTGTTCCGTATGAAAATCAACTACATTGTGGAATATTCGTTAACTTATCTTTTATCATCATTGATCTAAGTAAAATTGAGTTAATTTTTTTTTACTATTTTTAAATTAAAACTTCCTACCAACCTTACGTAGTAGATAATACCTAGTTCCTTGCTTGCTTACTTAAGCAACACGGTAGTCAACCGAATTAATGCCATATTTATAAACATGACTGAAACAAAAATGAGTTAAGAATTACCATTTAAATTGCCTTAGAAACTTTAACCTTTAAAACAACACAACAGCCTCAGAGGCTAAACTTAAAAAAGCCCTTGTGGCAAAAAGGACAGTGACTCATAAGCAAAGAAAAGGATCAGCGAGTAAGTTAAGTGGTAGCGGTTTTTAAGCCCAAAGAAAAAAATTAACTAAGTCAGGCTTATTGCGTGTGTATGTAGCGATAAAAGGTTTGGCTAAACATTTAAAATAAGGCATAGTACAAAATTTTAAATCTATGTCAGCTTCTAGAGCCTAAAAACTATATCATTATGTTTAAATGTCTTTTTGTTTTAAAAACTTAATATTTATAATTTGCATCCATACATTTATGAACAAAGAACCGATAAAATTTGGACTTAAGGGTGCGATAGATTAGTGACCAGATAGTTGTTGAAGTAGCACGGTTGAATTAAGGCTTTATACGTTAATGAAATACTTCTTAAAGTGGTTTTATAAATCACCCTTTATTAGGAGTCTGACAGCTTGAAATTTGTATGTCATACCTGTACTAACTATACATACGAAAAGAGATAAATATAAATAAAAGAGAGATAAAAAAAAATATAAATTCGGTACAATTAAAATGTGGTTGAAAGAGTTAAGTTAAACTTTAGGCTAAGGATATAAGTAATAATAAATAATAATTTTATTTTTCTTTCTCAATTAAATATAATATAAAACCTTAATACCTCACATTCATTAAAATTAAAACTGTACTAAATTTATTTATACACATAAACCGTATGAAATAAGTAATAACTAAAGGATGTTTTTTAATTCGCTGTAGGATTTATTTTTGATTTGATTTGGCTTTATTTTAAAGTTTGTGATATAAAATTATTTTTGAAAATTAATTTCTTTACATGACCACCTCAGCTGCGCTTGCCGTACGGCCGAATTTCGTTGATAACTCGCGTAATATTGCCCTTAAGCTGCTCAATTGCTGCCGGCTTATGCGCATAAACCAATGATTTGACGTAACCTCAAAAGAAATGATCAGGAGACGTCAAATCACCCAATCTTGGCGGCCAATCGACAGGTCCTGACCGTGACAAAATTCGCTCAGCAAACGTCTCTTTTATCAAGTTGATTGTTTCGGTAGCTGTATGGCTCTTTGCGCCATCTTGCTGTTACGACTGCCCATCGAGATCATGTGTGGCAACGTTTGGCAGCAATCAGCCCTCAATCATTTTTTGATAACGTGGTCCATTTGTTGTCACGTTGGCTCCGGCCCCATTTTTGAAAATATAAGGACCGATGATGCTCTCTGGGTGCAATTCGTGGCAAACAGTGATCCGTAGCGGATGTAATAGCCAGAAATGAGCCTCGCCCAAAAAAAAAAATATATATTTTAATATAAATCAGGATAATTTTCGAGCTTCGGCAATGCACAATTTGCGAACGCACGACTCATTGGATGGTCCTAAGGTTTTAAAATTTCAATGTTCACTGAACAAAATAAGAATAAAATTGGTGTCGATCTGTCAACACTCTTCACATCATAACCACAATAATCATACCAAGCACATACCAATACCCATACCATACCAATTATAATATACCACACACATCTGGACATACCCATCATATCATGCCTATAATATGATACATATCGTATCTACCATCTACCATACCCACCACACCATACCCATCATATCTTAGACACCCATCATACAATACTTTTCTATTTTGAGTAGGCGTTTCTAGTTTAATTTTGGTAACGGATTTTATTCAAAACTTTAAATACAAAATTTTCCCTCGAATAGCTCTGACAAATCTAACATTAAATCTGATTAAATTTAGTACGCCCACTTTGGTATAGGTAGGCCAAGCACACTCAATTTAAATTGTGTCCCTTGTTTGAATATCAAATTAGATCTGATAACCTTTACCAAAACCAATATTATATAAATTTTGAATATTAAGTTAATTCTTACATTCAACCAAAAATTCAATGTGTTCACAAGAATTCAACCTAATGTAAATATAACTCAAAACGGTAAAACCTATTTGCGATTCAGTAACGGAATTCGATTTAGAAATCTGTAGTAGCAAGGGTAATAACAGGGTAATAACAACCACTTTATGCTTGACCCATAAGTATTAATGATTCAACTGACGAAAAGTTACGAATCAAGAGACATCGGAGAGGACAAATTTCTTCAAATTATTATCATAACAACCACTTTATGCTTGACCTATAAGTATTTATGATTCAACTGACAGGGATTCCAGCAGATTTGAAAATGAAAGATAGAGCTTAACATTTTGAATTTTTCAATATGGGAAGAGATTATATGATTGCATAAAGCAGATCGATATTAGTTCTCCTCTCCACAAAAGGTTGCCGTATGCTACTCAGGTGCCCTTTAAGATAGTGCTTGGGGCGAATTTATTATAAAACAAATAAAAACAAGAGAAGATAGAGAATGGAAGCATGGTAGAATGAAGGTTATTACACTAAACAGAGTAAATTTTCTTCTCCTTAAGACGGTTCTTTCAAAGCCACACTAAACATGCTACAGGCCCTTTTTTACAGGCACCCACATAACATATAATATTTGCTGTGGCTTGACAAATTAGATTTAAGTGTCTGCTTTCTACTATGTTCTCTTTTATTGTGCCATAAAAATCCACCACACCGACGGATGACTGAAACTGTTGTAAGTTGTTCCGGCTTTGTTTTTTTCTTTTTTTTGTTATTTAATTTTAGTAACTACGGCTTAAAGAGATGAAAGGAGGAATACGATTATTTTCTACAAGAAACGCCGTACCACCTTGAGGGTGAAAACTGAGGAGATTGTTTATAACACGTCTTATATGATTATTTTTAATTGTAGTTCAACATTGTTTTGTATGTTTTACTTGAACAAAAGTTGAAACTCATTAAGATTATTTTGGCAACAAAGGATCAGGGAAATAATAAGTGAGTGACTGCGCCCATCGAACACATTCAAAATGACTTTGTTAAAAAAATGTTCGACTCATGAGTCATTCATCAGATCGATTGCAAATCGAAAAAATGTCAATGTCAAGTGTATATTTCCTCTTCTTTTGCCTTTTATTAATATACAACTGTATGTATTCATAAACAATATGTTCATTCTTTATTTTTTCCATGCCAGTGAATTAAATAATCATCTCTTAAACCTAAAACAGTCTGATAACCTCTCAATGCAAGTCATATGGAATGCCAAGAAGCAAAAACCAAGAAATAACGTGATAGAGTGCCACTTGATGGATTACCTCTGTTGCCAACTTGCATCGCATAGAAGGAAAAACTTTATGAAAAAGTCTGCTGGCAAAACATCAGACAATATTTTGAGGAGAAAGTTATCCAGATTAATGATGGCAATTTGTAAGCCAAATAAGCAACATGGCTCCAAATTGAAGGATTAGACTGAAGTGTCTCTCAATAAAACAGGTGTCAGTTAAGAATTCTTAACACTTGATGAGAAACTTAAATGAAAGTACTCAGTCCTTAGCCATGCCTCAGCTGCGTTTACAGTTTCAGAAATTAAATCGAGCAATTATCTAAAATAAAATCCACAGTTTTAGAAAAATTTACAAACATGATTGATAGGAAATAAGAAGCAAGCTTTTATTCTCGTCTTGACTGAAGCCAAAAATGAGTGTGCATCAGTCTATAGGACAAAAGATAATGTATAACATAAATTCTTTGAACAATTTTAACGTTAACGAGTCACGTAAAATTCTATATAAGAGTGATGGCACAACTTGGTCTGAAATAAAAATTTGCTTAAATTTCGTGTTTTGCCTACATCTTCGAAACTTAAACACAGACTGAATTTATCAACCAATAAATACTTGAAACTAAATTGTTTAAAAGTTTTACTTTAATTGAAAAGTTTGAAAATCGCAATTAAAATTCCTTAGGAAAATATTTTCTTCAGATCAAAACAGCAAACGTTGTAAACGCGTTCACTCCAAACATTTCAGTTGAAATAATCAAAGATTTATTCTTTATTACTTCCACGCTCTATGGAAACTTAGGAATGTCAGAGAAAATTCAAGTTTCAACTTGAACATATTTTATTGGCCAAGTGCTCGCATGCACTAGTCCGAGTCCCTTAAGGTTGCACCAATGTTTATTTATTTATTTATATTTTATCTAAAATAACTGCCAAAAACTCCAGGGACTAAAGTCGGACTAGTTCTGCAAAACACAAACTTTTATTAAATTAGTAGTCGAAAATGTTTGTAAAAACAAGCTCAAAAAAATTATTTCAGCTTTGCTGGCTAACAGGCACGTTTAGGTCGATAAAAAAACGTGTTTATATGTTTTGCCAACCAACCGACCGACGGCACAAAACTTCAGTATTTGTACGTGTCAAAAGTTTTGACAATAGAGCTAAATAAAACTTTCCCGACTCTCATCTGTTCTAAAATAAAAATTAAACAGGAGTAGCCCCAAGGAAGAATCGTAGATGGCGCACGTAGTCATGTGAGCATGTTAGTGACAGGATATGAGATTTCCGAGCAATTGACGAATGAAAGGATTCCTCGGAAGTCATGTCAACATCACTAAACGAATAAATAATAAGTGAGTGTAAAACATTCGCGTCTCCTAAGGAGGGAGTTTCGCTTTACTTGCAAACTTTTCTTATCTTGGAATAATTTAGGTCATACTTAATACTTTGTCATAGCAGCCTGAATAATAATCAAAACATAAACAAAGTAATTAGTACAAAGCTCAGAAGGACACTTTCGAGACGAAAAGTTTGAGATTTTGGGGTTGTTAGCGTGTTGCTTGAAATTTCCTTTATGTTCCATTAAAATTTTGCAATTCTAAGGGAATGATGTATTCATCATGAATGGCTTATTTCTCTGACGCTAACATTAATCATAGTAGATATGAATTATGTCTTAAGAGTCTGAGGAGAAGGCAAAAAAGACAAATGAGACAAAAACCATGTGTTGGTGGTTTGAATACAGGCAACATGTTAGTAAATTTGTAAATTTGTAATTTTGTTAACTTTGAACATGCTGTTAAAAGACCTCTTTGCTTGTTACTGTTTTCTTTTTGTGCCAAAATCGATACCAACCAACAAAATTTATTCTCATAGCTTTTCATTCGCAACTCAGATGTCGATGCAAAAGCCATTTTTATTGGAGCGTAAAAGTACACAACAATAAATCAGCAAACAAAGCAAGCATAGGGTGTCCCAAAAATACCTCACATTTTTAATCGCGGTGAAGTTTTGTGTTTACAAGCAGTAAGTTTTAAATCTTTCACAGTTGTCATTTAATCATGGAGAATTTGATTGTCACAAGCTAGCAAATCGTACAAATTAATAAAATGCAGCACACAAATGGTGAACATTTTGCGGTGATGGGTCGAAAGGTCAGGTTCGAAATGTTGGTTATCATAATGGGCTGTTTAGCAACATAGTGGTGAATTTATTCAATCAATTTGAGATTACGCCTCTGGGAAATAGAAACATTCCCGGATATAAGCAGGAAACATTCCATAGAATGTAGGAAGCATTCCATTATGTTAGATACTCCGTTTATTTTTATACACACTATGTCATTAGAGGGAAAAATCTCACTCCACTGTCTCACTCCAAAATGAATGTGGAAACAACAACAAATAAATAACAACTCAAAATAGTTAGACTGACTGGGATTCGAACCCGGGTCCTCTGAGTTGGCAGTCAAGCCTCGATTACCGAGGCTGTCTTATTATCGGAGATTGAATTATTTCAAATAAATTGAAATTGAAAATATCCCACATCAACCAAAAGTTTCCACATGCATTCCTTAAGATGTGGTTTGGAAACAATATCAATTTAAAACTTCCCATAAGTTTTCAAAAGATACGATGATGAATGTTTCAACTCACTTCCATAGTTCCCCAGAGGGACTAGATTATTTCAGGCTGTCAAAAAACTGGCGTCATCGTACCGATCTGTCGAATTCAAACGCAGCAACAAGGGAAGAAAGAATTGACCAAAGTACTTCTACAACGATTCGCAGACATCTGAAATAAGGCATAACAAGAATTCATCCCACTGCAGCGAATTTTAGTAAAAAATCTGAATCCAAAAAAATCGACTGGCGAACGAGATTTCGGATCTGACGCCTCAAGAAACTTTTCTTTCGGTTTTCTGAAAGATACACCCATGACCATATCTAACGACAAAATAGGTCAAAAAATATGCTAAAACGACATGATTGTACGTCTAACAAGAGTGCCATTTTGAGTGGGCATTTTTTTATGTTTTATTTCACTAATAAACACCATGTTTCTACTTTATAACTATTATAAATAACGTACCCTTGTCTGGCTTTAGCTAAAAGTAACAGTACAAAACATCAATATCTTAGATTCGCCATGAAAATTTTGGTTAAATGAAGGAAAATCTATAATATTATGACAAAATGATTCAGTACTGAATTCGCATTAAAGTGACTTTTGGTCTCAGCATCTTCTATCGTCAATCAGACGATATCTCAATCAATCAGAAACCATAGATGGAAAAAGATAAACATTTTCTAAAATGAAATGAAATTAAATTTTAAAACTAAAAGTATTTAATATTGAAAAATGAAAACAAAAACGCAAAACAGAAGGAGTATGTAGAAGTAGACCTATTTGAAATTAGTCTTAATGAGGCGGCAGCTTACAATCTTCCACTCACTCACGTGAGGCATTTTGATCGTCTTTTTAAAAACAATGTAATATCTACGCAGACGTACAGAAATGAGAATACATTCTATTATATATTAATTCCATTAAAACAAACTGCGCTTGAGATATTATCGAAATCTTTTCTTTTTTTGGATTCGAACATCTGTCATTTGGTGCTCAAATATTTATTTGACAAAACAGCATGTGGAGAATTGTGGAGAAATATCAGAATTGTGGAGAAAGAACTCGTCGTTTCTTCACTACGACAACGGACCGATGTTATCGTTAATACCTTTCCGCAAGTTCCTTATTCACCTAACACGGATTCTTGTGACTTTTTCCACGACTCAAGTTACCACTTCGCGGAAATCGTTTTGAGACGATTGAGGTGATAAAGGTGAATTCGCAGAAGGACTTTGAAGGCAATTAAATGAATATCGCTGATTAATTAAAATTGATATCATTAATTACTATAGATATAATTACCAACGTATATTTTTTAAAAATAAATGCTATGAACTGACGATGAACTGATGTTGCTTGAATTTGTTGATAACCTCTAAACTTCAAAATCTTATCAACAAAGTTGTCGGTAAGACATGTTTGTTTTATTTTCATTGGAATTCTACTGCTTATTTATTTGCTTTTTTGCATGGTTTTTGTTTTTGTCCTGCTTTCTTATCTTAGATTTTTTTTTCACTAACATTTTGGCTTAACATTTCGTCAATCATCACAAAAGTTATATTTTGCGATTTTGTCTATCTCAATGGCCCTGTATAAAAAACACTATAACTTTTTTATTTCTGATCGGATTGAAATTCAACCATGGACAAAATTATAGAAAATTTTACTATATTTAAAATGCCGACAAAAATGAATTTTTAGTAAATTTATTAATTTTTTTTTTAATTTCACTTAACTTAATATTATATCTGTCTACCAAAATCCACCTGTTTTCACTTAAATATGCAATAAAAATCTAAATAAAGTAAACATACCTTGTTATAGTAAATAAAGTTTTAATCAGTTACACTACAACGTGCAAAAAAAAACATACTTATTAAATAAAATAAAATTAAAAATAAGAGTATAAGTAAAAAACTAAAAGGTAATTTATAAAATTAACAAAACAAAAAGTTAGTTTATTTACTAAATTGATTATTAGAACATAAAACAGTTCTAATATAAAATAAATAATAAATTAAGAAATACATTTTAATATATAATTAAATATTTTAATTAAAATTAAGAAATAACCTACGTACTAAGATCTTAAACGACAAAAGATATCTCCTTTCATATAATACAATATTAAGATATGAATGGATGAAAACACTCACAAGTATTGGATAAATATTGACAATTATTGTAAAATTTAATGTGACACATATTCTTTTGGGACACCCTATATTTTTTTTTAACACACCATATCATGATAACAGTTCTAAGTAAAATTATTATTTTTTATTACTTTGAAAAAGAAGTAAAAAACTTTTTTCTTCATTTTACATTGAGTCTAAAGCTCATAAGCGATAAACGAAAGTGTGCACAAAAACTGCCTTCGACGAAGCTAAAAATTTTTCAAACCATTCCAAGTAAATATCTCATAGTAGTATCTTTAAACAGAGAGTTAAGAGTTCAAAAAGATTTAAGAACCCTTAGAATAGCAATAAAATGATAAAATACTTACACATTCGTAAGCGTAGAATAGGCCTTGAACGCAGAGGCGAACAACACCCACAAATTTGAAATTCAAAACAACATAAACATAAAATGATATTCCTGGGAATTAGGGACTCGAACTAGATACAGCAGAAGAAGAAGACATGCACGATAAGAAGCATTAATAAGCAAACGCAAGATGTGGAAGGTAGAAATATATACGATCTGCTGATGGCAATTAAATGAAATTACTTCTTAATTGTCATAAATAACCGATACACTCATTTCATATGACGCACGAAGAAAGTGCGTGTAGCTGAAAATGGATAAAACAAGTTCAAACAAACAAACGCTTCAAGCTGCCTACTAACTCCTGCCAGATAAAGACGTTGACGTATGGACCAGCCAGAGAGCAGTCCAAGGTTATGAAAACCTCAAACATAACCGAGACTGTTTTCGACTGCATATAGAAAACACGCTACAGTTTCTAGAGCCACTACTTCGTCCTACATTATTAATGAAATTAATCTAAAAATCCATTTAAGCCGGCAGCCAAGGAATCCGCACAAGACAAGAAAAATTCCAATGAAACAAAGGCAAAATAAAAAAAAATAAATAAATAAAAAATAAAAAATTAAGAGAAAACTAGAAAATCAGCGAAATTACGCGGTAGAAATAAATAAATAAAACGAAACGAGAATTTCCCAAAAATCTACCGAAAACTCATTGCGCCAATGTACGCCAAGTTTTTGTCGGTCTGTCTGTGTGTCTGTCGAGTCAAACGTTCGAATCCATCGAGTAAACAACAAAATGATTGTAGGCCAAAAAGAATACGAAAGAGACAACGACCGCAGTGGAGACGACTAAGAGTTCGACAAAGACAACTGTTGGGGGTAGACAGACGCATTGAACCCAATTCTATATTAACAAATAAAAAAGGATGTCAGAGATGGCCGCGACGTGTGGAAAAAATTTGGCGCAGTGACTGGGTTCTTTTTTATGTCCTTTTTTATTTTCGCCAGCAAAGCAGCCGTTGGACTATGGAGTGATTGGGATAAGTTTATATTTTGATGTCATGTTCAAGCATAGAAAACAATGAAAGACGTGTTTTTTTCGTCAAGAGCAGTTCGTGTTGTACCTACCACTTGTTTCGCATTGATATATGTGTGTATATTTGGCAGCTTTGGAAAAGAAGATTGCCGATATCTGCGGAGGCGAATTCGTGCGCTACGTCGCACTATCCAAAATAAAATTAACCAAATACATACATTCTTGCTTCAAGGACAAAAACATGCATCCATTATTCCAAATAAAGAAAGATCTTTTTATCTCTCATAAACTACATATGTAACTATGTTAAGTATTGCATAAGTTTATCTAAAGATACGAAGTTGCATATAAATTAAATTTATTCGATTTGAGTTGTGTTGGGTAGGAATTAAATAAAATATTTATTTGAAAAGTTAATGCTGAAGCTGTTGTGGTCCACAACGGCATGAAGAAATATTTCCTTTTGCATTTTTTTTTTCTGTATTTCTGAAGGAAGGATGAAAATTTATTATTTATAGAAACGCTGTTCAAGATTGTGTAGAAAAAAAAATAAATCAAAAAGAAAAAGCATCTCAATCAAACTGGCGTTACAACTTATCAATAATGGATTCTTTTTCCCATCTCAGAGTTCAAGAATTCAATTCACTAGAACAGCAACAGTTACGAAATGTAATTTATAGTGAATTTGTATAGATAAAAAGGAAAAAATCAGACAATATTTGCAGAAGCTCTACTGAGATTGAGTTTGTGTAAGCTTTTAAGAAGTTGTAATATAAATAAATGATTGGTACATTTCGAGTGCGCCATTATGAAGAAAAATTATAACGAAAATCATACAGAAAAAATTGTAATTTTTGCCGGTATGTAAAAGTAAAGAGAAAACAAATATTGCTTTATCATATTTGTCATACTCACATATTACTGTTAACCAAATCTACTCATGTAAAACTTAACAGTTGGTCGGACACATGTAGTTATTTCGACGAGTGTATTGTCGTAACCGTAGTACCATCACACATAAAAGTGAGGCACAAAAATGGATCTTGATACGTACAACGCTTTATCGTTGTGCAACGCAACTACTACCATTGTAACATAATTTAAGCTAAGCAACACAGCTAATGCTATGTTCACACAGAGAGTTTAGTTTGAGTTTCCTGTACAAAGTAAACTCAACTTGTACTGGAAACTCAAACTAAACTCTCTGTGTGAACATAGCATAATACAAGCTTTTTGTCAGCTGCTTGACACAGAGATAGCAGCACATCTGCTGCTGCTGTGGCAGCACTAGTCAGCTTATGATTTGTTTCTTGATATTAATTAATATTTAATATTTATTATATTTAATAATATATTTATTTTCATATGCTTATGTTTACGTATTAATTTATTTTTTAGCATTTTGCTGTAGGGAGTTTCATCAAAAAGGAAATAGATTTTTTTTACAAATTAGCTTGTTGCTTTTTTAGCTAATTTTTTTTTAAGATCATATAAGCAAAGCGTAATCAAAAAGAGCTTTTACAGCAGGTCGCTGGAAAAGAAACAAAAAGCTTTTTGCAGCTTAATGATTTGAAATATCAAAGACAAGTAAGTTACACATGTAGTTATACGAAAACACTCAACTTGATACTATAATACGTTAAGATTTTAAAACTGTACTATTTTAAGAAAACTTCATAAATTAAAATTTTCACTGCAATTAAAAGGTTGATAAGAATGTAATGAAATTGTTACAATATATTCAAAATACATTTATTCGAAAATATGGTTTTCATGCCGATTCGAACATATACATATAAAAGGTTTAAACTGAATAAATACAATATTAGGTCTGTTTCCGTACAAACTTGAAGAAAAGTTCAAGCAAAGTTCAAGATGTGAGAGTAATTTTATTATCTGTCGAAATGAGAGAATTTAGACAAAAGTAAGGAAACGACTTCTAGCGAGTTTCAAGCACAAAAACAGCTGATTGCCTATAAACGTAAGCAGCGCCAAATTTATTTGCACCAATTTGACATTTTCTTGTTCTTCTTGATGCTTGTTCTTATCGTGCTCGAAGAAATTGTTCAAGCAAAGTTCAAGATAGTTTCGAGGCTCGAGAGAGTGGTATTTTGCTTGTTCTTCTTCTCTCTCGAGCTCGAAAAATGTGTAAAGAAACGCCTTCAAGCAACTTCAAGTAACTTGAAGTGCGTACGGAAACAGACCTATTATATTGCATTGGATGCCAAGATTTGGTGGCTTGTTTGGAAAAGTAGTTTCGGAAGCGTCACAAATGGTTGACAGTTTTAAACCAAAATTTCCATAATGAATTGATTCCCAAAGCTTGTTGAGAAGATCATCTGGAACCAACTTTTGTACGGAATAATTTAGTGTTAAATGTTCTTTCTACCAATACCCAACCCATTTTTGTTTTTGTGCCCGACAAATTTCAGAAATTTTGTTTGAGGATAGATGATAGTTCTGTTCTTATTAATGGTAGGCTAATAGTTCTTGAATTCAGGAGTAGACAAATCTACTGATAATCAATAGATAAATCTACAAACCTAATCCAGTCCTTAACAACTCGCAAGAAATGAACGTAACCGGAAGTTGTGAAAAGTAACTGTAAGTAAATATAAAAGACCTATTTACATTTAGACGACAAATCTATGAATGAAGGTTAATGGGTTTCTGTTAAATATTGAAAAATTGATATATTACTCGTATACTCAAAAATTAGCAGAAAGGATTTTAAAACGTTATAACAAGGTTCATATCAATGCAAAGTATATAAAATGAAATCTGAAATAGCCTTCAGATAAACAATTTCTGAAGAATTAAGCATGACACGCCTTATTTTACAAAAGTGGCAATATAGAGCACATATAATAGACATAATTTTAGGTCGGTAAAATCGAGTTAAAAAAGGAATTGGGTATGGAATATTCGTGAGTTGATATGCTGTTGGTTTCACGTCTTCGAAAAAAAACAAGCTGCAAAGCTGAATATGACACGCCTACTCAAAAGTATATAATTCTAATTTTGGTTAAGGTGTGCTATGCAATTAAATTTGCATCTTTTATGACGGCCACATGCACATGCCGATGCATCACTGGTAGTTGCTTAAGTATCACAAAGATAAGAGGCTATATTAGCGATTCCACTTATGATTTTTTTTTTGTTTTCGAAATTTATATTTTTCTTTTAATTTTTAACGGTTTCTAAAAACAATATATTTATAGAATTTCTTATTAATATAAAACTGATTTTATTCAAGAAGTAAATACTTCCCTTTGAGCTAAGTAACACAGAAGTTTCTAGACTTCTAATGAAAATTATTTATTGCTCTTTTAAGAAGGGGTTATATACCCAGAAAATTTTTTTTTAAAACTTTTTTCATTTTTTTAAAGCTTCAAGTCTTCAAGACGATATCTCAAAATTTCAAGTCGATATCTCGCAGTGCCCTAATATTCAAACGCGTTTTTCTCGAAACCATGTTTGCAAAGTCGGTGACCAAGATTTCTCGAAACTCAGTGAACCGATCGTTTTGATTTTTTTGCAGGCTTATTTTATTTATAACAATCTCGTACATAGGATTTTTTTCGTAGCTTCGTTCATTAGTTATAGGCAAAATAATGACGAATTTTTGATCGAAAATCGTTACTTTATGTTCGGAACTCCGCCATTTTGCAAAAAATCAATATTTTCAATGACAAGTACGAGTTTTAAGTATCTAGTTTAATAATATTTTTCATTATTTTGTTTCAGATGAATTTAGAAGGAGCAATTTTGGTCCCGCACTTAACCTTTTTATATAAAAAATGCTGTATCTACCTTAATATAAATTTTTTTCAATACATTTTTAATATATATATATTTTTAATATATTATACACTCTTAAATGTGTATATTTTTAGATATAAAACCCCTCATTTAGAAATATCCCTTAGGTTTCCTTAAAAAAATTCACAAACATGCCCTTTTTTCGGCTTTTGGATATATAGTCCCCCTCAAAGGCTGATTTAACTTGATGCGAACTTTTCCCTAATTAGTTCTGGAATTATTTTAACCCCGCTAAATTAATGATTTTTATTTTTCTCAAAAAATTACACATTTTATTTATTTATTTTATTTATTTATTGGTTCTTTTGTAATAAATAATCCCTATTGGCCAATAAACATATTACAAAGCGTATTGAATTCCATTTTTCCTTCAAATAAAAAACAAATGTTCTTCCGTGGAATTTAATTAGTTCAATTCTTATTGATGCTTTTAAAATCGTCAAGAAATTAATGAAAATAATGGAAAAAATTGAATTGTTACACAGCAGGTGCCCACACCCACCCTATACGAGGTTCAATTGAAGAACTCGCACATGACTGAATGAAATTCTTAAGAATGTTTTTTTTTTTTTCTTCTTAACTTATGTGCACACAACCTCATGTAGCTCAAGTTGTATGTATGCATATATGTGTAAATTGCAAGAAATTCTTCGCATGTGCGACAAAACAGAAGATATTAATTACATCCATGGGGGCGCCATTGAAGTTGGCCCAATCCCTTGCCGAATAATAGTCCTATGCACCACTTAATTTATGCTCTCCCAAGCTATTCACAGAAGTCAAATCAATGTGCAAATATTAAGGTTGGAGCACAAAGTAGTCGAATAATAAAATAGGCAATAACAATAATCAGATAATTAGCTTCATTTTGATTTTCCATCCGATAGTAAACATTATGGTTGCCTCTCCAAGAGGCAACTTAAGATTCGACATCCCCTACCACTAGCACTGTGTTAATATCCATTTATATTCCTTATGCTCGACAAGCTAACGAGCTAAAGGAAAATCGAAGCAAACTTAATCCTTAAAAATTCTTTTTTATTGTGGCAGCAAATAAAATCTACAGCAGAAGAGTTTGTCAGCATTGTTGTCTGAGTTGAGGAGTGAAGCTTGGCAAACGGAAAATTATTTCATTTCCGGCGCAGTTAAAAATAAGCAAAGCAAACACATGAGAAACCACACACACATAAACGAAGATCGAAGTAAATCACGTTCGAACATTATTTGTTTCTTTCTTTTTCAAATTTAAGCTGATTGTTTACGATTTTGTAATTTAATTTGTTAAATATTTTAATTGGCAAATACACACAGACGCTCAAGCACGATAATCGAATTATTTTGCGCTGTTCCCGCAAGAATTGTCTTCTCTAGCGATCGATTTCAATGTGGTTTGTTCCCGTCGTTTTTTGCTAATTTAGTTAATTTATTCAAAAGCACAAAGGCTCTTTCACACACACACTCGCACGCACGCACACGCACACTCGCATTTACACACTCATACAGATACATAGTGGCGCTTTACAATTAGCACTAATGTGAATTTATTACGCTAATTCTGTTGGCGCGAAAAGCACGCACGGCGTCCAGAGGCGTTTTCAATGGCGGTACAGATGCAGCTTCCGGCACGCACATAATTGACACACAATCAATCAATCAACTTTTGGACACGTCGGCAAGCGTTTTGACACGTTTGTCCCGTAATCCATTTAACAGAAACAGAATCTGTAACGGCCGAACATGCCAGTGCAACGATTATCTTTCCGTGTCCTCGTTTTATTTTCCGTTTACGCTTCGTTCTTACCCGCGAAACGAGCTTGGCACATTTTCGAAAATAAACCAATTCGCGATGATTCGCGTAACAAAATATTTCGCACTTGAGGTTTTTGTTTTTGATAAACAATTATTTTTATTTTCAATCGTTTAGTTGAACGACTTCACCCTGCTGTCTTCCGTCGATTCAGCAACATCAACACGGTTATCACCAACATCAGAAAAAGTACACAACACAGAACGAAATCAACGCAATGGCAATGTCAATTGTTGCACCGACACGATCCCAACGTATCCAGTAGGTCTGCTTGACTGAAGGTTAAGCATGATGTCGCCATAGCTCGAAGTGGCTGCCACCCGTTGGTTAGAATTGTAAATGTTGCCGTCTCTTGAATTTCGAATACTCTCAGCAACATTTGAGTAACAATTGAAACTGCGCCGGACACAGCGATTTCAATTGGGGGGGGGTGAGCAAGAGCAAATTGTCAGATAAGGAAAAACCTACCTAAAGAGAACATGTGGTGAAAAATGCTCAACCAGAGAATGAAAACAAAGTAGGAAAATCGAATTGAATGTAGGAAAATATATCTCTTATACGACAGAAGCACGTGTACTCTATGTTGGTATCCAGGCAGCAAGCTAATCGAAATTAAGAACTCATCAAAACTTGATTTCATTAAGAATCAAAGAAAAATATTTGTCGATTGTGTCCCTATCAACTTAATTATATTATTTAGAAATATCTTAATATTGGATCAAGATGATGATGAGCAGTGCTTCAAAGTTGCATATATTTATATATATTGTATATTGTATATTGATGGTATATAATAAGTAATATGAAATGGATAGCTTCTAGGCGATTATTGCAAGTTACGGCTTTCAGGCGTTATAAAAGAAAATGTAGAGAAGCTACCCAAAGGTCAAAATAATGAACGAAATCTAATGGTCGGCTCTAAGAAATTTGGCTCCCTTAGAAATTTGGTTATAAGACTGCAGAAAAGAATATTTCCAAAAATGCAATCCCATTTAGAGTATTTGATAACATAACTTCACTTTTTTCAGTAAACCTATGTATTATGTTCTCTTTATTAAAATCACACTCTTATTTTAAACAATACACACTTGAATAATACTAAAAAATAATTTTGATATCAACCTAAAGCTATAATTCAATAATATTTAAATAAGGCGTCATCCTGCCAAAATACTCACGTAAGCTGAAAGGGGGAATATATCAAGGAATGTCTGAAAGCGGTATTCATGTAGAAGATTTGAATTAATAAAAGCAAAGCTGTCGTGTCGTCTCCTTTGAGAGATTACTTTAGTAGATTTCTACAAACATACATTAAAAGTCGGTATTGCACATACACGTACATTCGACAGAGAACTTCATTGCGTTTTCACATTACATCGAAATGTTTCATATTAACACGTATTTAATTTTCATCGAGATTCATTTCAAAGGCAGCTCATTGAACCTGAGGGCATTCAGACCTGGCAGCAACTGTTGCCTGCCATGTTCAACGTTAAACCATCAACTATGTTTTGGAGTTACCGAGTACGAATCGAGTATCTATGTGTTTGCATTCGAATGTGTGCACGAATTTCCTTTGAAATAAATTTCACGTATAATCATTCGGAATAGCCAGGGCATAGGTTAATACACTGGCACTGATGTTGTTGCATAAATTAGTGTACGTTTGTGTATGTGGCCAACATTAGGATAAATGGCATTTGAGCGAGAAAAGGGGTGAGCAAAGAGGTATTTTTGTACTATTGGAATTTAAATTTTAAATAATTGTTAGTTTTTAATCATTGGCTGGCCTTTTTGTTGTTATACCGCTGTGGCTAGTTTTTATGTTCGCCTTAATTCGCATGTTTTAATTTTAATTTATTTAAGAACATGTTTTATACCAAACCAATGGATTTGATTTTTTTGTCCCTTCCATACATTAAGGGTTTTATTGTGTATTGGAGTAATTATAAAATTTTTAACCAACTTTTTAACCTTTTTTAATCACTATTTATGCTTAAGAAGAACATTTGTAATACATTATTATTTTTATATGAGTATATGTGCAATTTTTATTAAGTTTGATAAATACGCACAAAATGTTCAAGAAAAACAATGGTAATGTTTAAGAACGATTGAGTAAATTAATATTCCCACTTGTATTAAATAAAAATTATATTTTCAGGCACATTTTATTTTATTTACAATGGGAAACAATATTATGTTTTATTACAATAACAAAATGGTAAATAAAAATAAAGATTCTCCAACAAGAGAACAATTATAAACGACGATACACTATAGAGATGCTCCACATAATCAACACACCCATGCAAAAGAGACTCAACTATAAAACGGACACTGATAATTGCGCTCATATCTATAAACACTTAATTAAACAAAACATTAGTTGACGAGAGCAGCTTTAACCAAGTACCCTTTATTGCCACGGGTAATAAATAAATAATTAATTTTTAAATAACTTGTTTAATGTTTAATTGTTGTTATTCGTTGTTTTTCATTGTGTAAAAAGTAATGTTTAAGTTTTGTTTATGTAAATGTGTTTTTTCATATATTTTGTAGGTCCTGAGGATGACTAACAAATTTAGTCGAAATATTGACAAAAATAAAAATTTATAAAAATAAATATATAACCAAGTTTTTATTTTAATACGGCCAAAGCCTACATAAAATACAAAAATTAATAAAAAAGTAAATAAAAATCTTTAAAGGAAAGTTATCCTTTTCTTTTTTAAAAGAAAAAAACTTAACTTAACATTTTCATCTTTTTTCATTGCTGCAATTCCTCACTTTATAACTTAATGTCTTTATTTACTCATTTTAATGCAAAATTATTGCAAACTGGATGTAAATAAAGATCTGTGGGTAACAAATGACGTATACAAAACAGCTGATCGCTGTGAGAAAATAACGGACCTGCGCAATGCGCAATCTATTCTCTATGATTATTGGGTAATGTTTATAAAACTAATATTAATTAACATTGTATAGTTGTTTCAACTGCTTTTTGTAGAAGTGTATTTTTTGGATTTAATAAATGGTAGTGTTTCTTATAAAATTTTAGTTAACAGAGACAAAAATTTGGTGAAGCGCATCATGAAACCGCCTAATACTTTATTTAAAAAATCGAGTAGCGGCCGTGGGCAGAACGAAGTAAATTTTACAATTTTTGGGTCAAAAATGGTAAAACTGTTTAAAGCGTGTAAGTAAGAAGAGATATCTCAAATACAGAGAAATACACAAAAAGTACCGGCACGCATTTCTAAAATTATGTAAACTGTCAAATAAAATCGTTTATTGGATATATAGTATCGGCAGTGCAGACGACATGTTAAAAATGTTTAACAATATTGAAAAAAATTCTGAAATTAACTCTCAAAATATAATAGTTTTTTTATTAAAAAATAAAATTTTGTTTAAATTTTTAAAAAAGGTTTTTATTAACATTTATGTTTAGATTTAACACAATTTATCATGATTAGCTGATTTTTTGCAGTTTGACACTTTTCCCATTTTTAACAGAAGAAATTTCTCGGACTAAAACTTGCAAATTTTGTTAGAGTGGGACATTTCTTACTCTCTCGATTGCACTCTCTTCTACCATTTTTTCGAGTACGGGAACACTTTTCGGACTTAAACCTGAAAAATTGGTAAATTGGTAAAACTTTACAGCAAGGGAACAGACCTAATGTAAAGCCGCAGAAAGTAAATAATGTTATGTTCGGAGTTGGCATAAAACTAGTAGGTCCAGTTTTCGATCATTTGTCAAATCAACAATATCAACAAATATCTAGTTACAATCAGAACACAATTGATCATATAAAGCCCCATCAACATTTTTAAACATAAAGAACTAATATTGGAACAAACAAAATGCATGAATTTTGAGTTTCAGCGTTAAACTGGGTCATTTTGCCTAGACACCTGACACTAGACTGGAATTCACCAAAATTACCAGACTTGAAATTTTATCTAATATATGATCATCGCGTAAACCGATTTTATGGTATACAAGTAATTATTCAAAATTTTCACTGAGAAAAATTCTTCATCAGTGAATTATTCTATTTATATATAAGTATTTCTATTTATCTCATTTCAACTTAAATTCTAATTTCTAATTAAGTATTTATATATTGAAATATTGAAGAAACAAGAGTTAACTTTCTGAACGTTTTACATGTCACTGAAGCGAACTGCTGCACATTCTCTTACTGAGGTCAATAAAGCGGTCGCAAAAATCTTACTGAAGGTAATCATTGAATCCGTATTTAGGTCTTACGTTTACATTTTAGGTAATTTGAGGACGGAAGTTTTAAGAACGAATATAATGTGAACTTCAACAATGAATATAAAACTTAAGCTACACAAAATACCTTTCCTATAGGTTCCTATAGTTTCCGTTCTTATCAAAATAATTATGCGCCAGAGCAATTTGATACCTAACCGAAATCACAGTAGATTTTTTCAATTATCAATTAAAAAAAAATAAAAAATACGTCTGAACAGCTTGAATTGACTGTCAGACCGTCTCTAAGCTATTGACCCGGATGTAAACAATCCGACAACACAACCAAGATTAATCACTTAATCCAATGTGATTATTCCAAATTATCACCAATGACAAATAATTGCGTACAAATGGTTTTTGAGGTCCCATTTGGCAGTAGAGTACAACGAGCTAAAAGCACTTTCATTTCTCGCTCAGTGATTTTAAAACAGAATAGAAACAAACTGTGAGAGCGTCACAACCCATGCAACAATGTCGACCGTAGCACAATTAATCACTAGGTTTATATTTTTAGTCTCGCGAGGCGTAAAATTTTTTCGTCTCAGAAGCATCAAAACATGAAAACGTCACAAAACACCGTCTACCACTTGGCTAGCTAAATATCCACCACCCACTACGTCGCTGCATTGACACCGCATAATTGCACCCAATAACTTCGCACATCCATCCACACACAGATAGACGGCAATTAGCTTGTGTCAGAAGCCATGACAAACAGATTATTCAAATATTTCAATCCCTTTGTGCTCGAACTGTGCGCCACCGACACCGAAAGTAGGGACAAACGACCGTTGACGTTGGAGCCGCAGGCAAACCTTTGACAGCACAAGGCATAGTTGTAACATTGTCAAAACATTAATCAAATGAAAGTGGAAATAAAAACGAAAGCTAAAACCAAATGACGAAGGAAAAAGAACAAACAACAAAGATTTGTAAAACTGGAAAAAGTTCAATCCGACATGACAGCCCTTTGACAACTGCAATGAATGCGCAGATGGAGCATAAGCTCTGTACTGGCAAGAACGCGTGTGAAAACTGAGCTCGATGACACAGCACATTGCTATGGAGGCGGTTATGTCCATGTGCCAAGCCCACCACCATTTGTCTGCCACTCCATGCAGTTCTGAGCAGTGGTTCCAGCAGACAATGCGACATTTAGCAACACCAACGACATCCATAACAACAACTGGCATGTCTACCACTTCGGTGGTACAAGTGTTGGCGCTACTTTCAACAACAACATGACGACCATCATAAACTGGAAATCTTTTGAAACGCCTTTTGGGAGGGTGTTCATCGGTTACCACAAGCTTATGAGTTTTTAAGGACAACGTGCTGTTGCTGCCTTTCCCTCAAATACTTGGTGGTCAGACACCATGTGGCGTTATTATTCGGCAGCAAGCACTAGCTATCCGGATGTCGATGTGTAGATGTGAATGGTTCTGAGGATTCATGTAATTTTTGTGTTTGTGCTTTGTCGGATCCTTGCTCTAGCTTTGAACACAATGTAGACTAGTTTAGCCGGACCGACTGAGTATGATGGTAGAAAAATAACAAGATTCTGATTTCCTTCTCACAGTGTGTGAGCTTGATTCAGAAAATTGATTTATTCATTTTGTAATTAATTTGGTAGTTTATTGGAAATTACTGCAGTGATTAAATGAAATGTAATAACTGTGATTTGAATTTAAGCATCTGTGTCTTGTATCTAATAACTTGTACTTATGCAGAGAAGCTGTGATACAGAAATGAAATTTGTGGAGACGATACGGATGGTGAATGCAAAAGAACCTTAGTCAACAAAAGTGCCTTAAAGTAATTTTTTGGCCATGTCATTTCAACTTCGGGAATTTAATCTATCAGCACATTTATGTTCTATAGATTGTTAATATATCATGGACAGTTATTTTTTTTTAGGTGATTTTTGACAGGTGATTTTTAACTTTATTCATGAAAAATTCTACATGCGGAATTTAAAACACAAATTTGTAATTATGTAACATGATTGAGTATTACGATTAACAACTATCTTATTATGATATCCCCAAATATTCAATAACATTATATATCAGTGTAGTTATTGGGCTAAACGGAAAAAACAAAAATGACGCCTTGAATTGTTATGGGAAAGGTATGCATGGAAGCATGAGTTCAGATCCACTCAGATTGTAACAAATAAAATTTCCCCCATATGGGTACCATTATAGGTCCTTCATGGGCTTACTTCTATTGGTTATTTGAAAAAAGTAAAGGTACAATTTTCTATTTTAAATGGAATGAGTACCAAAGTAAGAACATCTTCGACATCAAAAATGAAATTGTCAACAATTTTTCTAGTTCTTAAAGACTATATGTGACAGAGAAAAAATAAGTTCAGATTTTTAGTCGACGTCCTTAAATTATTTTCTAAAAGTTGGCAAATTTGCATATTATAGCAAAAGTAAAAATATTGCTGATATCAACCATTATGTTGATATGTTCATATGCTATTTTAAACGTCTCTAACCACAATAATCTATGGTCTTGCCTAAATTTTTGGGTGAATTCTTAATTTAAGAGTTGAGTTCAATTATTATTAAATTTCCAGTACACAACATGATCACACTCACATGATGTTGCAAAACGATCAAACCTGATCTTCGGTAGCATGATCATATATTCGAGAATAAAAATTTAACAATTTACTCCAAAGTTGGAAGATAATAAAAACAAATTGGTCATTTGAGGCTTCATTTCCTTCTTTACGCTCTCTAAGAAAAAAACGATACTATGTTTGTTTATTTATTTATCCCAATATTAACCATTGTGAAAACAGTAACCCATTAAGCATTTTCAAAAACGGATACGATTACACACACTTTCTCCGACAACCTTGAAATAACCTCTTATTTACTTAAAAAAATAAGGAAACACTTAAGAATTTAAGAATATACATATTAACAAACTTCAAAACAATCTTGCAAATGTATTTCTCGTATTGCCTGTGAACATAATCAATAGTGTATTAAAATTTTAAGCTATCTCTTAAAACAATACTACACAAGAAAACGTTTCAACCGAGACGAACCGTTTTCCCTAATGCGATTATCCTCAAATGTTTCACAGCTTAGGAAGGAAGCTTAGCGAATCAAAACAAATGTATTCATTCGAAATAGTCTTGACAACACGATGCCACAAGAGCTCTTTCCTGTCCCAACCTGACACAATGTTGAATTTCCCAGACGACATTAAAGACAGACAAACAAAAATTATTAAAGATATACGTGCGGCGTCGCCTCGAAAATCGCACTTACAGCTACACAAACAGAACAATGTTATATGTTGGTTTTTTATATTAGTATCATGGCAAACGTGGCGCGTCGTTCGTTTTATGTAGAGAAACGGAAAACTTCAAAACATAAAATTAAGGTGCTCCTTCCTTTCAGTCTTCCTTCCTTAGTTCCATCCTTTCATCCTTCTTTTCATTCTTCCATCTGAGCATACTTTTCGACACACGTGCGTCTGCGGTTAGTTTTGAGGTTTGCTACGAAGTCATCTACCAATTTTGGAGCGCGGGCTATCGATGAAGCTGATGATTTGTTACCTTTGATGGTAATACGCGGGTAGGCACCACTAACTGCCGTGCGTGCTAATTCCGCCGACAACCTCCGAATGAATCTACCGTTTCCAGCTAAGCTTTAAATTGAACTCGGATGTATCCGACGCACAAGTGTAAATGTTTCGAGTGATTCATTTGTTTTTTTTTTTCCTAATGTTCCAGAACGTCTTCATCCATCAGACTCGCGCCACTTTTGTATGTAAAGTCATTAAGTATGGGGAGCTTACTTTAAAGTGCTGCTAAACGCATGGAAATCAGGGGAGGTTTGCCAGCGTCGGTGAAGCAGATGATTACTAGAGTTTTGCGGTTTGGTTGGGAGCAACCACAGAACATATAATTACATGTTTTTGTCAGGGGAGTTTAAAATAGACGATGCGCACTCACACATTGATGCACACTCTATGTTCGTTAATCAGTTGTTATGTGCAGCAAATGATTCCATGCAACAGTAGGTAGCTTAATTTGGGTCTATATTTAGATGCTTGGTGTTGGATGTGACACTGAAAACAGGTCATAAGAACCATCATTTTATCATAAGTCTGTCAGTGCTGTTGCCATGGACGCATTTAAACGCTTTAATGTAAGCATTAATTGAAGACAGTATTTTGAAAGGACGACGATAAATTTATAGCATCGAATGAAACGTAAATTAAACATTCAACTTATTCAAGGGACCTTAATTTGTTAAACAAATCGTAAATAGGCCTTACATATTTTGTTATATTGTTGGTACAAAAAAAGAAAAAAAAATATAATAAATAAGAGTGTGCGTTCCTTCTTGGGACAAAACTGTTGTTAGGATTTATTTGACACCACCACCAAAGTAAAAAGTGCATTGAAGTAAATCACATCTTCAGATTTTATAAATAATCCTTCTTAGTAATCAAAAAAATTATATTTATGTTTTTAATGCTGTATCGTGTTTTGTTTTTTTCAAAGACTAAGAAAGTTGAAGAATTATGAATCTAACTAATTATTGTTCCCTTATAAATATTGGTTTTTTATTGATAAAGTACTAGTTGCTTGTTTCTTATGAAATTGATTTACCAAAAATGACTTATTACCAAATAGACAAAATATTTGTTTTTTATTTTTTATACACTATTGATAACGGCAGTCGATTGCTATTAATTTCGCCATTAAGTTCAATTTGAAAGCATATTAAAAAAAAATACCTGAGAAATCAATGTTACTATATTCCTTAAGTACATCTTTACATATACACAAAATCTGAAATTACTATCATGAACCAGACCAAAGTTATGACACAAAAGACATGGAACTTATATGGTGATTGAAAATTTAAAAGTAAGCTTTTTCAAAACGTTGGTCATGATCAATAAGTCATGATCAATAAGACTTAAGTTGTTATTGATCATGAATTATAAAGGTAATATACTCGTAATCCAACATTTTAAATATTAATTTTTAACGTAGAATACTTCATTCTCGAAGGTAAGTAGGGTGGTTGATAGTGATCAGGTGTCGGTATTTAGGTCACAATTTGAGCCTTTGGTGTGCCTAAAGTACTGATCGTACAATGTTGATGTTAGCACTTGTTGGTCTGCTTGATCCTCACTGGGAGAAAAGTGCATGTTTGAACTCTCTAAATTATATAAACTTCACACAATAACATGAAACATTTGATGTTTTTGTTTGCTTAAGTTTGCTACCTATTTATCGACAGTTTCCGGTTTTATCGACAAAACCATAAAATTTGTATGGGAGCCCCTTTAAGGAGTGTTCGGAGGGAATAGGTGTCCAAGGCAAAAATGTTCCTTTTGCAAAAGTAATGGGGGTCGGCCATATATATTAACCCTCTGCGGCACTATCTTAAAGGTCATATGCTCAGGTGTATGGAATAAACAAACAAAAACCAAAAAAATTTGTATGGGAGCTCCCCCTAAGGAGTGGTCGGAGGGAATAGGTGTCAAAGGCAAAAATGTTCCTTTTGCAAAGGTAATGGGGGTCGGTGATACATATTAACTCTCTCCGGCACTCTTTTAAAGGTCATATGCTCAGGTGTATGGAATAAATATTTTGCTAAATATTTTTTAAAAAAGATGTCATCAAAAGCGAATTGAATAATTATACGTCTCGTGTTGCGACATAGTCGAAACTACTGTATCGTATTTACTTTGGATTCGTAATCAGCATCCTCAAAACCGCAAGAAATAAAATTTGAACTGGTGTTATAGAATTCAGTATATTTTTGGATAGCCAATTTGGATAGCATCCGCCATTTTTATTTTTTAATGTTTCACTCCATATTCGTGATAAGCGGCCCAAAAACCCCGGAGTGTCATTTTTGTCCCAATTTATTTTGACAACAGTCACCCTAGCTTTTTAGACTCTAGCTTTCAAACGCAAAGTTATCATGTTCTTGTATAGTAAGATTCTACTACGTACACAATAGACATCAGGTCGATCAATAGTCGATCAATAGCCTGCAGCATGCAACCTTCCAATACTTGACCTGTTGGGTGCATATATACAATACAAGGTGTTTGTTTTTGAAAAACTTTTTTTACTAAATAAAAAAAAAATGATTTTGAGTAATGGAAATCTTTATTTGGATCTTTACAATTTTTTTCTGTTAAGTGTAAAAGATGATATCCGTCATTTACCCGTTTAAAGTGAATTAAAGTGTTAATTGTTCGCATTCCTGTCGAATATTCTTCTTATGGTCTGCGATTGCTTGAGGCTTATTGGCATAAACCCGTGGCTTCAAGTAACCCCAAAGAAAGAAGTCTGGGATGGTCGGGCGATTTTGCTGGCCATGCCAAATCACCAAAACTGGAGATTACCCGACCAGGAAACGCTTTCTTCACAATATCCATTAATTATTCCACGCTTTTCCGCAGTATAGCGCTCTATTGCTTGCCTATTTGTATTCTGCAGCTGTCTAGTTCACAAATGTCAAATATGATTGACGTACGACGCCATATGCGAAAATTATAATATCTTCCGATAGGGTGATTAACTTTGCGCCACCTCGTATATATATATATATATATTTTTTTTTTTTAGAAGAAAAAAGTTCTGTAACACAATGTAATAAAATATACAACATGTTTCTAAAATAAATAAATTCATTAAGTAATGGAAAAAACTTCTTATACTGAACGTCCAGTTTTGCTTTGTGGTCAAATAACAGTTTTTTTATAGGTAGTACTTGTAATAATCTCTTTAAGTACTACTTATATCTGGTATATACTTATATCTTCAGTTACTAGTATTTTTTCCTTAGTATTTTCCAAAACTAAATTAAATTTATTGTTGAATTTTTTTGTGTTGTATTCAATTTCTTTAAAGGACCTTTGCAACGATAAGTTGTTTATATATTCTTATGGGTATATTATCACAGTTGGAGGTGAAACAATTAAGAATGTTTTAAAGATTTTCCTAATATTTTTCACTTCGACATCAATTTGTGGATTCATTTCGATTTTAGCTTTTTTTCCCCTTTTGTATTTAGATTTTTTTGCAACTGTACATCTTTGCCTTTGCATCTGAAGATGTAAGTGCTAAATAATAGTCATGTATTTTTTACTCAGTGCATTCGACCGTTTAAGTCAAACACTTAAATAGCTTAACCAGCAAATCCTCCTGTCTAGCATGTCTCTATCCACTGACAGTTTTGCGAAATTCATGTTTTAATGCAGTTTGCAGACTAGGCAGTTTGGTTGCATGAATTTGCATAATTCACCCAGATAAAACTGTTAAGTGACAAATCAGAATCTCCTCGCTGTCAATTTGTTTTATGGAAATTTACTGAATGTCCGTAGCCATATGATGGGAAGGAAGGAAGGATAGCTCTGTTAACATAAATTCGTTAAATTTTGTTTTTACTTAATTGAGATACTAACAACTTCAGCTTAAAGTTGGACGACATGTTTGCTAATAGTATTTGTATTGTTTCAGGAAATCTCGTAAATTTAAAATGATTTTATTGAAAGCTTGAAACTTCATAATTTTAATTGTCATTTATGTAATTAATTAAAAATATATTTGACAATATTAACTTGAAAATTTAAGATATTTAATAGTTACATATAAATGAGAGCGTTTCAAAAACAAGCACTTTGCTGATAGCTGCTTACTATACTTGCCTCTCTTCATTTAATTCTTACAAAAAATATTGGTTGATTTGAGTAAAGAACAGCTATAAGACTCATGATAAATATCACTTTAGGCTACAATTTCATGAATGAGAATTAGGGTATGCAAAACCGGTTCGAATTATTCGGTGTTTCGGTTTTTTGTTTTATTATTCGAACCGGTTTTTTTAAAAATCGCAATTTTCAAATAATTCGAAAACCGGTTTTTTGGCTCGAATTATTCGACTGCTCGAATAGTTCAGAAATATATAAATTCAGAATTGAAAATTGTAAAATTTTACGTTTTTACATTTCACTAACGTTTCTAACATATCTTATCTCTGGCTTCTATTTAATTTTATTTGAGCTCGTTTAAGCATATGCTTTCATTGCTTTCATTCCTTTCATTGGTCATTTCTTTTTGCTTTCTTTTGTTAAAACAGCATTTACAAGCGGCTGGCGTATTTAATGTATGTTAAACATGATTTTTAGTTTATAATGCATTCTTTTTAAAAAAAAATTTTGAATTATCAACAGCTTGACATGAACTCAGAAGTCTGGAAGTATTTTAAAAAAGATAGGAAATTCAACAAGGCTTATTGTACGAAATGCCCAAAAAAATCTAAAGGCATTAAGTACAAATATAGAAATAATTATTAAAAGATATAAAATATGTGTTAAAAAGATTGTAAGAAAAACTCGAAACATAATTCTACCCAGTGAATCAAAACTACAATTTTCGAATTCATTTATGAACCATTTCGGGTAGAAACGTTCAATTTCGACACTCATATATGAAACTTTTTTGTATCATTTTTCGGACTAAAATGTCTCCCAAAAATTAACCTGATTTGTTAGGAAATGAGTTAAAAAATAACCATAAATTTTAGTTTTTTGCTCGGAAATTACTTAACACATTGAGTGCCATGGCTACACGTTTTCGTGCGACACCTAATACTTCCTGGGGTGCCACGTCGCACGTTTTCGTACGACAGGCATTGTCTGGCCTTAGATATTGTCGTGCGTTTCTGTGTGACTCTACAGGGTTTTTTTAATGTGTTTCTAGTACCCTAATGTTTGCCCTAAATTTTTGATCAAGTTTCATAGAGATATCTTAATTTTTTGCGGTTTTATGATAAAAACTCGGAGGTTCTTTTTAATTTTGAAAATTTATTGGAATTCATTCGATATTTCGGAAAAAAAAAGTATAAAAAAGATACAAAAATATTAAAATTAGGATATGATCATTTCAATTTACATTAATTCTTTAGATGTGCATATTTCGGAAAGCAATCAATGTACAATTGGGGAGTGTTGGGGCATTGCGGACAGTACGTAGTTGTCCTTTTGATATTCTTTCTTGCTTCCTTTCGACTAAATTTTCTTTTTGCTTCAGCGTAGCATAAAGCGCAAGCACGTCGGATGGTTTTATTATTTTCATCTACTCTTTTTCTGATAATATGTTTTGATTGCGATACAGGCTGAGGGGATGTGAGATTTAGCAGGTCCTTAGCAATGCGTTCACGGAATGTTCGTATATTAATGTTTTTATTCGTAGCTGCTTTATACACAGTAAAGGCATTTACCACGGAAAGTCCGAGTAAAAGTTCAATTCCCAGCTTTCGATACCATTTTAACCCTTTGCGAAGGGTATTTGAGTAAGAAGCCATTTGGTCGGAAAGATCAATGCCTGCTTTCCCCTTATTATATTCTAGCACAGCCAATGGCTTTTCTGTTGCTCGTCTGTTACGTCTCGCTCCTCGACTAGTTGAAGGCTCTTCAGGATTACGTGCTCCATCTGTTGTGGATACCATTATCGGGGCATGTTTCGTAGATAGCATTCTGACGTCGCGTTTACCTTTCCACTTCAGAACAACTATACCATTGGGATCTTCTCTAGCCACTACTTCGCCTTTCTTTATTCACCAAACCCATCCACAAAAGAAGGCCAAGGAACTTCTTCATTTCAAAATCTGTTGTTGGTATCCAATTTTTTTTTCGAGAAAATCTGGTAACAGCACCTTTATTTACATATTCCTCCGCATACTTATTTGTTTCTGATACAATTAATTCAATAACGTCCTTGTCAACAAATAGGAGAAATGCATCCAAACAGGAAATATCTGTTCTAATAGACTGTTGCAAGCCTGATCGCCCAGTGAATGTAAAAGTTTTCTGACGAGAACTAAATTCAGTCCAAATGTTTGTTTCGGAAGAACCGACTACGTTTGACAATGCTGTTGGCTCGTCCTCATCCATGTCCTCATCCATGTCCCAGTCGTCTTCAGTATCGCTGTTATAAATGTTATCAATGTTATTAGTATCATTGTTATTATCAGAGTCAGTGTCCGAGTCATCTGGTAGCCAGTTCTCATCAATCAACTCATCGCATGAAAAATCACCATCATCACTTTCTTCCAACGCTTCACGTATTTCACGATCTCTAAGGTTTCGCTTCGGCATTTTTCTAATTCAAATCTACAAACATAAAACAAAATAAAGAAAAATAAAAATAAAAAACAAAGAAAATAAAGAAAAATAAATATAAAGAAAACAAAAAAAGAAGACAAATAAAAATAAAAAATAGCACAAAATAAAAATAAAAACAGATATAATAAAAAATTTAAATAAATGTAAAGAATAATGCGTAAAAAGAAAAAAAAATTAAGAAATAGCAAAAAAAAACGCGTCGCACATTTTCGTACGACAGTGATTTTTACGATTGCAATTCCGTCGTGCAGTGCCACGTCGTACAGAAACGTGCGACATAAAAAAACCGTTATAAAATCCAAAATAAACCACAAAATTATCCGGGATTGGCGCAGAACTGAATATTTTCTACTTTTACACCAGTTTAAAGCAAAAAATGTGCTTGGCACCCGGGGAAGGTTTTCGTCAAAACCCCTTGGCACTCAATGTGTTAAAAAAGAACCATAGAAAACTAAATAAATTTTTTTATGAATTTCGAAAAAGAAGTTCAGTTTTTATTTTTGGGAAAAATTTTCACGAATTTTATCTTCTATAGCAAGCACTTTTAAGCAACAAAATAAAAAATCAAAAATTAAAAAAAAATTCGACCCAAACACTTGAAAAACTCTCACCTTACGCAAAACTTCGCTTATAGTACAGTGGATAGTACTGCATAAGTACCTTTATCTAATTTATTAAAAAATAGTTGCGGGTTTTCCCGGTTTTTTTCTGGTCGAATAATTCGAAAACCGGTTTTGTAAAAATTTTACTATTCGAAACAGGGTTTTTTTATAATGTCGAATAGTTGCATACCCTAATGAGAATAATGCACCATGTACTCACAATAATAACTAAGTGAGTTAGGGTATTCACAAGGTGTGCTATCATGTCATATTATCATATTGTAATAAAATTTTATACTAGTTTAAAAATGTAGATGTTGCCTTCCATATAAAAATAGTACTAAAATATTACAACCCTAAAAGATATGTTTATTGAGTGTGGTATTCAATAACGTCCAAATCATGCTTCTTGCACAAACCGGCTATTATTTTGTCTTTTTCGCTTTCTTTTGGCATTGTGATAACAAATATTTATTTTAATTTGTTTTGCATAAGTTGATTGAGAGTTGAAATAGCACAATAATTTATGATAGGTTGTTCACACTAGTTGTAAATTTTTATGTTTTCAACTTAAGACATTTGACTTTATGAGACCTTGTGAATACCCTAAGTATATCACCAATAAGGGAGTCATTTTGGCAGATCTAAAATAGTGAATGAAGCTGGGAGTCTAGAATGTTTATCGAAAATATATAAATTATAAAGCAAACATTATTTTTATGTTTAAATTTTCATTGATGATCAATTCAATGGTAAATTATGACCAAAAAATAAAATTTTGTGGATTTTTTTTGTCTTGAATTAAAAGAGAAGATGTTAATATGATTGATATACTTTGAATAATTTTGACATAAATCGATTTCACCTTTTACCTAATACCATAAGAAATGATAATGGAATTCGAATTACATTCGATTAATATTGTAATTGAAATTTACGTATCTTGAAGACGAAAAAAACCTGATTTATTGAGTTGCGATTCTTAAAGTTTTTGACTGGGATCAATTCAACAAAAAATGGGTTTCTTAATTATCTTCACTTAAAAGAAAGGTTATTTTTTAAATAAAACAAATATACCCTACTTTGTAATAAACATGAGTTGCGCATGTGTTGATGACTGGAACTGATCATATGCTTCCAATTCTTTATAATTTATTTTACAATTTTGGAACTTCAGCCTTAACAAGATAGAAATGCACAGGTTGTTACATATATTTCGGGAATAAATAGAAAGACAGAACTTTTTCTTTATTGTTTTTCGAAATATTCTACTTAAGAATTATATATTTTTGCATGCGTTCGAATCATTTGTGATAGCATTTATCCCATTCCGTTAGCGGTATCTCCAAAACATAGTTTTTCTAGCTTCTTCTGGCGTCGAAATTTGTTGTCCAAGCAGTTTGCCCTTAATGTGCGGGAACAAAAATTAGTCATTAGGTACCAAATTGGGAGTGTACGGCGGATGACCCACTAACTCAAGCTCGCATTGTCTTGATGAAGAATAATTTTTCGGCGATTGTTATTTTCCCTTATGTCATAAAATATTTCTTATTTCCTTCGTGTCTCAAGTTATTTATTATTTTCTTAAAAAAAAAATGTCTTATTTTTTCAAAATGAAAAAATTTGATCTATTTTTGATATATGTGTATTAACCTTGTACAACCCTCATGGCTCTGGTATGAGTCACAGTCTGGTCAAAAGTATTTTCAAACTATTTGCTTGACTGAATAACTGACATGTGTCTAAATGCACGTTTACCGGTTGCTAGTAAAGAAATTTATGCAGATGAACACTACTAGTCCAAAGTAAGCTGCTGTAATTTTTGCTGTGTAAAATCAAATCATCTCTCATCTATATAATTTTGTATTGATTCTTTCACAGATTCTCAATTATCTTTTTGTTAGCCACCTGTTAGTTAGGGCTCAGCTAAAAAAAAAAAGCAAAGGCTGTTTATTTCCATTATTAAAGAAATCGAATACAATCAAGGCAGCGCAATTCACGCTAATCAAATTCAACATTGTTCAGCATTACGTGCACCTGGTAGGCATCAACCCAGTTTGGCGAAAATATGCTAATGATTCTTGCATTACTTTTATTGCCGTATTAAAATTTGGTATTTGAACAAATTGAATTTTCACGAGTGAAAAATAGCATGAACTTTATAAGAGTCAACACACAACACAGCAACCATATGAACCATTTAAGATACTTGGAACGTTGGAAGAAACTTGAAACAAACGAATAGAAGTGTGAGCACACTGAATTTAACAGATGAATCTTAAACGCGAGGACTTCAAAGGAATGAAATAAAGGGGGTAGAAACAATAGGTTTAAGATCTGCTCATTGAATGAAACGATTAATTGTTTGATTGTCCTTGAATTTTGATTGGTTTATAAAGAAGACACACGGATTATTTGTATGAAAAAACAATATATTTCAAAACTGTCAAGTGGACAGCTGTTTATAATACGCCTACACCTCTTGTTGATACACCTTTTACTTTCTTAAAAAAAGAATCTTAGAATCTTAAAAAAGAAATTGTGTTTAAACATTCACCTCTTTTTTTTATATATTTTATCCTGACTACACAGGATGTGAATATCACACATTTTCCTATATATTTGAAACTTTAATAATTTTAAAGTATTTCTAAGTGTACAGAATGCATTTAAATCAAGTGGATTGCAAAGTCTCTCAACTGCATTTCCATATCAGGTACTAAGTGAACTCTCCCCTATACTTTGAGCCAACCGATGGGTTTGGGTTTTTGTGGTGTCGACTTACAAGCATCCAAACAAACCGTATAGAATCGAGTCGACGACCGCTGCAAGGTGGATTCCAGTGTATTTGGAGTGGCTTAAGTGGATCTGTTCAACCGTGCAGCTAGCAATTGTGTTAAGCCGGAACTGATTTATGTTGAGCCATGAAATCGGCATCTGTTTTCTTGTGATTGCCCAAACTCATTCATATTTCGTCTTAAATTTTAGTATCTACTTATTTTATCATCCAGCACTAATTGACGAAAACATTTCGGCTTCCATTTGCGACCAGCTAAAGTCAACAGATTGCACGCATGTGCGTTCATCGCTCACGATTCCCGAAATCTTGATTGATTTAATTTGACTTGTAAGTGGTGTGTGGAGCGTTGCGGTTGAGAGTACCCCAGCCGGTATATGTACGTATCGCAACATTTTCATTGCTGTAATATTTATTTTTTATGACACTCATTTGAAAAGCGGTTCTTCTGATTTGTTGTGGAATTTAAAAATAAAATACACAAAGTGGTCATAAAAAATTCATATAACGTATGGCATACACACAACCGCCCGCACATTTAAGTTGTGCCAAGGTGGAGTGCGTGTCTGAAGTGTGACGCCGACTGTAGGAGAGACACGTCGCACGATGTGTCAACCTTAATAATTGCGTCGCGAGACGCATTCGTATGTATTCCGAAAATGCAACTAAAGCGGAACAAGCGGAGTACGCTCCGAACAATGAAATCCATCCGCAGGAATATGGGGTGTTTTTAATATATGAGCGAACATTAAACATATGCCTCTACTCGTATAAACATGTTTTTAACATATATTAATGGAATTTAAACATTAACACGAATAAATTTTTGCTAGGATAAAAAGATGCCGCTGTTGCTGGTGAATGGGACAGTATATCTTTAATAGAAACGGCGTCTTCAATATTAGAGAATATTCAAAATATTTGCATTTTGATTTTCATTTTTCGAATCAATATGAAAATGACTCAGTGTTTTTTATTGAATTTTGATGTATGATTAGTTTATGAAATTTTTTATTGGCGTTTTTTTCAATCAAAGAAAAAAACCAAAATAACCAAACACACTGCTCCTGAAACAACTTCAAGTTGACCTAAAATGGCAACGTAAACTGAATGTCTCCAAGTGTTTGTAATGTTTTTCTGATGAAATATCACTTTGAATTAAAATCCTAGCTGATTTCGTTTTGAAAATATCTCAATTTTTGCATTTTCACATGATTGAACCAACGTTTGCATTAGACAGCGCAATATATTCAAGTATAAAAGTGTTTATATATGTACGTATGTATATATATATATATATATATATATATATATATTATACCTACGTATGTGTGTGTGTGTGTGTGTGTCTGTGTGTGTGTAAAATATTGAGTATTGGGATATTGTTTCCACACCATCTATTGAGATAAATATCGCGGCGCGTTTTTTTTAAAGTGGTATCCCCTGTAGGCCTATTCCACTATCTGGTCCCGTCCATAAATTACGTAATAACTTTTATACGTAAATTGGGTCAAAGCCTCCAAAAAATATACATCTATCATATATTACAAATGTTGCGAAGTAAATGTGACTGCAGCATTTTTTAAGCGACTTGAGTAAGATGAATCTTCGATAAGATTTATTTTAAATCTTTCCCAATACTTTCTAAATTCCCTGTGAATCGATTCTCCAGCCTGCTCCGACCACAATCCCAAACCATCTCCATCAAGTTGTAAAACAAGAATGTACAATTTTATTCATTGTCTGAAAAGCACACTCAAAGGGCTTCAAGGCATAAGGTCCAACCGTTTCGTAAATATCGGGGTCATCAAGTTTTGCAGATTCCTTTAAAAGTTGTCTGCATGCATTGCCTTCAAAGATCTCTCCTTGATAATTTTTTGCCACTAGTTTCAACTTTGTGGGCCAAATCAATGCTTTTTCCCGCCCAACAAGAGGTACGATACCACTCCAAAACAAATGATTGACAAATCCCTGCAAAAGATGAAGTTCGGGAAGAACACATTTCTCTAAAACAAACATTTTTTCATCTTCATCACCTTCTTTTTCGACTAAGAGAGGATGATTTACCGTACTGTGGCATTCTTTTGCAAATTTTTTCTGATAGCCAAATTGCTTAAATTTTTTGAAATCTTGCTTTAAATTTTCGAATGTTTTTAAAAGTATATTGTTTATGTAATTGTTATTATTAAGTATATTGTAATTTATGGACGGGACCAGATAGTGGAATAGGCCTACAGGGGATACCACTTTAAAAAAAACGCGCCGCGATATTTATCTCAATAGATGGTGTGGAAACAATATCCCAATACTCAATATTTTACACACACACAGACACACACACACACACACACACACACATACGTAGGTATAATATATATATATATATATATATATATATATACATACGTACATATATAAACACTTTTATACTTGAATATATTGCGCTGTCTAATGCAAACGTTGGTTCAATCATGTGAAAATGCAAAAATTGAGATATTTTCAAAACGAAATCAGCTAGGATTTTAATTCAAAGTGATATTTCATCAGAAAAACGTTACAAACACTTGGAGACATTCAGTTTACGTTGCCATTTTAGGTCAACTTGAAGTTGTTTCAGGAGCAGTGTGCAAAGTAACCAAAATATCTTTGCTACAAAGAAAAGATGGTTGCACTAATGATTTATTCTTTAACTAAGCAACTGCTGCATCTTTGAAACAAAAGACTGAAGTTCTTTGAAGCTAAATCAATCAAAAAATATTTGCCGTAAAGATAAATTATTTACAATAACGATTTAATTCTTTGTTAACAAGAATTTGTTAACAAAGAAAAAAGTACGCAAAATCAACAAATTTTCTTTGTTTTCTTGAAGCTAAGCATCGTTGTTTCAAAGACAAAGTCTATAACTTTAAATAATTTTTTCTACAAAATCATATTTTTCTTAAAAATAAACACGCTTATAGTTCGCAGTTACTTTGTGGGCAATATGTACTATATAAGACAATTGATGTATTAATATGTATGAGTATTAATTAGCACTAGATTAGATCGTATAGATTAAGGGTCAAGGGGAAGGGGGAGGGGGTGGGATGGTGAGTGGAGAAGGGATGAGTAATAGAAAAAAAAGGCGGACATACAAAGATAGTATTAAGGAAATCGACTTTTTTAAAGACGTACATCTTTGTCACAAGAATTTAAGTCTTTGATATAAAGTATATTTTTCATGGGAATTTAACAACCTTTGTGCCTTTGCCGTAAGGATGTTTTATCTTTGGGCACAATCTAACCAATAAAAGTCTTTGTGGCAAAGTGTATTTTCTTTGGTTTTAAAAAATTTTTAAAAAACAGTACATATCTTTTTTTACTTTAAAGCACTATTCAAGTGCTTCACCAATTCTGTTTAATTTGTATCGGTTTAAAAATTAGATAATGATGATTGAAAGGTAATGATATCAAGTATTTAGTATCTCCTCAAATTATTTTACTACTCTTTTCTAATATCTTCAGTTTAGAAAAGCAATAACAAATAGAAGATTAGAAAAGAAGTATAAGTTTACCTTGAAATCGAGATTTTTTTTACTTATCTGCTTGCTAGTTTCAGGTAACAATTTAAAAAACGTTAGTTTGCTTACTCTCGAGATCTGAGTGAAATTTTCAATGAAATTAAGCAGAAAAATAAATATTTATGAATTTATGCACTATGGGGTAGATTTTACCCGGTAGCGTCTTCTGACGAGTTAATTAGCACACCTATGGTAAAGAATAGTTTTTGAAAATAATAGAGCTGAGTCGCAAAATATTCCTTATATTCTTTTCAACTATTCAACCATTCATTGCTTTTCCTTGTCTTAAGAGAAGCATCTACACATTTTTAAAATTTTTTATTTATTCATATCAACAATGTAATATTAAGAATGTTATACTTAAATCACTTCTTCCATTCGCTCAATAAAAACACCAAGCAATTAAACTATTTAATTTACTTACCCAAATTGTTGAAAGCTCCACTTCCAATTATATGATACAGTCCAATTAATTGGATAAATTTTAAAAATTTTATCATTTCACAAGTTTTCTTTTAGAATTTTTTCTAAAATTCATCTAGTAATTTGAGTTTTCAGCAACATTGCTTATCAAATCAAACACGCTCTCTATCTCTAGATTATTCCACCTTTTCACCTATCTTAACGTCAGCTTAAAACTGTTGTCAGACATCACTTCACCAAAATTGAAATGAAACTCACTAAGAATATTTAAAGCCATTAATATTATAAGAAAACCACTGATCAAACCTTCAGAAAAACTAAACTCTTCTTTCTACTTTATAAATGTTTTAGTAATTTCCGGTTTTAAAAAGGAAGTAAAACGTACGATTAATAATTTAATGCTCAGAATATGTGAATGATTATGTAAACAATAAATTTTTAGCTCACACGAGAAGCTTTCGCAGGACAACGTAGTACAACCGCCACAAACGAAATAAACACCAGGTGTTTGGCCAAATCACAGCTTTGCCCAGTTATTCACTGACAGTGGCTTGTTATCATCCTTTTTTGTGCCGACAGTCTTCGTCGTCACTTCTCTGTCACCTCCTCACCGTCGTTCGTAGTGCAAGCAACTCAAAAAAGTCGGGAAGTATAGCACAACGCACAGCACAGCATGGGCTGTTTTGCACCACCATCTTCAAACGGAAGTAGATTACTTTGATATTGAGTTTCATATTTTTTTGTTTTTTAATATAATGCCAGAGTTTGTGGTTTGCGTGTTAAACTTGTTTGTGCTATTATGTGATATTTTGGGTGCAGTTCTTCCGATAGACTAGACAAACCAGGATTAAAAAGTTTATCATGTGTGCTGCATTCATGTTATCTGTGTTGTTTTCAGTCATCTAACAAACTAATGAAATGAATTTTTTGCGGTTAAAGATTTTTGTTCTTAACTATTCAGTGGTCTAGAAAACGAGTCACTAGCAATGGTCAAAAGAAGACCATGAACATTTTTTTTTAATAGCTTGCTGAAACTTTATATAAAGACACCTTTGTATACTATGTTTAGTGCATTTAAATTAACTATGTATGAGTTTTAAATTAAAAGAAAAATGGCATTAAGTAAATTATGTAAATTTCTTTGAAAATATAAATTTTCTTAACCCTCTGCGACTGATTTACCCTAATTTTTACAATTCTACTGACGTGGTACTACACCAGACACCATTTTGACAGCTCGTATTTTCAAAATTCGTTTTATATTCCTACTTTTTAATATTATACTTTAAAGTTAAGAGTGTGTTTAACTGTTTCTAAATTACTTTTATATAGAATTAAAAAGACAAATAAATACATCAAACATTTATTGATGTGATATAAATAATTTTTTCGATTCCAATACAAGCTTTTCGATTTTATGGTGTCTGTCAGACTACCACGTCAGTCGTAGAGGGTCAATTAAGAAAATTAAAATATTGATTCTTGGTGACTTTTATTTGCAATTTTGGCATGAAGAGTCATTTAGACATTTTTCTGTAGAATTAATTTTTCTGATGAGCCGTCACTTCTCTGGAACCATTGACAAACCTCTAGGCTGCGAACGTAGCAATCACAGCTAGTGTCAAATAAATCAAATTTTTCTTCGTCTCTCATTCTGAAATATATTTAAATTATTTTAATTATTAATAAAAAATCATTTTAAAATAAAATACTTACATTTCGCTTTTAATTTTAATTAAACGCAAAGAAGAAACTAAAAAATCCAAGTGTGATGCTAGCAACCTTACAAAAAGCACCTTGTATGCTGAAATATCAGTCGACGTAACATAGAAATCAAAATTCAACAGACTTTTGCGCCACGTCACGTCTACGTCACGTTTCGACTAATTAGAAACACACAAAATGCGTTCGGTAAATTTGTATGTAACAAAAACAAATATGTATGTTGCTTTGAAAGTGTAAATAAATGTCATGTTAAGCTTCTTGAGAACAAGAACATTAACCATTCGGAGTAGCCGTAGAAACAACTCCAGTTATCGATAATTTGTGTTCAAACATTTAATGACACACATAACAGAAAACTTCGTCAAAGTCCTTACGAGGTCTGGAATAGACAATTCGTCACACAAGACCGATCGAGGTAATGCAATAAAATAAGAGATGATATTTTTACAAATTCACTTGTTTTTTTTTTTTGTTCACTTTGCAAAGATTGATATTTTTCAACTTAGGTTTTCCTTCAAGCAGCGAGAAATTATCCGAATCTTAAAAATTGACTATTATATGTGAATGTTACTTGAGCTCCTTTTTTACCTTAAAATATAAATTTATTTTTTAAGGATTAAATTAAATTAAATTAAATTAAATTAATTAAATTAACATTAAATTAAATTATAAACTTTTAAATACAAACAATTGCGTTATTCAGTATGTTTATGAGTTTGTTACAACTTAATTCTGGAGCTCTGATGGCCATCTACTGGTTTTTTAGATGCGTCATCTAACACGTTTCCCGCTTGGTGGTTGTTGCACTTACTATTGACATAAATTACTGCGCTGGCGGTCTCTATGAACAGTAAAGCGTACTAGCAATAAGCATACGAATCGATGATGTCGTTTACTTGTTCTTACGCTTCAACCAAAAAAAGCGCTGCCAACACCTAGCGAACTATCAAAAACTATAACAAACATGTGATTGACATTTCGATGGTTTCGTTAAATGCAAAGAAGTATTATTATTATTACTAGTATTTTGTTTCTATTCTAATTATATTCCAATTCTTATACTGTCAACTTCGGGATGAACTGTGGGATGTTGTAAAACAATATAAGAATATGTAAAAAACCCGGTGCGACAAAGTATTTGTAAAGATTTAATTGTACTTTCGAAACATAATTTTTCTAAATAGGCCACGTTAGTATAAAAAACGAATCGACCGATTTTAATTTTTTTATTTAATCAATTTGTTCTACACATTTTTCGCCAAAATGAGTAGCTTTGGAAAATTTTTCTAGTTTTTACACGCAACAATATCAGAAATATCACCATTTTGTAACTTTTCTCTGAGCTTTATAATGTTCATAATATTTCATATCTATATTCTATTTTGTTAAGAAATGTGCATTTAAGGATCTATTTTAGACTGAATTTATTTGTTTTTTTTTCAGACAATTCTAATCCGAGCTATAATGTGGCCCGATTTTCACCTTTTTTTAACACACCAATTCACACTTTTTTAACTTTATATATGAAAAATATTTCTAAAAAAATAAAAATAAAATTTTAAATGTACTGATCATACAAAATTAACATGAAAAAAAATCTTATATATATAATACATTAAAAAAAAACATCTTAAATATGCTTTAATTTTTGCCTCTTTTGCCTTAAACCTCTCTTAAAAAATCATTTATTTATTTCAAATCGGAACTTTAAATGATATTGAATATTGTACAAAAAGAGCTTAGGAGCGTAATAATGATTCGTACGAAAATCTTAACTTTCAACTTGGAATATGCTTTTTATTTAAAAATGTGTTCCCTAATGATACTTAAAATTAATTTCTGTTTATATGATAATCTTCAGGTTATTATTTTTAGTGTTTATTTTTTATGTTTTTATAATTAAAGGAAAAATTAGTTATACACCCAACTCTTTTTTTACACGGTAGATACGTTCTTCAGAAATCCGTGTAAAAAAAGAGGCGTTTCCTATAGTAAAATGGGGGATACGTTCCATGTCATCTGAAAACCGTGTAAGATGAAATAAAGAATTTTTTACCGGGTAAAAAATGTTGAAAACTATAAAATTTCAGATATGCATACAAATTGTACATATGTTCATATGGCATTTTATTGAGCATTAAAACTTATTTCTCATACAAGTGAAAAATTGGTAGAGCAAGAAAAAAACAAAAGAAATCTGTTAATACAGAATTAAGAACAGTGCCAAGTGTGGTAAAAACAAACATAATTACAAGACAGTGATTTTGAAACCGTACTAGATTAAAAATTTTTTACAAAAAATGTTTTTTTTTCAACCGTGTAACTTCAAATCCGTGTAAAAAGAAACCGGCCCCTCACAATTCATACACTATATATTCTGTTTTTACACGGTCTTTTTTTACACGGTTTTGATTTAACACGGTTTGAAAATTTTAAATTTCTTTATTGGGCTTAATTTTTTTTTGTCAAATTTAATTTTTGCAAAATATGTTCATATCACAAATTTAGGGGAGTTCCTTTTTTGTGGATACAAGCAAATTTACTTGTCAATGTAATTGAAATGTGTTAATATTTTGTGAACTATCAATGCAATCAGACGTGTTTGGTAAAGACATTTTTTATAGGCAAATTTGTTTTTCTAACGTTAAATTAAATTGCATTTTAACGCATTAAGATAAAAGGTAAGCTAACAAGTATTTTATATTCATTCAGTTATTTATATGTTTTTTAATTTTGTTAAATATTTTATGTATCCCTAAAAGAAAATGTCGAAAACTACAAATACAAAATAAAAACGTAAAGCTATTTCATTGGAAACCAAAATTTAAATTTTAGATCGCCTTCAAAATGGCGAAGGCTCAACATTTCTTGGCAAAATGTTGGGCTTAAACGAAGCCACAGTAAGAACTATAAAAAAAATTAAATTTCAATTGTTTTTAAGCTTAGAGACTTTTTTTCTTTAATAACTATGCTTGTGTAAATACACATTATATACATATGTGATTTAATAAAATAAAAATGAATAATTTTTCTTAAAAAATCCTTATTTTTCACTAATTTTAAAGGTTTTAGAGATAAGGAACCAATCCCCTTTTTTTTCATACGATAAATGTCTTTTTTACACGGTTTTTTCTTGAACTCAAGGGCGTACACTTCAAATTTCTGCGTAAAATTTAAAGTGTATCTAAAAGTATGTATGTAACAATCTAAATTGTTAATAAAAAAGTAGTTATTATTTACCATAGAGGTATAACTTAATCATCAACAATTTCATTATTAATAAGTATTAAGAGCATTAATTATTGTAAATGCCACAAATTTACTATGAATATTAAATATATCACACATATACTATATGAGTCAAAAGATGCCATATTGTGAATATCCCTTATGAAAAGAAAATAATTTTTCTTAAAATAAAGAAAATAAGAAAATTAGTAAAGAAAAGAATAATAATTAATAATATTACAAAAATATCCTTCTTACTTAAACCCATTTTTTGTTTTTAAATGGAATATTTTAATAAAAACTTTTCAAGAGTTATGAGGATAAGTCTATTCAGCTATTTGTACCCCTGGCCTATTATGAATGTGATGGCTTTTCGGAAACTATGAATGGCACACAAAAATAGTGCCAAAATTCAATATAAAAAATTAGTATCTACTTTAATGTTTTTTTTTTTCTAATTTCATTTTTAAAACGAAATCTCATTCCAGTTTACTCCGATTTCAATTCTAAAGTTGTCTACGTATTTTGTAATCTGCCGCAAAGCTTACACTTTGCTTCTTCAAGAAAATATACTTCATATTTTGAACAGTTCAACTTTTATTTTTATTGACAAGTTTGTCATTTCTTAAATTAAGTTAACTAAATAACTTTATTTAAAGTTTTTATATAATTCTTAAAGTATATAATATATATACATATTATGTAGTTCAACAAAGCAGTTTGGAGACAACTGCACTTGAATATTAAATTAAAATTAATTAGTAACTAAAATGGAAATCTTAAGGTAATTCAAGTCTTTAAAAGAACATACAAATCGTAAATTATTCTTATTAAACATGTAACATAAACATTTTGCAATTTGCAAAAAGAAAAAAAATAAAAAAAATATAGTAGCCTTTTAAGTTTGTGTTTAAAGTTAGTTTGAAAGAATGTCTTTTTACTTTTTACTTGCTAAGAGTGTTGTTCTGGAATGTGCGTGTGTGTATGTTTATGTCTTTTGAAGGAATGAATACTCGTTCTTAAGAATTTTAAGCAAAAACTTAAGTAGTATCTTCGACTAATTCACTGGAAACCAATTCAATTGGATCGGCACAAGGATCCAAATTGTCAGAATCCTCGAATTCGTTTTCATCGTGTTCATCTGTCTCATCATTGTTCCCATCAAGATAATTCTCATGATGATCATCCTGCTCCTCTTCTTCATCCTCCTCATCTTCCTCCTCCTCATCCTCATCCCCATCCCCATCATTTTCATCACTATCTTCAGCATCATCGTCATCACCACCTTCATCATCTTGTTGGTAATATGGTTCAACGGATTCATCTTCGTCTTCTTCTCGTTCTTGATGTTTCTCATATTCTACATTATCTTTGTGTTTTTCTTCATTTAAAGGTACTTCTTTTGCTTGGGCCTCAGTTTCCTCTTCACTCTTAGTTGGCTTTTTAAGACCTGGTAAATCTATGCCAAGCAGTGTCTTTGCTGACCGCATTATCGTTTGTGTCTGTTCCTCAAAAGCCTCCATTAAAAGTTTATCCTGTCGAGCCTGAAATTCATGTTCCTTACGCGCCATTTCCATTTGTTTTTCGAAAAATTCATTTATAACTTGACGCTGAACGATGCGCAAGGACTTGCCCAAATCCTTCAGAGCTTCATCAAAATAGTCCTCATCTTTCTTTTTCTGGGTCTTCGTTTGTTGTTGTTCGAAGAGTTTCTGTTTTTGTTGTAGATTTATTTTCTCTTGATTTTGTTTTATAGACTGATTTTCCAGTCTAGAAGGTGTCTGCCCTTGATTGATGCTATCCAAATCCACGCCGCTCAATTTACATCTAAGATTGCTATAATAATCACTATCCCGGTTAGATCTATCTTGTTTCGCGGAGGAATAAGTTTTCAATATCTTAGTGCATTTTGCATCCATAGGAGGCAATTTAAGACGACGTTTTCGATTTTTAAGCTTAGCCTGCTGGCTCGTACAGGGTCTTTCAGCAGTTGGCTCAAAGTTCATAGCGAATTGTTGTTGTTTTTGTTGTTGCAGTATGATATCCGAGTCCAGGTCAGGCAGTACGCTTTCAATGTGCTGTGCCTCATATGGATGACGCTTAGCTAACTGTTTGAGACGTGGGACTGTAACATTTACTGGGGGTCGCGGTGTTGAATGAATTGTTATCTCCCTCGGAAGCCGTATTTGTGTTCCAGTTGTGGATGTGGATATAACTCGGTGTTGCTGTTGTTGAGGCACTGGTTTGGACAGTAACATACGCTGAATTCGAACATTGTTGTTAGCGTTGCTGTTGACGCTGATACTACTATTGCCTGAATGTCCTTGACTATGACGAGTAAAATGTCGATGAGATTGTGATTGTTGTTGTTGTTGTTGTTGTTGTTGTTGTTGTTGTTGTTGTTGTTGTTGTTGTTGGTGTTGGTGTTGTTGGTGTTGTTGTTGTTGGTGTTGTTGTTGCTGCAGCTGTTGGTTTTGGATGTGCTGTTGCTGTTGAGGGACAGGATGCATTGAGAGCGGTGGTGGTGAACGGCGTGGTTGTTGTTGCCGCTGAATATTGAATTGTGACGCCTTTGCAAATGGAGCGATACGCAGTGGAGGCATCTGCGAATCGCGTTGTGAAAGCTGTGCTACAGGCGTTGATGATTTTTGAACAGGTGTTGTGGAGGCAGGTGCTACTGTTCCTCTCAGAGCTCCATGTAGCTTGTATAGGCTGTCATTATCCACTATTTCCTCTGCTTCCTGTTTGATTTCGCTTTGGAAGTCTATGTTAGGTGGAGGGGAAGCAAGTGAAGCGTTGATATTATCAAGTGGGTCATTGTCGGAAATGGTACCATTGACAGGTGGAGTTTCATAACCTAAAAATAAAAAGAAGTAAATTTTGCTTGTATGTTAAATACAAATTGGCTCACCTGTATCAATTGGCTCTGGTTTAACTATGCCTAAACGGAAGCCAAAAATCGGATGAGCCATACCATAACTATCATCCTCAGACTCCTTATTGCTTTCGCCTGCTTCAATGCCATTACTCTGTTTTTTATTACTTCTGGCAAAACCATTTGTTAGGCTTTCGGACTCCACATGCGAAATAACGAGACGTCCGCTGTCCGAGTTATAGCCGTCTAACGATGAGCCACCAGCTCCATTCGAATTTCCACCACAGACACTTACACTGGATGTGTTCCTTAAGATAGTGTCTAATACTTTGTATATAGAATGTGGTATCATTTTGGGCACAACACCAGCGCGCCGCGAAGTCATGTACGTCGATTTAAGGAACTTCCATTTGGTCCAAATTTGATTGAATGACTTCTTTCGATAGCCAGAGTCAAACATTAGCTTCTCGATATTGCGGAATACTTTCTCACTTTTTACAGACTTGTCATTTAGCATCTCGATAGCGTTGGCTTTAAGCATTAGATGTAGCATTTGCAGCATCTCCTCCTCGCGCCACAAATTCCTTTCGGCCTTCGGTTCTGTTCGCAACGTAGTTACGTTTGACATTCCAATGGGTGTTAGAAGTGCGTCAACGTCACCGACCACACCAGTTCCTGCAGCTGCTGTCGAGAGTAACTGATTGACGTGTTGCTGTTGCTTCTGCAGCGATAGCGACATATTTATTGAGTGCTGAAAACTTTGGGCCGTTTAGCGTCCACTGCGTAGGAGTATTCTAACATTTCACTTCCAGCTAAAAATAAGATCTGAGTTAGTACACTTTAAATAAAGCGCGGTATGCAAATATATTTATGTTAAAGCCGTTAAAATATTTTCAAATATTTTTAGTTAAGTTCGATTCTGATTTAGTCCCTTACTGTGTATTTGCAAAATTCCATGTGAAATTAAAAGTTTCGACCAATCGAATTCTCTGATGTCCCCCAATTTATGCGCCACTGAACAAAACCATCATATTTTATAAGCATAAAAAATAGGCGCATTTATCGATTTGTTCTCGAAAATATCATTGGTATGAAAATATATCAAGCCTCAAATTTCTTTACAATATCATAATCATACAGTTAAGTAACAACAACAACTACTTTTATCAACTTAGATAATGAGAACAAAACACATCAAACAAAAATGCGAAAAACTTTCGAAAATGAATAAAGTTGAAAAAATCGTGCAACACAAAAATTAAACAAAAGTTTTGATGGGAAGGAAAACGAGGTAGTAAATTGAAAAGGCTGTGACAAATACACTACACAACAACAAAAACAATAACGAATAAACGTCATCAACGCATTCGCAAACCATGCCGCTACGCACCCCACATCGTTTCAAGCGATGACGAAACCCGAATTCAAGATTCGACGACAACGAAGACAAACAAACTCACGCAGGCACACCAAGAACTGTTTGCAACAAAAAATCCAACAATTTTTCATAGTTTTTTAAAACTTACAGAATATCTTTTGCTTGGAATAATTAACCCAAGAATTGAAACAGAAAGAGTCACACTGAGAGCGAGAGAGACCGAGGTACTTGAGAGAGCTTTAAGATATCCAGTCACAAACACAAAAATTACACACTTTATTAACTGAGTGCATGCTAACAACATACGTCGCCAACGACGATTTCAATACTGTCCGTATTCGGAGTATAGAAAACATTAAAAACCCAAATACCGACGACAATCGAAACAACACGAAATGAAACAAGCAAAAACAAAAACCAATAAAAAGAAATACATCATAAAGTACGGTGAATCGAGAAATGCTTGTAGGGGAAAAACGAAACTCACACAAAACATCGAAAACACAAAAAAATCTTCTTTGATGTCGTTGAGTATGAGAAGAAGTGGTTGAAAACTGTGAAAAATAAGGGACTGTGGTGATTATATAAAAATTAAATAAAAAAAAAAATTCTTTCAGAACTTAATTCGATTCTCTTAGTTATTGTCCAAGTTCAAAATGAATATTTTTGAAACATTAGGATTTTTCAATTTTTATACTAATTTAGTTTTAGCTGTAGTAGTAGAATCAATAGAGTAGTATTAGAGCAAGTCTATAAGTATTGCAGTTTATAAACACAAGTTTTTCGTTTTCCAACCACCAACTCAGTATTCGAACAGTTTTTTGTATTTTGCGCCGCTGGCAACGAAGAGTCGCAGTTATTTATCAAAGTATAGAAAAAGTTGCTCGAAAACCCCGCACCATGTCTTGCCTGTTGTGGAGCGAAATTTTTTGCATGAGCGTTGAGTTGGAATTCGCCTCGTTTGAGTTGGTAATCAAGTTTTTTTTATGATTATTATAAATTTTGTTACCGTATCTCAAAAAGGTAACAAGCGTCAGAAACTGTACTGTACTTTGCGAAAACATAAAAGGTATGTTGTTTATAGAAACTACTTTATAGAATTTTGGTTTTGAAAAATTTAATTATTTTCAAAGAAAAAAAAAAATAAATATCAATAAAAAAACAACTTCGGATGTACCTTTACAGTATGTGATATGCAAGAATTTCTTACAAATGAAACCTATTTTATCTTTCCTTATGATACAGTATGGATTCAATGCAATTGAATTCAATTGAAAACTGACTTCAAATAACTCAAATAGTAAATGCCGATGAAGATTTGTTAACAAAAATGTCGGCGTTTCTTTTGATTACAATCAATGTTGCCATCCGGATACAAATGGACCTTTTGTTCCAAATATTGATGGACACTTTTTGATCAGTCTTAGTTCAAATTTGTATAGTTTTGTACAAGGTAATAAAACAGTTTAATAATAAAAAAAAAATATATATATTATTTATAAAATAAAATTTGAAATAAAATATAATTTTAATTTAATTTGTATTTATATACAGTCGGACTCCTGTATAATGAACTCCCCTATAGCGAAGAACCTCTATAACAAAGTTTTAACTATTCTATAGCAATTTCGAACGAACTGTTTTCAAACAAAGAGGTTTTTTATAAAGAATAACTTCTCTGTAACGATTTTATTCAAACGCAACTTACGTTGAATCTGCAATTAATACTGACATTTGCGAAATCGCGTAGCGGTGTTCCCGAAAACATTTTCGAATCCATTACAAATCCATTACCACCAAACAAACGAAAATTCGCAATTCTTTTCCAAAACAATAAATGGAATGAACATATGTTTATACATACATACTTCTATTTACATATATGATAAAATATGAATTAAACATATGTATGAAAATATGATTTACTTAATTTTTCGTAAGCTAACGTGAAAGCACACAAAAAATAAAAAATTAGCTCCCAAATAACGAAGACTCCTCTATAACAAATTCCTTGACCGGTCCCAACGACCTCGTTATAGAGAAGTCCGACTGTAATAGTTTTGATTTATATAATTTATATATTTTTTAATTGATATAATAAACGCGTTGAAAGTAACTATCTTACTTATGATCGTACTTATTTATAATTTTAAGATGTATGTCCGTTTAAAGTCTATTGAAATGGTTCATCTTTGTTTTTATTCGATGACTAGATGGAACATAGATGTCGAATTTATTACTTTTTCCTTTATGAAAAATTTATCAGAGGCATCTATGTAGATGGAATTGAATATTTTAGTAACATAATAAACAATTTTTTTTTGTCATAACTTATTTGAAATTGTTAAGAAGCTTGTATCAGCGAAAAAAATGCACTAAAACCGAAAAAATAATAAAATTTTTAAAAATTAATGAATAAAGAATGCATATCCATTATGAGTTTGACTTTATACGATTTTCCTATAAAATTCTTATGATTGGTCCAGGGGTTTCAAGAAATAACGATAAAAGTTCTTGCTAAAACTCATTTTTTAACCATTTCAAGAACAGTGACAAAAATTTTTAAAAACAAATTGGTACTTTTGGTAAGTGAACTTTTGAGTTTCAGAGTTTGAAATTGGTTTTATCATAGGCTCTTAGGTTTAAAGAACACTTACGAAAAACAAAATCTGTAATTCCTTAATGATATCACCAATTGTAAAAGCATCAACAGAAATGCGCTTAATTAAAAAAGGTCATGAAATAGAAAACTGTGAATTGATACCTTGCCACAATGTTAATATTGAATTAATGACATTTGATACGAAATTAATTTGCATGCCTCAAAGAAGGAGATGTAGAACGAAATCAAGCTTAATTTAAGACAAAACCGCTGAACAGATTACAAGAGTGCATTACTGTATCATGCATCTTCTCGACATTACGTTTTCTAGAAGTTGAAGGCAAACTAATTGCTTAGTTATCATTAGTTAATGATCACACATATCTACCTGGTTTTTTTAGATACGCTTCTAACAGTTATTCGCTTTATTTATACCTGGATGTTTTTTACATGCTTTTATGTCGTGATCTTTTTTTTATATGTGAGTGACAAATGCGTTATTAGCTTCCACTCATAATGCATGCTGCAAATTCTTCAATTTCAAAATTTTATAATGCAATTATTTCATTAATAGAACAGTAGCAGTTATATATATATTTTTAGTTATTTAAAATGCACGAGAAAATTTCATCTAGCAGTATGTTAAAGTGATAATTACTATTAAGACGAATATTGTTTCAGTCGCAATCACTTTCTTAAGTTGAACTGTTAAATTATTCCTTAATAATTAATAGTTTTAACAAAGTTTATTGTTTTTGTATTCAAATAATTCATATCAAAAATCTAAGATAAGATAACTTAATTTAATAGAAGTCACATCCACTACTTACATATTTGCCAAATTAAGAGGAAACTAAAGCAAAGAATAAGATGTGGTGGAAAGGCTTATTAACACCAACGAGAACAAAACATAATCGTCAAGACCAAAGACCGTCAACTTAAACTCAACGCAAGTTTTTTGCGTTACCAAATAATACAAAATCTTGAAATTACAGTACATCTTTCTCCAAGAAAAGCAAACACTCCAAGACAGTTAAAAAAATATTAGCCATCTCGTTGAAAATTAGAAAAGAGAGAAGAAAATCACAGCTGAAGGCAGAAAACTAAAGAAAAACTTCAGCATTGATAGAGAGGTCGGTGTTTGAGGTGGAACGAGCAGGTAATACCACTTAAAGTATGAATGCAAGCAAACAACAAGTTAAACACACCGGCCTGTTATGATTGTATCTGTAAGATACAATGAGTAGAACTATAATCAACAACAACAACACCAGCGCAAATGTAAAAGATACACGTTTTTCTACACACAAACATCATCGATAGACTCTGAACCTCACAAAGCAACAACAACGAAATTGAAAACGATTTTGCGAGTTCGGAATGCTTTCAGTTTGATTCTAGAAAAAAAATCTATCTTGCAGATACTTGTTTTCCAAATATACACAATAATGAAGAAAAAAAAAAACACTCACTCACAAACTCAAACAATTTGAATCGCAACCTCTGAGCACTGAGACGCTTTGCCGAACCGTGTTGAACTCAGCTACAACCACATCTTCCGAGAAAGACCCACGAATTGAAACTGATTTTGGAAAGAAAAGCTCGTCAGTCTTGAAGCGAAAATATGAAATACAAGACCAACAACAAAAACAACAGCAAGATGAAGAGGAATTAAAAAATTGAACTGAACCGAACCAACGTCGTAGTGAAGCAATAGATTTTGTTTCTTTTTACTAGTATATCTGAAACCATTTTCAACTCTGAAAATAATTCAGCTCAATACAGTATCTTTTACATAATGAAATGTAGATAAATATGTCATACATAGATATTTTCAATTTTATTTTTAGTTTTTAAAAGGCATTTAATTTCATATCTCATAGTATTGTACTAATGTGTATCCCATAGATACTCTGAAAAAATATTTCTTTACTTATTGCGCTCGACTCTCGAATACAGAGCGTTTTCTTCATTGCCCAGCACATTGTGTGGAACAAACGTACGTATATAAAAAACAAGTCTAAAAGCAACAATATGAAAACGATAAGATTTTTCGGAAAAATCGTTATGAACGCTATTAGATACCAGTTCATGGGGGAGGAGGAGGTGAAACAAAATTAAAGTAAGCGAATGGAAAAAAACTGCAACTTCCAAAATTTATCTGAACTTATTTATTCTTTCCTGAGCTAGTATCCAAACAACTGTGTGTATGCGAATGCTTAAAAGTGAGCGAAATAGCATGGTTCTACTTGCGTTTTTCTGGTTTGCTCACTCTATCAGCTGCAACTCAAATAAACGATACAAACTGTTTCAATACCGTCATCGTACGTATGTGTTTTGAAAGCAACTGAATGCAAAATCGTTTTCAAAATCGTTCACACCAAGGCATTACCTTGTGTTCATGTGTACTCGGTGCCTGGCTACGAATGGAACAGTGTGGAGAGTAATAATTTATGTATGAAAATGTTTGAAGCTCAAAAGAAGGTAGATATACACAAGAACGAGATTGTGTTATCTTTGAGATACATAGCGGCCGGGGCGTTGTTATGACAACTCATTGCCTGGCATTAAAATTAAGTTAATATGAAAAAATAAAATACATAAAGCTGTGCATTCAACTAGGTTTGTTAATTCGGGGTGACAACTTTGGGTGCTTTTTGTTTTTTTTTTTTTTTTTTTTTTGTAATTTAGTTTTTTCTAATGTCTTTTATAAAATAGGTCTTAAAATTTGTATTTGCAATAAAAGTAATAGCCAAAAGATCTTAATAGTTAAATTGCTTAGAAGTAATATGTACTAGTTACTGAACCTATTCTGCTTAAGTAATAAAGAACCCTTCACTCATTCATAAATATGACAACATAAACATACAGTAGATGCTCGTAAGTTAGAACCACTTTGTTCCTGGGGTAGTTCAAATTTGCGAGAAGTTCTAATTTCCAAAGGTTTTTTTTTTAAATAAAAATTAACATAAAAGTGCATCTTCGCTTAGAAAATACACAAAAAAACACTTTGGTTTAAAGTTCTTTTATTTTTATTCACATAAAAGGAACACAAAACATACCGATACATTAAAATTCATCACAGTTTAAAGAAAACAAAAAAATATATCAAAAACAAAATTGTGCTCGCTCAATTCACATATATTGTTCTCTCTTATTCATACGAAAAATATATGATATGACGACTATGCAATTTTTCAGTATTAAAAGCAAACAAAAAAAAAAAAAAACGCTCGGAAATTAGAACTGACGGTTCTAATTTTAGAGCGTGTAATGTATTAAAAACGCTAGTTCTAATTTCCGAAGGATTCGAATTTCCGAGAGTTCTAATTTTCGAGCGTCTACTGTATTAAAAAACCAAATTTCAGTGCCAAATGGGGAAAATGAGTGCTGCATTGCTTGTAGCATACTTTCAGGCTAGCAAATTAAGAAATAAATTCTTACGGTAACTGCGTTGAACAAAAAAACTTTCAAAAATATATGAGGTTGAGCTTGCCTTAAGTTTAAAGCTAATATTTGGAATATAAAACTCGAATATTTCAAAACCCTGCTGAATTTTCATAATAATTAATAAAGTCTGGTTCAATACGACAAAATGTATAAAAATATATAAAGTTTTGCATTTTTGGCAATGAAAAAAAATATTTCTCTAAAATATATTTTTAACTCGAAAAATAAAATAAAAATTCAATTTTTTTGCGCTTATATATACATATCTTTATTTGTAATAAAACATTTTTTTTATACACTTTTAATTATTGCACAATTAACAGAGATTTTGTATGCGCTTTAAATCCATCACATTTTCCATTTTCCTTTCCCGGTATTCTACGTATTTTTCAAGAATGAAGCTAAAAGAGAAGTCTAAAATTGAGTTTCGTTGAACGTTATTGTGTTAATTCAATAACCTGTTTCTTTTTCACCTTTTTATAATTTTTTCTGAAAATATTCTCTTCCCATTCGTTCTTCCAGCATTCATTCTATCGAAGTATAAATTGATATTCTTCAATTTTAAACACTTGTACAGGGCGCTCGACGAATGTTGTATAGTACACAATCATGGAAAATGCCATTGGGTTTCCCTTATAGCGTATCTTGATGTGATGTCATTATATCTCCATGGTTTTAGTTTGTTTTTATCCTTCTTGGTTTAAAAGTTTGGAAAAAGTTTTCTGTAGTTGACATTGGTTCAATATGATTTTTAAATGCATTCCTTCTGGCGAATCCATTATATTTAATTAATTTTAATAATTTGAAGTTTTCTTTAAGGAGCCAATAACAATGAATGTATCATATATTTTCACCATGACGCTAAAATTTTTGAAACAATTTCAAATTGTTTGATACAAATTTAAATCAAATTCGCAAAAATAATAACTAAATAATTATAGAAATATGATTTAGTGGTCCCACAAAAGAATTTACCAATTGAAAAATACATATGCATTTCTTTAACTTTTAGTCCTGGTTTGGTTTAACTTAATGAATCCATATTTAGTTAGACTTAAATTATCATAAATATGTTTAAAATTCATATTTTATCTAAATGTTCAAATGTGAAAGCTGTTAAAGTGAGGTTAAAATTTTCAAAACCGAGAGGTATTTTTCTTTTCGTTTAGAGAAATGCCCAAGTATATTCAACAAAAAAAATTACTTCGAAAATATTTTCTGTTGTTTTATTTGTCAGCCATTCCCATTCAGTATCTTACCTTTGAATCTCTTAAGACCGGTTCAAGTCTCACTTGTTTGAAATTCGGATCTAGCTGGTTAGGTGTGTGTGTGTATGAGCGATACACGCAGGTATGTTAAACAAGAAGTTGATATAACCTATTTTAGAACTAAATATTCTGTATATATGTAATATTTTTAGCTATGTTTGGAATTGAGTTATAGAACTTGTTGAACCAAATGTGCTGTTGATTCAAATTTGCGAGTTAGCTCATGGAGTTATTAGTAAATACATATGTGAGAGGTTATTGGTTTTTTTTTTGCTCGGTTGAGGTGCATATCTCTGATATTAAGCATTTCTGACAAATTTTCTTTGACAAATGAATTATATATTGTTTTCAACATTTCATTTTTATATAAACCAGTTTAGCATCAGAATGGACTATTTCTAAAGCGTGGGTTGTAAAGGAAATATTTCATGAAATTGTATTGTTTTAAATCATAAAGTGCAAACTATCATAAAAATGGGTAAACATTTATTTAGTAAGGAAATTGGATATGAAAATATTACTATTGATTCTTAATAAAACGTGCTCCGCAAATGTTGCACAATTGTCGATAAACCCACCGATGTATATGGGGTGGACTTTCCTTATAACAATCTCTGCTTGTTTGGTTCTACATAATAAATTAATTATTTAAATTTTGAAATAAAAACATTTAATAAATAAATGCTTAATTTTAGAATTAAATATAGAACTTTTGATAACTTGATTTAATGAATTGGGCTTATAACCTCAAAATCGTTGTATTGAATTTTCGGGTCAATTTTTCTAGCTCTCTTTAAGCTATGACATGCATTATTCGCTCTCTTTCAAAATCTTAAATTCCTGAGTGGCTGAGAAGAACGAAAGAAAATGCCAAAAATTTAAATAAAAAGGCAGATAAGGTAAGCAATGCTATTTATTTCTTCGCACGTGTCAAGGTAAATCTCGAAAAAAATAGGGACCGGTGTTTTAGAAGCCTCTTTAGTATGTATCTCTATGTTTCTTCATTTCTTCTATATATGTGTTGTCGTTGTTTGCGTTTAGCAGTTTTGTTGTAACAACAAGTTGTTGAACGTGTAAGTGCAAGGAAGACGAAGGGAAAGTCCAACAAAGTAATCGACTGCGCAGAAACCAAACAGCCAAGTTAATAACAAAACAGCTGTTTCGTATATGTTCCACAGCAACAAAAATAAACACAACATGTTGCAATCAGCTGGGTTCCACAATCTTATCAAAGACAGCTGTCTCCAACATTAACAGAGATGGCATGAGTAAAACATGCTGCAACCCAGTTCAAACATGTTGCAAATATGGTTACCAACTCGAAAAAATTACTCGAATAATCTTTGGAATTCCCATATTAAAAACGCTGCCATTCATATACATCTAGGTATTAATTAGGTAATTCACTATTGTCCTATTCATTTAATAGGATGTTCTAAAGTTGTATGTTGTAAGCAAAAGTTGTATAAAAATACAACCCTTGTGAACACAATCGTGAAGTTGTATGTCATATTATTTATAATTATACAATATTTACCATTTTTTCGCCACTTTCCTGCATTTTTAAATGTCATTCTGGATTTGAGCCGCACGAATATAGAGATAGAAGGAATAAAAATATAAATAAAATCAGCTGATCGAATAGCACTTTTTAAACATACATCGCAGTGTTGTATGTGTCTTATCGCAATTGTGCATGGAAAACAACAACAGTGTTGACACGACAGTTGTACTAAAAAAAAAACAACAATAAGACGATACGACACCTTGTGTATTGCCTAAATGTAGTACTCAATAAAATCATTTAATATATGCTATTTATTTTATCATATAGTTATTTCTGTTCTGGCTTAACTTATATTGTATACAATTGAATTCTACTTCCACTGGGCAGACACTAATGAATGCCCCTGCTGGCCCTCTGATATGACGTTAGTAAGACTGTTTGTTTATAGTTGAACGTAAAATTTTCAAGAACGTCATGATTTTTTAAAAGGACATGGAATTACCAAGCACTAAAATTTTAAAAAATATTTTTCATACACACAGAATCAATGGATTATTACAAAGTGGGGTGTGAAATGAAGGAATAGTCTGTGACTTTTTTAAAAAAAATATAGTTGTTCAGATATTTTGAAACCCTTGAATAGTTTACTAGGAGGCTTCAAAAGGTTTTAAATATATGCGAATTATTAAATATTTTTAATCAATTTCTTTATATTAAATAAACTTATAAAATTTAACTTTTGACTTAGGGCCAAAAAAATTTATCGGACATACTCAAACTTCAGTATAAAAATGCAATTCGTTTCAAAAATGCATTTAAGGCTTTATTTAGGTTTATTCAGATTTCAGACAAAAAAAAAAAAGAAAAGAATTTTTGGTAATTAAGTGAAAGAAAATCACATATTTCCTCAAAATAGACGCTGCCCTCTTTGAGTTGATATTCGATGTTATCATGTTTAAAAGAGTCTGTTCAAACGAAATTTTTCTAAGCACATCCTGATGACCGAGAGATAATCTGAGTTAACAGTTTCACATGCTAGAAGAGGTGAATGCTTGCGAAGATATAACTTTTTTGTCATATGGAAAAAATTAGCTCGAGCTGGCATCCCTAACAGTTAACGTTCGATGCTCAATGAATGCTCGACACATTGGTTCTTCGTATTTGTATCTTTTGTTTCGCGGATTTATCAGAGTTCGGATAGAACAATTTTATCTGAACGCTTGTTGCGCTTGGTACTGTGTCCGTTGTTAGTGTTAATTTTTTTTATATCTTATCTTCTTTTGTTATGTTGCACTGTCTCTATTTTTTGTATGTTGTTTGTCAGAGTTGTCAACTCATTTTAATTGGCAACTTTTAGTGGTGCTTTCGACCTTTTTGTTGCATGTCCGATTTGCATAAAATTTTCACACTACAAAAGTATTGTGACCGGTAGTGGATCGAGTTGGTTGTTATTGTGGGGTAACTCATTTGAACACCACAGAGTTGCCATAACAATAAGAAGTACAAAAATGTGTATGTTTCAAGCGTTTCTTACTTGAGGTAGTTTAGTTGACTTTGGACAGTTGCATTCATTGTAGTGCTGCTGATTCGATGGCAAGTGAGAAACACATTAAAGCTAGCTACATAATTTAAAAAGTGAATTAAGTAAATTTCGAAATGTTTGCAGAGTGTGAAGTGAAGAATTTATGCAGATTGAATTATATGTTGGAGCTTTATAAAGCCTAAACAGGTGCGAAAATTCATGGATGCTAAATAAAAAAGTGTTTATTTGTACATCGTTAAAACAAAACTTGTGTCCAGTCTTCAGAAATAATATTTGCAAATAAAAGATCTTAAAAGGTTTTCTTTGTTGGTGAGCATTCACGATTTGGTTGATATAAAGGCAATTGTGTAAATATTTAACGGTTTAATATTTCACGAAATTAACAGGGAGTGTTCTTCGGTTGCTATTACATGAATAAACAAGGAATAGAAAAAAAAAAAAAACAAAAAAATTCAATCCAAAGTAAAAATAAAGATTGTGTCTCATGTGTGTGCAAAGTTTCTGAATCAGCTAGTCTCAATGTAGTTTTTAAGTAAATTATATTTTAATTTTATAAAATTCTACATAAACACATATACATCACATTCACTTAATTTCTGAATAATTTTGGTTTAAACTGGATTAATTCAAGGTGAGTTTTTGTTTTCACACAAAACGATAGAACATTTTAAGACTGTAAACTAAACGCATTCCGCAAAAAATAAATTATCATATATAGAAGTATCCGTTCACTACAGTACTATCTCGTAACAATAAATTTATCATTATCGACTATAGCATTCTGAAACCTGTTATTTTCATTTTAATGCAAATTTAACCTCGATTGCAACACAACGTGAAGTGATTTTCATTTTATATGGTCTCGGTTTAATTCCACTGCGATAAATATTGAAGGTGCATATAAAGTTTACTGCTATACTCACGTAATTTTACGACATGTTATTTTAAATCTTCATCAGCGGCTCCATTATTTGAATGATGTAAAGATTGAAAATTATGTAGTTAGTTGTGGCCTATTTTGATTTTATGCTTAGCTAATTTTTCAAAGACATCTCACATTAGATTTTGATATAAGTTGAATTTATACCAAAAAAAAAAAACAAAAAAAAAATAATGAGCAGGCCCTTTTGCAAACACTCCATTTGAAGTTTTAATTTATGAAAAGTTTTAATTTTTTTTAAAGTTTTAACCCATGATTTTTGGTGTTGGCTTATTTGATTTGATTTTATTCCAATAACTTGTTTGAATTAAAGATATCTTTGTTTGTTTTATGCTTAATTTTAATTTTAGTAACACTTTGGCAGTAGCGTGCTCGACTGCCACCCCAGAGCTCCCGGGTTCGAAACCTACCAGGTCACATGATCCTACGCTAAAACCCTTCTACATATTCTATCTATAAGCAACTGAAATTAAAAATTCATCAATTTTTACGACCTGAAGTTGTAGTTGGTGCTAGAGAAGTTTGTGGATGAGAATGCATTATAACTCGAATTGACTAAGCAAAAGGCATAACACTTGCCTTAGATTCAAATTCACATATTTCACATGTTTTACTTGATTACCCTTTTCTTTCTACTAATCTAACGCCCCACTTCGAATCAAGGCAGACTTGACACCTAAAATCCTTGGTTCAAAGCAAAAACAGAAAATTTATTGTTAGTTTTGGGTACAAAAGTATTGTTTCTTTAGTCTATGAATGATTCCAAAAACACCGAAATAAATGATATTCCTATTCCTAACTATTTGATTCCTTCTGTTTTTAGTGTATAAAAAATATATACATATATTGTATAGTCAGACATAATATAACAATATTCCCTTGACTTACCTTTGGTTATATTCGTTTAATATGGCTTTAAATTTAATTTATCGTTTAAAGTGTAAATTTTTCAAAAAAAAAAATTTGTTTTTTGTTTAATGTGTTCTTTATAGTTTTAAGAATATACATACTCATTGCGATATTTAAAAAAAACAGAAGTTATAACGGTTTTCGGTAACCTATGTCTAAGCTCCATACAAAAAAAAAAAATAAAAAACTTTAAACGCGATTTCCTCGAAAAAAGTTTTTTTAAAACGGTTCGATAACTCGAAATCTATTGGTTCAATTTCAATGATTTTTTTTTTGCATTTTGTTCGATATTTAATACTTTAAGCATCCCCCTGAATTCAAGTATCTATTTTTTTTTTATATAAACAAAAAAGCGCGCGAAAATGTATCTGTTTTTCGAACTTTTTACTTCAACTTCCGCCATAATTAAAAAAAAAAACCCCGGGGGTCTTGCGTAGGGGGGATGCTTAATATAAGGTCTATGTTTTAAAATGTCATTTGATTTTTTTGTTTCCGATACATGACAAAGGCCATATCCATCGAACCGTTTTGGATGTCTTTTTTTCAATGCCATTTTCAGCGCCCTCTATATAAAAGCCAGAACTGTATTTAAAAAAAAAATATTTTTATAAAGTTGTTTTTATGTGTAATTTATAATGACCTGTATAAGTTTAAGAAAAAAAATAATAACTTCTTATATCTAAAAAATTTTTTGAAAACAGCTCCTGTTTTTGGTTGCTACACATATATTATACCTTAATAAAGTTTTATTAAAAAATTTAGAATAATTTTAAATGCTACACTGTTTGCTTCTTAAGACAAATACACCTTTTACGCTTAGCGGTTAGTTTTTCAAAATTAAATAATTTAGTCACGTTTTTGTGTAATGAAAATAAGGTCGTTTGGTATTGAATAGTATCATAGCTTTTTTGCATCAACTGTAGTTTGAGTTTGACTAGTAATTTAATAACATATGTTTATTTAATTGATTACAAATTTTATGGTTAACGTAAGCGTCATTTTAACCATATGCAACGTTTTTATTTTTGCAAGAACGTGGCAGAGTATCTGAAATTTTGAGACGCTAACAGCCTTCAGTGCTTTTCTCTGCTATTCAGTCTTGAAGAATTTTTTGTGCTCGTTGATTTGGTGGCAACTTATGATGCAATTTGAATGTGTTTTTTTTTCTGTTTTTAATTTTTTAAACAGGTTTTCTTATACCGGTTTAAGTTTTTGAAGGCTTTGGAGTTGAAATTTTGAACTGAGCAAAACATTGAAAATTATAACCGAATAAAGTGAGTTCTCATTCAAATTTCTTTTTTTTTTTTTGCAAGTTCAAAATCATACCAAAATTGATACGTAAAACACAATTTTATAAATTGAACACTATTAGGCGCAAGATATTTTTCACACTTGCTCTGCTCAAATTAACTAGAGTATCTTTAAGATGCAATGTATAGTAAGATAGCATTGCCAAAATAAAAATTAAAAATAGTACACTTGAGTTTTGAATGCGTACTAATGGCATGAATAAAAATGAATTTCACACAGTAAAGTTAAGAAACGCAATAATCAATAAATATCTGGTCAATCAATCAAAGTCTGCATAGAATATTTATAATCAGTCTGTATTTGCTTGTTTCAGATTGAAGCACCACTCCAGGCATCCATAGCACCAACAGTTTAAAAAATTAGTTTTTTCCGAACTTTGTATCCATGAGATGGAAAAAAAATTGAACATATAATAACCAATGTCTTCAGCATTCAAAATGGAATTGAGTTCAATATTGTTTTGATTAATATGTTGAAATTTCTTTTTAAGCTGTGTTCAAACTCACGATTAGTTCAAAAATTCAGACAACAAAAAGTTTTCAGAAATCTTTGCCAATAAACGAACTATTTAAATAATTTTTTTAAAGAGTATTTTTGGTTCGTATTTAAAAAGAAAACATTTTCTTAATAGGCATAAGGATAATAAGAGTAAGAAAAGCGAAATATCTGTTTCATGAGTCGATTAAATTCGAAAGATGAATGTTTATTTCTTTGACTGATTTGAAAGAAAGGCATTAAGATAAAATATTGTTTGAAGACGTTTTGAAAAAAAGTTTTTTATGTACTGACAACTCTTGTATTTATAAATATCTTATTTATATAATCTTGTACATCAACAAAGTGAACAGCTGTTGGCATTGAAAATTTTGTTTATTTTGTGTTGACAACTTTAGCTGCGATGACTACTTCCACACGAATGTCAGCATTAATCATTATAAATCTTTGATTTATGCCTTTAACTTTTCACAATATTTGCTTCAATATCAAAATCATGTTTCGACTCCGAAGGTTGTAGGTATATGATCGTGCAAGTTTTAGTTCGAGTTAAGGATTTTAAAAGTTGTAATAATATAGTTTTATTTATTGCTTTGCTTATATTAATTTATGTGAATGTCACTTTTTTTAAAAGAAATAAACCCGGAGCTCTTTTTTGAAAGACACATCTAATAGTCAACCAATAGAAAAAGAATTCAATGAATTAACATTGTATGCATTTCAATTTGTTACATTATTACTTATATTTCATATTTTGAAAGAGAAATATAATCAAAGAATCCAAGCTTAACTTGATCAATAATATATTAAAGTTTTTGAACTTAAGAAATTCTTGTCTAAAATTACGAGAGCAAATAGCTGTATATTTTTACATCACATGTTGAGGTGTTCACTATGATCTTCTAATTGTTTCAAACTTTTTTTTTTAATTTTGCAAGCGGAGTGACAAGGATAATGAAAATAAAATAGAAAATTCAAGTAACATAACCTATGAGGAAACCAAAACCAGGTCAAGATAATGAAGAGCTGAGACTATCTATCTTCCCGTATCCAGCTTGAATGTTTTATTAAATAATAAACACTCTTTTAGTGCTTTCGTTTAAACCAAAGTCGCAAAGCATATATCATTTATTAACGTATTATTCCATTGTGCAACATATTTATTTTTACTATCACTCAGTGCTTAACAAACAACCTTGGTTAGGACTGTAACTGGTATGCATCGAATTTTTAATGTCTACCGCTTTTTCCATAAGAAATACTTTTATGCTGCAGCTATTTAAAATTAATTAAAATTACATACAATCATTTCTACACCTTGAACTTTAGTACTGTCGCTCTACAAAGTATATAATTAACATGCCTCTCACACAAGAAGATGGCTATCCCCTATTTATATATGGTAAATATATTTTTTTTTTTCGCTTTACAAAGAATGCAACCATTCTAATGTTATGACCTTCATATATGATGTCAGGGTAATCTTACTATCTTCTGTTCTCTTCAAGTAAAGTGAAAGTTAAATACAAGTTAATGTAAAGTGAAATGTTATAGTTCTATATTTGTGTAATAGCTGCAATAATGCCAGCAAATCGTGATATTTTTCAAAAAAATTTCTATTTGTTTAAATGAATTAGGACCAGCTTACTTAACAATGTAATAAGGCATAAATAATTCTGTCACTATAGAATTATAGAATAGAATAGTAATTAGATATTAATTAATGCACCAGTATATTAATCCATATAAATCAACTGCAATTATAAATTAATAAAATGCAAAGAATTATTTCAACAGTATTTGAAAAAAAGGAATAAATAAAAATTAATGTTAACTGAATTGTTTTGTTTTAACTAACAAATATAATTAAAGTCTTAAAATGACTATATTGTCTCTCTTAAGTGAATATGCTGTTGCGAAAGAATTATTAGAATGACAAAAAAAATTGACGTATTTTCATCTATACAAATACAATGCTGTCACATAATTGAAAATACCATATATCATAGTTTATGTGAATTCAGTCTTGAATGATTGGGTAAAATTTAAGTTCAGTCTTAGAAATGAAAACATAACATAAAAAGGTAAAAAAACACTGTGATGTTAAATGTGTTATTTATTTAAATATGTATATAAAATGCTATATTTCCACTTAAATGGAAAAGATGTTAGTAGTTGTTATGTTTAATTTAACACCATTAAAAGATTTTCTTCTAGAAACTTAACCTAAAAACTCTACCTGGATTTTAATATGATATCATTACACCTACTATCATCTTTTAAATGTAATGATTTATTCGCTTTTCATATGTGTTTGTTAAATAAAACTAAATAAACGATTTATTTAAAAAAAATGCGTCAAAACTGATTATCACAAAATACAGTTATGGTTTTATTCCAAGTAGTATCTTTATTATCTGAAGTTAAAAGCTTTTGAATTGGACTCAAGTGTTTTTCCTAGATTTACTTTTAGCTGATTTGAAGTTTTAATAAATTTATTGTTATCTTAATAAAAAATTAGAAGCATAACGCTGCTGGCACTTACTTCACTGAAAAAAAAGGAACAATAAAAAATGAAGGAATACATGATAATTTTTAAGGAATTCTTGCAAGAGTGCATTTTTACACAATTTACACAAAAAGTCATGTCCATACTCAAAAGTATAAATTTTTATGTTCTCTTAATTTAAATTTGGCGGCCTCAGTAGTCGAGTAGGTAGCGTGCTCGACTACCACCCCAGAAGTCCCGGGTTCGAAACCCGGCCAGGCCATGGTCCAACGTTCTAACTTTTCTGCATTTTTTATCCTCATTTCTAATCAACTGAAATTGAAAATTCCTCAATATTTACGACTTAAAGTTGTAGGTGAAGGCTTTATAACTTGAAATGACTGAGGTAAAGGAATAACAGTTGCTTCAGATTCAAATTCAAAAGTTTCTGCGGCTTTCCACCAGGCTTAGAACAGACTACTCATGTTTTTCTTGATTGTTCTTTCCTTTCCACTTATATATATCAACCCATTTCGAACCAAGGCAGATTTGAATGAGTAGGTATTACACCTAAAATCCTTCGTTCAAAAATTAAAAAAATGTCCACAGCTTGTTTATTTAACACATATATGACTTGTCTGTCTGGTCTACTTTGATGTTATTTTAAGAATTTAATTTTATAGAATTTCTTTCTCCTCACTCTTACGTTACTCGAAAATCTAAGTATGGTTAAAAAAAAAATCAATATTAATTAAGCTATATTCACATAAGAACACATTAAGGCGGTATTCTAGAGTAGAAGTTTTAAAAAATCGAAACATTTTTTTCCATATTTCAATAGCTTAGATTTTCAAGAATATCTCCCTAAAAGGATTTTTCAAAATTCGAATTATTTTCAAAATTATAGTCATTTTACGTGTTTTTTTCGAAACTACTTTCTTCGATGCGGTTGACATAATAGCTCAAGTTCTAGTTGACCGATTTACTTGAAATTTGGCACGAATATTCTGTATATATTCCTCTATCGTATGAACCAATAAAAAATTTTTGATTTTTAATATTTCTAAAAAATTCGGGAGAGTTAAAAAATTAGTGAGAAAACTAAATTTTTTGAAAAAAAATTTTTTTTTCACTTTTTCTAGTTCATAAGATATTGGCATTTATACTAATTGTACATAATTTTATTTGTCAAGTGACCAGGAGGGTAGATATCATGACGACCGGAACACGGCTTTCTCCCCCCCCCCCTACCCCTGAGCTGAAATTTCAATATATTTTATTTTTTTATGTACTCTTCAAATATGAATAAATATGACATAAAAAATGGATACTAATATCAATATCAATTGCTTTTGTTTATGTATCCTCAAAAAACTCTGGAAATTTGGGCTTCTAGACTAAAATACTGCCTTAAGCTGTAAGTAGTCACATAATAATGTTTATAAATGATTTATAATACATTTTAACCCTATATTTATAATACATTAATCTTCATCTGATCAAATAATTGAAAGTTGTTATTTAAGGCTAAAAAACATAGTTTTTTATTAGTAATTGACATGCCTACTTCAATAATAAGTTGTGCACGTAGACGGTGTAAATATGAAAATAGTACTTTAAGCGTGTAGTTAAGGTGAAATCTAAAATTAGTATGTAAGCAATGTTGTTTCCCTTGCCTTCATACTTAAATTTATTCCATTTAATCGGTTGAACTCAAATCGATCTTTGGTTATATGTTGTTGCATTGCACAGATATTCAAAAGAAAAGAAATTCAAATTTGGCTAGATTAATATATTTTCTAGATATTATAGAGGGTATATAAGAATGATAAAGCTATAGATCTATAAAGAATAAAAAATCAATGAAGTTTGCAACAATAAATAATATATCTTAGCTATCGACTTGATATGGTTTAAATGTTTGCGCATGTATACTGGTAAACAATGCTTAATTGATAAGTTCACTGCGAGGCTTATAACCTGAAGAAATAAGTCTTCCAGTATATTCAGACGAACTATAACTTCATTTCAAGAAACCTGCGATATCCCCAGCCGATCAACTTTATTTGGAGTTGCATTATGAATATTTTGCGAATTTAGTAAAGTTTTACCACAAAATAAATAAGAATTCATAAAATCGCTTAATAAATTATCAGAAGAATTCTGCTCGGCGAAAGTTTCGATTATTAATAATGCCAACAGCAATTTAAACCTCACAACACACGGCCAACATTGGGCCGCTAGTAAACTTACACATTTTTACAACCACTCCTTGAGCATGACAGGCAATAAATAAAAATAACGGTAAAGAATAAAACTTAACTGAAAGGTTTCAACTATAGTGTTGAAGTGGGGAAGAACACCTTTATCCTGACACAAGTTCGCTTGACAAGGCAACGTGACTAACACACGCGTACTAATACACACACACAAACACACGCACACTTATGTAGAGTGCAAGAAACTGCCATGCACAAAACCTGTTCGATTCAGTACTTATTAAACTTGGCCTAAAGACATTACGTTGAAATGTGCAAATTATTTGCGAAGTATTCCAGGTAAAATAAAAGCACAAAGAAAGAGGAACACGCGATTCCAAATGTTGCAGGTATCTGTGTGGGTGGTTGGATAAAGTTATTGTTGTCTTTTCGATTAAGCACATGCTGAACACATGTGGCTACTCTGGAAGCCATCGGCATAAGACATCTTTGTGCAAAAATGAAGGACAGAATTTTTTAAAGACGCAAAAACGTGGCTTATGTACATTCAATCAGTGCTTTAGTAAAACATGTTAACGTCAATTTATTGGTATTTGAGTTGGAAAGTTGACAAGAGGAGTCCGGGTTATATCAGCGCACTTTACGCACAAAGCCATACAAATGCTACAATTTAAAAAAAAAAATCCATGAGAAGTAGATGACAATCAGTGGAATCTAGATATGACATTAAATGACAATGGCAAGAACTATTTCTCTATGAATAAGGCAAATTCTGAGAATAAGTATGCCGGAAAAGCATTAACACAGCAATTAAAAAAAAAAAGAAATAACATCACTGGTCAACAGCAAACAATGCAGGTTGATTAAGATAATTGCTTGCTTTGTTTGTCTGCCAAGGGTGTAAGCTACGCTAGCATTAGTTCAAGGATGTTGTTACTTATTGTTTTTAGCCAGATATATGTACGTTATGCTTGTGTCGTAATAGGCAAATAGAATAAGAGCATAAATGTGAAGCAATGTAGAAAAACTGTACCAAAGAATGGGTTTATAATAAATAATTTTCTTTATATCACGTCTGCCGTTTCGTCCTTGTTGCCTAAGTGAAAAAAAGGGCAAAGAGCTACTCATAGTTAAGGATAACTAGTCAGCTTGAGCAAGAATACAGAATAACGAATGATATGACGAATGATAATAAAAAATTCTAATACATATTTTAGGATTACATGTAATGCAAAAACAAAAAAAAAAAAAAAAATACCTAAAATAAGCTGTTACTTAAAAATAAAACTTTGACTAAAGTCTTTTATCGCATAAAAATCTTTAGTAGGCCCTTAAATTATGTATAGTTTCTATTAACACAGTTTCTTTGTCAGATGTTATTTATCATGAACTTTTAAAACAATGTAGTTGTGATTTATCACTCTGTCTGTACCTTATTGGTCTAGACTCTAGACTCTAGTTGACTGAAAAAAATTGAATTTCTTAACAACAAATTGTAAAACAAATTGTAAAACCATTAAAAAATATGTACCCAAAGTTTCAAATAAAAATGACATTTCGAGTGTGACATTTTTTAAACTCTTTTTCTAGAAACCATGTTTTTTTTTTTAATTTGTCTACTCTCTATGTTCAGACAGTTAGTTTTTTATACTATAACGCTCTAATGAACGTAAATTTGGAATAATATCATTGTTTAAAGTATTTTGTTATTGCTAAAAAAGTTCTAAAAAAATCAAAACCTTATACATCTTTTTTAAGCAGTTTTCAATTTTTTAGGGAACGTGAACCTTACGAATATATAAGAAGAATATGCCTGAAAAGTGAATTTAAAACTTTATTGATTTCAGATGAAAACTGTGACCTCCAGAATTCACACAAACAGCTAAATCCGATAATGAACCACTTTTTAGCTGATATCTTTCTTATTTTTTGAGGAAAACTTAAAAAAATGTCAACATTTACTTAAACATATGTATAAAATGTTCTCATATTTTCAATAAATTATGTTTATTCCTTATTTGTAAAAAAAAAATCACATTAATTACGTAGTCATAAACCTATTTTCTCATAAAGTATGCAACAAGGTGGAAGCATTACTGCCTACATAGAGTATTTTCACTATTTCGACCTTATTTTGAAGTTTTTCCCAAACGATCACATATTATTAAAAGCAAAGGTAATGCCAACAGCAAATATTTATGAGTTATAAAATTCTAATATTTATGTTTTCTATTTTAAAAAAATGCATTCAGATTTCAAATAAGTACTATTAAAATAATTGACAGCTCTTCCAAAAAATCTTGGAAATCATCTCCCAGCCAGTTTTGCAGTAGTTCGAATACGGATGTTCGTTTACGTAACACACATCCATGAGTCAAAAAATTTTTTATGTATAAATCCCAAATATTCCTCTTTCAGTGCGAAAACTGTTTTCTGACAAAAAATCCTCTTTTGAGAGCGTGAAATTTTGGTTGGTTGTTGGCGAATGCGCTGTTTTGTGTATGTAGCAGACATTGTTATTTACATGTGGCCAGTTTTGAGGTTGTTGCCATAAAAATTGGCATTGAATATTTCAATTTTTTTTAGCTGTTTTTTAATTTGTATATTCAAGCATATGTTATATGGGAATAAAAGTTGATTGTTTTCATTTTTTTGTCAAAATCTTATAAATAGATGCAACTGATAATTTGTTTTTGTTAACCAAACAAGAACTAAATAAAAAATATCAAAACAATATTCTTCATTTTCCCTCATTTGATATGATAAAATTTCATGTCTGACAAGCTCCAACATAACCCATTTCACAATAGGGTTAGCAACAAGTAGTGAACAATTTTGCTTTTGTTGTGTCCAATAATTTTGTAATTTATTTGTCTGTACACTTTATTTATCACTTTAAGCATTTAAATTTGATAGATAAAAAACCTTTTTTTTCCATAAAATAATAATAATAATATAATTATTATAATAATATAATATATATAAATATATATATAATAATAATAATATAAAATACCTCAGTACCCTAAAATATCACATTCCTGAAAAACAATATTATAAGAAAATTCTTGTAAATACAAATATCTACAAATATCTTTAAGTTGTGTTATTCTATTTGATAGAACAAGTCATAGACGAGAACACTATTTTATCTTTTCCAAGTGCAATTGTTGTTGGGATTTTTTTTTTATATGCCATGGATTATTGTTACAAATAATTATTTTATTAAAACAAATAATTGGAATATTATCTGAACTATTAATTGTTCTTTAATTATTTCTATTTTGTCTGACATCAATTACTGATTTAAAACCTTTTCCTGACATCAATCTAAGAAGACGATCTACACAAATTTTACTGGACTTAAAAATTTGTTGCACTAAACAATAGTTTTCATAAAAAGTATTACGAAAAACATTGCAAGAGAAAACACACAAACAAGGGAACTACTTTTGCAATTAATTTTTGAACTGAAAGATATAAAAAAATAAACACAAATGTATTTTCAAAAATATATAGAACAAAATTATCGAAAACTTAAATTTTTTTATGGCAGCTCATTAGTTTTTATTGTAATCTGGAAAACATTAAAATTTGCTTAATTTTGAAATTGTGTGTAAAAGTTGTCGGAAAGTTTGCGTTATGACGCAGTTGATGCTATACCAAAATTACGCTCTAAATGCGTACGATTTGTTGCAGGCCAGGATAAACTTGTTCAAATGTTTGCTATTAAAATAACATCGTAAATTAATGAGATGATAACTTAAAAAGTAATTTATGTATTAATACGGAGTGTCATCTTGTGATTTATATCTTTAAAATAAGAAATTCCGAGCATTGTTCGTGTACCGGCCAACGAAACAAATGTCTTGTCATTAAGTGGTTAGTTTTGTAAAATATTTTGTTGTTGTAATTTTTTTTTCATTTTTATTTTTTTTTTTATTTTATAGCTTAACATATCACCAGAGCTGAAGCAAATTTTGATTTACCATTATTTTCAGAAGAATATGCTGCCAAATCTCGAAAAGGACCTAGTTGGCAACGCGCTAAAATTTCTTTAAGTTGTGTTTGTTAATTTCTGCAAAGTTTAAATTTAATTACAGTGGTTTTTTGAAAATAATTAAAAAATTTTGTGCTTATGTGAAGTCTAATGATTGCAGCGGATAAGTTTTGCATTTGTTTTACTATTGTTAACATAAGTGTTATTATTATTATTAAAATTTCTTTAAAGTGCTGAACAAGTTTCTTTACATTTTCTTTATTATATTCTTCGCACTTTAAGTTGTTTGCTTTCTTTTTGTTCTATTGCTAATTGCGTTTAAGACATCTGCCTAGCTCTGTCTAGCTAAGCTATTGAATACGTATTATTATTATACATACTAAGGGTTGCCATCACTTCAGGTTGTTACTTTTGCTTAGTACTATTATTATTACTACTTTTACTACTTTTATTTATTTTTACTACTTTTTTGGCTCTATTTTTATTTATTAATTTCTACTAATATTTTTACTACATTTACTACTTTTATTTATTTTTACTACTTTTTTGGTCTTTTTTTTTTATTTATTAATTAAAATGCTCTGCTCTAAGCCTGGCTGTTCCACTAAGGGTGAAACTGAGCGATTTTTATCATGTTGGCTATGTGATGATATCGTTCACACCAAATGTGTGGGCATAATGGGTAGAGTTGCAGACATTATTGAAGAAGGTAAAGGGTTGCGTTGGTGTTGTGAGAAGTGCAGATTGACTGATGTCAATTTTTATAAGCTTTTTAAGCAGACAAAGCAGGGTTTCTCTGAGATAAGTAGGGAACTTTCTTTGCTTTCTGCAAAATTTTTAAAGTACCAAACACTTTTCGATGAGTGTAAATATATTGATGAGCCAATTCCTTCGCCCAAGCGTAAAAAGAAATACATGAACCTGCGCAATAAACAGAAAACTAACTCGACACCACCAATACCACCACCTGTTGAACGTGACATTGCAGACGATATGGACATTTGTACTGATACGATTGCCTCTATATCTGCTCCAAATGTACCAGAGACCGTTTCCTTGCCAATGTTAGCACCATCCATACCTGTTAACCAGCCTGTTCTTACTTATGCTCAAGCTGTTTCAATTGCTCCTCCTACTGTTCAAACTCCTATTTTTGCAACTTCAGTTGTTAACGCTCAACGGATTCCTATTACTACTGCTACTATTTCTCCTAAGCCATTAATTGCAATTCCACCAACTAAAGCAATCTTTGTCTCGCGCTTAGCTGCTGATACAACTGAAGATGATATAAAATTTTTTATTAATTCAAAGTTAAATAGTAGTATGCCTCTTTCGATCCAAAAATTCAAATATTTAAATGCGAGACTGACTACGTCTTTTAGATTGACTGTTCCGGAAAATTTATTTAATACTCTTGTGGATGTAAACTTTTGGCCCCGTAATACAATTGTTCATGAATTTGAATTCAAAAACAAACCGCGTATTGCAAATGTTGTACACTTGCCTCGTCCTTCTAATAGTCCTCAGTACCATACAAAAAACGATTAAAAAATCACAAGTCTAAATTAGAGCTTGTGTATCAAAACGTTAGAGGTCTCAATTCTAAACTTTCCGATATTTTCATGAACAGTTTTGATTTTGAATATAACTTTATAGTTTTTACTGAAACTTGGCTTCGCTCTAACGTTTTAAACTCTGAAATAATGTGCAATAAGTACCAAATTTTTCGTAAAGATCGCTATGATAAGATCGGTGGTGGCGTTCTGATAGCTGTCCATAACTCGCTTGCTTCAGAGGAATTAACAATTCCTGGTACCAACGACCTGGAGTTTATTTGTGTTACAGTTAAAGTAAATAATAATACGATTTTTCTTACTTGCTCTTACATTCCACCTAAAAGTGATTTAACAATTTACTTAAACCATATTAGTGCCATCGAAACAGTCCATAATATGCTTAAAAATATGGATACTATCATTGCATTAGGTGATTTCAACTTACCTTCTGTATCCTGGAGTATTTCCGATGATTCCGCATTTCTTACTCCTATTTCTGCCTCTGATTGGATAAATGATTTCTTAGATAAGTTGTCCGATCTGTGTCTTCAGCAGGTTAATAATATTCTTAATAAAAATTATAGATCTCTTGACCTTGTATTTGTAGATAGATGCACTTCCGTAAATCTCCGTCGTTCGAACCCAGTTTCCTTACCTGAAGACGATTATCATCCAACTCTTGAAATAACAATATTACTTGCCAACATAAATGAAAATAAATTAGCTCCAGATACGCGAAATAATAAAATTTTTAACTTTAAAAAAACAGACTATGTTAAACTTAATGCTCTTCTCGCGCGGATTGACTGGTCCCCAATTTTAAATAATAGGTCTTCGTACTCTTTTTATGATGTCGAATCTTCAGTACAGTTTCTTAATGATACATTGCAAAAATGTTTCTCATTATCTGTGCCAAAAAAAAATAGTAATTTCAAACCTTTAAACCCCCCTTGGTTAACTAATGAACTTAAGTCTTTAAAAAATTCCAAAAATCGCTTATTTAAAAAATATAAAAGGTCAGGCTCTAATTTAGACTTCGCTTGCTATTCCTCTTGTCGTTACAGATATCAACTATTAAATAAACAGTGCTACTCTGCCTATATAGCCAAAATAAAAATTCAATTCAAAGATAATCCGAAACTTTTCTACACTTTTGTCAACTCAAAACGAAAAACCTCTAGCTTCCCACCTCTTATGAAATTCAATCATGAAGAAGCATCTTGCGACATCGAAGTTTCCAACATGTTTGCAAACTTCTTTAAAACAACCTACTCCGATATACCATTGAGCATGAGTCTTGAATATCCTTACCTACCACCAGTTAACTCTTTTGAAACCCCCGTAATAGATTCTAATATAGTTATGCATTACCTTCGACAAGTTAAATCTTCTTTTACGACTGGTCCAGACGAAATCCCGAGCTGCATTTTAAAACATTGTTCTATTAGTTTGTGTTCTCCCCTATCAAAAATTTTTAACATATCCTTGCACAGTGGTCATTTTCCCTATATATGGAGAAAATCTTATATAATACCTCTTCATAAATCCGGCTCAAAAATTGATGTTTCCAATTACCGAGGTATCGCAAAACTAAGCGCAATCCCTAAGTTATTTGAGAAAATTATAACTGATCAAATAACCCACGTTGTATCTTCCTCCATTTCCACCTCTCAACATGGTTTCTTAAAGGGAAAATCTACGTCAACTAACCTCTTGGAGTTTACTTCGCGTGTCATCAAAGGTTTTACTTTAGGACGACAGACTGACGTTATTTATACAGACTTTAGCAAAGCTTTCGATTGTGTCAATCATTATCTTCTTCTGAAAAAGCTTCATCTGATTGGGTTTCCCGTCAAACTATTACACTGGATTAACTCGTACTTGTCGAATCGTTCTCAAAAAGTTTTATATAAGAATTCTATGTCAAAAAATATTTTGGTCACATCTGGTGTTCCGCAGGGAAGTCATCTTGGTCCGGTTTTATTTTTACTGTTTATAAATGACCTTCCTTCTGTAATAATACACTCTTACGTCTTAATGTACGCCGATGACGTGAAACTTTTCCTAACTTACAAATCGCCTGAAGATCAACAACTCTTACAATCGGATTTAAACAATCTAGTTGAGTGGTGTAATTTTAACCTTTTAAAATTAAACTTAAAAAAATGTAAGCAAATGACATTCTCACGTCGAATTGCTAATAGTATAAATTACACTATAAATAATACTAATTTAGAAATTGTACACAGTTTTCTTGATTTAGGTGTAATTATGGATCCTAAACTTCGTTTCAATCTTCAAGTCAATTTGGTGGTAAATAAGGCTAGAGGTGTCCTTGGGTTCATTAAAAGATGGGCTAAAGAATTCAACGATCCTTTCACTACTAAAATACTTTATACCTCTCTTGTTAGACCAATTCTTGAATATGCATCCGTAATATGGAACCCTCAATACAATGTCCACATCGATGCATTAGAATCGGTTCAAAAACAATTCTTACTTTTTGCTTTACATTATCGTTGGAACCCCAATATTATTCTTCCCCCTTATGAAACACGCCTCAAAATTATTTCCCTGCCTTCCTTAAGAAGCAGAAGAATTATGCTCAATGTCTCTTTTTTATACAAATTACTCAGTGGTGATATAGACTCACAATACCTCCTTTCTTCATTAAACTTCAACATCCCCAGGAGCGGAGCCAGACATTTCCAGCTTTTTAAGTTGAGTCACTGCACTTCTAATTATGCCCTTCACGACCCTTTGCGATGTATGTGTAGTGATTTTAATGGCAACTTGAACTTGATAAATTTTTCTGACTCGGTGGATGTCTTAAAACGCAAAATTATATTACATTTGAATACTTAACGCATTCCTTGTGATAACAAATATAACTCGCGATAATTGTGTAGATTTTACGATTTAACAAATAAGCATCATCGAATATGATAGATACTTTAAGTTTTCGTTTTATTCAGTTTCGTTGCTTTATTTTTTCATGAAACTATTTTAGATCTTTAGTTCTTCCTTATTTGACCATGTATACCGTGTCTCTTGGCTTGGTGTGTCAGAGTTTATCTCTTTTCCATACAAGTTTTTACCTGCGTTGGCCCAAATGCATATCCAAATAATAACTTTAGCTCGGTGTTCCCTTATTTTAGTGACCCGAATATATAAATATATTGTGCCTGCACAATATATACTTGTATATCTGTGCTATGTTTGGTATTGGTTTGGTGTTTGAGAGTTGCATCTCTTTTCCACGTAGGATCTTGGGTTGGACAGTGGCCTCAAGCCGAACGACAACAATTATAAATGCGGTTATATATGGTCTAATAAATAACTTTGGATGTTGTCTTGTATTGCTTCGTATTATGAAGAATGTGCTTTTATTCGATGATGTTTATGAAGTTTACATAAGCACAAAAAATTCTCAAATTTTATTTAATTTTAATTTCCGCTGAAAGGCCAAGCAATTGTGCTTAGTGGAGGCTATTATTTGCCAACAGGTGGTAAGTTTTAGCACGTAGGTGCATTCTATCAGTCCGGCTGATCCGGGAACTTCTTAGAATGTAAATCGTGCATGCGTATGGCGCGGGTCATACGTATCTATGAAGATTTCTTACCTCCGGGCGAATCCAAAAAAAAAAAAAAAAAAAAAAAAAAAGGACTTATTTTATTAATCAAAGCCAACTTAAAGTACTTATGGCCAAAAATCCTACGAATATTTTTCTAAAAGATTTAATGAGATGATTAAATTCTTGTGATACTTCAAAGTACCGTCTGTCGACAGAGGGTGAATATCACATCGATACCCACTGAAAAGTTTGCAGCCGTTTGCAACCAAATAAAAAGTGACCTTGTTATATTTAATATTTGTTGTTTTTTACTATTAAGATTCCAGTTTTCATATGTACTAGTGGGAGTGCAGTCTTTTAAGTCTTGCGCGTCGGCAACACTAAGCATCACAAGATGAATTTTGGCAGTTCCATTCGAAAATTTGACATTTTTTAGTATAAACGTACTCAGGCCCGTGCGCACGGGGGGGGTTTTGGGGGTTCAAACCCCCCCCCTGGAGGGTTTCGAACTATACTTTTGAAATCCACAGAACTATCTGATTATGAAAGATTTCCATGAAGCAAAGTTATATTTATTATGATATAGTATAACATGGTGAGACCGCCAAAAAGTTTCAGCCGAAATTCTTAGAAAATTCTTAGAAAGTTAGCAAGATCTGTGAAGAACACGATATTGAAGTAAGGAAACCGAGGCAAGCTTCACGTCAAACTCATCGTTGTAACATCGAGACGAATTCAATGGAAGATTTTTATAGAATTTCAACCTACCTACCATACCTAGACTTATTCGTCACTCACCTTGAAGATCGTTTTCTTAAGCACCGTGGAATATTATCGAATTTAAAATGTCTTTTTCCATCAAAAATTTCAACCCTAGATGAAGAAGCTTGCAACCAATTATTTGAGAAATACTCCACGATTTTGCATGACGATTCTGCTGAAGTTTGGATCAATGAAGTGAAAATTTGGCGAAGACGAATTTTTGATAAAAATATTAACAGCCCTATCGAAGCTCTTGACATCTGCAATACAACTGCTTTTCCAAATGTTCACCAAATCCTGCTGGTAATGGCTGCGCTACCAGTATCGACATCATCGAACGAACGCTCTTTTTCAACATTACGCCGGTTAAAAAATTACTTGCGTTCTACTATGAGCGAAAATCGGCTGAACGGATTGGCTGCACTTAATATTCATCGGAACGTTAAAGTTCGCGTAGATGCAGTATTGGACGATTTTTTTTTCTGCACCCCGACGCATTAATTTATTGAGAGAATAGTTTCGTATAAAGTATTTGTATTTACTCGAAGTACTAAAAAATTATCTGAAAATGTACATATGTATGTATATAACTGAAATCTTATAGTTTTATATCCAATATATAATATTTTCTGTGCATCCATTTTTTGATAGTTTTCTTTGTACTAAGAATTCCTTATTTTTTAGTCAAAACCCCCCCCCAGGGCCAAATCCTGCGCACGGGCCTGAACGTACTCACAACCTTGTGCGCTTATTGTGTTGTTTATGGTGGTTGGAAAATTGTATTTCAGTAAAAAAAAAAAAAATGGAATTAACACGTGAACATTTTCGGGTGATGATTTTTTAGGATTTTCGACGTGGATTTTCAAGAAAAGAATGCCTTGATCCACTTAGTTCGACTTTTGATGATGAGACATCACACCCAGCGACTGTAAAACGCTTGTTCAATGAGTTTGAGCGTGGTCGTCGTTCTATCCAAGTCGAATTTCGTGAAGGTCGTCCAATAAAGGCTGTTGTGGCCGAAAATATCATCGTTTTGCGTTGGAAGCAGACCGGTATAAGAAATACCTTGAGCATTTTCACTGATCAACCACCATTTTTTTTTTTAATGTTAGGCGTAACCCTCGTATTTTTATTACTTATTTACTTTTACTTATTAAATATTGCTTATATTTTATTAACCTCGTATATTTTTAAAACTTTTATACCCAATAAGTTAGAAATCGTATTGTTTTTTGTGGTATAACTCATTCGTGCAAAAAGCTTATTACTTATATAGAATTTTTTTAATTAATTATATATAATGGAAACTATTTCCAAAAGTATTTTCAGAATCAAGCTTTTGAGACTGTGCCAAATATTTGCCAAATAAGTCAATGGTAATATATGTATGTCATTGTGACTAACTTAAGGTCATAACTTTCCATAGTTTGAATATACACAGTGTCCTTTCCATAATTAAAGTATTTGTATTGTATTCTTGCCCCCAACTTTGGTTTCTCCAAGACACTTGCAACGACATTGGATAATGTCTATTTTCTTTGAAATTTAACAAAATAAAATGTATGTACTACTCTGCTGTAAATTGGAAACCATTTATGGGCGAATTTATTATATTTTTTTTTTTTTTAGTTCATCAGTTTTTCCATGACAGAAATCTCAGCGGGGGACAGTTTTATCTCTTTGGCTGTTCAGTATCATGAATTAATTTTTCTATACCTTAGAAACAGAACTGATGCATCTAATGATGAGCTAACTAGAAACGTTTTTATATCTATAAAAGAAAAAAAATTCTTTTGATGACAACTTAAATAATTCAGAGCGACAGAGCTCGTGAATGCTGAACAAATGAATGAATGTGTGAGTGAATTGATGGCTTGCTGCGATATTATTAGATTAATATTTTTTCCATAGAAATAACTGTTATATTTTTGGTGCAACTATATATATATCTATGGCTAAATAATTATGATGAAAATTGTTGGCTACTGAGCAACCGTTCTAGAGAAAACTAGATAAGATTAATAAGAATTAGGAAAAGAATGATCTGGTTCATGAAAGGCATTGGCCAAATTGATTCTTAGTAGCTGGTTGTAATGTGGATGGTGTGGTGTAATGATGGTTAAGGATATATTTTCTTCAAATAATTTGCTTGGTATGCAGTCTTTTGTTTTCAAACCTGAATCTGAGTTAAAGTGGAATTTAAATATATTATTTATCAGCTGGTTTTTTTCGAACCTCAAATAAATGTTTATTGATGGCTTTTGTCTTAAAATTAAGAACTGTTGCAACTTGTTGGATCGAATCAGATCTTTCTGAAAGTCGGTTTTAAAATTTAAATGAAAAGAACAAAACTAACATGTATTATGTGTTAAGGCAATGTATTATGTGTTAAGAAGAAGAAGTGAAAAAATCCGATGCTTATATTTTGATCTCTGTACAACACTATAAACATTTTTATAGAATTAACCCGGTATTAACCTAGCTTTGACTTCTCATTTAAAAGGAAACTGAGTTGAATTTCGTTAAACTTAAAAAACTCCACGAAACTTGTTGGATTTAGCTGAGTTCCATCTGTCAAAGCGAAAATTGTCGTTTGCTTTCAAATTTTGCAAATGCACAAAATATATGTGTAGCGCACATATCTTCTTCTATCTATCTATATATATAAAAAAGGAGCTTATGTTTGTAAGACCGCAATAGACTCCTAAACTACTCATTCGATTAGCATGAAAATTTGTGTATAGACGTTTTTTGGTACGGTGCGTGTTTGTGGGCTATCAATTTTGATCCACCTTGAACACCAGAGGGCGCTGTAGTACAAATTTTTTACAAAACTGCCTTAAACTCATAAACTGCTAATGCGATTAGAATGAAAAGTGGTAAACAGTGGTTTTCATGTACGTTGAGTGTTCTGCTGCTATCGTTTTTGACCTATCTTGAACACCAGAGGGCGTTATAGTACAAATTTTTTACAAAACCACCTAAAACTCCCAAACCGCTGATGCGATTAAAATAAAAATTTGTATGCAGTAGTTTTCAGGTACGATCAGTTTTTGACAGTATATTCTTTGAACCACCTTGGACGCCAGATGGTGCTGTAGTACACATTTTTTACAAAATCGCATATTTTTAGTTTTCTTAGGTTACATATGCAAATATTTAAAAAATATGAAATATTTCCTAAATTTAGTAAAATTAAAAAAATTTCCGCTATTTTGACATCAAAAACATGAACATATCTTGAAAACTATGAAAAGTTTGCAACATCGTTGCTCAAAAATGAGAAAAATACAATCAGAAATTTAATTTTGTGACTTTCGATTCAAATATCTCCGCTGATTTTTTATACATTTTGTTAAATATTTTTTTGTCTTAAAGCGTCATCAAAGTACTATGAAAAACTTATTGCAAAAATACCGTTAGTTGATTAAATATATTTTAAATATTTTTTTCAAAAAAGGTCTGAAATTTTGGAGTTTTCCTCAAAAAAAGGCTCAAAATTTGTTTTTTTTCTAAAAATAATTTAAATTCAAAGTCGCTTAACTCTATTTGAAAGTTAAAGCATTTAAAAGCAAAAGTTTTTTCAATTTTACGCAAAAACTAAAAACCATTTTTGTGATTAAAAAAACAAGGCTATTTTTTATTGATTTTTTCGAACAAGAGATTTTTTCCAATATTGTGTTTTTATATTTTTAAAAATATATACAAGCTAAAAGATTAATTTTTTAGAAAAATTATCTTAGTATCTCTTACCAATCAAAAGTTATAGCCAATAATCTATATATACAAAAAGCAAAACGCTGTCTGTGTGTGGCTGGAAACTTCAAAATTACTGAGCCGATAGATCAGAAATTTCGACAGTACATTTTGTTTCAAGTACGAAATGGTTTAAATTCACACCCCCTTTAACCGCCCAAAAATCAATAAAAATGCTATATTTCCTACGGTTTTCGTCGATTTGGCTACATTTTGATAATTAAGTTTGTTTGCTCTCTGTCGGCAACTGGTTCTTAAACAAGCAATTTTGTTCAATTCAAAATTACCACTTAGTTTCCTAAGAAGATCAGACACAAAAATATGGTAACTTTCAATTTAGTCATGAAAAGTCTACTCGAAAATTTACTAAATTTTAGACAAGCACTGCATTACCGGCAAACTTCCAATAATTTAGAAAAGTCAGTCCATTAGATCAATTCGCACACGGCCTAAAACTGGGTAATGTCCATCTGCTAGAAAACTGGGATGGGCATTATATAAGAGGGTGTGGCTCCGCCCATACAATTAAAATTTGTATTATCGAATAGCTTTGAAAGTAAAAGTAGTAGTATTTACATACAAACTCAAAATAGAGTTACTATTTGGTGATCTGCTGCTGCTGGGAAACTGTAACGGGCAGTGGAAAAGGACAGTGGTGTTAAACTATGGGTCTAAGAAAAGTTTTGAATATACCTATTATGTTCCCATATAGTTACAGAATGCAGCAACGCGCCCCGGGAAAAGGCTAGTATGGTATAAAACCAAAAAAAGAAACATATCAGTTTTAAATTTATTTTATACGAACAATTTGGTAAATTCTAACCCAACTATGCAGTGTAAACTCTAAACTCTAACGAATGAATAGAAAGGGTTGAACAGTTCGACTCCCAGCTAACTTTCCATAAAAACGTAGTATATGAGAGGTTAGATGAACTGAAGTGAACAAACTCTCCAAAGTAGCGTATAACAAAAAAACCATTTTTAAAATTTTTTTCTAATGGTCTTCTGTAAACTCCTTCGTTGTGCAATGACTCCAATTTTATGTGTCTTTGTTACATTTTAAGAATGTACAAGAATATCAAACACCAAATGCCAAAAATCACTTAAAAATAAAATTAATTTTGCTAACATACAAACATTTACGAAATTTTTTATTATAAATATTTTGTGGTTGTTGTCACTCCGCTGTCAGCTTTTAATACGCTGCTTTGGGAATATCCAGTCCATTAAGATTGATGTTAACTGAAACGTCAGCAAAGATATTTTTGCTTTTCAACACATTTCGATCCAAGCCTTTAAGTATTTATTGCATTGGAACGAACATAAATATTAATAAATTCATATTTTCAAGCATATACAAAATGGATATTTTTTCTAAACTAAATAATCGTGACCAAACAACATCTCTCTTGCTAGTGAATCTCTTCACTAGCTAGGATTTTTTCTTTTTATTGTGATAACTTTTATTGATAGCTTTAAGCAGTACAAAATTTTGGAGGAGGTATTTCTTCTTTAAATTTTTTTTTCTTTTTTTCTTTTACGGCATGCACCTGATGAGTATCCCAAGCAGCAATATGTAAACCCTTAAGAGTTAAGCATTTTGTTGCTTGGTTACTGCATTTGGAGTTCCGAGCAAAGAACTTGTTTTAAAATGGCAAACGTTGCCTTGGGTCGCCATCAACTCTGTAATTTATGTTTAAAAATAGAAATAGATTCTCTTTTTAGCCATTTACTGCTTCAATTCTGTTATTGATGCAACAAACATTGGCCAGTGCAATTGAGTTCTGAGAGAGCTAAAGTAGATCAACTGGTTGGGGGGTGGACGGGGGGCTGAATGATCTGAAGAGAAAACAAACCAGGCCTTTGAACTCTTTGTTTTATAAATAAATAAAATGCTCTTCCAGACGAGCCACAAAAAAGCTAAAATCAGAATTGATTTTTATGTTTAAAATGGCTTATTTTAAGTTTGATAGTTTATTTATGTTTTCAAAAAAGTTAACAGTTCCTTTTTTTTTTTAGTACATTTTGTTTCAATTCTTTAATACAACATTATCTTGATAAGCAAAGAAAAACCCACATTTATCCAATATTTACTTAAATAACATATAAACATTTTAGAATTCGAAAACCATAATCTTTCTTCTGATAACTTAATGTTAACACCAAAAATCCAAACCGTAACAAGTCAATTTGTAGTAGTTTTTTTTTTAATTTGGAGTTAAAAATTTGATGTTAATATTCAACAAGCTAACATTTAAGTAATCTAAAAGGCAATTGATTGACGCAATTGAAAGCTTTTTATCGTGGAGGCCGTCACTCTTGTCTAGATCAAAAGTAGCGATCGACTGTAAAAAGGTGTGAAAAATTGAAACAATTTTAAAACATAGTCTTCTACAAGTAAATTTTGAACAATGATGTCTTATTAGGAGATAGTCTTCGGCTTTATTTCCTACATTAACCCGTTTCAAATCAAAGTTGCTTTGAAGCAATTTCGAACTTTAACTACTATTATACTCTATTGCCGGCCGTGGCGCAGTGGGTAGAGGGTGTAGCACATACGCCAGACAACCGTGGTTTAATTCCATTTGACACAGAAAGTTTTTTCAACTGAATTAATTTTTCTGTTCGGCCGTCACCTCTCTGCAGACAATGGCAAACCTCAGAGAGCAAATAATGCCATATAAAGCTTCTTGAGTCAGTTCTCGATCAATAGAACTGACTACATCAATATCAGTTCTCGATCAATTGTGTACAAACATTTAATAAAACGCACAACACAATTTGGTCAAAAGAAGTTCGGTCAAAGTTATTTCGAGGGCTGAAATGGCCAGCTGATTATTATATTTCTTATTATATGTACTCTTTAAAAGCCTATCAACAAGATACTCTATTCCTGTTGGTAGCCCTGATTTAAAATTTATACAATTATTGTCGATTTTTTGTGTTTTTTTTTTTTTAATTCAAGGTTTTAAGCTGTACTATTCAGTTAAGTCTGGCTTGGTTTGAAATGGAATAAGGTATATTGTTATATAAGAAGGTGTGAAGAGACATCAAACGAAAACTGATTTGAATTTGGTGCAATTATTCAAGCACAAAAGTCTTACATAAGACTTAGAGAGAAAAAAATTTCATTACTATTATCAATGACTCAAATGCTGTACCAATAGGGTTAACTTTTATAGAGTGTAGTGTTTTTTTAGAGAATGATAAATAAAATCTCACATGTTCTCTTAATACCGCTAGATTACAGGAAAGACTGACTGAGATTTTTATCTGCACTTATTATTTTTTTAATTGTTTCAATACAAGTCAACATACATCGCGAATTTACTCTGATATTAAATGTTCAAGGTGTTAAAGTAGATCTGATAAATGGAGCTGATAGCAATGATATTTAGTATGTCACATGATTTTATTTGTTTTGACAGTATTTTCTCATAGAATTCCAATTCATGTCGGAAAGATAATACAAAGTTGATAGCTAATAGTACTTGAAACTTTTTAAATCTTTCTTAAATTTCGCCTTATTCTAATGATGGTAGAATAAACAAGGAAGTCTCGTAGTTGAAAATCATCTCTCTCTCTCTCTCTCTCTCTCTCTCTCTTAGTCAAGACTGCCAAAATTAATACAAGTATTTGTTCATATCTTTTAGCTGTTGTTCTTTGCTTTTATTTTTTTTTCATATGTATCAGCTTCCAAAAAAACAAAAAAAAAAAAGAATGGAGAAAATTTTATTTTTAAAAAAGTTCATAAAATTTTAAAACAAAGCTTTTCTACTTAAGATTGATAATTCGTTAATTAATACTATTAAAAGTGATATTTCAAGATTTTCTAAATGAATATTTATTAAAAATGTTTGACCTAAAATAAATCTGTTGCAAAATGCCTTTATAAAAAATATATGTTTTTTGTAAAAAAATAGATCTACTACTTGAATGACAAAAAATTACTTGATTGCAATCAATTACCTACGTACTGTCTGGATAATCAAATGACAGTAGCAAACAGTGTACATTACTGTGCACTTAACATCAGCCCTTCAATATAAGATTTTTATTATCCATGTTTTGCGACAAGATATTCAAATTCAAATTTATTTTCTTTTGTTTACTAGACATGCCTGATGCAAATAACTATTGAAGATATTTATTCATATATTTTACTGTTGCATAAAGTAATTTAAGAAAAATTACCCCATTAGTCCACCCACCATCCTTTTATTTATTTTGTATTAGGTATAATGATTAATTAATGGACTGATTTATGTTGGATTAATTTTTGGGCCATCATTTAGTTTATCTTACAATATTCTTTGAAAATTTATATTTTGTTCTTTTTTTTTATGTGAAGACCCCAAACAAAGCAATTAATATAATCACTCATAAATATCCTGCGAAAACTACGCTAGCCATTCATGGTTCATAACCACAGTCTTCATGTTTGTTTTTTATTTTGCACAAATAGTATCGCAGAACACCAACGCATATAAAGCTATTTTTAGACTACATGTGCGTCGCCAAGAGACTCGATTCAGCACCAGAGTTGCCAATTCATGACGCTTTATGCCTTGCATGTTACCCTATTCTTCGAACTTACATGTTTAATTATAAACAACACTATATCTACTCATTCTAGCCTAACAGAACCGAGCAGGAAATAACAATAGGATGAATTAATTTCATTAGTAACATTAAAAATATGAGTTTTCTGAAAAAATTTTAAATGATGAATTTTTAAGTTTTCGTTCTGAACCTGTGATTCCTTCTTTTGTTAAGAAGCTCATATATGAAAGTAGTACCTCCATGTGGTTATGTGGCTTCATTGCATGTCCCCAATTGAAAAGTATGTTGTTTTGCACAGGACATCATTCAATTGATGACTGCAGGCGATAAGTAAAAACTGGCGAGACGCTCAGGAATGGCAGCCATGTTACTTCAAAAGGTCTGCCATTTAACCAAGCACTACAACTACAACTACAACTACAACAATTAATTGGCGTCTAATGGTGTGCGATTGGGGTTGGTTTGTGGGATTGAGGGCGTCTAATTCAATAAAACCCTGCAATAAGGAAATACTTACATATAGGACAACACTAGGATGGAAGCAAACGTTCAAAAATAGAAAATAGTGCGAAGAGTTTGAATGACTCATATTAAATAAACATGAAATTGCAGGGAAACACCTACGGCATACAGAATAGTTAACAGGTAGTAAATTGTTGAAGTGTTCGTAAATGTAAAATGGATAGATCTAAAGGTTCTAAAGGAAAACAAGAAGTTACAAAAAATCTTCAATAATTATCTCAAAGGTTGAAGTCAAAGAAAATTATTAAAGTCAAATTATGTAAAGTGCGTATATTAGGGGTGTACGCAAAATTGCTCACTCTTACCACTAAACATAAAAAATTGTTGGGTTTTGTCTAAATTTTGAATGGAATTGAAATTCTTAAGACTCTTTTAAAAATGTCAGTACTTCTACAAGTCAAACCAGCCCCTATATGAGGTAGGGTGGAGTCAGCAGAGCCATTTGGCCCTAACCACACATCCTTAGGGATTCCGTATTAAGAATATAAGAGATATATATAGAAGAACTTGGAAAAAAATTGCCTTCTTCATTCTTCCTTTTGAGAATGCTTTCTGATAATTATTCACTTCATACTGTATAGTATGAAAGGCACTGAGCATTATGTCAGTTTAATGCTGAGAAAGTGCTATGAAAATAAAGAGTATTAAAAAATCGTTATAAAAAAAAACTATAATGTTCATATCTATAAAAGATGCAATAAAAAAATTTAATTGTTTGCTCAAGTTCCTTAAATTTTTCATCATAGCTATCCTTCACCACTTTGATGAATGTGGCGACTTGAAAGGTGGCGTCATTATAAAAACAAACTACAAATTTAAATTATTGGTTTGAATACAAAAGTTGCAGTTTTAAGAATATTTAAAAAATGTATTCTTAAAATTCCAGAATTTTTAAGGATTCAAATCGTCCAGAAACGCGGTATTGAACTCCCTAGTATCTATATCTTGACTTTATAAATATTAAAGCCTCAAACTTTGATATTTATTTCTCTATACTTTATTGATCTTATCTCTCCCTCTCTCTCTCTCTCTCTCTCTCTCTCTCTCTCTCTCTCTCTCTATAGTTTAAGGCATTTTTATGAAATTAAAGATAATGCCAACAATGCATATATATAAAAAATAACTCATCCACATCTTCTGATCTGAAGTATACTACATAAGCCGATATTTTCTTCTGTAAAAATATCCTGGCCAGACTATGTTGCTACGGCTTAAGCCATTCTCCATTTCTTTCCTCAATTCTAATTAACTGAAATTAAAAATTCTATGAATCTAAAGTTGTAGTTGGTTGTAGAGAAGTTTGTAGAGAGGATCGCTTAGTATCTTGAATTGACAGATCTTAAGGCTTTTAGTTGAAAGGACTGATCAAAGGAAAACCACGTTTAGAAAATCCTACTTAAGTACGTTTCACTTGATTTTCCTTACCTTTCCACTAATCTAAGACTCTATTGTATTTCGAACCAAGAGTTTCGAACCAATTACACTTGATTGTGTTTTCCTTCCCACTAATTTATCACCCCATTTAAATTAGTGTCAAACCTTAAATTCTAAGTTCAATCTAAAAAAAAAGTATGCAATTTTTTTTAATAATATTTTTCAGAAACTCATTTTGTAAGCGACTTAAAAAGTACATTCATTTATAAATATTTTTATCGAATACTTATATTAGTCTTGCAATATCGAGTCCTTTTCACCTAAAAAAAGCACTTTTATTACCGCTTTAAGAATTTTGATTTTTAGCAGTTCAATGAACTTACATAAATAATGGGAAATTTTAATTTGAAAAGTGGTGATGACTTCTCCATTTCATTGTTTAGTATTTTTAATTTTGGAATAGCCGAACGACATATACCATACACCCTACTCGCCTTTATCGTACTACCCAAACTAACTCGACTTTAAAAAAGAAAAAAACACCCGTATACGCGAACTCGCCATTTGTTATAGTATCTACTATAATAGTGGTTACACTGGAATAGACATGTAGGGACAGACCTGTTGCTAAAACTGCATATTGGAGAAAATTCAACATAAAAAAAATTGAAAAATAAAATGGTTAGAAAATTACCTATTTTTATATGAAGTGGCAATGACATGATATATATATAAAAATATATGTATATTCTTATGTATTAATATGTTAAAAAAAATCCATCAAGAAATTTTTGTAAAAAATCAGCTGATGTAGGAACATGTTTTAAATTACAAACAGTTAATAAAATAAAAAATAAAAACAAAAATAAAACAATGTCATAAACTTAACTTTTGTCGAGTTATCTATATTTTGAGCTATACCATTCAAATAATAGCATTTTATATAAAAAATGCTAAAGAGTTTTATGTTTTATAACAACACGCTTTTGTTTTTGTTTGAATATAAAATTCAAAGTTTTTGAATACGTTAAATACTCATGTCTAGATAGACAAAAGCAATATTTACAAAAACAATCTTACAAATAGTTATCAAATGTTAAGAAAATATCTAGATTATTCCAGATTAATCTAGATTAGCTTGTTATGCATAAACATTTGATAGGGTTTTTTTTTTTGTTATGATTTGGAATGGGATTATATTTGAGCGAATCTTCAAAATCCTTGTCAAAATTTGTGTTCTTAAATCATATCTGGTTTTGTCTGGTCTATATAAATTTTTATATTCTTGCAAATAAAAGCAAACTGCAGATTTTTAAAAATCTCAAGAGATTTTAACTGAAATATATAAATATGGTAATTCATTTAAAACAAGTTGTCGCTCGAATGAAAGATGAAATCTTTAAATATATCTTATCAAGAAAACTTAAGCCTTAACAAAAAAGATACATTTAAATCTTTGGAACCATAAAGATTGGAATTACGACGCAATGCGTCGCACGTAAGCTATTAAGATGTCTTAAAAGGGCTTAAATTGGAAGACATGTGACGGGATCTTCTGATGGTCTGTTTAATATATTGTATATCAGCTTATATGATAACGAAGTTGGCTGCTGTAGATTATTATCACATAATGCAATATATGAATAAAATTTGTTATTGTTTAACTTGAATGATCAAAACAACGACGTGAACAAATAAAATCACAATAAATTAAAGCACCCATCCACTGCGATTAAACCTATTAAAATTTAAAAAAAAAAACACACAAAAAAAATGAATGAGATACTTGGAGAGTTGTACGTTTCTGACTCTGTGTTAGTTTGCACGCGTTTTCTGCAAAGGTGCCTGATTTTGTTGACAATTTTAAAATGTTTAAACATACCGTAGAAGTGATGAGAATGACCAGACGAATAGCAGTTTAAGATTTAAAATACTTGCTGAGCAAATGAAGTCATGGCGAATTTATTTTTAAAAAGTTGCAGTTATTTCTGCCACAATTAAAATAGAAAATGGGTTTGTTGAGTAAATATATTTTACTAGATTTAGTTTAATTTTGTGTACATCGTGAATTATATTTGTTCGAAAAATATTTATTTCTCTTATATGGATTGGGTACCGACACTTTAGAAATGTCTCTTGTTATATTATTTATACTAATTTTATTATTTAAGTTTTTCTTTCTTAAGATTTCCATTTTTTATTTATTTTAATACTCTCTAGAGGCTTATACTGTATTGTTTTCTATATGTATATTTTATATATATATATCATGTATATTGAATAATTTAATGCAAGGTAACAAACGATATAAGCTTGTATATAAAATCGTTCGTAAATGTAAAACCCTTCTTGAAAAATTATCCCAAGGTAGTTAAATACAAAGTAGTTATAGTTAACGGATTAAAAATTTTTGAAAAACAAAAACAAATTTTTTAATTCTACTGATTCATTTGTTTTGAAACGTCAATTAAAATTTCCTAATAAATTCGAATTGTACTTTTTTGTAGATAGCGTGTAAATTATTTATAAGTATAAGAAAATAATTTTTCAAAAAAGAAAAAAAAATTGTTAAAAGCTTAATAGCAGCAAAATGTTTTTGTATTTATTCAGCAATTTATGATCATCAATAAATTGTGCCCCCTTCATTTTTGCATTATGCACTCATACCAACTTCAGTGTACGGTACAGCTTAGTAGAGGTACTTGTATAAACAAGCAGTTCCTCAAACTCGGAATATCTCGAATCTGCTCTCCTGGCAGGCTTTTTAAACAAAGCAAAACAACTCACAAAGAAAACGAGGAACTGACAACGAGTGAGCGCGTCATGTGAATTCTGCGGAGAATTCTAAAATATCTCTTCATTTGACACTGGAGAGCGTCTGACGTTTGTAGTTTATGTTTTCAAAACAAAATACGAATAAATCCAAAATGATAAAAGAATATTAAATAAAACCGATGAGCGAGGCTGAAAAATCGGATTAATATTCAGACGTCGCTCGAGCGGGTAACATCAACGGATCCGAGTGTGTCAAGTGAGTCGAGTGCGGCCCAGATCAAGAGACGCGACGAGTTGGCTGAGTCGATTGCCTGATTTGCGTGATAATCGCGTGCTTTGTGTCGATATTAAAATATTTATTAAAAATAAACGGATCAAAAAAATTAATACAGAAAAAATGAGAAAATTGGCAAATTAGCAATACAACCGCCAATAAAATATTCGCTGAGTAAGCGAAATTATTTCGGAAAATTTTGCGTCGGTGGGGCTTGTTTATTTATTTATTTTTTTTTATTTGATGATTTTACTGCAAAGTTTATTAAAAAATTAAAATTTTTAAATTTATTGGGAAAGTCACAGAAGTACTTGGAAATGCATTGAAACATAAAAAATGTGTGATTTTTTTAATATTTGTTTACATATAAATTTTATCCTTTATTGAACTGAGTAGATTTCTTCGAACGAGAGAACAAAGCGTTTAAGATCTATAATAATAATAATAAAAATAAAAACAAACAACACTAGCCAAAACCAAATAGAGCATAACAAAGTGAAGAAGTTAATAAATATTTTAAAGATATATTTAATAAACAATTTGTGCGGGTGCTGTCTGACAATTTCCTATTTTTAAATTTTTACGATTTTAAGGTAAATAAGAAAACTTGGCTTACATGGCATTGCCATAAATTGTATGTTTATACAGATACAGATGAGTTTTTGGAAGGACAAATATAAACAAGCAGTGCTTATAAAATATTTGCAAGAAATTAATAAATATACTTTTAACTTTTATCCTTAATTTCAGCTAGGCATAAAAGGCTATTTAAGTATTAAAAGTATTCTGTGTGTAAAATTTTACCCTCTTGATTTTTGAATGTGTCTCACTTCTATAAGTTAAAAACTTGCGTAGAAAACTGTGGGCATGCTTGAAGCCTAGTCACCAAATTACAGGCTCGTAAAGTCACCTTAAATCAAAATATGACAATATTTTAGTAACATAACAATGCCCCATAGGTTTGATGACTACAGGACTTCTTCATATATCAGGTTCTGTTTTTATTACTATAACAAAAACAACAAAAAAATCAAACAAAAATAATTAATGCGGCAGTTTTGATTCAAAAATACACATAATACTTAATATCGTGTACACCTCCATATTGTCTTTATACTATTTGTCTATGAGAAAATGTTCATATCCTTTGACATAAAAAGTTTGCTGAAAAGAGTAATAAAATTAAAAAAGAGTAATTTTTCTGATATTCTCAAAATTTTCTGAGGAAACTCAAATACTTACGTAATTATTCAGGGTATTTCTATTATGTATTCAACATGTAGCTAGTAAGCTTTTGACAAAAATGAAGAAATGTTGGAAATTCTAATGCTTATTTTCTATTTATTTCAGATTCGCCCATAATCTTTCGATTGCATTTAGAAATCGCTGCCAAAGTAAATTTTACTCGATGACCACCGGATGTGAACAAAAAAGTATTCGTTATAGCAGTAGAAACATTTCAAAGCGGCACGCTTCTCCAGTTTCGAAGATCTTTTTGGTTTCCGACACTGGACCCACATCAACAGCAGAAAAATGATTGTCGATAAAACGGAAAACGTCGGCGAAAATGCTTGGACAAAGCTGCTTGACGACAAGGATAGCACAGAACGTGGAACTGTGATAGTAAAAATGTCGAATCCGGCAAACAGTTTAATCAACGAACTGCAAAAGCATGATATAAAAGAATCTAGTCCGCTTACCATAGATCACATATCTGCAAATTGTGGGAATGTGGGGGAAGTGGGTGTTAGTGGTGTGGTGATTGGAGAAAATGGCGTACAAGTGGCCCGCAAAGAGTCCTTATTCGGTACATTCCATAGACATTTAAGAAGATCGCTTAAGGCGGTCAGTGAATCTCCGGGACCAATAACAAGGTGAGTTCCTCCATAAGTATTATGCTGTGTTTGTAAAAAGTTGTTAAGCCCTTATACTACGTTCATACTATGCCATAAATTATTTAATTTGTCATAAATTACTTCACTTAAATCAACTGCGTTCAGACTACCTTTTCGTAATTTATTTTGACAGTTTTTCCATTTCCCCCAAATATTTTGTCTCTTCTACGATTTTTTGTCCATATCGAATTTTTCCATTCACAGAAATGACACCTTGTGACGCCATTTCTTCGATTATTTATCGGAAAGATTAGTGATGACGCCGATTAGATCTTAGTTTGGATGGTTATTTATGATAAATTACTTAATTTCAAAGTAATTTTAATTTAGGCATGATTTATGCATAAATCAAGAATGGGCCGTAAATTACAATAGTGAGAACATAGTATTAGTCTCGATTATTGTTAATAGCGAAATAAACAAAAGTTTTCTATCTTGACATATAAAAATAACTCAGGACCTTCCATGCAAAGGCACATGCAGGGGCTACTAAAGGCTCTAGCTCCACCAACAAATACGCTTTTCCTCTCAAGACTGAAACTTTTTTGTAATTTCATATAAGTAGTTGTATGAAAAAAGTCAACCCGTCATCAATTTCTTCTCTGAGAAGAAGTTTTTTTTTTAATTTAATTTTACAATCTCCTAATAATCTTAAAGAATCTGAATCTTTCATATCAAGAGTTGAAAAAATATCAATAACAAGGCCAAAAAGAGCTGCTATAAATATATTTCATTGACGTCAAAAGCTAAGCTCACTCATCTAGAATGCTTTTTTAGCTTAAAAGTCATAAAATATTTACTACTAAATTTGCTACAATTTGGTCATTGCTCCACTTTATCAGCAACACATGCAAAACATGTAGAACAAGAAAAAGCACGAGCGCCAAAACACATGGAGTAACCTTCGCGTCACGTTACGCTGTGTTAATGCTCTAAATTTCGATCAACTCAAATACATATTTACACCAAAATAAAAAAACTACTGCCAAATGCAACAACGTCCGTCTGCGGCGTGCAGTTGAACATTTTTGTTGACTTTTTTTGGCTAACAAATCAAGTTGAATCGCCGTGAAGGCGCATTCACGTCGGTTGTACTGGGTTTGTTTGCTTGTTGTTGCATTTGTTGCTTAAACTAAATTCTTTGTTTAGTGTAGCAGCGTTAATTACAGAAACGATCAAGCGATATTATGTTTTTTTTTTATTATTTGTTTGTAAATATTTTTTAAAAAATTTCACGGTTAAGCATTTAAATATGTTAGTTTTTCCAATTTATGAATATTCGTCAGTAAATGGCAACAATCCAAGAAAGGCGTAGAAAATGTCAACAATTTTATTGAGTTGAGCAGTTCCATCAAGTGAATTAATGAAAATCATCCACCCCATGCAGCCACGATCATAACTTAATTTCAATTAAAACGTTTTCTTTCATTCAATCATTATTTTTTTGTCCATTAGTCGCTTCATTCACAGTGGGTGGAAGACTACGAAGGGATTTGGGGGGCAGCTGTTCTTTATCGCATGGTTTGAAGTGTGGATTTGTTACCGTTGCTTTCTTCAAGTTATTGTTGTTGTTGTTGTTGACATTTCGGTATATGTCTGACCGCAATTCTTCTTCAATTAAATTTGTAACTCATCCCCTATGAGGTATTCTAAAGCTATTTGATTTCAGATCGTATTCTAAAGTTTAATTTGAGACTCGTCAAAAGAATCTACTTAATTGTGTGGAGGTTGAGATTTAACTTAATTGGCATTAATATATTTGTGAGTCTCCATTCGTATCCTGCTTCTAATAGTCTTGGTTTTTATTTGGTTTTGTTTAAATTTTTGAAAGAGTTTTAGAACGGATAAATCATTAATTTTTATTATATAAGCTATTTTTAGAGAATGAGAGGAAAATGAATTGAAATGTAATTTCTCAAATCTCACAAAACCCGATAAAAAAGGTTTTGTTAAAGAAATCTCTGAAGAAACTCAGATCATTGCTATTAACCAATCCTTTATGTATTATTTACGGGAACCAATAAATATAAAATTTTCCTGACCAAGTGCCATTTAAAAGAGGGGAAAAATAAAGTTGGAAAATTACAAATTACAAATTACAAATTCTGGAAATAATTTGAATAATTTAAAAATTTGCATAAAATATTCTATTCATAAAATATTCAGAGTAATTATCGAGTGGCACTATTGCATCATATCCCGTATGATGTTAAATCAAATAGATGCATACGAATTTAAATACTTACGTCTTGTTGAATCGCGAGCAAATTTTTAATTGCTTGTTGGCGGTGTCGAAACTTAAATTATCACTTTTTGTTTATTTTTAAGAAAAATCATTTGATGTTAGTGCTGCTTAGAGTAGCCATAAAGTCAGAGACCAACCAAATCGCTAAGAATTGTCAAAATTAATGAATTTAGCAAAAATTCAACAAATAATTCAACCTTATTTGGAATTGTTTTGGCGTAAAGCCAGATGATTTTCATGCTTTAAACGATTGATGTGATGAAAATTATCACTTGAAATTATCAGTATTTCAATGATATTTGTGTTTCAGTTGAAATTAAGTGACGTAGGCCAACGGGGACTTTATGGGGATGTATTACAATCTATACTTTTCTGTTCAATTAATTTACCTAAATTCTGTTGTTTAGGAAGCTTTTATTTTTAAGCTTTTGAATAATAATTTGAAGTCATAATTTTCACCAATTCGTTCATACCCAGACGATATTCAATTGGTGTGAAACAGTAATGGTAACAATTTATGCACCGGTGAATCTATTCTGGGTTTACTAAGAACGGGTGATATTCATCTTGAACTTATGAATTATCAAAGTCTGAATTGAAACTCAAGCTCAGCAACCTCAGAATGCTCGAAGACAGAAGTATCTCATGAATATAGTGTAGGATAAGTCCATAGAAACAATCTGTTAAATTTTGTGCATCGATATTATATTTCCATCATTTTGTACAATATTATTACTGCTATTTATAGGACTGTTTGTAACATTATCATAGTATGTTTGTCATAGTCTAGAGTTTAACATACATCTGTTAATCGTGGTCATCAGGTTTTGTAATAGTTTCTAAATCACTATTTATCCAGGCTGAAGGTGAGTAACCGCTCTTGAAGAACGTTAGATTGATAAATCCACAGTATTGTTTTAATGCGATTTTCTAAGGTGTTTCAAAATTTATAACTTTGATACAAACTGTATGTTTGTTGTTTGATATTTAAGTGAAATTTAATGAGAATCTTCAAAAAGATTGAAAATTGCCTTCAAATAGAAAGAAAACAATTAACTTCTTAAATGAAGACATAGTGTGGACTGTAGCAAATATGAATGTCATAAAATAAAAATAAAAACACACTTATCGCCTTCAAGAAAACCCCCGAAAACTAAAAGTATGAATGGCTTTGTTAACACTGTGATTTGTATTTCTATTCAAGTCATAAAATAATATCACACTCTATGAGGTGTAAAAAGTTACTACTAACGAGTCATGCATTTTTCGCATAATGAACTTCGCTGGACTATGGGGTGAAATGTAATTGTTGCTAAAACTTCAACAGCCAACATACCAATTTTTTATCAAAACTTTATACGAGTACTGATGAAAATGACAAAAAGGAAAATTTATAAAATCTGATCACAACAAATTTAAAAAAAAATGGTAATTTATTACTTAATATTTTTTTCCTTAAATTTTACCACTTCATGCCTGAAAAAGCAAAAGGATAGAAGGATAAGAAAAAATTATTGAAATATTTTTAACATTTATCATTTGAACGTTTTGCCGAAGGATACTTTGAATTTTTGAATTTTAATCAAGAAAATCCCAATAAAGCATCTCTGAACCAGGCACTCTTAAAATATTTCAATATATTTGCATGCAAATAAAAAAACAAGCATCAGGTCCCTTATCCACACAAGATTTTCTTTTTCGAATTTTTACTATGTTTGTCTGTCACTCGAGCTCATTTGCTTCTCATGGCACGCCCATTTCTATTGCGGCTACAATATTCTCATTAAAAAAATCAGATTTTATTATGAATCAAGTGTTGTCTTTCGAAAAAAAGTAGTTTTAAATTTTAGATAAATCCCACTATAGCAGTTTTGACCAAAGAAATTTACATTTTACCCATTATGCGCAGCTATCTACGATGTACTTTTTTCCTTACTTCTTTTCGACAACGCTTTATTAGCTAAGCCGCTTGTATAAATCACAGAAATATCAAGTTATCAAAAGATAAGAAAAACCATCCGAAAGTCATATATTATTAAATCACCTGCTTTCGAATAGGTTTTTTCTTTTGCTTGCATGATCATGAGTTTTGATTCTCCATTTAGCTTTTTTTATACTAAGTCTAATTTTTATGAATTCACCTATATTGATAATTGCTTTTATTGCACCTAGTTGACTCAAGTTTTTTATTGTTCTTTACGATTATTATTCTCGTTATGATTGGTAGTATTACCATGATTGTTGGAACATGTTCGTGGTTTTCTTGTCGTTGCGCACGTTTTCAACATTTCTTAAATAAAAGAAACCGGCGCAATAACTGAATTTTTCAGTATATCTTGAAACGTTGGCGAACGTGTTTAGCAGAAAATATAAAGAAACAAAATATAAAAATATCAAAACATTCATTTCTTGTTGTAAAAGTCAGCTGTGTGCGCATTTTAAATTGTATTGTTTCTCGTATTATGCAAATGCACAGAAGACTGATATAGTTTAAGTGTAATAATTTGTTGCCAAGCAAACCCTACTTTTGCCATTTTCAAATTCATTCGTATTTTAGCTATTGATTGAAGTGAAAAAGAAAATACGTTTTGTGTTAAAATAAAATGTTTTTAACTCAGCTGTTCTTGAGCATAAAATTAAATTTCTATCGGACTGCCACAAAAAGTACGTTTTGAAAATTCATTCAATCGGCAGTATTACTATCAAACCAAAGAAAAAAGTATTAAAATTATAACTCGAATTGCCTGGTTGTGTTCCAGAATAGAAAAAAAAAAAGAAAAATTTGTTCGCAGTTTAACAACTAGTGTCTATACGACCTAACATCAAATAAAAAAAAGCCAAACAAACAGTGTTGCCGGCTTTTTAACTGGCTAAATTAAGCCATTGGTGCATGGATGTTTTGTCTATTTTTGGATCACGCTTATTTTCACACTTGCAAAATCATTAATAAATTAATCGGACTCATGAAGCGTCTCATGACATGGGAGCGCGATCTGGTGGATGCCATGTACGAGTAAGTAATTCAATGAAACAGCTATTAGTTTTGACTTTGACATTGTTAGTAATCCTAACTTGCATTTGTCTTAAGGTTAAATGCTTACAAAGTTATTTAAGTAAGTTTATTCATTAAACTATGAAATCGAGTTAAGAAAAGTCAAATATCTAGCTCATAATTTTTTATTAGCTTTGAACCAAGGGACTTGAGGTGTTATACCTATTCAGTCAAGTCTAGCTTGGTTCGAAAATGGGGTGAAAGATTAGTGGGAAAAAAGGGAAAATCAAGCGAAACATGTGTATAATGTTCTAAGCGTGGTGGAAAGCCGTAGAAACATTTTAATATATATCTGAGGCAGGTGTTATGCCTTTACCTTAGTCAATACAAGTTATAAAATAATCTCATTCACAAACTTCTCTACCACGAATTACAACCTACAAGTCGTACATATTTATGAGTTTTCTATTTCAGTTGATTAGAAATGGGAAAGAAAATGCATAAGAAATAAAGCATACGACCATGATCTGGCTGGGATTCGAACCCGGGACCTCTGAAACGGCAGTTAAGCACTCAACCCACTCGACTACCGAGGCCGTCAACGTTATTTTCTATAACCAAAATATTTTCAAACTTGTAATCGAGTTAGAAAAGTCCAAAACCTAGCTCATATGAGGTTTGACTCACTGAACTTATGAATTATAAATTATTGTGGGTCATAAACATTCAGTTCTTCAATTGAAACAACGAATTAATCTTTATTATCTGATTTAATCGATTGTGAGATAATTAATTTCTTTTCATTTTACTTGGCAACACATTTGCTTCTTATCAGACGGTCAATGTACGAAAGATTTATTAACAAGAATTTTTCAAATAAATCACATCATCAAATGAGTCAAATTTTAAGGCTAAAATAGTCTCTAAAAGTCCCAAATTGAACTTTGTAATTCATCAAAGTACTTGTATATATTTACATTATGACTCAAGTGTTAAAATACACAACATTGGGTTATTAGACAATATTTACAAGGGAATTTCCTTGGCAATCTTATCGGTTTAGCCAGTTATTGCTTTATAAGACGTCACAGGAGGTGTCATAAAATTGCAAAAAAACTTTTATGATTTGGTTGAGTCGATTTTAAGATTTTATGACATTTTTTAGCAAGTGATTAAAAGCGGAAATGAATAGTTCGTTATAAGCGATATACATATAAAAACTTTTTTATAAATCCAAACATACTCTCATTTAATCTTTGAAGATCTAGATATCTCTGGAGATAACTAACAGTTGCTTTTGAAAAAATACTGTGTTTTAATATTTTAAAAACTTTCTGTTCCCAATAAATTATTTATTTTGGAAGCTTATTCTTGCTTCTTCTTATTTGCAAACATTTAATATGTATTGTTAAATTTATAATAATTGCAAATCATACACTGATAAGATTAAATTCTGTCTTTTAAAAATTTCTAGTATATAAAGAATATACAATTTTTTAAACATTGGCAACGCCAGACAAATTCGACAATTTGACTGCGATGTAGTCAGTCCTCATGCAGTTCATGTGTTATGCGTTGATGCCAATTTTTAGTAACAAACATTTTTGTTCATGAACTTGTTAATGAAATGTATGTTGGGGATGCATACTGTATGGATGCCTTGCTGTTACTAGATTAACATTTGTGGGTATTGATATAATAAAAACTAAAAAACTCATAGAGCAAAAATGTCTATAACGGGCAAATCGTATCAAGGTTAGCAATTAAATTTGAGCCACGGATATTTGTTCTGTGCTTTGTGGAAAATAATTTTATAATTTTCAGTGCTTATGGCCGAGATCCTCTTCTTTTTTTTATGATTAACACCCCTGTCTTGATCACGTATAATACTTAAATTAGGAACAAAACTTGTTCCTTGCTATTTTTGCCATTGTTAAATGCTATTTGATAAATTATTGTTGAATTGCATATTTTACCAGAAAGATGTACCTAATTGTCAATTGGAAAGTCTGATTCTTAGAGGTTTTTCAAAATCTTTATCATTTTCAAATCAGATGTCTCATGTTTTTGGCATTTCATATAAGCCATATTAAATCACATTCAATTTCAATGTTCAATATACAACAGAATAATCTTTATCATTAATCCAGAAAATCTTTGTTTAAAATTCCACTAATTTTGTAGTGTCGGTCCTTAGGTACCAGGATCAGAAAAAGCCACGGCACTGAAAGAGAAGTCAGAAGATTCCGATTAAGAACATTAAAATTCCGATTAAAATTAAAAAATAAAGTCTAATTTGAAAAAGGGGTCTATCCTTTTTTTCGATGAATCTCATGTTATATATAAAATTTTATCATACTTGCTCAGACAAAATTAATCATTCATTTTAAAGGTAGACTCTACTCGTACATATATTCTTGATGAATTTTTGAAACACAAATCAAGTAACAAATGATGTAAAGACGAACAAAAAAAAAAAAAAAACAAAAATACAAAGTACCAAACCAAATTATTAGGTGCAGAGAGCATTTTCATGGTTATTTTGGTCTTTTATCTATTTCAAAAAATCTTTAAGGTGGCACTTTTTAGTGGATCTAAACTATCTTAATTTGTCCATAGATTTTTTGTTGATTGATGAAAAACTAATACCAGCATTTACTTTCCTATTTCCATCCGACCTTATTTATTCGATTCTACATCGAGTTGTATCCTAGCCAAAAATAAAGATGATAACATTTATAACCTACGACTGTCTTCAATCCAGTGCATTTAACATTAATTTTTTAAAATTAGCTTTCTCCTATTAGAGTCTAAATGAAGTTTCTTTCTCAAAGATCTTAATCCAAATTCGTTTTTTATTCAAACAATTTTAATAGCACATTTAAATTAAAAGATCCAATTTGGGATATTTTTAAAATTTTGACACCGAAATGGTTTTGACATCACTTTGCATCATTCTCAGTCTCTATACCGTACGATTACACAGCTTCTATTTTTAATCATTTATAATCTTGACTATTGATATCTTTATTTTTCTTTAGTTTGAACTCGACAATGAGTTAAATTGTACTTATTCTTTCTATCGAAAGCGAACTTCGATGACTGATACATTTTATAAAAAAAAAAATAAAAAATACACGGACATCGCTAGCAATCTAAGTTTACCAGTTTGTGAAAAATGTTCACCTCTTGAAATCGACTCAACCAAATTATTTAAAATTATGCAGGTTGCATAAGAGTAAATTTAAATGCAATGTTAACTTAACAATCGAAGTGATTATTTTAATGTCAACAACTCGTTGAATTGTTCTAGTGATTGAAACCTTTGCTGAAAACGCTTTCCATTATAATGCCTGAGATTACACGGAGGCTAAGTCATCTTTCGATGATTGTCTTTCGGGCGACAACGTCAAACGAGCCAACCTGGCGTGAGGAGTGCCTCAAGTACGTTCGGGTAATTATGACTTACGGCATCACTTAATTGACTTAATTACTTCTTTTGTTTAATCTTATGAGATCAAGATGATTGCAATTAAGGCGATTTTTATTAAATAATAAAGCAAGAAATATGTCGAATTATCCAGAGATAAAAATAAAAACAAATGCAATTGTGACTTGCCTTCAATTCATACAATACAACGAACTTCGTCGATATAGTAAAGAGCTGGGTTAAATCGTAATAAAATATGATTCATTATCATTAGAATAAATTTCTACTATGTCTTCAAAAGTGAAATCAAAATTAAGAAGAATTATGATTTATTTGAGGGGTAGTAAAATAAATCAAATCAACAAAATTTAGTTTTGCATGAACAAGTAATATTTGAACTATTTTAAATAAATGCATTTTACGACATTAAAATTGAAAAGAAAACGAAAGAGCATGCATGCAATGATCTGTTATCATCGATCAACGTCCGGCGACAAAGATGCAATTGTTGCCAAATCAGTTTAGTACTCGTAGAACTATCTCGCAATCATTGGCCTGAATAATCTGTAATAAATTCGTTTAAGTGAATACAACTCTGTTTAACAAGAGAGAGGTAGTCAGCTATTTACTGCTTAAATCACATAAATCACGGAGTCACCTCCACAATACAATATATGATGAAAAAAAAAAACAAAAACAGAGAGTTCAATGTGACAAAAGCACATTATTTATTATTTATTAAGTGATTTTATATGTTAGATAATCCGGTTGGATTATGATAAATTTATAGTGTACAAGTAGGGCTTCATGGAGACTTGACTTGGCTATACATTCCACCACTCAATTCCCTCTTAAGGAAAATTTTAATTTCAGCTATTTGTCACTGCCTGCTGAAAAGGTGATCGCTATTAGTGATCACAAACACTAGAGAGGTGATTGTTAGATCTGTGGATAAGGAAATACATTCTTATCTATCCAATGCTGTTAAGATATTAAACAAAGCTAAATGCCAAGAACCATTTTTGGCACGACATCGAATATGTATTCTTATATGTAATTTTAATTTCATCTCTATAATAGACTTGAGAAAAAAGTTTCAAAAAACTTGTATCTTTGTTGTACTTGTAACACACGGACTTTAACTCTTATCGAACTACTTTAATTTTTTTTCTGCTTATAGATCGTTCTGTTGATCATTCTGGAAATAGATGGGCCAAATTTTTGTGCTATAACTAAATACACCTATTCAAGATACACCTATTCATATAAAAACATCTTCACTTAATAACTTTTTAAAAGAGTTGATGATTAATGTGCTATAGATTTCTTAGCTAAATAAAAAAGCATGTCAGATAAGGAAATATTTCACAATATGATTCAAGATAGAGATAACGATTTCAACTTAGTGGTAGGAAATTTTTTTACTAGCTTGAGTGAAGGTAGTTTTCGCTAATCACGATGTAAAAAAATTTTTTGAGTTTTTCTATTATTTGAAGATATTTCAGGACCCTTCATTGCTTGAAAGAATGAGTCATTTACCCCAGAGATGCGCTTTATACTCGACAATTTTTCATTTCGAATGTTTAATAGGCACATTTGTGATTACATGCTCAAACGAATATGTAACAAAAGCAAACTTCTTGTTAAGCTTGAAAAATAAAACAAAATATGTTAACTATACACTCCGTATATGAAATGCCTGGGCGTCGTAGGGGTGCGTCTAAAGCTCAAAAGCCTTATACTGCACCGGTGCCAGAAACCTAAATGAAGATCTTTCTTAGTATTGTTGACATATCGTCCCATAACCGGGAAGATATTTTAAAAGTTAATTTATTTTTTATGAAAACAAATATAACAGAAATATAAAAGCTTTATAAAAATATACAACTCTTAAAAGCTAATGAAATTTCAACACTTGCAGCAGAAATGAAGTGATAAGAGCCGCATTTACTCCTCATTAACTACTCATGATATTTAATTACTTAACGAAGATAACATGTTCGGATTCAATGAACGTGTTATTGTTTCAATGTATTAAATATCTGTGCAATTTACAATACCATCATATAACATATGAAGAATCTTTCGTAGACATTGATGCAAAAACACTTAAGTCAAAGTCCGAAGCAACACAAATAGAAAAACATTGCAATTTATATCCAAAGAATAAATGATTTTTAATGACCATTTCTGAACTATAGCTTCTGCTTTTGAGGGGCGTTAATTCGCAATAACGAATCCACATTTTTAATAACAGATAAGCTAAGTCTTTGTGTGATAAAAGAAAAATAGCGCAAACTTTTTGCATGTTTCATAAAAATAGTTTCAGCTAATGCAGCACTGATTGATTTACTGCGTGAGATATTTAGAATAAGATAAAGCGAAACATTACGACCGACAAACATAGTCAGACATAGGCGACAGTGAGACAGCTACACTTCATCACAGTCAGTGTATTTTTCAAGTTTTATTGAAGTGCTTTTAGCTAATATCATAACGTCGCAAATAAAATGCTTACAACAACTCAGGATAGTATATTCGGATTTACTTTTTAAAAGTAAACAAATTTAAACGTTACTAGTTTAAATGAACCCACTTTGTTTTTTTTTTTTAATTAATGTTAGAAGAGTCATAACTTAGCACAAGCGAAGGGTAGGGTTTGTATTACTCTTAAAAGAAAAATGTTTTGTTTTGTTTATCGATTATTAAAAAAATATTTGATGAACCAGTTATCGATATAATAAGATACACAAATTTAAAATCTTGCATTAATTATTTGTAAAAATTCCAAAAATTTGAGAGAGCGACATTATAATTTGCTTAGTTGATTTATTGACATAAATAAAGGATATATTGAGATTAAAAAATTTATTTTTAAATTTAAAACCACATTTTGCTGTAAAGAAAAAAGTGATGCATGTACTTCTTTGACGTGATTGTGATAACTAATATGTATCTTATAAATTACAATCTCACATTAAAAACGCCGGTATTTTAAAAGTCGGAAAATTTCCTTTTTTTTCAAAATGATTTTATTTGATTCGAGATAAATATAGAATTAGTTATTGACTTATCTTATTTCACCATTAAACCACGTAATTTTTGACACTTTGTGACACTTTTTCTGTAAATACTCAAGTCAAAATTCATACTGGATTTTATACTTGAATCTTTTCGCGAGGGACTACATTTCAAAAAGTTTTTGCTCGATTTACTCACAATTTCTTAAAAAGTCGAAACGAAAAAAAAGAAAGATAGGAAAAATAGCTTTTAAAAATATGGGTTTAAAGTTCATCCAATGTTTTTTGATGACGAGTGAAAGGAATTTTTTTGTGCTTTGGTTAATAATAAATGCAGAAACCCAAAGTTTAAATAAAAAATGAGTCATAAAATGTAGTCATGAAAGTTCTGGATTGGGTCTAGTTTTCGAGATATTTGTGAAAAAGTAAAACCATTGAATTTTGACTGGAACACCCAAGTATTATACTAAACAATGCTTTCTGTTTACACTTACACTTTTTATTTTTTTATTCAATATTAAAGAAGAAATCAAACCAAACATTTTGAGTCATCGATCACTAAAGCCAATTGATTATTTTGGTCCGAACGGCATTTTGTCGGCATTTGTCACATTTAACGGCATTTTGTCACATTTAACATACCAGTAAAGGAAAAACCCCTATATCGAAGAAATTAGAGATAATTTATCTTATTGGAAATATTATTACTTAAATTTCTTAGATGCTGTATAACTCGATTGAACTTATTTTAACTTGGAGATTGTATATTAACTAAAAACGCAAAAACAAAATAATTATATTTTCTAACTGTAAAAATGTTGGTGTCAAACAACAGGTAAATGTCTAAAGTAAGATTTAGTATAAAAAAAAATATGTATATATATAGATATACATATATATTGTAACTCTAAATGAAAAAGGACCCTAATCTATTTGAACTAAAACAACAATAGAATTTATTTCAAAAGGTGAAAACATGATAAAACCAACTCTTGCACGATTTTCGGTTGAGGAGTTTCCGGGAACAATCTCGTTTCAAACACCAGCAATAGTCCGCCATCTATTCGTGATCCCACTTACCATGATATCTTTCCTACATCACTTAGCGTAGTTCACCGAAGGTTTTTTATTAATTTTTAACCGACTTCAAAAAGGAGGAGGTTCTCAATTTCGTTGGTTTGTCCGCGCTTTTTTTTTTTTTTTTTTTTTTTTTTAAATGTATGTACATCGATAACTCCTAAAGCACTTGCCCGATTTCCGTAATTTTTTGTCAACAGATAGATACCATGTACACTGTACACTGTATCTCAAATAGTATTGACACTAGGGTACTGAAATTTTGTACATGGGTAGACACACTTTTAAAAAACTACTGTAAAGAAAGTGGGCGTTATTCGACAAAGGGGTGTGGCAATATTAGAAACACACTATATATCGAATAATATTGACACTAGAGAACTGAAATTTAGTACATGGGTAGGCATATTTATTACAAATTACAGTTAATAAAGTGGGCGTTATTTGACAAATGGGTGTGGCAATATTGGAAAAACACTGTATCTCGAATAGTATTGACACAAGGGTACTGAAATTTAGTACAGGAATAGACACAATTTTTAAAAATCACTGTAAATAAAGTGGGCGTTATTCAACAAATGGGTGTGGCAATATTAGAAACACACTATATATCAAATAATATTGACACTAGGGTGTTGAAATGTAGTACATGAGTAGGTACAGTTACTGCAAGTTACGGCTAAAAAAGTGGGCGTAATTCAACAAAGGGGCGTGTCAATATTATAAAAATACTATATCTCAGTTAATATTGACACTAGCGTATTAATATTTGGTATGCAGGTACGTGGGTAGGTAGAATCATTAAAAAAGTGAGCGGGGTTGTACACAGGATGTGTCACTTTAAGGAAAGTACTATATTACGGTTAATATTGATACTTGGAAACTGAAATTTGGCACAGGGGTAGGTAGAATCATTATATGGTACGGTAAATAAATTAGGCGGGATTAGAGAAAGGGCGTGGCACTACAAATTGTAAAGAAGCAGAAATGGAAAATACCCAACAAACTTTCAGGAATTAATAAATCAAATTTGTTAAGAACAAAGTTTCATGTTTAAAATTTTCCTCAAGAATAAATACTATTGCATAAAATATTTCATATTATCTAAAAAGGAAGAAATAAAAACTTTTTAACAAAAAAAAAACCCGACTTCAAAATCACTACAAAGTAAAAAATAATTTTAAATTACTTTTCCCATTCATTTCTTGGTCATATTTTAAAAGCTACTTATACGTGTTATAATATTGGAAATCTTATCATTTTCATTTTTTTATTTTGTTTTATTATCAATATATTAATTGCTTTATGAACATAAAAGCTTTGAAGTCGGCGCTCATCTTTGACACACAATCATGACCTTTTACCATCCGTGCACTATTTGGTGCCTTGGTGACACTGTAGTAATTTTAAAAGCTTTGTACACATTAAAATTCTCACTAAACTGGTTTGGGTGAGCTTGTAAAGCTCATATTGAATATGACATAGTGTGTAACAGCTGCACAAATAATGCATGGAACACATTGTCTACATTCAGCGTACGCAAAAATTGCCAATTGAAAGAAAAAAAATCGCTAAGAAGCTTTTATATTCATAAAGTTAATAATATTTTTATGATAAAACAAATAAGAAAAAATTAAAATAAAAAGATTTCGACATAGTAAGATAAGCGCCGACTTCAAAGCTTTTATGTACATAAAGCTATTAGTATATTGATGATAATAAAACAAAATAGAAAAAATGAAAATGATAAGATTTCCAATATTATAACACGTATAAATAGCTTTTAAAATATGACCAAGAAATGAATGGGAAAAGTTATTTAAAATTATTTTTTACTTTGTAGTGATTTTGAAGTCGGGTTTTTTTTTTTGTTAAAAAGTTTTTATATCGTAAAAAATGTAATATTTTGAAAATCGTACTGATATCGAGAAAAAAGAACAACCTTGGAAAGTTTATGGTTTTTCTTTTTAAGAGGGCATATAGGTTACAAATTAAAAAAAAAATGTTTCGGGAATTTTTTTTCATAGAAGGAAAAACGATATCGTTTTCAAATTTCGTTTTCAAATCAAAACATATATTTATTAACATTTAAAGAATTTAATTTTCTTTTTTTCGCTCAGATGTTCCAGACTGGTGATATCCTGCAGACCGTCAATTTTTTGGTATTTTTTTAAAAAAAATAAAATAACGTCAAAAACCGCTTCAAATTCATTAAATATTAGTTAATATATATGCAAAATTTGAAAACGATATCTTCTTCCTTCTATGAAAAAAATTCTCAAGAAAAAAATTTTTTTTAAATTTGTAACCTTTATGCCCCTTAATGACATGAATAAGTACTAATTTGACGAAGTTCAAGTATTTTTAATTTTTTTTTTCTTTTAACTCTTTATGAAAGTATCTAGAAAACTATAAGATGTATTTGCAATGTTTTGATATTAAAGAGCTGTTTTGAGTATGGAACTTTTTTCTCAACTCTCCTTTAAGTTGTTTTTAAAATCGAAAAAAATCCTGAAATTAATAAAAATGCAATTTTATCGAAAACGCGCGCTAATCTGAAAAAAAGAGTTCGCTGTTGAATTTTCCGCCCTCCGATTATTTAGAAATGACTACTATATCCCGGGCAACAAAATCAGTGTTATTGATTGATCGATTTTGGCCTTAAATCAATGCAGAATTTCAGTGTTGCAAGATTTTTGTTTTCTTGACAACTTTTTATTTTATTTTGTAAACCAATGCAACAAATGCTCAAAATGTCTCGAAAGATGTGTAAAATAATATGAAACAATAATGGTTTCTGAATAAATTTGTGCAGGTATCTGCGAAACACTTTTATATTCTTAAATATTTTAGTGTGATAACAAAGAGAAATCATCAATTATATATTTGGGTCACATGGTCAGTGGAGCTTTTAAAATCCGCTTTATTTTTTAAATATTTGGAATTTTGTAATATTACCAAAAATAAAAAAAAACAAATAAAAATATAAATAATAATAAAAACAAGAAATCGGAAACAATAAAATGACAACTTTGATTTTAGAAATAATGTTTATCTTATAATATATATTGATCAACTTTTACAATGTGTCCTCCTAAGTCTAAACCTTATTCTCAAGGATGTTTTTATTTTTTGTACTAATTTCTTTATATCAAAAATATTCTAGTTCTAGACAACGTCTGCTTGTACCTGTAAATATGTTGGTACCTGATCGCCAATAATAAATAAACAAACTCGAATAAATATCTTCAACAGGTAGAACTGCTGTTCGGTGTTTATCTATATTTGTAGCTATTATGGAAATAAATCAATTAGATTGAGGTGAATGGCCATGTTTAAAGTTTATTATTTTGAAAAAGTGTTGGAAATGTGAGTAAATTTTGTATGAGTACCAATTAATTATAGAAAATTTAGAAATAATTCAACATTTTTGTGTTGTTGATTATCATCTCGCAGCAATATATGGTAGGAAAGAAGAAATTTAATCCTAAGCCAGTTTCGCTCTGGTATCTAGCGAGTGGAGTTTTTGAATTATAAACCGACACATTTATTGCATTAAGTATCTAGATATTGGAATAATCTATATTTTCATTATATATATTCTTAAAATATTATATCATTAAGCCATTTACGTATAAAAGAATTGTTTTGAACTACACAGTCCATGTTTTCAAGACATTACTATGTTACAGTAAAAAAATCCCCAATTTACTCCGTATAATTCTGGTATAAATAAAAAAATATACTATGGAAATTTTAATGAGGGGAATTTTAATTTGTTTTTAATCTCTAAACTAGCTATTAATAACCTTCCGATAAATTTTGTCTTACCTGTTCCAATCAATTAACACAAATTATATACAAAAAAATATTAAAAAAAGGAAACATGTCCGATTGTATGACATGCTTAGGAATCGTAACCATAAAATTTATTGAAAAAAAGCCACTTTAATGATGTTGAAAGCTACGCATAGCTTTTTATTGCTTAAGATTTATTTTAACCCTTACTTGACATATTTGAATACAAACACTTTGCTAATAATTAACGCTATAGATATAGATTCTATGACCTTGAACTTTCTTGTTGATTTCTTAAATGTTCTAATGGTGGTTTTTTGTTTTTTCAAAAGCAAAATATTACTTATTTTTCGATCACTTTGACAAATACATTTTACAGAAAGATGGTATAAAATCATTTACTATTACTTTGTGCGGAACATTCTAAAAAAAAATCACTGCAACAAAAGACCATATAAACGTTTTTCATGTTTATTACATTCACAGGTCCCTATGTTCTATAACTGCTCAGCTTTGTTTTTGTAAACTAGGATGTAATGTTTATCGCATTTTTCTTTGAAATTGAAAAAAAACTTAATATTTTATCACTCTACTCTCTACTGTTGATATCTTCATGAATTCTTATTAATCGTGGTCATTCGAAAAAAAAAAACACAAAGCAACCAGTACGAAAATAACGCATACAGCAAAACTTAAAAACAGTTTTTGCTCTTATCACATTAACCGAGACGAATAATGTAAGCAAAACAAAATCACAAATAATATGGCAAATATAACAAAAATACTTTGAAACTGAGAACAAAAGCAATAAAATACTGGGCTCTACGGATAAAAAAAAAACATATGAGCGACTTTAGCGACAGAGCCATATGAACCGAACAAAAAGAGTATGTGTGGATCGTTTTTCTTGTGGAATCGCGCTGACACGCCATGGTCACAAGATCAGTATTCAAAGTATTTTCGTCTCTCTAACAGTTCGGAACTCAACGCATTCTACCGAGTTTTTATTTTATTTTTATTTAAATTTTTCAAAAAAATACTAAAATTAAGTCCTCGTCGCGTCGAAAAATGTTCAAATCTTTTAAAATTCGTAAAAAAATACGATTTTTCCCAAAATAATTACTTCGATTTATTTCGCAAAATAATATTTGATCTCGTAAAATTTAATTTTAGCCTAAAGTGTGTGATTTTGTGTGTATTTTTCCTATGTTGGGAAAACGTGCTGTGATCCTCAACAAAATCGTGCTTGGATATTTTTTTTTTTTTTTGTTTTGTTTTAAGCTTAGAATTTAATGTTGCTTTTGATTGCATTCGCAGCTTTGTTGGTGTTCATGTTTTGTGTAATTCAAGTGTTTTTATGGTAATTTCAGTATTTTTACATTCCTTATTCTTTGCTGTGAATAACTTAACCTTTACAGTTAGTTAGGTGCAGTTCTGAAAAATTTAGGGTCTATTTTATACGCCATGATATTTAATGTTTTAATATTTAGATTTAAAAAAGTTCGAAATAGCTCGTTCATAGTTTGCTCAAAACAAACAAAACCTGCCAAGTTCTCAATAATAATTTAGCAGCTTATCGCATTAGAAATGTCAGCTAAATTTATTCATATATTTTTTAATAACCATTCTCTCATTCACAATTCACTTCTCAAAGAAATTTTTGTTCTTAATTTTTATTTTATTATTGTAAAACATGATTTTTGTTCTTCATATACCAGACGGAACAACTACTTAAAACAAATGTATTTCAGAAGAGTTTTTGAAGAGTTCTTAAATTAAATTAACAAACACATGGAATCTTTTTCAAAATATAGCCAAAATAAAAACTTGCCCCAATATTCACTTATTTATATTCCTAAATAATTAAACTTAAATATATCATCCACCCATGTTATAACTGACGGAATTTGGAATATATTGAGACATAATTATGACGAATTCTGCACCTAATGTAAAAATTAAAGCAGATAATGTCACGAAGAGTGCAAAAAATATTAAAGGTGTCAGCTCTGTGTAATTGACATTGTTGTAGAAAACGGATATAAGATGTTCTGGACAATTTTGAATGTATTCAAATAAAGAAGGTTTTTTTAAATTAAACTTAATCACAACAGCAGCAAATATTTTCCTTAAAAAAGCTTGAGTATTGCAAGTTAAGAGTAAAAAGCTGCTAACTTCACTTTTACCGCAAGATTAAATTTTATTACAATATCGTAGAGAAATAAAAAATCGTTTCGAAAACAGAAAAACATTCTAAGCCTTTATTTCTTTCGCAAAAGTATTAAGTCAAAAAGTTATTGATCTAGTGTGATCGAATTTACAAGTTCTAATTGTGCTTTTGCATTAATGCGCTCTTTTTGTCTGATTAACCCTTTAGGAGCATTCCACTGAAAATGGTAATTTTTGACACATACATATCTCATTGTTTTTTTATAAATTGATTGACGGAGTTGGTGGTAACGTAAAGCGACTTGTAAGCCAAAAAGCTCGAGGTCAAGGAGATGGTACCGCAATCCAAAACGCAAAAGATTTCGTTACATTAGCAGCCACTTTAGTACCTTCTACGAAGGTTTTCTATATTACTGAATCAGAAATAGCTGATAAAATCCCAAATGTTCATCCATGGGAAGCTGCGGCCTGTTCCAGGAACATCAAAATTTCATCATATATTAGTTGACGGTCATAAAGTAACATGCAAGAAACGCGCTTTAGATAATCATAGTGTTAAGTTTTCATTTAAAAAATTATTCAAAACGAAGACTTAATTTCTGAATTTCGTACGAGTCCCGTACAAACGAAAGTGTCCCGTACAAACGATTTAATTTTTATTTTTTTATTCTCATTTTAATAGATATTTTTTCGAACTTGTAGTATTTCGTCATACCATGATCGACGAAGTCTACATAAGTATATATTTAATTATACAGAGATAATTAATTTTGCTAAAATTCTCCAATAATGTCAAAAAATAAAAAGTATGGTGGACTGCGGTTGTCCCGTACAAACAAACATCTCTTCATACTTATTACTGCCTATTTATGAATATTTTCAGGAGCAAATAATTGATTTTGAAAAGCCTCCGTTACACTAAATGAATGTACTAGATGCTTTGTACAATAACATTTCGGTTTATTTTTAATTTAAGATCTTAACTTATCAAATGCGTACGATTTGTCCCGTACCAACAGTGGAATGCTCCTTTAACTGTTAAGGATATTTACATGGGCGCTGTCAAAATAATTGGATGAACCTTCATGTTGATAGGCTTTTGAAGCCAATGAGGACCATACGAATTACCAGGTGGGGGTGGGGTTGTAGGATGTTATATATATGAATAGGGTATATAGACTATTTTTTGTGAACTCCATCAGATTGTGGAATACTTTGCCTAGTAGAATCAAAATTATTCGAAATAAATATATCTTTAAGCATGAAATTCTCAGATTCTTTTCTTAAATCTCTCTTCTATTTCTTTTAATTAAAAATAAAATATAATTAAGTCTAAATTTTAATAATTAAGTTACCTTTGAGTTTCATTCATTGTATTGCTACAAACCTGTTGTTATCATGTTATACTTAGCGCATTTAAGAGACTCTGTCTTACATGTCGACATTGTTCCTAAAAAAATAAATAAATAAAAATTAAAAAAAAAAAATATAGAAATGTACCTCAAAACATATATTTTTACAAAACTCCTCCAGTATCCTCCAGTTAAGTAAATAAAATAATAAATAAATAACTGGCCATTTCAGCCCTTGAAAGGACTTTGACCTAGCTTCTTATGATCAATTGTGTTGTGCGTGTTATTAAGTTTGTACACAATTGACCGAGAAATGGACCTACAGGCTTAACGCCGACTCCGAACGGCGATGAACGGAATGTTCTTATTCTCAAGAAGCTTTACATGGCATTTGTATTACTCTCTGAGGTTTGCCATTGTCTGCAGAGAGGTGGCGGCCGTACAGAAAAATTATTTTATTCAAATTATTTTCTGTCGCTGCTGGGGTTCGAACCTGGGTCTCCAAAGTTCTTTGACATAGCGGCCATGCACTTTAACCAACTACGCCACGGTCGCCACAAGTCCAGTTAAGTATGGTCCTGAAAACTCAAAAATTCGAATCAGTACCTTTAAAAACCTTCATCATGGTGTTTTCATTGCATTTTCCATTGAATTGTGTGTTAGCAATTTTGTGGCGGAATCTGTTTTCAAGTTCACCAGTTAAGAGGTTAATGATTTATAAATTTTAAAACTGCATAAATAAAAATATGAAAATTTATATATATTTTCATGTTTCTTCTATGTCATTTACAATTTGAAAAAGTATATTTGGCACATTTTCCCTCTAAGCTCGTGACATGTAACTTTAGAATCAAACCCATAACAAAAGATCCAATTGTGTAAACAATTTATTTTTTATTTTTCAAAACACAAACAGCTTTCAATAGCAAACACCTACAATAAAACGGCATTGTTTACAGTTAAGTATGAAATTTTTCCAAGTCGTGTTTATCAGTCTTCTTAGTTTTACTGTTTCAGTAACACATAATTTCATTAGCTTAGTTAACTCGAGAGCTAACTCGAGCAAGCTTAAGTTAGACGCGGATAGTTTTCATTATTTATTGGATAATTATTAACTTATACGCTTTGCTAATTAAAATAATCTTCACAGCTAAATGCAACTATTTTAAGCGAGCTAGCATCAAAGAATATATTGAATGTAAGTTTTTCCTGAAAGGTTATTTAATTAAACTGGTAGAATAATCAACTTTGCTCACATTGCTAATTAACGGAAATGTTATATTTAAGATAGTGTTGACTCCACGCATAGTTTGGAAAAGTCAGATGAGAATAATGGCCATATTTTGTAAAACGCACGCAATCACGTCACTTCGGGTTTTCTTATCTGGCAATATATTTTAATAGAAAATTTCTGAGTGAGAAAGAGAGTTTGTTTTACTTCATATGAAAAAGGCATTGCCAGACTGAAAATCTTAACGCAAATGACTGCGTTCGTTTTACAAAATGTGGCTATAAATTTGGTTTTATTTATAAAAATCGAAACAATGACAATAAGAATTCAATTCTTTTTAAAGTAACTAACTAAGTCGAACTTATTTTAAATATAAAATATCTAGTTACTATATGAATAGTTATAAAATCTGAGTAAACAATGTTGTATTCCATTCGAACTATTCGAACGTGTAAATAATATTGATGTCACATATCACTAGCCACTTAATATGAACTGTCAGCGATCAGACCAATCTGTACATCCTGTCATATCTTCTGAAATTTTTATGAAACAATTCATAAAAAAATTAATCAATTTCAACCGTTACTGTTACACAAAATATTGAACAAAGTCTCGACTTAGTGAGAATCTTTATTTTATGCCACAAAAGCTGGTTTTCCCTCAAAATGTGTCAGCAGATCGACGACTTCTGTCCGTATAACGAGCAGTAACTGATGTTATAAAATTTTATTATTTTTCGTTTAAAGTTGCATGCAGTAATTTTCCTTTCTTTGCTTTACTTGCAGGTACCGCCAGACACGTTTCAGCTCAAGGCGTGTCCGAAAACGTGTTATTTTCAAGCATGGAGACTGCAATGTTGTTCAAGGCAATGTCGCCAAAAGACGGCGGCGTTATCTACAGGTGAGTGGGTCAAGAATACTGTAACAAGTTGTATAAGGTGACTTAGGTAGAACACATGACTGAAGCTAAGAACTCAATAAATAAATTTTTAAATACAAATTTCAAAGGGAACTTGAACCAACACAACTTATATGTTGCATGTTTGTTCATATTGCATGAGCATAGAATCCTTCTGAAATCCTTCAAATAAATGTATGCAAAAAAGTTTCTATCCACACGCTCCCCTGCATGCAAGCAAGTTTCCTTTCCTTGAGCTATATTTAGCTTTGCTGAAAAGTTAGCTGGGCGCACCCCTTGCTATGCGTGCCATTCCTTACCACCTATTTATTGCTGTCGAGATGAGTATTTGTCCGTATCGTTAGGAGTTGAGGGGGGATAGTTAGCTAAACAACTTTTGAATTCATAAAATACTGAACAGTTTTAAATACTTAAAAGAAGATATCGTCATTACAAATGTGAAGTTGCGAATCTGATAATCATTACTTTTCAGGAGAGCGAAAAGAAAACCTTTTTTACTCAACAGCAATCCGGCACGGCCATCATTATTGTTCTTGTTCCAATATTTAATATTTTAAGATTACGTGTTATGCGTGTTGTGCATCGTGTGGCACAGCATATAGCTCAACTTAAGCAATAGGATACAAGGGTAAAAGAAAAATTGAATTTTTCAGATCCGCAACTTACTCGAATAATATGTTCGAGTTACTTTCTATGATGAGAATAACTTGCTCAGGTTAGCACAAAACGATTATGTCGTAATGTAATTAATCGTCGTCATTTTTCTTAATTCCCCGTTATCTCTTAAAAGTACAACGTAGAATAATGATTGATGGCGTATTCTATAGACACTCAAATGGATTTGAATTCTTTTAATTACAAAAAAAAAAAAAAATCCATAGATTAAGATAAAGACTGAAAATGATTACCCTCTACCTTCATATATATTTTGCAGTTTTAAATATCTATAAAATCTAAAAAAAAGTGGCAATAGAAATGATATTTTTTTTAGATAGTGGTTGACTTGGCATGATAGTCTGAAAAAAATCTTTCTCTAATGTTATCTAATCGGTTTTTTTTTTCTATAACACTTAAAAAAATGCACATAAATTTCAAGTATTATTGAACTTATCGTAAGATTATAACTATTTTTTCTTATCATATGATTCTCTAAATATGACAGTCTAAATTCAAATATTTTATTTAAACTAACCATTGGTACTATATAAAATGTACCGTATTATTGTTTAACGGACGATAATACATCATATTATACAAGTCAAACATTTATGCATCATATTATACACCATTATATGGTACTATTTGGATAAGATACTTGTAAAAAAAAAACTAATTTAGGCGTTAAAATTTTCTTTATTTCGAACTTTTTGTTATGACTCAAGAAAGGGTAATAGGACATTTTAAACATAAACTACTTGGAAAAAAATTAAAATAGTGATTTTTAGAGTTATGTTAAATTTTATATTATTAGCAAACATGAATACTTTTTATTATAGCAAATAGGAATACTTTTTATTATAGCAACGCACATGATGTTTTATGTTTTCAGTTGAGTTTTAATGAAACCATTTTTCTAAGTAGACCTCACCAAGTATTTAAATTTAAGATTTACAAAATTGTACGGACTCCTTTTATAACCCTTATAGGTCGCTGGAATACTTGGGTCAGTAGTTGAAATCAATATTTAGTAACTAAATTTTATATTTGTAAAATGCGTTTATAGGAGCAACTTTTGTGCATAGGAGATAGTGAACATTTTTTTTTGGATGCATCGGCCACACCACTCTTATTAACAAATTACCATAAGAGATCAGTTTTGAACTCGATTTTCTGTGTTTCATTATTACAACTATTATTTGCAATCTTTTTAATCAGGATAACTTTAAGTTCGCTAAATTTACTTTAAAAACCTTTTCTTAAAGGTGATTGAATTTGTTGATAAAGATGTAAGGAATTCATTAGTTTTACAAAAACAACTATTTCCTTTTGATATCATTCCACTTACATTTTTTATTTTTGATTTCAGGATATTTTCACCACGCTTGTTGATGCTCAGTGGCGTTGGACCCTGCTCGTCTTTGCTTTAAGTTTCCTTATATCATGGGCTTGTTTTGGTTTCATCTGGTGGGTGATAGCCTACGCCCATGGCGATTTGGAATATATATACATGCGAGACTTCAAACCAGAGTTAATGGAGAATCTGACGCACACTATGTGCGTCACAGAGGTGCGCAGCTTGACCTCGGCATTTCTGTACTCGATCGAGACTCAGCACACCATCGGCTATGGTAATCGTTTCGTGACCGAGGAGTGCCCGGAAGCTATCTTCACCATGTGTCTTCAGTGCATTACGGGAGTATTTATTCAGGCCTTTATGGTTGGAATCGTGTTTGCAAAGCTTTCAAGGCCTAAGAAACGCGCCCAGACACTGTTATTCTCGCGGAATGCCGTAATCTGCCATCGAGATGGAGTGCCGTGCTTGATGTTCCGCGTGGGTGACATGCGTAAAAGTCATATCATTGAAGCGCACGTCAGAGCGCAAATCATCAGAAAGAAAGTGGGTTGGTCGAACTGAAATTATTTCTTTTCAAATCATGTTATTTTATGCAATGAAATTTCACTTGCAGGTTACCAAAGAGGGTGAAATTTTGCCATTTTATCAACAGGAACTCACCGTGGGTGCTGATGGCGGTGAAGATCGTCTGATGTTTATCTGGCCCACAACAGTGGTGCATAAAATAGATCGCAACAGTCCACTATATATGCTGTCGGCGTCAGATATGCTGAAGGAGCGCTTTGAGGTGGTTTGCATGTTGGGTAAGTTAGTTGGCAAATAATAAAGAATTCCATCTAAAGCTATTTTCAACCCCTTTCAGAGGGCGTCATTGAGTCAACGGGTATGACGACGCAAGCACGCAGTAGTTATCTACCTACCGAAATCCTCTGGGGACACCGTTTCGTCAATGTTGTCTCGTTCCGCAAGGAAACTGGCGAGTATGAAGTTGACTACACGTTATTCAACAACACCTACGATGTAGACACGCCACTGTGCAGTTCAAAACAGCTTGACGATCTCAAGGCGGAGTATACCAAGAACATGAAGAGTGGATTAGGTACACGATGAACTTTTATATAAATAAAGAATTATTTCAAATTGTTCCTTTCTTTTGGCAGATCGTGCTCTCTCTGTTGGTCTTATACAACGCATCTCTTCAGCTGCTTCCGTTGATCGTCTTGACCCGGCGAGTGATGAGTCCATAGATTCTGGACGCCTTCAAATACGTTCCAATTCCATACCAAATGGGTTACTTGCAGCCGAGCTACAGCCCCTCAACAACAACAATAGCACTTCCTTTACCGTGGGCGGGGCTTCCATACCGATCTCACCTTCGGGCATCTCGATGGTGTCATCAGACATTCAAAGTATTAATGAGAAAACAACGAGCGGGAACAACAGTAACAACAATAATAAACATAAATCTTCGAATTCGCGGCGTCTGTCGATCAAACACGATCAGCTGCCCATCGACTCCATTTGCTGATATTTAAAGAAACTAGGCGAAGATTTTATGTTTTATAATAATCGCTTAAAGTGAATGTTGTTATATTTTCCAAAGTGAAAGTATAAACTTGTAAATGTATAAAATTTTAAAAAAGTTTCCTAATTGTTAAAATTTAAGAAAATATTTCTGCAATTGATTAATATTTAATTATTTGTTGTATAACGAAAAAGTCTAGTTTTTTTTTCTTATAGACAAATACAAAAAAGGCAGAAGCGATAAACGGTTTCCAAACAAAAAACAAAAATATTTAAATTAAACGCAAAGAATTTATTTTGCTATTAACGATATAAGTTTAAAATTATTATAATTTAAAAAATATATAAAAACAAAAACGCGCAATTTTAGTTTTAGAAACAAAAAAAATACGCATACTTTCCAGAAAAAATTGCTTGTGTCAATTTTTTGTAAATGTATTATTAGACAAAAAAAGTAATGTATAAAAAATAACTCTAAAAAATTTTATTTAGCTTTAAATCTACAAGGAAAATTTATATATTCTAAAAATGTAACAAAAATGGAAATTTTAAACGAATTTATTTTTATAATGATTATTTTTCATAATCTCAAAAAAGAAAAACAAGAATTTAATAAAAAATAAAATTATAATTAAAGAAAAACACCATTTTTAATTAATTGAGGTCATATTAAATTTATAAATTGAGTGTGTAAATTACTGTCAAAATATATTAAAACATAGTTCATAATACTATTCTGCGGCCGCCAATGTTTGTGATTTTCTGGAACTACAACTTGTAGTTGACATTTCTCCACATAATGTTCTAATGTTCTGTCATAAGCTTAACAAACTTAATTTAAAATTTTTATCCCAATATTATATCTCGTGCCAAAACGGGTGTATGAAAATAAGCTTAAAGTAATATGCTTAATAATAAATAATAGGTTGAATAGCACACTTAATTTCGAAACTACAGTAGACCCGCGGTAATCCGGCCCTTATCTAATCGGTCACCTCCTGTAATCCGAGATACCTATAACAATGCCATCAATCCCAATTTTTTACGATAAATCTTCGACAATGCGTACTTATGTATGTAATTAGTCGGATTTCAAGGTACTACTTTTTCGTATTACAAGGGGTCGGTGGCAGTATTCAGTATTCTATAGTCCGACAAATTCAATCATCCGACACCGCCTTGCAAAACGTTTGTCGGATTACCTCGGGTTCACTATATAATGGATCCCATTAAATAAACAATAATATGTATAAATCAATCTCTATGCCTTAAATAAAAAAATGAAACTGTGCGTCTTGCAAAAAAGGAGAGAAACACCGTTTGAAGAGAAATGCACATATAATTCCGAATTGGTTTTGTAGAAGTTGTGGTTTTTCAAAGCGAGTTGGCTGCAGAAGCCACAAAAGACTAATGATGAAATGTGGCGGTCACCGAAGCAGTTGTTTGGACTGTTGGTGGATTGTTCTGTAAAGAATTTTGTTGTTGTAACAACCTGTGACTTCATGAATAATTTGGCATAAAGCTGCCCACAGAGTGAACGCGAGAGCCGACTTATTTGCAGACAGGCGTTGAAAGCAAACAAAAATGTATTGGCGCAAAAGAGATGCATGACTTGCATACTTTATTGCTCTCATAAGTTTTCGGCGCCCCACTGCCTGTCTGTCTGTTTCGGCGTTTACTCTGCGGGTGGCCTAAGGCTTTATATATCGCCACTCGTTTGACTCTGCGGGTGGCCTAAGGCTTTATATATCGTCACCCGTATAACTAACTGACAAAACTAACAATTTTTGCAAAATTGAGTTGAAGATGCCAATCATCTCGGAAAATATTACAACTACATATGTATATGTATATTACAAAGTTAGGCTAAAAAACGTAAATGGCTTAGAGCTGTATCTAACATATTACACAAAAAAACAAATAAGCGAAAAGTGAAGAGTACTCTCGTAAGCAATTAAGAAAATTCAAATAAGTCAGTAAGTCATATTCATAAAAACATGTTTTTATTTATAAAAATCATCTTTAGTTTATTGCACAAGGTAAACTAAAAAATTCATTCTTCAACTTTCACTTCCTCAAAGTTGAACTATTTCATGTCTATGTAGATATTACTTCCCTGCCCTTAATGCTCAATACATCTTTTGTAAGATACATTACCATCTAGAATTTTTTTACAGGACATTATTTTTACTTTTTTTTAAAAGGCCCTCTCAAAGGCAGGTCGGAGATTGCAACTGAATCTTATCCAAAAGATTTAATTGTTTCTAACATAGTAGGCCTTTCTTTATAAGAAAAGCAAAATTCTAGGGTTTATCTAATTTATTTCTTTATTTTAAAGAATTTAAATTTTATTTATCTTTGTTTTGAGTTCAGGATTTGTCAAAATCAAAGAATAAATTGTTAATTTTAACGAAGGACATATGTATATTAAGGCGCCTCACAAAAAAAAGTCTGTCCGGGTCCCCCCCTCAAAATAATATTTGGTCTATGTTATGATGGTTCCCCAAATATTTCGGCTCTAACGCTAGCCGTCAGCTAGCTAGAATGGTTCGAAAAAACGTCTAAAAATCGCGTTATTCTTGGATAACTTTTTTGCCATGATATTTTTAGTACAAAAAATTTTCCCAAATTTTCAACAGATGAAATTTTGTTATTGGTAGGTTGTTTTTTTCCCCTCAAAATTTTTTTATAATATTCGACGTCATATATACAAATTCAAGAATTATTTCGAATTTTTCATATTTAATTCAATTTAAAACTAAAAAATTAAAATATTGGTACGTTCTAGTACAATCGTCTTATTTTGTTATAAATAAATTTTGTTATATTAGATATCTACTGTACATTGAGTTAATATTCCATGTCACTGAGAGTGATGGCATAATTTATGAAATTCAATAACATTTTTAATTTTTCCTAAGCAACATTTTCGCGAAACGCCTCAAGTGGATTCGTGGTGTACCTGTTATCCGCGGGATAAGATTTAAGGTAGTAGTCTGGTAACTTGGGTTCAAAAAATCGAACATTTCTTTTGCGTAATTTGTAAGTACAATGTCTTGAGAATATACTGTGAAAATTTCAGACAGAAATTCGAAATATTTCGGGAGTTATAACGAGTTTCCTAGAGCGCCTCGGAGTCCAACCTTTAATGTTGTTGAACTTTAAACGCGTTTTTCTCAAAACATTGTTTTTCTGGTCGGCCCGGGTCCTAACATTTTTTCTTCTGAACCGATTGCTTTCAAATTTAACAAGCTGCTATACACACTTATAGTTCTCGTCGGTACTAACGAGAATTTTTTTCACCCCTAACTTTTAATTTTACAACCCATTATTTGCTAAAATAAAAGGACTTTTTTTTCAAAGTCCGCCATTTTATAATTTACCATTGAAATTTAACTTCAGTAGTTCCGACCAGAATGACATATCTATAGATTAAGAATAATCAAGAATATTTGATTTCAGATAACATCAAGAGCCAAAATCATCCGGGCCACCCACGTGCAGTTTTTTTGAGGTTCCAACTTCGAGTGACAATAATAATGGTAATAAACTATTAAATTTTTTCAAATAAATTTTTTTTTATATTTTCAATATGTAAATATAAACACTCTAAATATTCAAGATAATTCATTTTTATTTTCCTATAAAAAACCACCCTCCAAAGAAGTCATGAAAATAGGCATAAGTTACCAGACTGCTATCTTAAGTTTCCCACATATTGATTAAGTCAAAATACAAATTCCAATTATAACACAGCGAGATTCCACTGTATTGGTACCTTGCACTTTAACTTGTTTTGATGCATAGTTTTAGGAGCTCTTTAAATTTTTCTACTCTATGAGCAATTTCTCATTTATGTGGAATCTAGAGTTGTACTAAAAACAATAGCATAATTTTAGGGTGCTTCTAATTTCATCATGCATATATATCAATAGAATAATTTAACAGAAGCAATAATCCCAGGAATGATGGTTTCTCGAATAAATCTATCGATGGCTTCTCGAAAGCTTCTCCCATACATTCGTTTCTTTAACATATATTTAACGTCTTAACGAAGAAATCACGAATATCTTGTTCAACAATGAGTAATAATAAGAAGTTAAAACCAATAAAACGAAATTGTTTTTGTGAAATTATTTATGCGTGTTAACGTGAGGTGAACAACTGAAAATAAAGCCATAAATAATTTTATTGCCCTTCAAATTAGCGCCTACAAAATTTATTTAAGGCACTTAAAGTTAAAAGTTTAAATAACTGAGCAATTTAATAGATGCAAAAAGTTTTTAATCAACCTAAGAAGTATTATTCTTAGTTTGTTTTTCTATGCATACATAATTTTGGGGATTTAATGTTTCAAATACGTCCATAAATATGCAAAAAATCCGAAAAGTTCTCCAAGTCAGTGCGGCTTAACATTCTAAACTTATTCAATAATACTATTCGACTTGCTCTTAGAATGATTGTGGGTGCTTCTCATCATTTAAGTTGTTAATTTCGAGGTGTTTGTCAACGCTGTTCAGTGGCACCCGCTGTTGGTATGTCACAATATGACGGAAGAGAACTCATGCAATGCGGTGTCTAGCCGCTGTTGGATACAGCAATGATCATCATGCTGATTCTCTCGTTGTCTGCCGGTTAGTCGACTCAGACACACTTTAATGATTGAATTAAACATACATGAGGAATAACGCTGACTTAATAACTAGTTCATTATATCCATGGCGTACGAGTTTATTCTCAATATGTAAATGTTGGAACGCAAACTGAGTAGATTATGATTAAAATGAACTGAATGAGTTCTTCTATTTCCATCAATTTTTCAGTGCTCCATGGGTCAGTGGATGTTATTTGTTCTAAGCATATGAGAAATTGTCAAATTTTGCAAAAATGATGATTGAATGCTTTGGTGTTTCAGTGAGGCGCAGTTGGTGAAAAAATTACCTGATTGCCTGCTCAACCAGTATGAATATGAATTTCATAGTTAACAGCATTATGTTTGTGAAGACTTCTATGAATTCATTTTTTACTAGCACCATGATTAGTGCAAATATGCTGATCTTTAAATATTCACCTTATTTTTAAATGAGCTATAGTGTTGGATCGGAAGTTAACAACTTCTCAATCGCGTTCACAAGCTTCTTATCAAAAGATGCAAAGTGGTTAAATCCGTTAAGCGGTTAAATCGGTTCAATGGCATTTGAAAAAATTTTAAGATTCAAGTAAACTTTTTCAAGACTTAATTTGGAAAAGACTACAAGCAAAATGCAGATCTTTGGTTCAACTTCGAGAGAGAGGGCTTCAAAGTTTAGAGTTGCAGCAAATGTTGCTCCCCTTCTCCTAAAACAATAACTTGGCGATAAACCATGCAGTAGACAGATGAATCACATAAGCGGTATTGCTATATCACCAACATTATTAATGATTGCAATTTACTTAGATCGTAAGAAAAATATACAATTATTTGAAGAGACAAACAAACAAACAAACAAGTGACTACAACAGTAACAGCAACAGCAACATCAGAAACAGCAACTATGACAGATTTACGATCCTCGCTCATCAAGTGTTGATTTACTAGTAGGTATTTTTTGTCACCTACACAAATGTCAATGCCATAGCCACACTTACACATACACTTACACACTCGAACTTGCATACAAGTGGTTTAATTACGTCGGCATTGACTTTTGTTTTCCGCTTCGCCAATACAAATGAAGGTCGTCAAATAAGGCCTAAATAATTTTTTTTTTTTTTTGTTTTTGTTCTTGAATATTGGAAGATCTCCACTTGATCGCTGTCTGTCTGCGGTTTTGCGTTGCTGGCACTGATAAGCGATAATTTTTTAAGTAGGGTTATTTATTTGTTCTTCCGAAGCCTTTCATTTCAGTGTTTTACTCAGCGTAAGTATCGCGATGCAAGAGCTCGTGTGTACTGCTCTGTGCGTGGGTGTGTTTTAGTATCTATGTAATTGTCACCTATAGAATATCCGCTGAGCACAGCTTTGAATAGCGCTCATTCGTATTGTTGTTCTGAGTCTGTCGTAGCGGTTGATCGAGAGATATTGTTGCATACTGAACGGAAAACTTGCGGGAATCTAAAGAACTCAACGTAAATAATAATAAAATCTTACAAAAATTTGCCTGTAAAAATATTTTCAAGTTCTTATCTCGATTGAAGTATTTCTGTTCAAGTGTTTAGATAAACGTTTAACTCTATTTTGTTTTACAATTTGAAATTTACTTTGATTCGAACTAAAATGTCATGATTTGCTCATCGAAGAGGTGCAAAAACCACTAAACGTGCTTTGAGTGGGCTTTGTTTGTTTCTTAAAAATATATAACAAATATGTGAAGTGCTAAATACGAACGTAAGTGCAACAAACAACTTTTGGAATTGTGATGCATTTATAAACATAGAAGATAATGATAAAAATTATCACCATACACACACGGAAATTTCTGCTATGGTGGATGCATAATTCCAATTCATATGAGATACAAATTGGTTTCGTGAAATATATATATATATATATATATGAATAAAGTGTTTTTCTGTTTATAAACAAAAAAATTTGTTGTAGTGGAAGTGGTATAGAGTGTATGAATTATGTAAAAAAAATCAACGAAAATTATACAAAAACGAAAGTTATGCAATATCATTTACACAAAAACAAACTAACGAATATGAATATGAAAACCACTTTTTCAGCCGAAAACAAATCAACATTGATCAAGAGTTCCTTTAAGATTTGGCAAATTTTCAGTAACTGATATTCTTACATTAGAAATGTAAAGTTGCGAATATGTTACAATCGATTGTTCACAATCGCAGTTTTTGAAATTTTAAGGAGTACAGTTTGGTAAATTTGGCATATCATGAATCACCCCTTAAGCTTCAAGTTACTAACAAATATTCTTATTTGGCATATTCGTTAGTAACTTGAAGTTACTTGAAAGCGTTTCTGTACAACTTGGTCCAGCACAAGAGAGAAGAAGCACAAGCCAAATGTCACTCTCTATTACTCGAACTTCACTTGAACTTAATTTTCAAACAGCTGATTGTCAAAGTGATAAAATAAAATTGTTGTGAAAACAATTTATGAAATTTGTCAAAAAATTAATAAAATAAAGTTAAAATAAGCAAAATGAACGCAAAGGAAACCATATGTTCCTGGAGAAAACAATTCACTTGCAACTTCTTTCAATTTTCCATTTTTTAAATAAACCAAACCAGCCAGCCAATTCTTTTATTTCATTTCAATTGTCAAAAAAGCAGCTGTTGTGCTTGAAACTTGATTGAAGTCGTTTGCGTACTTTTTCTTTATTACTCGAACTTTAATGGAAACGAGTACGGAATTTTTGTTAGAATCATTATGGAAGCTTGCAACTAAATAAATAAATAAATTGGCCATTTATACACCAATTGATCAAGAACTGGACCTACTAGTTTTATGCCGACTCCTAACGGCTAATGTGCATGTTCTTAAGAAGCTTTACATGACATTATTTTCTCTCTGAGGTTTGCCATTGTCTGCAGAGAGGTGACGACCGAACAGAAAAATTAGTTCAATTGAAAAAGCTTTCTGTGTCAGATGGAAATTGAACCAGGGTTCTTTGGCGTATGCACGCACTCTACCCACTGCGCCACGGCCGCCGACGGAAGCTTGCAACTATCTTGAAATATTCTTTCAATGTAAAAATCATGGCTGATTTTAGAAAGAAATTGATAGAAACATTGAAAATTCGAAAAATAGATCCTATCGTTTACCCATTACCTGACGAAACGTAAAATTTGGTTAATAAAAAACAGTTTTTTACAAAAATTTTCGTAGAAAATCGACACTGTACACTCTAAAAAATTATTTATTTACTTATATTTGAAATCACTTACAATAAAAAGTACGTTTGAAACCCATTTCACCTATAACAGCTATGGAAATTTTAAGAAAAAGTAACGTAATTTCCATTTATACCTCTTGAAAGGCTTAATTATAAAAACTGAGTCTAAACTATTGCTAAAACCAAAACAAAAAAAAAAAAAAAAAAAAACAAAAATAAAGAAAAAAACACATTATTAAAAAACTCTGAGATTCAAAAGTATAATGGTGTTCGTTTTAAAGTTAGAAGATAAAGTTTTCATTCAGCACTCATATCTTATAGCGATTGGATTTGTTGACATTTTTAGTAACAAAAGGTATTAGAAAAGGAAATACCTCTGTCAATAAGTTGATCATTTACTTTAATTATTGTTATCTAGAAAAAAAAACACTTTCTTTATAACCTTTTTCACGCATGCCATGGTCGTCTATATCCTGTAAACATACGTAACTTTTGTAATGACATCGCCATGGAAATAAGATAGATAAAAAATCTTGTGGTGTATGGTTGGTATTTTATTCTTATTTGAATATCTTAAAATACTAGAAACGACCGGTTATTGAATATATTCAATTTTAAGTATATCTACACTAAGGGAAATAACGCATATTAGCATTATCCACGCCTGAGTATAAATTTTATTTAAATATTTACGTGGATAAATCAAATGTTTTCCTTACAACTCGTTTTTTCCACGTATTTGAATATTATTTATACCACACACCTACACACACATTCCATACAGCTGAAATAGCCGACAAGCAGCAACAGCATCGCACTCTGTTCCTGCAGTTATTTCTTGCAGTTGCAGGTTTCTAATAGTTCTCGTTTAGTTTGTGTTGCAAGGGTAATATAGCATGCATGTTTGGTTAATATGATTTGTGAGTGCGATGGGTGATGTGTGCGATGGTGAATTTATGTAGGGTGGAGTGACAACTCGATATTTTCTCAAAAATATCTTGCAACGGTTGTCACTTACCTGCATATTTGCTTCATACTTTCTCTTACTTTTTCTTCCTCTCTTCTTCCTCCTCTTCAACTTAAATATGTTGTTTTTTTAATTCAATATTTTTATATAAATTTTCTTTAAATGCGATAGTTTTATTTTCAAATAGTAAATATTTGAAAGATATTTAAATATATTCGTGCATAATTTTAATATATTTTTTATTAATTTTATTTTAAATATTTTAATATTCTATTAAATTAAAAAAGTATTTAAATAAATTTTAAATATTTACGTAGTCGATTTTTTTCCCTTAGTGTACACATAATATAATGTAAGAAAGTATTTGCAATTATCTAAACATTATTCATTGAATATTACAGATATTGTGCTCAAGTTTGAAAATCTATAAAATGAAGTTCAACTTTTTATCATCAACTGCAAATCCCGCATCGAACGAAGAACCCCAAAAAAGTCCTTCTGCAAATGGCACTTCAGCAACTGATCCCCTGTCTCCACAAAATAATCGTCTTCATCGACACTTGACAATTGAAGAGGAACCCGATTCGCTGGACAGTGTTATCAGCAACCCGCACTCCTACCCGATTACAATAGTTCCTAATCGTCCCAGCAGTTTCTATGGATTATCACCAAGCGGAAAACCTTTTAACCGTCAAAGTAGTAGCAGGTAAGCAGCACCCAAACAGTCACAAATCACGAGGCTAAAATTGGCACGCAGCTAACATCGGTAAATAGAAGAAATAAATGATTTACTAATCAAACAAATAAAATCAGAGCTCATAATTATAAAAGTCAATAATTTTATATCAGCTGCTAAAACCTTTAAGTTAGAAAGAAGAGCAGACATTAACACCTTTTCTGGCACTAACCAGAACATCGTAAAAACTTTATAAATAATATTAGATGAAACATTTTTACACCCAGAAAATAAAATCTCTGGAAGTTAAGTGAGCTTTCAAGACTAATACCAATTAAATTAAACGATATTAAGCAGAGATGTAATATGCTGACTTTGACTTGACTATGACTTGCCAAGGTGTTAACCTGCAGAAGTTTCATGATGACTTCTTCTTTTCTTTTTTCAGTGCATAACAAAACTTAATCTGTTAAAATGTTACTTTAATCGAGTTAAGTACAGTTTTAACATTTCAGTTGGTTGCGTTCAACGATCCGTTTTGGATCGTCATTCGAATTTCAATTCCAAAATCGAATCGTAGTAATAAATTCGTTTAAAGGAATCGTAGTTCAAGAAGACTTTTCTGAAATCTAGTTTAGAAATAATTGTTTCTGCTGTAATGCATAAGCCACTCACGGATGTTCAAGTATTAAAGGAGGTCGAAGAAAATGGCGCTGATAAGGAGGAAGTTTTGACAAATCAATGGAAACGGCAATACATGCGTGGCATTTCTGCCACCCCTTCACAGGGTGGAGTGTATTACGAGGCTCTAAAAGGATCACACAGTTCTTTGGTGAAAGGGTGCGTTAAGTGATTTTTATTTTTTTATTGTATATCATGGAAAAACACGAGACATTGAGCAATTATTAGAAATCCTGATCAAAATAGCAAATTCTGGTAGCTACTAGACTTCATTTCTGTGGTATGTGAATTAATAAAATTAATTAATAAAAATTAATTAATTAATAAAGTTAATTAATAAAAATTAATTAATTCATAAAATTAATTAATTAATAAAATTAATTCACTTCCTGAAAGAAATTTTATAACAAATCTTGATTTTACTTCAGTTTTCACCCAAATGTTTTGATATTTATTTTTTTCGTATTGAAAAATTTCACTAGTCCTCATTCAAAAGTTTAAAAACAAGCAAATAAAACAAATTGAGAAAATCGATTTTACATAATCGACTACTTTTAATGAAAATTTTTGAACAGTGCGATTAAGAGGTAGTGTAAATTGTGTGATGAATTTTCTAATTTGTAATTTTAGTTTTTAGACTTACTTTAGTTCAAAAGTCATAACAAATTTTAACGCCGTTCTTACCTACAACTACGATTATGATCAAGAGGATGCACTCAGTTTTTTTTTTTAAACACTCTGAAAATCTCTCAAAAATAAAGCGTTGTGCCCGTCTATTATATGTTTATGTGACACTCAACTTGAACTCATCTTAATATAAACTCAATTGAAAAATAACGACCTGTTCATTTTCATAACGCTTGCATAAGCTTATTATATTCCATTCAGCTTATCCATAGTATTGCTGTCATTGTTCTTAATTAACATCAGTTTTAATTTTCATCCCACATCAAGATGTGTTATGCGGAAAAGCTATACATTTAGCGGCTTCTCTTAGCTCAATTTGAGTGAAATGTTAATATTTTTGTAAAATAAGCATATGTTGATTAGCTTTTAAAATTAACTTAAATGTCAGACTATATTTATTAGAAGTCATATTTTATGGGACTGAAGACGAAATGAGATGCTTAGAGCTTATTCTATTTTTCAAAATAAGACTGGCTAATGATGAGGAAGTGCAACTTAAATGCAATCAGACAAAAATACTCTTATTAGAAGCAGAACTTTGAAATGTTTTAAAATAAATCTACATAGACGCCAGATATTATATGTATCTGATATCTGAATATCTTTATTACAATTTTTTTATCTATTTTAAAATAATATTTTATAACTAGTGACCCCCGGTGCGCTTTGCTGCAATTATCAACTATAAAAATAAAAAAATCAACATAACAACAACAATTATATGCAAACATTCAATCGCTATAACTTAAAAAATATAAATTTTTAAGAAATAAAAAAGTCGAGATTGCACATCTAAACCTACCAAGAAATACTAACTTTATTAAGTTTGGACTTGTACTTCAAAAGCCTTACGCCTGACAGAATTTGAGTTTGCGTAATTTATATAAGATTACCAATTCAGTTAAAAGCAGACATGCACAACGAAATCAACAAATTTTTTTTGTTTCGTTAAAAACGAAAAATAAATTATCAGTATTATTTCGTTTTTCTAAAAACGATAAAAAATATTAAAACAAATTTCGTTTTCAATTTTCGTCATCTATGTTTGTACAAAATCTCAAATGTCTGAAAGTTCTTCTCCAATTGCCTTGGAATTTTGACACAACGGTACATTTGAATTTTTTTTTTTTTTTTTTTTTTTGGATTCGCCCGGAAGTAGGAAATCTTCATAGATACGTATGACCCGCGCCATACGCATGCACGATTTACATTCTAAGAAGTTCCCGGATCAGCCGGACTGAATAGAATGCACCTACGTGCTAAAACCTACCACCTGTTGGCAAATAAAATGAATGGGCCATGTTTTTCTTAAAAACAAATTTGCCACTGGCTTTTTTCCCGCCTATAAATCAATGGAAAAGGTATATTTCAGAGGGTTTGGACGTACATATAGGGTGTTTTTTTTTAGGGGTTTGTTTTTCGAATAGAGATAAAACTGGCATTTTGTGGTCATATCTGGCAACTCTAATGTCATTTATGTTCAGTTTGGTTTGCCATTTCATCATGAACAGGTTGACAAAAGAACAACGCTTGCAAATCGTGCAAATTTATTTCGAAAATAATGGTTCAGTTCGCGAAGTTTACCGCAAGCTCCGTCCATTTTATGGTCGACATAATCGTCCATCAGAGCAATTAATTCGGTTAACCATGGGTCGTTTTCGCACTACGTTTACTCTATGTGATAATACGCATCCGCAGAGACGTCGAACAGTGCGCACCGAAGAAACAATTGCCGCTGTACAGCAAAATGTTGAAGAGGACCCGAATGAATCGATTCGCCAACGTGCACAGCAATTGGAGCTTTGTCCATCAACTTTATGGAAGATTTTGCGCAAAGATCTTGGCTTGCGACCTTACAAGATCCAGCTTGTGCAAGAATTAAAGCCGCGAGACCATGCAATGCGTCGTGATTTTGGTGTATGGGCCGAAAATGAGATTGATCTCGATGCTGATTTTCATCGCAAAAGTTTGTTCAGTGATGAGGCTCATTTTTGGTTGAATGGCTACGTCAACAAGCAAAATTGCCGCATTTGGAGTGAAGAGAATCCACATGAGATCCTTGAGACGCCATTACATCCACAAAAACTGACTGTTTGGTGTGCTCTATGGGCTGGTGGAGTCATTGGGCCATACTTCTTCCGAAATAATGCTGGAGAGTCAGTTACCGTTAATGGAGACCGGTAACCATGATAACCGACTATTTTGTTCCCGAATTGGATGGCATGAATGTGGATGAGTTGTGGTTCCAACAAGATGGCGCTACATGCCACACAGCGCACGTCACAATCGATTTATTAAAGGAAACATTCGATGAGCGCATAATTTCGCGGAATAGACCTGTCAATTGGCCACCAAGATCGTGTGATTTGACACCATTGGATTATTTTCTTTGGGGATATGCGAAGTCGCTCGTCTACGCCAACAAACCAGAAACGTTAGGGGACTTGGAGGCCAACATTCGTGGCGTTATTGCCGACATACGGCCCCATATGCTCGAAAAAGTTGTTGAAAATTGGACCTGTAGAATTGGCTTTATTCGAGCCAGCCGCGGCGGCCACATACCCGAAATCATATTTAAACATTAATGGCATAAAATTATCCTTCCAATAAAGCCAAATTGATGGACATTAAAACGATTTTCTTGTGTTTTATTTCAATTCGAAGTTCTATACCTCTAAAAAAAACACCCGTTACAAAACTATGGTATGGCGGTTGCTATATATATATAAATGTCGCAACGCCCGTGTTTATCGCCCAACTATACGTATAAAAAGTAAAGCAACGTGTGTCTGATGACTATAAACTCCAAAACTACTGCACGCAAAGGAATTTTTTGTTTACCGCAACTGAAAAATTCCCTAACTACACTTCCTTTGCAAGTTGTATTTGCCGCAAACAAATATTCAGTTGTCAACAACTTAAAAATATATCTTATATTTATATATACCGCAAGCTAGTTCGGTCATTATTATTTATTAAATTAATTATTTTTCTATCTATATCCGTCCGTCACTTATGGATTGCAGTCATCGCATCTCTATTGCTATCTCCGTCCGCGTATTGCTACTTATATAGTAACAATTAATCCAAAAAGTAACTCTGCACTATAAGCGTTGCATTAATACAACAAAAGGAAAAACCAACGAAGTTTTCAGTTGGGAAAAACAAATTCTTCAATTGCTGCAATTAAAAAATCACTTATGACGAATGAAAATAATTAACTGCAACTAAATTACGCATTTCTCTCAACTGACTCTTATTATGACAGCTTTTGAAACGCTTGCAAATAACGATTTCAAGCACGAAAAACGAAGTTCGTTTGCGGCAAACTGGCGATATACGTTGTTTTTCTTTGCATGTGTGCAAATTGAGCTAATACTTTGGCAGTCAATTTCGTTCGTTGCCACACCTTTTTTACCGCCCACAAATCATTAAAAAGGCTGAATTTCAGAAGGTTTTTATTCAGTTGAATATATTATTAAATTTAACTCTTCGGAGTTGTTTGTTCGAACTTATAAGTGGAAATATACATACAATGATTTATTCCTTAATTCATTCATTCCTTCATTCATACGTTCATTTCGTGAGTATTGTATATTTTTACTTTTGCGAGCCACAACAACGCTTAGGGCCAGTTTTTCAGTGCGAGTTTAAACTCTAGTCAAGTTAAACCGAGGTTAACTCACCGAAATTGGACGTTTAAACTCGGTTGAACTAGATATTTTAGCATTCGTTGAAGTTAAATTGACTTAAATTATCATATTATGTGTTTCTTTTTTGCCTTAACCGAGTTTAAACGTCCAATTTTGGTGAGTTAACCTCGGTTTAACTTGACTAAAGTTTAAACTGACACTGAAAAACTGGCCCTTAGCCGGGCATAGTTCGTAATAATAGTAAAAATAAAATGAAAAAAATATAAGAAAAAAATAATTCGATTCAATGAAAACGAAATTTTTTTGTTGAAATTATCGTTACTTTTTAGTGGCGTCCGTGGTGTAGTTGGTTAAAGTGCGTGGCCGCTATGTCAACGAACTTTGGAGACCCAGGTTCGAACCCCAGCAGCGACAGAAAATTATTTGAATGAAAATAATTTTTCTGTACGGCCGCTACCTCTCTGCAGACAATGGCAAACCTCAGAGAGTAATCAAAATGCCATGTAAAACTTCTTGAGAACGAGAACATTCCGTTCATCGCCGTTCGGAGTCGGCGTTAAACATGTAGGTCCAGTTCTCGGTCAATTGTGTACATACTTAATAACACGCACAACACAATTGATCATAAGAAGCTAGGTCAAAGTCCTTTCAAGGGCCGAAATGGCTAGTTATTTATTTAATTTTTTTTTATCGTTATTTTTAATGTTTGTTTGAGCAAAAAAAAGAAAACATTTTATTTTGTTAACTTCGAAACGAAATAAATATTTTTCGTTTTTTGAGATAACGTTATTTTTTTGAATTTTTCGATTTTTCTTCAAGGAATCAAAATAAAAATTTTGGTTATCGTTAAAATAAACGTAAATATGCATGTCTGATTAAAAGAACTTGAATAAAAAATAAACACTTAAATTTATAAGCAATATACGAAAGTATACTCAACTTTGTTAAAAAAAAAGACTGGAAAACACTGAAAAGAATATACTTCTTAAGAAAATAAAAACAAATCTTATACAATTATATTTAATTCAATTTCTCGCAATATTTTTTTACAATTTTTTTTAAATTCTCAAGAACAATACATATCAAGGCATTTCAACCTTTTTTTAATCATTAACTTTGTAATACACGACCATGCAAAAATTGTTAACCCAATCATTAGTTTCTTCTTAAAAATTAAATAATTTTCTTTATACAGCAGTTTTGTAAAAATGTTGTTCAAATAAACTAGATGCGGCTATTCAGTTTCTCCTTCCGTATTCATCTTCATGAATATCGTCGGTTTATACAAGAAAAACTGCCCAACTGAAAAGCATAATTCGTTAGATAAAGCAAAGCAAGTCCTTATTATCATGAAGGTCCTTGTGTTTCCTCTTAAATTTGGTCTTTCAAAGAAACAAAGGAATATCTTTTGCCGAAATATTAGATATTAATAGTATTGCCAGAAACTTTTGAATGACTTCCTACATTAAATTGCATCAAAAAGTAAGAAACCGAATTTTCATGGTCAGTTTTCCTTTAAGCCGACGATATGCATTTCCATCCATAAAGCGGATACGAATAATTTTTTTCAACAAAACAATAAAATACTCGTACAGAGTTTGTCACTCACTCTAAAATCAAACACACACATCCAAATACTAATGGTGTTAAAACTCTAATAACAATAATAATTAAAAAGATTTATTATAAAATCTCTTATAAATGTAAAATGCAAATTACGTAAGATCTGAATAAAATCTCGTTTTAACACACGCTAATGATATTCTGGTGACAATTTATTCAAAGCGCATGTGAGCTGCTTCTTCTAGTACGCCGCCACAGCAGTCGCAGCCCGACTAAACTGTGACACCCTCTCAACGCATCCATCGGGTGTGACTCTGAACGACTTGAACTTTGTATATTTTCAATTAATTTCTTTGCTATCCTTAATGAATTGACTTTGTAAATCGCAAATTAAGCAATTAAAGGCGGCAGCGTGTCTTGCTGGCCGACTCTGAAGCAAGCTCAATTTGTATGGCAAGGGGAAGGCCTCAGATGGGCGAAGGCAGGGCGTAATGCTAATAAATCGCGTGAATATTATTTAATTAATTTTCATATGAAATTCATTTAGCTTTTGCATTGTCGGAATATTGTTTTTGTTGTTTTTAAATGCTTATCAGTTTATGAGATCGTTAAGTGTTGATAATATGACAGACGTGTTGGTGATGCGATGAGCGAGTCTAATGAGCGGTTATTAATTTCATTAACGATATTCTTATTGATGTCTGAGTATCATTTAAATGAATGATCTCAGTTGCATCGTGATATAATTAATTTATTGGGAATATACGAATAACTATTATACTTAGGCTGGTGATTACATATGAATAAACATGATCTTGCTGATCTCGTATGTATAGTTTTGAATGGAAGTTTTCAATATTAATTTTTTTTAATAACCTACAAACATAATCTGCATCTCATAAATATGAGAAGTATCTTCTAATGTTCACTAAAGGAATTTTATTTAAAAAGGAAAATTATTTTCCAATTTTTTTTTTTTTAGCACTGCAGGGAATATCACATATTCACACTTGTGAGCTTTGATATGTTTTGACAGCATTTATATGCTTATATTTCGAATTCCATTTTGCTTGTTTACTTGTAAGTGGGATAAAATTTCGACCAAAGTATGACAATGAAAGTGCTAGATTTTAATAAGCATGTCAAAATTATTTTACTACACATTTCGAATTGAACATATTCAATAGAACAACTTAAAAACGCATATTTTGGTTATATATGAAGGAGCAAGAACAGTTGATGCATCTGCAAAGTTTAGTGTTTTGATTCATTTAGCTGACTCGATGGCAAAAATGTTCAACCTTGAACAAATTTAGAAATTTAATCGAATTTGTTTCAGTATTTTTTTTATTCTATGAGTTATATATCTCTGTTCTCATTATTTTCTCAAATAAACTCTTACCACTCTTATGAATAGTATCTCCACCCTTGTTGTTGATATATAGATAAAATTTATTGACTTTTATTGATTTGACTGATATATGAAAATTATACATAAAAACTAACTAATTTTAAATAATATTAAAATTCGAAGTCAATTCCTAACAAAAAAAAAAAAAAAAAAAAAAAAAATAAAACAAATCATGTAAAAATTCCCTTAAAAACCTTTAAAAAACAATTTCATTAACACCCTGTGTGAATACGTTCCACAAGTGTGAGCTATAATAAATTAAGACTGCATACTTTTGGGCACCCCAACAATAACATAATGGAATCTCTTTTAGATCACGAAACTATCGACCAGGAAGCATGCGCAAAGTACGTCGGCGTGCGGTATTTAAAAATGGCGATTGCAACGTGCTGCAAAAAAATTTAATGCGTCGACGCTTGCGCTTCATGCAGGATATGTATACGACGCTCGTAGACTCGCAATGGCGTTATACACTGCTTGTTTTTGCGCTGAGCTTCATCCTGTCATGGCTATTCTTTGCAGTGCTCTGGTGGCTCATCATGTACACCCATGGTGACTTGGAGGAGCTTCATTTGCCGCACAATCAAGGTAATTAGATCACCAATGACAAGATGTGATCAGCTTTAAAGTAACTTTATCCACAGATGAGTCTGGTTGGCAGCCTTGCGTCTCAGCCATAAATGGCTTCACTTCCTGCTTTCTATTCTCTATAGAAACACAGCATACCATCGGCTATGGTGTGCGTACAACCTCCGAGGCGTGTCCAGAGGCCATCTTCATGATGTGTTTCCAGTCCATATACGGGGTGATGTCATCGGCCTTCATGGCTGGCATAGTTTTTGCTAAAATGACACGTGCCAAGCAACGCGCTCAAACCCTGCTCTTCTCCAAGAATGCAGTTATATGCCAACGCGACGGTTGCCTCTCGTTAATGTTTCGAGTTGGTGATATGCGCAAATCGCTCATCATTGGTGCAGGCGTCCGTGCACAACTGATACGCACGAGAGCAACTAAGGAGGGTGAAGTTATGTCGCAGCATTTCACCGAGCTGGAAATATGCGCCGACGAGTGCGGTTCCGATCTTTTCTTCATCTGGCCAATGGTGATCGAGCACAAGATCGATCAAAATTCTCCACTCTTTAATATGTCAGCCACAGATCTACTCCAGGATAAATTTGAAATTGTCGTTATTCTGGAGGGCACAGTTGAGTCCACCGGGCAATCTACCCAAGCACGTTCCAGCTATATCAATTCAGAGATTTTATGGGGACATCGCTTTGATCCTGTTGTAGTTTACAACAAGGAAAGACAAGCCTACGAAATTGATTATGCGCGCTTTAATGAAACGACCCAAGTGGACACGCCCCTCTGTAGTTCGAGGGAGTTAAACGAGTTCTACAAGATTCAGGATGGTTTTAGGACACCAGGTAAGCACATAGATTCATGTGTTATTATACAGTTCATTATAGTTTAGATTGAATTCGAACAATCAGTGATAACTACACTGACTGTTCATAATTGAATTGTCTAGATACTGCTCTTGAATTGTTCTATCTTAATAAAATAATGATTTTTGTTTATAGAAACCACATTTACCATGCGTCAAATGTCTCTGAATCCATCTGAGCTAGCATCCTAATATAGTGACATAGTTGCTTTCTTATGTTGTTGTTGTTGTCTCTTAATTGTTATTTGCTTTAGTTATTCGTGCGTTGTTGTCTTAAAGCTTGTATTGTTGTGTAAGTGTTGCCCTTTTAGCCACCAAGAACTTGTATTAACTAAATAAACCATTCAGTATCATCCCCAGATATTCATCGCCGCAACAACCATCCAATGCCTGCTTATTCACCGCTTTCATTTTCATTGGATGCTCGCAGTTCCGGCTTGTCTTCCATCAATTCTGCACTAAGTCACGACAGCCGATGCATGCGTTTCACTTGGCAGTTTCCAGACTCTGGCAACCACTAAACCAGCTTAGTAACAAAGAAAAATCGATACAAATTGTTAAAATTATATGCATTAAGTAGTTATTCAGTTTTCATGAATACGCAATTTGGCAATAAAATTAAGTAGTTAAATTTTAATTTTAGCTTGAAGTGTGTTAATTCATACGGACACATGTGTTCGTCCTTGCCACCAATTCTTGCGGTTATTAATGATAATTACAGGTAAGCAGTGTATTGATTACTGATTTTGGAGGTTGCAGTCTTAAAGGTTTCTTCAGCATCAATCAATGACAAGTAAATATTTAAATTTTTTATGTTTTGAAAATTGAAACCCTTTCATTAGGCATCAGGCTTTTTTGTTTTGTTTCTTTTGAATGTTTAAAAACGAGCATATTTTTCAATTTCTGCATAATCAAGATATAGCGTGTTAGCGTGTTTATAAGAGTTTCAATGCATTTTCAAAATAACAAGAGTAACTTCAATGAAAATAATTCGATCAATACTAAAGGGAGAAAATTGTATATTTTTTTAACATATTTTTCTAACTAAAAACTAAATATTTAAGAACTGGATTTAAGTACTGAATTCAAAAATTTCAAGTTAGATACAGATTCTGATATTACACGGTTTTCTTCGGATGAATAAAAATGAAAGTCCTCAACTGTACTTATGTACTTAAATGCACAGTTTTCATTCACATGTGGGTTGTTGCCTTTCAAAATTTATGATCACTTTTTCATAAAAATTTCTGCAAACTTTTCATAGTTTCAAAATAACTTTCAGTTATGCAATAATATTGTTTTTATGACCCAACCTCGCCCTCTAAAAATTACACAAAACGTGAAAATCAAAGAAAAACCGTATTTTATTACCCTCTACTGCATAACAATGCCTTTAGGCACACTTACGTTTGTATTCAAATCTAGAACTGAAAACCGTATTTTCGAATTCAGAAATCAAACTGAAAATTCTATGCACTTCGGGTAACATTTTTTGTAACGGCCAATTTTTTCTAGCTTAGCGCATTTTGTAATTATTGCCAGTTGTCTTTGTAAAAGTGAGCGGTGCGCACGTAAGAGTTTGTTTTGTAAACGGGGTTGATTTTGAAGTATTTATTTCATTAAAAGAAGAATTTCAGAAAAGAAGAAAAAAAGAATTGATAGTAACAAAAAAAAATCAGGTAAGTATTTCGGAATATAAGCTATGAAGTATTGTCACTTGAAATGTAACATTTTTATTTAATTAGTTAAAAGTAAGCATTTAAAGTTATTGTGCCTAAAGGCATCGGTATGCATTAAGCATTTAAAACTATTTTGTAAATTATTATTTTTTTTTTCAAATTTTGTGTAGCAAAAATGGAAGATTGGAGAGGACTACGATCAAATAATTTATAAAGTATGATAGATAAAGAGATAGAAAAATTTTTGAACATGGTAGATGTTGTAAGCTTCGAAATTAGTGAAGAAGAAGTATTAACGGACGAAGAGAACAATGAGGCCGAGCCGAACTGGGATAATGTTGAGAGTGAAGAAGTAAATATTAGTATTTCCAATTTGGGCTCAACACTGACCACAGAGAGCACACCTGCAGCTAGAGAAAAATATTTTGAAAATGGGAAAAGTACGTCGACTTGCCGCCCAAAAAGACATTGAACATATGAATCAGGCAATACCCAATTTAATAGTAGGAATCCTAACGGGTCAATGTCTAATCGGAACACATGCTCTTCGCCTAGGACTAATATATAATGATTTTTGCAGAAGCTGCAAGTGTGAAAAAAAATAGAAAATGTTAAGCACTTCTTCTGCAAATGCCCGGCACTAACAAAAAGGAGAACAATAACAACTCTGGGACATCCCTTCCTAACTGGACTTACCGATTATTATCCACGCCTGAGTATAAATTTTATTTAAATATTTACGTGGATACATCAAATGTTTTCCTTACAACTCGTTTTTTTCCGTTTTTGAATTTTATCTATACCACACACGTACACACATATTCCATACAAGCAAGCAGCAACAGCATCGCACACGTACACACATATTCCGACAAGCTGCAACAGCATCGCACTCTGTTCAGTTTATTCCTTGCAGTTGCAGTTTTCTTATAGTTCTCATTTAGTTAATGTTGCAAGGGTAATATAGCCTGGATGTTTGGCAAATATGATTTGTGAATGCGATGGTGAGTGCGATGCATGATGATATCATGTAGGGTGGAGTGACAACTCGATATTTTCTCAAGAATATATTGAACCGGTTGTCATTTACCTGCATAATTTCCTTCTTATTCTATCTTACTTTTTCTTTTTATAGTTTATGCTATTTTTGACTTTTGATGCCATAATAATGCACCAACTGTCAAAAATAGCATAAATTAGAAAACGAAAAAAGTAAAAAAGAAAATGAAATATACCACCAAATGGCATTTTATGGACGCTACTTGTGGGAAATATTCAAATAAATTGTTTTTCAATATTTTTATATACATTTTCCTTAAATGCGATAGTTTTATTTTCAAAAAGTAAATATTTGAAAGATATTTAAATATATTCGTGCATAATTTTAATATATTTTTTATTAATTCTGTTTAAATATTTTAGTATTTTATTTAATTAAAAAAGTATTTAAATAAATTTTAAATATTTACGTGGTCGATTTAAGTAAATGCGTTATTGGTGCAAAAATGACTCGCTTTTTGGTTAAATTAAAAAAGTTTTTGGATAAATTTAATATTTTTTTCCCTTAGTGTAAAGTTCAACATCTGTTCGAACTGATTTGCTGAGGCGAGAAATCTCCCATAGGTTCAAAAGAGATTATGTTGTATCACAACGGACCTGCACTGGCCTAAGTGTACGAGTCGTTTGTCGGCTCAGCCACGTCAATCTTCAGTTTTTTTTATGATTTTTATTGAAATAAAGTACCTTTGTTTTGTTTTGAATAAAATATGAATTTTTTTTATATTAACATTAAAAATGTTTTATAAATAAATCAGGCAAAAATATCATTCTATGTCAAGGAGTTAAAATTAAAAATGATTGTGTTGCTACAAATGTTGGTACCAAAACTGCATAGCAGTGCCTTTTGGCACTCTTTTATTTTTTTACTTTATAGCTAAACTATACGTTGTATTAAAAAACTGATACTGAATTCTTGTCTTGTGACATAAAAATCATCTAAGAATGGTTTTTGATTTGCAAAATAAAAATTATTCATTACAGTGTTAAGGCAGAAACAATATTTTAACTATTTTTACTTCTTAAGTGAACATACTCGTTCATCTTAAAATAGTTATCTACTTAAGTAGAACAAAAAAGTCAGTCTGAATTAAGAATCGACTCTCCTTCTTGCTACCTCTTGGGCGCACTATCTACGGCATGTACTTACTTTTGACCTTTTGAAGTAAGTTCATAACCTATATTTATGAATGCAAGTGTTATAGCAGCAGCTAAAATAAATGTTAAATACATGGTTCCTAATCAATATTAGCAGCAACAGGCAAAAAATCCATTAACTAAATTTCCTGCAAATGGGCGGTCTTTGTTACTGATTCTTTCGCAAAAGTGCATTTTGATTGAATTTTTTGTTCGAAATGGTAACAATATGTTCAAAATAAACATATTTCGTTCATGCTGTTTGGCAGCACATGAGGCGAAATTTCAGCCAAATTAAATCGATATGAATGTTTTGGTTGTTGGGTTGGTTGTTGAGACCTTTTTAATGTATTTTTTTTTTTTTTTTTTTTTTTTGTGCTGGTTTATTAAACGCATTCTGAACATTAGCATAGATTTCGTTTTTGGTTGTTTACCGATATTGTTTAGAGCTAAAGTCGTGATCGCGCACAAGTTTTCGTTCAAAGTTTATGAAATTAAATTATTATCAGAAAAGAGTTAAATTATTGAACCATGACGACATTTTCGACAACATGGAGCAGTGGTTGAAGCAAAATTTGTGTGTGGTATAGGAAATAAATTAAGAGCATATTTTATTCCGCCATTACGTAGAGCGAGATTATTAACAAGGTCTTTATCTGTTTCACCTACCAACATTGCTAATAGGAACAATTTTATAAAATTGTTGTACTTTTAATTCTAAGAATACCACTTCCATGTTCCACAAGATTGAGCGTTTAGATAGTTGCAAAAAATCTACAGCTAAGGATCCACCACTTAACAAGACTTCAGCAGCAAATTTCGTTAATTAAGTAGCAGTCATTTTTTAGCATAAAATTGCTTAATATTTTCAAAATATATTAATTTTAATATTTTTCACATACGCTGAAAGGCCCCTGTTTGTACACGCTGAGGAAGCATTCGCTAACGACGACGATGATGGCCATTAAAAAAGTGAAACATCAAAAATACGCCTGGGGACATCATCAGGCGAGCTTGTCGTTGCGTTGCTTCGTGTCTGCGGTAAATATTTTTCAATATAAATGATTGTTGCGACATACTATAATGTTATTATAGAGAACCCTTAAACAACAAAATAAAAAAAAAAAAATAAAAAAATACCCACGAGCGTGGCAGTTCTCTGTTTTTTGTTCTTTTTATGTTCACAACTTAAATCAATTCGCTGTCGCTGGAACCAGCTCGAGCAGCTCCCTTCAGGACCCTGGGCTTGTGGTATTGGTACATAAATTATATTGGTACCTTTCTTGGAGTTTTTTTTAAAGTTTGTTTTAAGTTGGCTTTATTTTTTTATATGTTTTTGCAGTTTTAACTTCATTCTCAATGAAGCACTGAGTTGGGCGCAGCAGCCGTCACAGCCGAGGCTTCTTGGTGTTCACCGTGTTTTTATTGTTGTTGTTGTTGTTGTTGTTGTTATGTTTGCTGCCAATTTATGTTAAGAAATAACAATAATTAATCAATTTTCTTATAAAATTCCACATGCTCTGCATGCAAAAAGCAACAACAACAAATGATTTCTACACACCATAAATAACATTCGCGCTGGTTTAAATAAGCATTAACTGTAAACATATTCATCACACTTTTTTGTTTTATTTTTTATTAACGTTGTGCTTTGAATGGTATCCTTAAACGTTTTTCAAGGAATTAAATATATGCTACACTTTGTTGTTTAACACAGGCATGCATCAGCTGGAAGTTGGCCAAGGCGTCATTACACAAGCAGGTAGAATGACACAGTTATTAGCAGTTTTATGGTCTTTTTTATTCGGTAGCTATATCAATTATTGCGTTCTAAATCTATCTGAAGTTTCTTTTTTTTTAACTATTAATTTATACAGAAGAAATAATATAAAATTAAAACAAAAATATTAAAACTCTTTTCTCTTTGAAAAGGCTCCTTTTTTAAAAAGGTTTGCTATATCGCGTTCGTATCTTAAGTCTTTTGTTTCTTACCCGCTAAAACAACAGATTCGAACTGTATTCTTATAAATATTTGAGAACTGTTAATGGACTATAAATATAAGCCACACAAATATTAACAAAAAAACAAAAAGACATTTTGCTTATAACACCATCCTACAAATTTCAACTTTGAAGCGAACCTTATTTTATAAACAGTTTGAATCGTTTTTGAGATTCAAGATGTTTTGCAATATTTTGCTCTTAAAGTGATTTTTATGTATTTGAAACTATAATTCTTTTATGGGAGTTATTTTATTTGGGAGTTATGGGAGTTTTATTTATTTTTATCCTTTTATGCAGAGTGATTTTATATAGTTGAGTATTAAAATATGATATAAAAGAAAACATTGAGCTCTTAAGTCCTCTTTTTTGAGCAGAGAACATTGATTTTGAGTTAATTTATAATCTTGCCATATACTTCATTTAAAGAAACTGTACTCCTCGTGCTTAAAAAATAATTAACGTTCATAAAAAATGTACCTTTATTTACTTTTTTTAAACTATAATTATTTTAATTGAAGTTGCACACATTGTAAGTACCAAGCGCAAAAATGCTTATAATAAGTTTATCGATTTTTAATTTTTGAAACTATAAATATTTTAACTGAAGTTGTACACATTGTAAGCACCAAGCGAAGATTACAGTCTCACCTCCATTACATGTTTTTTGATTTTTTGGCATTTTTATACCTGCGTTGGATGGACTAGAGGGCCCGTAATGGTTACTAAAGTCTAGTGGCTTAAGAAAATAAAAAAACCCAGTGTTTTTTGAAATTTGACTCAAACTTTTTTCGTAATCATAGATAGAGTTAAAAATTACACAGTTTTATTTACTATAAGAAAGCTAACCAACTTAATAGAATAACAAATATTGTGTCTAATCGCAAAACAAGAATTAGCCCTTAATTGCCCAGTGTATCTTTTTGGATACAACCGAGAAAATAAGCTATTTATTTTAAAATATTGCAAAAATTGAATTGCTGGATATGTAGTTTTACGCAGAAAATTGCAAATATAAAACAAAAATTTAATTATTGGCATAACTTTGTTGGTTTGGGAAATATTTACCGTCAAATTCAAAAAATAGTTTTTTTTAATTTTTACGGAAAGTTCGCTTTTTGACATGAAAATCTTTTAAAAAAAAAAGAAAAATAAAAAGAATCGTTTTCCACGTTTTTGCCTTGAACTCCTACAACCAAGCTGATTGATGGTATACGTCGGAATGCCAACTGTATCTTTTTGGATACAACCATATTTTCTTTAATAACTCGTAAACAAAAATTTTTTCCAAAAAATAAAATTAGGGTCGTGTTCAGAGAATCATTTAGCACGACATAATTTTTTTTTAATTAAATCGGTGTTATTGGGCATTTATGGGTTAATATATTCCCTAAAAAAATTTTTAAATTCTTTAACAAATTTAGGAAAAATAAAATTGAAACATATTTCAATATTAACAAGTTATATTAAATCAAGCTTTCTTGAAAACACCAAAGCAAAAAAAAAAAATTAAAAATCTCACAATTCTTGGTATTTTGAAAAACAGAATTGTCTTTATTTTAAATCCTAAAAAATAATGCGATGTTTTATCATTTTTAAATAGTTCAAAACCTAGTAGTCTTTGCAAATGCGAAGCACACAAATGAAAAATCTCGGCTCTCTAAAATTCTAGAAATCTTAAAAGAATCGGTACATTTGCGCTAATTATGACATTATGACACAAAACCTGGATTTCTCAGTTTTGAAATGATTCTTATTTAATGTGTTTTTATATCACGGAAGTTATAATCTGCGGTCCAGATCTTAATGTACCTGCTGGCCCTGCTTGCTATTTTACCTTCTGATCGGGCCTGAATTTAAGTGTTTTTTTTTTATTTCTGCGCATCTTGATATTCAAATGATTACAACGCAATGAGAAATTATTGGCTGCAACAACAATCACAAGACCAACCAACCTGTTAACCGATATATAATTGCAGCAGTAAAAAAAGGAATTATGAGCACCTGATATTATATGAGAGATGTTTTTTCCCAAATATGATGTTCAGGTACAACAACGTTCAATTCATCTGTATTGAATTTTTCAAGTCTGAATGCAATGAAGTTAAAGTGACGACAAGAAGGGTATTTTGTTCCCTTTGTTATTGAACTACACTGATTACTTTATTTAAGCTGATAATAAAACACGCCTTTATTGGGGTATTAAGGTACCTACTCAGCTTGTATGAGTATTGCAAACATTTCTTTTTTGTTTAAATGCACGAAATTTTCCATAAATTTGTAAAATTGGTTTCAGAATTAAATATTTGTGAAGTTTTTGAATGGCGTCCGTGGCCGAATACGTTAAAGAGTGCGTGGACCACTCGATGCCAATTCGAGGCTACATAGGAAACATACAATTTTTCAATTGAAATTAATTTTTCTGATCAGCTGTCATCTATCTGCAGACAATGACAAACCTCAGAGTGAAAATAATGTCATGTAAAGCATATTGCTCATGTGCATTAGAGTGTCCCTTATTTTGCGATTTTTGGAAATGTCAAGGGGCTGAAAGGTTTTTTTATGCGTTTTTTTATTCTAAGAACGAAACTACAAAAATTTTTTTTTTACGACAACGTTTACCCGTGCCAATCGGGCCCGAAAGTTTCGAAAAAATGCCCATATTAGACCATATTTGCACAATTTAAAAAATAAATCTTTTCTCTGCTTTTAATAAATATTTTACATTTTTTGGAACACATACATAAGAAATATGATATCTACAAAGTTGTTTATGGTGGGCGTGGTTACCGCCCCTGCTGCGTCGAAATTTCTCCCGCAACCTTTTCCCACTTTTTCATGAAATTAGTGCAATTTAGGTATTAATATCAACAATAAATAAATACATTTTTATTATGCTAAAAGTATGATAACATTTCATTAAATTCACATTATGTACTTACAAAAATTAACAATAAATTAAAAAACTAGTATTTTAACCTGTGGCGGGCGCGCAACAAGCTAATACCTACAAGCAGTCTTATTGCGGCTTTTCAACCGAAATCATAGTTTTTTTATAAATAAAAAATATCAAAAACCAAAAGCCCCCTGAAGGGTTAAATTTTAATAAGAAATACAAATTAATTATAAGTTTTTTTTAAGAGCATGTATTTTTTTTTTTGTTTTTGACAGTTCGAGTATATTTTTCGAGTATTTTGGGCCACAAAAGTAGGTTTTGTAGCTGCGCTTCTGATTTTGTAAGCTCGAGAAATTCTTGAGCAAGTTGTACCCCACGCTCCGCAACATCATTTACAATACAAAGATCTTTAAAATAATTTTTTACTCTCTGGTATTCTTCATCTTTTTCCCATTCGTCAGAATCATATTTTAAAAAATTGCATGTCAAACTAAACCTACAAAATAGATTTGTTGTTCGACAAGATGCAAAACAATCTAAATATTTTTTGTCCATTCATTTAAAGAATTTGAGTTTGCGATTGGATGATTACATGGAAACTTCTGAGCTTGCAATGCTGTCACCATACTGCGTTTTCTCTCAATAGAAACTGCATCATCGAAAAAAGCGAGTGCTACAAGTTCTTCGCCAAGGTACCAAAGATGCCGACCAAATTTTTGACTTGCAGCAATGGATATTTTTTGTTAATTTCTTGTATGCGACCAAATCTTTTAAAAAAGACAGATCCTGATTTGGAGCTTTTATGCTATTAGTAGCTTCAAACCAGACTTTGATGTATAGTAGAACTACAAAAATACAGACTTGACGGATTCCGATAATAATGAATAGCATAAAAGCTCCAAATAAGGCTCTGTCTTTTTTAATTAATTTGTATTTCTTATTATAATTTAACCCTCCAGGGGCATACATTTTTGGTTTTTGATATCTTTTATTTATAAAAAAAACTATGATTTCGGTTGAAAAGCCGCAATAAGACTGCTTGTAGGTATTAGCTTGTTGCGCGCCCGCCACAGGTTAAAATACTAGTTTTTTAATTTATTGTTAATTTTTGTAAGTACATAATGTGAATTTAATGAAATGTAATCATACTTTTAGCATAATAAAAATGTATTTATTTATTGTTGATATTAATACCTAAATTGCACTAATTTCATGAAAAAGTGGGAAAAGGTTGCGGGAGAAATTTCGACGCAGCAGGGGCGGTAACCACGCCCACCATAAAAAAACTTTGTAGATATCATATTTCTTATGTATGTGTTCCAAAAAATGTAAAATATTTATTAAAAGCAGAGAAAAGATTTATTTTTTAATTTGTGCAAATATGGTCTAATATGGGCATTTTTTCGAAACTTTCGGGCCCGATTGGCACGGGTAAACGTTGTCGTAAAAAAAAATTTTTTGTAGTTTCGTTCTTAGAATAAAAAAACGCATAAAAAACCTTTCAGCCCCTTGACATTTCCAAAAATCGCAAAATAAGGGACACTCTAATGTGCATGAGCGGTTCGGAGGTGAAATAAAATTAGTAGGTTCCGTTCTCGTTCATTTGTGCACAAACATTTAATAACAAGCACAACACAATTTGATCATAAGAAATTCGGTTAAAAACCTTTCATGGGCTGGAATGTTTTTTTGAAAAAAATTTTTGTTTTTCTTTTTCTTTTTTTTTAAGTTTTGAGATGTTATGAATTTGATTATTGATTTGAGTATTTTGCTTGATTGTATTTACACAGGCCTATTAAAATTTCATTTAACCATAATTTACCAATATTTATAAAAAATATAATAATGAGTTAGAGTTAATCGGTTGTTTTGAAAAAAAAAGTAAAAACAAAACATGTACTTCGGAGTTAGGATGTGCTCTGTGGTACTTTGATTTCTTTATTGGCACCCATTAAAAAATCCTGAAGTTCCGATCCCACCACAATGGAAAAAAGCTTTGTATATATAATTAAATAGACTTTTGAATAGATCCTTGAAATCCTATTGGAAAATTATCTCGAAATGTATTTTTTTCACGAACAAAACTAATGCGAATGTCTACACATAAAAAACAAACGCATGTAGACTTGTTTACTGTCTTATTTAATCCATTAATCCGAGTGTGATTATAATTTTCAATGTGGGCTGTCTTAAGACATTTGATATCAAATCAGTTGCTTGGAAGTATTTCTTGATGTTTGCTCTATTAGACCTAGTTTATGATCAGTAAATCGTTCTGTCAACAAATCAGAACATCTTGAAGTTGTAAATGACAATTTTTAATGAAAATTTGATGAGATGCCAAGGAATGTTTTACATATATTCCAAAATGAATCTGCTTTTTTCGCAAAAGTTAACTTTGAATTATTTACATTTCTAAATATACTGCATGATACAATTTTTTGATCATAAGAAGTTCGGTTAAAGTCTTTTCAAGGGCTGAAATGGCCAGTTTATTATAAGTATGTTGCATAATAATAATTAAGAAATATTTTAATTTTTCTCATATATGCAAAGAATTGCAGAATTTGCATTACTTTCAAAAGCAGTAACTTTTGACAGCTGACAGCTTAAGTGTAAAAAATTAACAGCTCCTTCATTGCCTTGAAAGACACTACCTTGTAAAATGAAGTTGAAGATGTCAATCTTCTTTTAATTAAAATGTTAATTTTGTATAACTTAATATAGCAAGTTGCTTTGATCCGTAAGGCAGATCCTCATAACAATACTCAAAAGAAAAACAAAAAAAAAAACCGTAATCCATGCTTCATTTTAATATGACGAGTTTAAATGTGTCAAAATATATTATTCCTCCGAGCGAATAAAATTGTTGATAAATCCTCTGGACAAAAACATGTTTCTATAATTAAGATTTTATAATTAAAGCATTGTTTATGCTTTATATGTATTTCTGTTTCTGGCTGGGTAGAATAATGCATCATTATCAAGCAGATATCTGGTTCAACCTGCTTATGAGGAATTATAGGAAGAAATTCTATTGAAAATTTTATGACCGTTCATGGTAAAGCACAAACGGTATTGCACTAATGTCATCGGTGTGAAATATTTTTGTAATGCATGTATTTTATAGGCTTTGGACTTAGCATAAATGCATAGAAAAATGGAAACCAGTGCAATTAGTTGCTGTGAGTACAAATATTGAACAATATTTAACATTTGTAACTATGATAAGCACAAGGTATTTAATTCAGACAAGTTTACAAGTTCTTCGTAACTATTCTCCACAATTATCGCATACTAGGGAATAAATCTATATTTATTTTGAATCTCATTTTCTGATTGTTAATGAAAATAAATGAATGAAATTGATAAAAAACGACTGAAAAAGATCCTGCTACTTTAGTAATTTCTGCTGATTATTATTTGTATAATACAGTTAATATATAAAAGCGTTAATTGCATAAACTTAATAAGATTTCATCAACATATGTTAACATATAAAATCTTAATTTAAAAACTTTCTTTTGTTGTGCGAAAACTCAACAATTTTCTGCAAATTTAATTTCATTTTAGTGAGCAAAGTAATCAACATACAATGTTTCTTAAAGTTTTCTTAGCCTTAGCAGATAAATACGAATTAACATGAAATATGCAAACATAAAGGCAACACTACTAAGACTACTTTTGTCGTTGTTGTTGGTGCAATTTTCGGCCACAACAAGGTAATTTCGCTGTTTTATTTAAGCCAAAACCACAACGAAATTATATAAAAGTTGCTGTTTTTTTTTTTTTTTGTTTTTTTTTTTTTTTGTTATTGGGGAGCTGCGAGGAATGACAACGCAGCAACAAGTGAGCAGCATTCAGTTTTTGTTGTTGTTTTCGAATTTCTTGTTGTTGGTGGTTTTTTATTTGTAAACAATATGCATTGAGGTTTGTTTGTTGACTTAACTTTAGTTGGTAATTTTTTTTTTTTATTTTGCTGTTGATGGTGATGATAAATGAACCCCAACAGTAGCAAAACTGTGATAAAAAAGAATTGCAGAAAACTGGAAGTGTATTTTTTTGTTTTTTTTTTTTTTGAGATGTCTGCTCTGAAAAAAATTTCAAGTAATTGACGTAAGTATTTTGTTGGTTACAAGCAATCAACAACTATTGTCCCAATGAAAAGCGTCGTGAGAAAAGAATTTTTCTTTTGTATGTGTAAGTGCAGTGAAGGTGTTGAGGAAGGTCAATCGATTTGATCGAGAAAAAACACGTAACAAGGCTTAAGGCGGGTCAATACGAGTTTAAAGAAGATGCAGTTGATACTATTTAAATTTTAAATGTGCTGAATGGACCTTGAATTTATTGCAAATTAAGACGCCTTTTTGGTAAGTAATTAAATAAAAAATAATCTATATAAGTGTCATATGATACGAGTATATATTTGAAAATGATTGCTTAGACTTTCATCACATCTTCAGTACATAAGGGATCAACAAATAAAAAACATACGGGCTCTTCCAGGGACATGAAGGTGACATTCGTGCGCATAAAATACAAAGAAAAATAATAATGAATCGAATGATATTTATTTATTCATCAATAAATGAAAAGATATTTTAACCAGGTTCGAAATTTCACAAATAAATAATAAAAAAAAATTTGATCTCGCGAATAGATAAACTGATATATTCAAATTAGCTGTCGTGAATTTGTTTTGGCGATATATTCACCTGAACTTATATCTCACTGCTCATTAATCTGTAATTCCAACTAAGTCGTAAAAACGAACTGCACTGCCTAGCTTGAATATTTTGCCTACTCAAATAAAATGTTCACATTTTAAAGCACTCAATCAAAAGATTATCGTTTGTTAACAAATGGTATCAAAAATCAAAAATCATAAAACACATCAAAAACACCACAAAAATTAAATTTTTATCAAAGCGAATAATTTCGCAGAGATTTTTTATAGCCATAATGAAGTTAGGCTTAACAAACACACACACACACATGAATGCATTCGTAATGCATCTACATATATAAATTTACATATTCAAGCATACATAAGACACATATATAAACACACATGTTAACGTGCAGATAACAATCTAAGCCAATAAAGTATGTGTCTCTCATGCATGCAGACAATTTGTCATCATAAGCGTCCAGTTGCTCCAATTTTTACTGTGGTCAAATTGGTCTGTATTTGTTCTCAGGCGTGACGCTTTCGGTGTATTATAGGTAACTATGGCACTTTAGATGTGCTGTTGTGCTGGTCTGCGTTTTCGATTTAGTACGCATGAATGTCATTTTTATTGATATCATTCAATGAAATTTGTGAATTTTGCGTGTGTGAAATTAATTTTAACAGTTTTTGTTGTTGGGTATGTCGTTGAATGCAAGCGTTGAAACCGAAATGGCTAGCTTTCTGTTTCAAAACGTTGCGCTAGGTTTTCCACCATTTGGAGTACAATAATTTATCAAGTCGAAAGGCTTTTAAGATAAATTCGCTGATTTATTCAAAACATTGATTCAAAGCACGCAAACCGATGTTGGAGTAATTAATACGGTGACAATTAGTGGCATTCGAGTTTTAATCGTATAAATCAAAACTAAAATAAGCCGATATTTATAAAAATGAAACAAATGAATAGGTTGTATTGATATTTTTATACTCATTGGCTACTAATCAAAAGAGCTCATTTGCTAGTGTCGCTTGGAAAAAATTTTTCACATCCTTGACAAGATTGACATTTTCTACTATAAAGATATTTTTCATTAAACTGAGCTTATAAAAAAAAACAACTTTATAACTTCCAGGATTTCAAGGCAATTAATAACAATAACATTTATATGCAGGATGACTGCATATAAACACCCTGGCGATAGAATAATTAATACTGTTGGAAGCTCAATTAAAATACCACATACTCAACAAAGTCTGAGCTATGCCACAAATAATGCTTTTGAACTTCTTTTTATAAACTTTCAATGCTGAGGAAAGCCCTATTTTTATTTTTTTAACTGGCTAAACTGACCCCGAAAAACGCAAACCTTTTGACGCCTACCCAAGCGGCAACAACAAAAACAGCGCGCCAACAAATAAACGAAAAAATAAAAACATCTTTGCACAAGAGGCGCTACTCTATCGCTAGATGGTAGTGGGTGCTGTCATCCATAGAAATAAGCCGCTTTGTTGTGCCGTCGTTAGATTCCTTTTCTTGTTGCTTATTTTTATATTTTCTGGCATTCCGAGCGACTCTTGTGGGTTCTTCAGCTTTGCTGCTAGCTTTTGTGAATAATTAAGCCTTCATCTGCATCAATCTGTCATTGCTGCGCATGCGCACAGTTTGAGATCGATTGTTTTGTGCTTCTGCGCATGCGCTTGAAAAGCTATACTCGGCAAACAGCTGCCGCGCGATCGAAGCGCGTTGTAAAGAATCGCGTGCCGCGGCTTGAGCCATCAGCAGGAGCGGCAGCAACTCATAGACTTCTTTTGTGACATATTCTGCACATCTTGTGTTGAGCCAGTTAAACTAGCGTTTGTTTTCTTTTTTTAAATGTGTTCGTGTTGCTGTGTGGGTGGTTTACTGCTTGTTTCCTTTCGTTGCGCTGCTATCAATTCTACATTAAAATTAAAAAAAAATTCTATCGCTAGTGTAGCGCACACTTTTTGATGTTAAAACATTACATACACAGCAAGGCTGCCAAATACTTTAATGGTTCATGTTCAAATCCCGTATTAATTTAGAAAAACTCCCACATTTCCAGATAAGTGTCTTACAATTTCCATAATTAATTCATGTCTTTAAATAATTTTAACTGTTTATCTGTCACAATGCATGGTTAAAAAATTTTTTCTTGAAAATATTTCATGATAAATCATTTTAAATTTTTGATTCCTTTTCAGCCTTGATTTTCTTAGAAAGCCCTGCCAAAAAATATAACAACCGAAAACCTTTTCTCGCGTCCAAGAGTTCAACGACAAATGTGGCAACGATTGAGTGTGGCCACCCAAAAGCAATGCAAATGCAGAAAAAGAACGTCGCGTGTTCCATTTTATTTATCTAATTTCGATTTTGCTCTACTTAACGTTTAAGCCTGAACGTGTTTTCTTCGCATTTTATATGGTGCGGTGGATTTCTCTTGTGCAGCTCCTCAAAATTGTTGCACGCGTTTCTTAAAGCACGATCGACTGTGCAGACTGAGCAGTAAGCTGACTTTTTGTGTTGTTTGATTTCGCAAAAACAAAAACCAAAACGACACAAATCGTGTTGGTGGCAACTCCCACGCATTGGCTGAAATCGAAAGAAAATTCTTGCAAGCTGATACTAATTAAAAAAAACTGAAGTAAAAGCGCATTTTTTGAAGAACCTTAATGAAGCAATTGATAAATATGTAGTTCAGTTTAAAAAACGAAAAGAAAAGAAAAAAAAATATATAAGGAATGTCCTAGTTTTATAAATGTTTGTCTTATATTCTGGAAAAAACTTTATGACACGTTAAAATATAAATTTCAAATTGATGAGGTCATTGGTTTGATTGACGTGGAATGCAATGGGCTAAAATATTAATAAGAACATAGTTATTATCATCGTCGCAAATTTATTCTAAGAAATTATCTTAAGAATTGATGTTCATAGGATTTAAAAATGCAAAAATTTTCAAATTACTTTATGTGCTACAAATACCATGCAGAAATTGGCCATTGCATTTATACTTCTGTGGGTGAGTTATGTGAACATTTATAAATGCCATTTTCACATTAAGCAACAAGCTCTGAGACCCAATGATTGACATGGTACATGACTGGGCCAAGCAAAATATTTGAAAAAAATAAAAAATTTTCAAAAACCACCTTGAATTTTCATAGAATTATTAATTTATTTCTATGCATGCCTGTGCGGGTGCATAATCACACAATCGATTCAAAAGAGTCACAACTCGACAGTGCAAACATTTTTATAAAACGAGAAAAAACCTGGTGAAGAAATATTTAAAAACAACTCTTTAAAAAAAAAAACAACAAATACGTCATCAAATTGATGTTAAAGAAAATAGAATTTCTTTATTGAAGCTATAAAAAAAAAAAATATATATAAATAACTGGCCATTTCAGCCCTTGAAAGGACTTTGACCTAGCTTCTTATGATCAATTGTGTTGTGCGTGTTATTAAGTTTGTACACAATTGACCGAGAAATGGACCTACAGGCTTAACGCCGACTCCGAACGGTGATGAACGGAATGTTCTTATTCTCAAGAAACTTTACATGGCATTTTTATTACTCTCTGAGGTTTGCCATTGTCTGCAGAGAGGTGGCGGCCGTACAGAAAAATTATTTTAATTCAAATAATTTTCTGTCGCTGCTGGGGTTCGAACCTGGGTCTCCAGGTTCTTTGACATAGCGGCCACGCACTTTAACCAACTACGCCACGGACAATTTATTGAAGCTATACTTACTGTTATTTAATGTTCTTCCCCGCCATTATATTGTGAACACTTTATTTGTGAATCCTAAAATCATAACTTATTAGCACTAAAGAGTTGCACAAAATCTTCTATTCATAACACTTCACTACTGTACAGTAGGGCGTATCGAATTAAAATTTTTTTTCGAATTTCACATTCTAAGAGTCTCAAAAGTTGCATGGGTTTGTCAAGATCACCCAAAAAAAATTTTAAGAAAAAAAAGGATGTCTTCCTGCACCGCAAGGTCAAAGTTGTATTTTGAGGAAAACAGTAAAAAATAACGATCTTAAAATGCTTTGACTTTTATAAAAAAAGCTACGTATGTCTTAAAGAAAAAGTAAGTGAAGGCTTAAGCTAAGAATATATTGGTAAACACGACGCCACTCACGATTTTTATCCACAGTGTCCTGTGAGAAGGATATTCGAAGCTAAAGTTGAAACCGAGATAGCACAGAACTTTTGATTGTTACCCAATGGTCTAAATTTTGGTGGTATTGATTATACTGTTAACGTTTTCCTTAAATTTGCCGAATTGATAATTAGCATAATTTTTGTATATGCATTTTCCTGTTTTTGAGAAATGTATACTTGAATGCAATTTTTTAACTTTTTCAAAAAAATGAACGAGAAATGGTACCGAAGAAACTTTGCTCAATTTGGATTCTTCAAATATTTCTTAACAACACCCTGTCTAAAAGTTTTAATTTAAAATACCAGCTTAAGGCTACGATTTTATTTTCTATTTTGATACTTAAAAAAAAAAATACTTCCAAACATGAAATTTAACAATTTCATCAAAAAATATCAAATCTTCCTATCTATGGAAAGTGCAATTAAGAGGAAAAGGAATTGTTTTTTTTTTATATATATATACTCACATTTCAAAGATTGTAATTTTATTAAGAACTAAAAGAATTGCTGTGAATATTTTGACTTGTGTGGTTATTGCTTCAATGAGTCCAAATGTATGCAGTAATGTTCGCAAGACCAATAAATCAATAAGTATTCTTGTCAACTCAAATTGAAATAAAGAAACTGTCAGTTTTTCTTTGATTGTGAATTGTTAAGCGTGTGTGGCGTTGCATATGTTTAAATGGACACATGTTCACAACGCCTTAAAAATGATCAATCAATACATTATTGTTGGCAGCCAGTTTCAACTTCTGATGACAAATAGAAACTTGACATTTGAGAAAAAGATCCCAAATTATCAACAATATCACACGAATTAGAGCAGTGTCCAAGGACAAAACGTTCAAGGACAGAATAAAAGAACTTGATTTCTGTCTAGGTACTCAGAGCTTAAGGTTAAGTTAAGGTTAAACTTAAATAAATTTAATCTTGTCAATAAAGATAAACAACACCAACCTGTGGAACTTTCCCAATTTTAAAGTATTTGTTTTAAGTTTGCTCTTAAAAATCTTCCCTTATATACCTCTGTGTTGTAGATCTCCAGGTATGTTCCAGGATGTTCCATTTTATTTTTATAAGCAAAAAATTCATTTTATTTTAAAATCTGTTAGAAGTATTGATTAACTGTTTTAGGAGATAATGATGGTGGAATATATTGCAAGTAGGATTACATTGCAGTTAAAACAACGGTTATGTTGCTAGCAGCGGTTTTATTAAGATTTGATGTAATAAAAACACCTAATCTTTTAAATACACAATAAAAGTGATGGTTGAAATGAAAAATACAAACTGATTATTCATCCGATTGGATTCACTACTGGACGGTTACAGTGATTTCCGCCTAATTTTATTATGTGGCCACGGCATTAGAGTAGGTAGCGTTCTTGACTTCCGCCTCAAAGGTCTCGGGTTCGAATCCCGGCCAGGTTATGGTTCTCCTACGCTTTAACCTTTCTACATTTTCTTTCCTCATTTCTAATCAGCTGAAATTGAAAATTCATCGATATTTACGACTTAAAGTTGTAGTTGTTGGCAGCGTAGTTTCTTGATGAGATTGCCTTATTATTTGAATTGGCTGATATAAAGTCATTACTCTTGCCTCAGATTGAAATGGACATGATTCCACTACGCTTAGAACATCCGATTTCGAATCAAGACTTGACCGAAATATTTTCATTGTAGAGAAAAATTACTTCTGTTGTCTTCACAGATCCACAACCCACAATTGATGCATACACCCAAATAAGGAAGCATTAATTTTCGTTTAAAAGAAGATTATATTTGATGACAAGAAATTCAGGGATATAACTTACTAACAACCATGATTACGTTCTTTACGTCCTCTAATTGATCCTTGGCTACTTCTATACGTTTGCCTAAGAAACAAACCCCTTTATAAAAATCTCTAAATTATTTTGATAATTAAAGCTGCTGCTTTCTTGATCTGGTACTAATCTTGGCCAACCGAGTCTAAATGAACCTGAGACACACGTATTTCAACATTTGGCTGCCAACTGACTTTGAACCTGTTGTACAGTTAGAATGAGGAATTGACTACATGGCAAAATCGTGATTCTGCCAATGCGAGTTCAAAGAAAAACAACAACAACACAATCCACTAGCATACAAACTGATTTACAATCATCGCCCAAAAAGCAAACTAAGCCAAAGTAACCAAAATAAATAAGAAAAAAATAAAGCTAAAGCTAAACAACAACTGCAGCCACAACCAAACCTACCTACTATGTCGAACAGTTTAATACGATTTATTGCGATGCCAAATACTAGACTTGGTCTCATCTCGAAATCAATTGAAGTAATTACAAAATGAATGCACGAACTAATAAACTTGGCAATTGCCAACGATTTACCATTGTTACCCAGCATTTTGACCAGATTCTAGCGACTGAGACCTGTATTGTCCGCATTGGCCAAGAGCAGCAACAAGTGGATTAAATGAACGAACCGCACCCAAAAAGCACTTTACAGTTAGTTTAAATTAATTAATGAAATGAATCGAATAAGACAGTCAGAATCAAGAGAAGACCAAGCAATACAAAATGAAGTTAAAGCGATGTCAGGACAAAAGTCGAAATACTTGACCAAATGCTTCAAATGATAAACTGGATTTGGCTGCAGTCACAGAATTTCAATCCATAGATATTGAGTCTCTCGCTCTTTAATGAGTTAAATGAAAAGACTTCTTTTATGTGGGTCAGCAAAAGCTACACAGCATAAATCAGAGCAGATCAAACCTTAACATCATTGCAGCAAACCAATTGATACTCGTATCTAGACCAGTTCAAAGAAGCCCTGAAAGCAAAGCAAGTGCGGCCACCACCGTAACCTTTGTATTTTTAAATCTGCGAAATATTATAATCATCATCATAGCTTTTATTTTCTGGTGGTACTTAATATAATAGAGAAAAGTAAGAAAAAAACTTAACTGAACTATTGCTCTCGATTGATCACGACGAAGATCAAAGACGAGTTTTGGACCACTCCCGAAACCAAGTCATTTTTCATTCGGTGGCATTGACCAATGCGGTCACACTCCGCACTTCTCAACCTAGTGCTGCCCAATCTAGGCGCTGAAAGTTTTGAATTTCTTTTTGGGAACCCAGCGCGTGCTCAACTAAAGTCGCAGCCATTAGCCAGAGTGTCAGGTAGCTTGAGCTGTACGTTCGGCAACGGTCGTGAACAATTCCGTTGGACACTTTTTGATGCTATCGTCTGCGATTTTTTGCTAACATTGTCTGCGAGTACAAATGGTTTCATTTAATTTGTGTTGTTTTTGGGTTGGGTCTAGCTTTTCGGTCTGGCGACGAATGCGCTTGGTTTTAAATCTGTTTAGTGATAGCTTTCGCCGTGGATGATGTTGCGCTTGCGAAGCATTAACCTTTGCGTTAACCTCTTGACGAAGATTATGATGCTGCTTCTGCTGCAAGTGCTTCTCTTCTCACTTGGCGATGTAATTGTGGAAGTTAATTCATGGTCATCAATCCGATTGAATGCTTCGAAGCTAGGCTATGCACTATAGAATCTGTTTGAAATGAACGCGATCGAAAAATTTGTTACGCCTTTTTTGAAACAAATTTCTACATTTTTAGATGTGATTGCAAATGAAATTAATATAAATGAGATCATGTTCAAAAAGGAGTAATGTACACTTAATTGTATTTTTGAAAGTTTGTAATGACCACTATTAGACTGCACGATAGTGTTGCACTTGCAATCAACGAGACTCTTCAACAAAGTATGAGAAATGGCTAGAGGAGAAATAAAATCTTGTAAGATTGTAATAAGATCTTCTAAGCTTAAGTTATTAAAATTGGCTATATGGGGTCTGTATGTTCCCCTCATAAATGTTCTAAATGTATCCGTAAAAAGTTAAAAAAAAAACGTAAAAAATACTTCCTGTATCATCTGAAAGGACTAAAAATAAAGTTATAAACTGTTGTGCAAAACAGTAAAAACTCAGAACGCTTTGAAAAATTTTATTCAGGACTTCCATCACCCAACAGTCATTCTGTTCTTAGCCCGAATGGTGCTGGAATTATTTTTTTTCGAATTTCTTTCGGGTCGCTGAATCCAATGCTCTTCAAATCAAGAAAGAAAATTCACGGTTATGGAGGAATGAATATTTTTTAAAAGTTTTATCATCGTATTTTTATTTAATATCACAAAAAAAAAAAAAACATAGGTATAAATTATAACTAGATAATTTCTAAAATAAAATACTTTTAAACGACTTTAAAATAAAGACATGTTTTGTAAAAGTTCTTCTTTGGTATTTGCGAACCATGCTTGTTTAAGCCAGGTAAGTGTGTGAATGAAACAAAAAATTTAAATTTTTAGCTATTCTTCCGGTAATTTATCCACTTCACGGGGTACATACGCCGGCAAAATGACCCCAACTGCACTGCGGCGAATGTACCCCAGGAGCAGCCACTACGACAAAATTGCTTTTTTTTGCAAACTTTTGACCAATTCAACATGTAAGCTATTGCTAACTCATTAGTTAAATAATTCCAGAATTACATAAAAAGACAACTTTGTTTACACTAGATACCTAACAAAGTTATAACATAATATACTTACATATAAATATTTTTTCAGTCAAGCAAAAAACACAAAAACACGTCTGAACGTGAATACACGCAAAGTACAACTGTCAAAGTTGAGTGGATAAAAAATCGTCGATAAATACACAAATTATCGATTGTTTCAATTTGAAAGCTTTTTTCAGTTCTGAGATAAGATGGGGTGGCAAATGTGCCCCAGTGGCGAATCCTCCCCCTTCTACCCTATAACTCAATTCGTAAAAACCTAACTCACTTTAGAGAAAATTAATCAGAATAAGTTATCAAATAAATTTTTTAAAAATCGAGTTTTTGACGTCTTTCGCGTTGTATAATTTTATTATTGTAATTCTAAATATTTTCAATATTGGAGTTGTCTATCTTTTTTGTGAATTTTTTTTTTTTCAATTTCACCGAATAATAAGAATTTATACTTAAAAAAACGTCTGGAACATATTATTATACATGTAAAAACCAATATAGACCCTTGAAAAATTTCTCATATATTACATATATGTGCAGAAAAGTTTTACACACTTACATACTGATTGGATTCGATTCGTTTCGCTTCGATTAGAGCACGATTTTAACTGATTTACGATGGTGCTGATAATTATGCGTTTAACAAGATATTTACCACACAAAATGCACCTCAAGACAACAACACTAGCACTAGGAAACTGCAACAAACTACAACAACAACAACAATAACAAGAACAACAACTTCGCCGCAGGCTGACATAGTGTGTGAGAACCAAACAAAATGCAAGTTTCAAGGGAAAAAACGACGCTGTCTAAGAATGTGTGCAACAGAGCTCGTTTAAAACAACAAAACAAAATCAACTCGCTTAAATTTACCTAAAGACCCTCCAAATAAATTTCTACAGTTTCGCCAATAAACAATGAAAAAGTAATGATGGACACCCACCAGTAAGCTCAACGCAGTTGCTGATCTCTGCTGCTGATGTCGATGTTGTTGATGTTGTTGATGATGGGTCAGTTGTTGTCAGTTGGTGGTACGCGGCATCAATATCATCATAATTTTATATTGAATCATGATGAAGATTAGGCGGCAAGTCTTCAATTTTTTCAAATAATATTGTTGTTGTATTTGTTTTTTTTTTTTTTTTTCATTAATGTGCAAGCAACGGGGTCAACCATGAAGCCTGGGTGCACATCGAGGCCTATAAAGATGAGATGCGAAGCTGAACAATCTGTTTTGCTATTTTGGCGCTTGTACTTGTTCGGCATCTTGGCTGGAAGATCTCTGCAAACGCATCGTAAATCATTCATAAAAGCATGACAACACATCTAAGCAACCTGGTCAAGCGGGTTACAAAGCCTCAATGCTTGTTGTAGGGGTGGCTGAGACGCAGCGTGCAGTCTGTAGAAACTGCAGAAACAAACAAACCAACAAACAAATTGATTTTAGTCACGATACTGTCAATTAGTTAACTAGGGTCATCTGTGAAGGTGATGATCGTTTTGTTCGCAGGAAACAGGGGGAGGTCTATGTGGAGGACTCTTGCCTTGCTTTTGACCTACACCGACGCAGAATTCTACGTCAGTGTCGTCGCGCTGTCTGCACAATAGTTTCACTCTATTCTCGTGCTATGCAGTTTTTTGTTTATGTGTCTTGTTCATAATTTAATGATTACCTTCACATTTCTGAGTTATTGTAATCACGGCCCACAGTTGCTACTTTATGAAACCAATTTGGTGAGTGAGGAAAATGCATTTTTCGTCACATTATCACGTGACGCAAAGTGTGCGTCATAAAGCATGTGACCTATTGGCAGCGACACGTAGTTGCCGTATTTTCACGTTTTTAGTATTTATTGAATTGATTTCTGTGAAGGGAAAGAAGTTATTTTTCACAACCAGTGATGAGACAGAAATTTATTTCGTCAAGAAAGACTAGTGAGAACAGAGTAATAAAATTTTGGACTTTCTAATTTTAGTCACTAATGCTGTTGACTTATTTAACTAGGCACCAAATATCTGTGGAGGATATGGACTGAGAGAAACAAGCTACTATTTCTTGGGATTTCGAGATATGAATTTTAAAATTTTCCTTCCGATTTTTTAGAAAATTTCAACATTTCATACTACTACTTTTACTACAAAAGGCCACTATAAAAGATCATTAAAATAAAAAAACAGAAAAATTGACATCAGCGAACAAAACCCATAAGAAAGATAGTATGGCAGTCTGTAATGAAAACATCATAAGCGATTATGAAAGTTGTATCAACAAGAGTTGTAGGGTTGCAAAGTCGTATTCTTCAACAACTGGCCGTTTGACATTTTTTGAAAAATATTGTATTTCATAAAAAATCACAATATATCCTCTATTGAATCCAATAAGAACCAAATAAATATCCAAAGAACTGTTCGTTTTATTAATAAAATAAAATCTTCACTTCTTGTTGATTCATCCTATATATATAGATAATTCACAAAACAAAAGAATCTTGAAAACTACGATTAAGAAATAATGAACCAGAATCATTTTTGTACTCTCGTGTGTCATAAAATATTAAAATACTTAACAAAAAATTAGCTTTAGATAAACGAAAATTATATTACCCGGAATAAAGTCGAAATAAAGTAATTTTTGAAAAGTCGAATTTTTGTACCTTCACTCAATCATGGTATCTTCACGCAATTGTGCATTTCGTTATCTTTTTTTCTTAGTCAGATGCTTGATGTTTTATTTTAAACATGATTTCTTTTCATAAAAAATTCTAAACTGAACTATTCTGGACATTATCGTTTTTTTTTTCTCCTCCATTTAGAGATTTTAATTTTGATCAATTTATCAAATCAATTCATACTCGCGATATGCTGAAATTTTGATCCGAAAAATCGTAGAACAAATTCATAACTCTAAGACCTATCCATAGAAGAATGTGATCGTGTTCATAGGGCGAAAACTATAAAAAAGGTACTGTCTTAGATCCTTAACAAAAATGGTTACGTCGCAAACCGACTTGATGAGTCCTGAATATTGAAAATATTTCTGACTCCAGTTTTTATTGTTTTCAGTTAGTGAGTGACAGTGAAATCAGGTACCTTTTTTAACCAGAATATCGACTTGTTCAAACTGCATGTCAAACAGATTAACAAATGTTTGACATTTATATGGATATTAAATGAAAAACTCGTATGCGATACAAAGTTACTCTTTCTATACTGTTAATATTTTTTTTTTTTTTTTGTTTTTTGAGAAAATGCATATTTCTTATTGTTTTAAGCAATCTGCATTGATTTATCTTCGCGATACTTTGTTATAATAACTGCAACTCGCTCCACACCCTAGTCAGCATAGCGAATACAGTAACATGAACCCAAAGCGCGGCATCGCACTCAGGCTACTCTGGAAGTAATGAATAAACGCATGAGTGACGTGCATCTCATACGTACCACCTCCGTTGGTATAGCATCACGGTACTTTACGTGTGCTAAAAAATCGTAAAAATTTATTTTATTTTTATTTTCAATTTATTTCCAATACTCATGCTTAATACATAATAAAGACGCCTCTTAAAAAATAATGTACATTAGTCTGATAAGACAAAAACAAGAGCGAATAAATAAAACAACAAAAACCTCTGACTGCCCTTCAACTTTTTGGCAGGCGGGCCTGGCTGACAGGCATTCCCAGTACATGGAAGTGTCCAGTTTCAAAAATTTGGTATATTTTTTTTTTGGTTTGCTCGTTGATTGCCACGGTTTTAATCAGATATGCGAAATTATAAGAACATAAAAAACACCCCAAAAAACAAAACCTAAAACGAGATTTTTCACTGCGAAATCAAACAAAAAGGTTGCCAAAGTGGACATAGGAATTCCGTAAAAATAATGCACGGTGAAAAAGTGCATCATGATTAATGCACTAAATGATTTCAACATAAATTTTAAATATAAAGCTACATAAGCAGATATCTGTCTTCATAAATGGAATATGTCTCTATCTAGCTACCGTTTCCGACATATTAATATTTTATACATAAGTTAACAAAATATACAGTTTCATTTTAAGTCTCTTTTGTAGTATTAGATTTTCATTTACTAGATTAGAATTTATTTTTAAATTATTAATCTTACTGAAACTAAGTTAGTCTATCACAGTAGAACAGTCACTACCAAGAAAAAATAAAATCATAGGGAATTTGCAGAATTTATGACTTAAGTCCCAGACTCAAAACTAGCATATCTCTGTGTTGGTTTTTTTTTCTGTGTAACTTGAACTTTTAACGTGCAACGTATTTTGACCAAAAACCCTCAAAAAATAAGTTATCGCATTTTTTCCATGGTACCAGTGCCGTTGCTATAATCAGTGATTATGTTGCTTGTTTTCCGCTTTACGTTTTATTTTTACCTTCATTGTTTTGTTAACATTGACGTGCAGCTCATTAAGGCGTTCAATTAAGTTCACACAAGAAGGACTCATTCATCTTTGGTAATATTAAATAGGACACACTTTAGGCACTGCTTTGAATGTGCTGATTCAGGCAGATAGTGAAGTAAGGAAGACTTAAAATCGAAATGGACGTTATAAGCTGTATGTTGTTTATTTAGTTCAGGTTTAAATGAGCTTGACTTTACTTAAACATCTATAAAATACAAAAATATATATTTGCTCTCTGGATCTAGCTTCCAGAGAGCGCAGATATACAGTGATGTGCGATGAAATAGAGCCACGAACTTGCTGATGATATTACTTAATTAAAATTTTTTTGTTACAACTTGGCATGCTGAACTAAATGTAGTTTAAAAACCACTTTACAATGAATATTGTACAGTTGTTTTTGAGTACAATTGCGCTTTAATTTTTCGCTAATCTGTGAAACTGTGATATTGTTGCGTTAAAAAAGTGTGCGTTAAAATAGAGCCGACCAATATAACCAAAAATTTTTTAATTTAAAAAGATCTTTTTTAATAAAATTTTCATATAGAACGTTAGTAAGAGTTCTCAATTCTATGATTTTAATATAAATTTTAGTGTTTCAAACAATTGGGTCTAACAATGGGAAGAGCCAAACACTGCAGTTCTAAAAACCAAAAAATTATTAAAAATTTGCGTTAACAAGGTAAAAGCCAAAGGATAATAGACAGAATAGTTGGCTGCTTAAAGAAAATGGTTGAGAACGCATTAAAGTTTACACAAAAAAAAAAAAAAAAGGCACAAGAGGAAAACAACCCAAAATAAGTACCTTTTTATCGTTACGTAAAAAAAGATCCGTTTGGGACCTCTTTCGCTCTCAAGAAACAATATTCCTTGGACGTGGACACTTCAACGATTCGAAAACTTTTAATTAAAACGGATTGAAGGCTAAAACTGCTCGGAAGGTACCATTCCTGACCAAATTTAATGTCCGCAAGCGATATCAATTCGCAAAGAATCATGCTAATTGACCAACGAGCAAATGGCGAAACATGCTTTGGTCAGATGAAACCAAAATTAATTTATTTTACTCAGACAGAGGCAGCCTTTCTATGAGAAGACCCCCCAATATCAAATTCTTCCCTCAACACACTATTAAAACGGTTAAAAATGGCGGTGGGAGTATAATACTTTGGAGGTGTTTCTCATATAATGGCACATGTACCTTATTTCGCATCGAGAAAAAAATGGATGCTATGAAATACTCCAGGGTTTTGAGTGAAACCATGATGCCGTACACAGAGTTTAATATGCCGCTTCGATGGGTGTTTCAGCAGGATAACGACCCGAAACACACATCGAAGCGGGCAAAAGAATGGTTTAGACAAAAAAACCTCGAAGTTTTAAGCTGGCCGCCACAGTCGCCAGACCTTAATCCTATCGAAAATTTATGGCGAGAGGTTATAATGTCTCTTAGAGACAAACATCCAATCAACAAAGATGATCTGGAGGTTAATCAAGAACGCATGGGAGAAAATTCCAGCTACTAAGTGCCAAAAACTTGTGGATCCGATGCCTAGGCCTTGCTCAGCAGTTATCAGAAATAATCGATACTCCACCAAATATTGAGGTAGAAATAATTGTATTTCAATCATTTATATTGATAATATCATCAAATTTCAAATTTTCTAATCACAAGTCATGGCTAAAATGAAGTAACTATTTTTGGCTCTACTTCAAGTCACAGACGAAAGAGGACATATCATTGAATTTGGAATTTTTTCGTTTATGTTTCACACCTAAGTTAATTAATTAATTTACTAATATTAATTAAATTAATTATTCTTTTTTACCTATTAAAAGAAAAAATTAAAAATGCAAAGTTTCCTAAGATTTTTTGATTTAAATAATTTTTATAGCACTGCCTCTATTTCATCGCACATGACTGAACGCATTAAGCATCATGACAAATTTTTTAAAAAAATAATGTGGCTATTACACGCTTAAACTTTATGATAGGAGACCAAAATGAATTGTGAAGTCAGCAAATAAATTATGAATGTACATAGTTAACCTTTTGGGTTATAATAAATTAGATCAATTCTGAAAAAAAAATTTTTGCAACAATATTTTGCAATATTGAAGACCCTTTATTTGTTATGGTAATCATGTTTTTCATATTTATTGTTATTTTTCACAGACAAATATTTTAGTTTTAGCAAAATATAACATTGTTTTCAAAAATTGATTCAAGTTAAGCTGAATGTAAGACATTTTTTTTCATTACTATAGATATTAGTCATTTTCGATATTACTCGGCGCAAATGAGTTCTTTTTTAAGAGGCACTAAATGTTATTTGTGTAGCTAATTTTAGTAATGATATTAAAAACTCTTTTACATTTTCTCGTTAAAAAATATTTGCTTTCAAATATGCTTTCAAATACAAAACATGATTTTTTCACAAATTCACAAAGAAATCTTAAGAACTCCCCTTACTTTTGACAGTTCGAATAACTGATTTTTTCGAGTTTTCAAATCAATGCGATTTAATTTAATGTTTATACACTGATCAAAATTGTAATGAGAATCCTGATTAGTTAGAATGATTAGTTTTAAAAAAAAAATGTTTTCAATTTGCAATTTGCATGGTCTTATCTAGGGATAAAAAATCAGTATAGTGATTGATATTTTATAGGAAAGCTTATTTTTTAACTTTGAAATAAGTTCTGGATCATTTAACTTATATTATGTTTAAAGCTGTGAATAGTTTGAAAGACATAAAATATACTAGCATCTGGGATCTCAAAAACTAGGTCTAATACGACAAAACCGAGAGCAGGTTTTATATCGGCGCGTTGATCTCATCGTTATCGTATAATTTTTATTTGAAAGAGAATTTGGCTTCAGACTAGTGTACTATCTGATAATACGCAGATTTTGAATAAAACTGTATAAAAACCACAGTCATACAAAGCAAGGGACATATAACTTCATGGTGGATTTACGCAAAATTTCTCACTCATCTTGAATTAAAGCTTTGTATGGAAAATAAATGAAATTTGGTAATTTTGTTATTTTTTCTGTGTCTTTGCTGTTGCACTTACTCCGTTAAATCTCATCGTTTGATTCTTAAGTAAACCGGATAAGTTTATCCAATGATAAATGTCAACGCAGTAGAAGCACAAGAACTATTTTTGAAAGATTTACTTTTGTCAATTCGACTAACAGAGTAACAATCGTTAAAAAAATGTTTAAGATTTGAGCACTATGATGGCTTTGAGTAATGATAATAAGCATGAATAAATGCAGCAAGTAAGCCACGGTAAGTTAATTAAGCTAAATACACTGCAAGAACTGTTTGTTTGAATTGAAATATAAAGTTAACAATTGAATTGTAACTAAGCCAATCCGATTTTTTAATTTATATTATTACATATTATGTTCAGTGTATGATCGCTTTTATGAGACTGTTTTGCATGTGGCTGCGTTGCAGCGCAGCATCGTTAATTGTAACAAATGCAGACAATTGTTATGAGCATGTTCGACAAATCTGCCAGGTCTAGTTTATGTTAAGCGTAACTAGTTAAAGTTGCAAGTGCAGGTTTTCGGTGCTCTATCGATATTTTCAGGGTTTTGTTTTTGAAAAAGTGCTGCGCATGTGTCGTGCATAGTTTTTCGTGGAATTACTTAGTTTCGGGGTTGGGCTTTTGGAACTTTTGTTCTTTTAAAATTGTGGTTTGTGCGGATTGGACGCATATAAATTGCATGCAGAAAATACAGGCAATTCTCCGTAATAACTATGTACTCGTATCGTTTGAACTTAAAAGGTTTTTATTTTGGTCTCGTTAATTGAGCATGTCACACGTTATGTTGTGTGATGATTGTTTTTTTTTTTTTTTTTTGAGTAGATAATGGGTTCGATATTGATGTCAGTAGCAATGTTTTAATTTGGTATTATTATGGATACTAATAAATAACAATAAATGAAACATAAACATACATTAAGTGAAATAACGTGTATTAACATTATCCATGCCTGAATATAAATTTTATTTAAATATTTACGTGTATAAATCAAATATTTTCCTTACAACACGTTTTTTTCCCGTATTTAAATTTTATTTATACCACACACCAACACACACATTCCATACAGCTGAAATAGGCAACAAGCAGCAACAGCATCGCACTCTGTTCCTGCAGTTTATTTCTTGCAGTTGCAGGTTTCTTATAGTTCTCGTTTAGTTTTTGTTGCAAGGGTTATATAGCCTGGATGTTTGGGCAAGATGATTTGCGAGTGCAATGGGTGATCGCATGATGAAACTATGTAGGGTGGAGTGACAACTCGATATTTTCTCACGAATATCTTGCACCGGTTGTCATTTGTGTGCATATTTTGCTTCATATTTCTATCTTACTTTTTCTTCCTCCTCTCCAATTTAAATATGTTCTTTTTAAATTCAATATATTTATATAAATTTTCTTTAAATGCGATAGTTTTATTTTCAAATAGTAAATATTTGAAAGATATTTAAAAAAAAATCGTGCATAATTTTAATATATTTTTTATTAATTCTATTTAAATATTTTAAATATTTAAAAAAGTATTTAAATAAATTTTAAATATTTAGTAGTCGATTTATGCAAATGCGTTATTGGTGCAAAATTGACTCGCTTTTTGGATAAATTAAAACAGTTTTTGGATAAATTTAATATGTTTTCTCTTAGTGTAGTAGCTCTCCATAGACTTAAATTGGAAATATTCCATTAAAATTCTCAATTTTGTTATATATATATAAAAAAATTTGAATAAGTATTTGTATTGTGTGTAATTGCTGAATAATTGTGTTTTTTTTAATAGAAGATTTTGAGATGTGGCGGCCGTGGTCGATTGCGTTAAAAAGTGCAGGAACCACTTGATCAGAAAGTAAACAATGCCATATAAAGCTTATGGAGAATATACACATTAGTCGTTCGGGTTCAGTTCTCGGTCATTTGTGTACAAAATATTTAATAACAGTCATAACACTGTTTTTCCTTTTAATGGCTGAAATGACCAATTTGTATAGTTTTTAGATAAACTAGAGAAGTATCTCAGAGTAAGCTAATTTATAGTTTTTCAGAATTTGCTAACGACTACCTCCATTTTTCCTGCTTTTGTAAACCTATATAAAATAAATAAATTTGTTCAAATGCTGTACATTAAAACAATCATTCAATGTTGAATTTTGTGTTGCGAGCATCACTGGTGTTAAGAGCATCCATATTTTTTAAGGTATAAAACAAAATTGATCGGCACTCAGTTTGGGTCATAAGCGGTCATTTAAGTTAATGTTTTGGGAGAGGATGGTTCCTTCGTTCCGGTCGAAAGATGCTGCCTTTAGTTTACTCCCATTTCTATTAACACTTTCCTTCGCTTATTTCCACTTCAACTCAATCAAAACGGCACAACAACAAACAACAAAACTAATCAAAGATTTTTGTAAATCAGGTTGGAGGAAGCTTTTTGTATAAAGTGCTATAATAATTTCCGATCAAATTGCTTTACATTAAAACACCGAATCGTGACCCAAACAATTGGAAGATTTTTTTTTTTCATCTCACTTGTAGCTTATGATGAATTTGATGGTTAACTACTGTGAGGTACTGAGCTGCATTTTAGCCCTAGCTTGGAAGCCATAGCATTCATCTATTCATCTGCCAAAAGTAGTAGTCGTCGCAGAATTAAATTCAGCAGCATAGGAGTCACTGAGATGAGAGAAGCACAGTAAAGCATGAAAACAAAATGTACCTGGCCATTTGGTGAGGATGCTGGTATTTTAAGTGCTTAAATACTACGAAGTAGGTTGTGACCACATGGCCAATATCATCGTTCTTTGAAGTGGGATGGCGGCGAATTTCATAGAACAACAAAAGCATTTTTCAAACCCAATAGTGTCAAGACAATTAGTTTGACTCTAATCGTTAAAAGTAGCTTTTAAATATTTCTTATTACTTCGTACAGAAATAAGCTTCTAATCGATAGAAGTTATTTTTCCTTATTCTGAAATACTTTGAACAATTTGGGAAATGTGGATAATGTAGATGAAACTGTTCTTTAAACAGAATTAATCGCGTGAGTGAAAAACTTTCAAATAATAATCAATACATTTATCTGAATTGTCTGGGGAACACAACATAGTTTATTTTATAAAGAAATAATATCTTTAGCTGTTTAGCTAAAGTTTTTAAGCTTAGTTAAGAAAAGCTAAAACTGATCTTGACTGTCAAGGCTTGTGACATTGTGTTGCGGCATAATTTTTTTGGTGAAACCTATTTGTCGGTGACAGTGAAATATATACTTTCCTTGCCTCACCTCTGAAATTTTGAATATGAAAGTGAAACTGTCTGAACTATTTAAAATATTTTCATTTTTAAAACTATTTTAATTTTATATATTTTTATATGTTTTACTCGTATTTTAATACACACGAATGGATTTCTACAATCATTCACACATGTTTAAAATTATTCCTTCTGCGATAAATTAAAGATATGCACATAATAGATATAAGACACTAAAACCCAATGAGACCTGACAAAATCAAAAACATGAACTGAGACACTGAAAACGAACCCAACAACAATCCATTTAATGTCTTTTGTTAAAATGAGATGTTTATCACACAATTAAATCAAGCAATTAATAAAATAAGGCGTGTCAAAAGCTGTTTTGGGGCAAATGTTGATTAATTAAAAAAAAAAAAAACAATACAACAGAATTGATTAATTGTATATGAATGCCAAACAATAGTTTAACGCGGTTTTAATTGTCATACACAACTGAAACTATTTACATAACTAATTTTAAACAATAAATTGCCACCTGGCATAATTCCTGGTGCCTAAATGGCACTGTATTTAAATACAGTTATTTGTCACGAAACATAGCAATTGCAAAAACTAAGATAACTGTAAAACATGTCTTACTTAACGTCTGATCCAAAAATACCCGGAATTCTTCAATAATATTATCAATAATATAATATTCCAGTAAGATTGCACCGTTATTAATATATTCAATAATATAATAACGGTGCAATCAATATTTATTGCAATTTATTTTATTTTCTTGAAAGTAATCTCCATTGTGAGCAATACACATATTCCTTCGCTTGCTGCAATCTTGAAAACACTTTTCATTGGCTGATTTCGGAATCGCTTTCAGCTTCTGCAAATTCGTCTTTATCGGCTCAATGGTCTCAAAACGTTTTGTGCGAAGTGGTAACTTGAGTCGTGACAATAGCAAAAAGTCACAAGGAGCCATGTCGTGTGGATATGGAGCTTGTGGAACGGTATGTACTTTGTTTTTGGTCAAATAGTTGTATACAAGATGAGATGTGTGAGTAGCTGTCATGGTGAAGACTCCACAATTCTGACCTCTGGCGACGAACAAAAAAAAACAAATTTTTTGAAAACACAATATTTCAGATAAACTCTTTGTTTAACTAAATTCGAAATTGCAAAGTTCGCAGAACACAACCAACACTGACTTGTTTATAAAGCTATCACGCACAAACTGCCGACAAATGGTGCTCAAACAGATATTTGAGCACCAGATGATACTTGTACCCAAAAAAAAGGATTTTGACAATATCTCAAGAGTGGGAAAAAATGAATAGGAAATTGCGGGTATTCCAAGGATAAACTGAAAATATGAAAATTCTTTAAGTAATTTAACCTAAGCAAACTTAGTTGGAAAATTTTTTATCAAGCCTAAGAAACCTGTATAATTCAACAAAAAAACTTGTTTGATGTTTACAAAATTTTACTCAAAGGGTAAATAGAAAATGGTAGACAAAAATTATATAAATAACATACTGCCTAAGTGCTTTAGAAATAAAAACATCCTGACCTGACGTTAAGATGTCGGTTCTTGTTTGAAAAGAATAACTTTGGTAGAAAGTACAAGTTTGGAGTGTGTCTCAACGCAACATTGTTCAGTAGAGTATGTGAATGTCTCAGTGAATTTGCAAACACGGAAAATCTTGGTCCAATCAATTCAAACAATTTCAAAGTGGAGCTAGATTCTACTCTGCAACTTTATGATTGAAAAAAAAAAAATATTAAAAATATATGTTTTTTCTACCAAAAGATTGGTACTACTCCCTTAAGGTATTTTAAGTCAAAAATGTCGTTAATTGTCTGAAAAATCCGGATGAAGGCTATACAAGCTAACAAGATGAATATTGCAGTGGCTGAACAAGTAAAAAAAAGGAAAACAAAATGGTCTTCTAAAGTCGACTAAAAGTTGGTGAGTTAGTAGATATGGCAGGTATTTTAAAACGTGTTGTACTTCATGTAATGATTAAAAATTTAGACATGCGATAGCTACGCCCAAGATGAGTACCGTTATTTCTCGCATGGAACAAAAGCAGAGTCAATTGAGTGTTTGTTATAAATAGTCGATTCTTAGCATGAGACAAAGGAACTGTCCAAATATAACTATTTATAGGTCATTCATGCAGTCAGTTTTCTTGGGATGCGCTTGATGTGTGTATTATGCAAGGTAATTATAGCTTTTCAGTGATGAAATCAAGATGGCCAAAACCAATGAGTGAAAGTTCGACTTCCTCACTATGGCTCACTAATCGAGATTTAGCTCACTTGGCTTATTTTCTGTTTCCGAAATTGTAAATATGGCTCGGTGGTTAAAAATTTTCCAAAAATGAAGAGGCGGAGTCTGTAACTGATGTCTTTTATGAGCAACTCTACGATTCTCCCTGTAAAAAAGAATTGCTTCCCCCAACCATCGCTAGGAAAAGTTTTCCAGCTATATTATTCCAAATTTGTAAGGTTTTCTGTATTAAGTAAATCTTAAAATTCCCTAATCCTCTTTTTTTTTGGATCTTTTAGATCCTATTGTTCTGAATAGACAGGGTTAAATTTGTACGACGATTTTTCTCTAGGAATCATAAACATGAAGAAAATATAAAAAAAAATCTCTGTCACTAACATAATTCTGTATTGCAACGTGTCATTAAAAGATTAAAAATAGATAATAGTGCGCTTACTTCAGTAGTTTTCGAAAAATAATATGTACTCTATATAACCTTGGTTTAGTATACAAATAAGAATAGCGAAATAATAACAACAACAACAACAACAACAACAACAACAACAACAACAACTATTAACACTCCAAACTACATACAAATGCAATTGCTTATCGTGCTCCATATTCATACGCTTTGATTGCCAGCCCAGACCCTTCATCACTCTAAAGTACATCCATTGAGTGCACTATGAGCCCGAGCGATCTGAGCATCCAGACAGGCGTAACTGTTTATTACTCCAAAACGCTGATTAGATGCTCAACGTTCTTAGCGCACCATTTAATGGCAGCTCGCAGCTAGAATTTTATGCAGCACCAATAATTGTTGTTGTTGTAGTTGTACTGCTGCTGCTGCAGCTGCTGTCTGCTATTCTTTTGCCCTCAATCCATAGATCAAGATCATAAATAGGAATGAGCAATAAGAGGACATCGTCTGCTAACTGTTTCGAGCGATCAATCAGAGTACTGAGCAGCATGCGCAGCCGCAACAAGTGATTGCATTGCAATGCAATTGTTGCTGTTCATGCTACTGCTGCTGCTGCTGTTACTGTGGTTGTAGTAGAAAATATTTCCTCAACTATGGTCTTACTTTTTTCTGTTTGGTAAGAAGGACGGCGCTGCAAACGTCAAAGAATTATAAAACGTGATCGATTGATTTGTGCGCGCGCCAGTTTGCTGATCACACAAGTTCAACAAGATTGACTGTTGACTAGATAATTGTTGTTGTTGCTGTTATTGGAGCTGTTGTGGTTGTTGCTGAACATCTCCACAACCAAATCCACATCCTCATCCTCAATGGCTGCAGCCGCCGTTAAAGCTAATTTTTTGTTGTTACAATTGATCGCTCCGGTATGCATCGCATTGCAGTTCATATTCCAGCCAATCTGTCAGTCTGACATCAAGTTGGTCATCTAGTGGCTGCTATGAACAGCGCTGTAATCCGTCGGCATTTCATTTGATGATTGATGACTGATGAAACGCGAACGAAATATGATTAAGTAAGTAATTGAAGTTTTGTACAGCAACAACAAGAACAACAAGAACAACAATAACCACAAGAAATTGAAGAGGACGTTGTAAGCTTCTATAAAATTGATTCGCTTTATATTTGTACTTGACTTAAGGAAAACGGTTAAAATAACAAAACCTGACAAGGTCTAGTTCAGCACTTGAGGAACTTCAACTGAATGAAGTTGGCTGCCTTACATTGTGTGTTTTTCAATTTTCAAAAACTAGGTTGCTTTTCAGGTGGTCTGCTCTGTTAAGTGAGCTGAAGACCAACTGAGGTCGGATTTGAAATTAAATTATAAAATTTATTACATTAAAAAAAAAAAATTTCAAGAAAAAAGAAATAATAAAGTACATTATTAAATAGATACATTTAAAAGAAATGTATTTGATAAATTAAATTTCTTTTTCAATATGTATTGACATAATAACAAGGTTACAAGGTGAAATCGTGTAATAAAAAGAAGCGTATTTTTTTTATTTTCTTCTTAGATATTTTATAGAATTATCAATTGATTTCACTGAAATGGACATAGGCACTGAAACTGTTGTAATCCATCAAATTTCAAGCAACTAAAGCCTGATATATTTCGAAACAAGTAAAGCCTTTAATAACCACCACTCCAAAGCAATCAGTAAACACTTTGGCTAAGGTGTAAATTTAGTACAGGGTGTGTCGAGTTCTTATCAGTGCTTGCAAAGCGCCTTCCCGCACACATTCCCAATATTTGCTGCACTTAAGCGTCTATTTTGTGGCGATAAACAAACGTTTATCACAGGCATTTACAAATATACACGAAATCCAAAAATATTATTTTAACACGCTGCTATGCGTTGGTTGTCAGCAAGCAGTAGAAACAGCAGCGGCAACTACCGGAAAAGGCAGCCCAATACACACCAATAACAACAACGACAACAACAACAAGAACAAAAACAGCAACATGGTAATCAAAGACATATTTTCGCATTTTTTAAAGTCTAATAAAGATTTTGGTCAATCGATAATGTAACGACAGCAACAAAAAAAAAAACAAAAAAAACAAGGTGTTGTCCAACAAACGAGTTAGTGGCGGCAAGTTGTAGCGGCCTTAATTGTATACCTAGGCGTTAGCTGAAATACTTGGCAGCAAACACTTTGAATGATTTAGGTGTTGAAAAATCGTAAATTATATAGTTTATTAGGTCAAAGTTCAATTGAACGATTAAGGCCAATTAACTTCTAGTTAAAGTGTAAAGCAGCTTACTCGCATTTAGGCATCAATAAAATCAAGAAAACAGCAAAAAGCACATTTAGTTAAATCGAAAATTTTAAACAAACATTATTTTATTTACGAAAATTAATTTCTAACACAGTCAGAAACTCAAAAGAAAACAAAAATACTTTGACAGTCTGGTATGAATAGGCGTCCGTAGGAATTTTTCGAGGGGCAAAAGGTATGCATTGGTGTTTACGTTTATGAAAATGATGATATAAAAATGTAACATACACACATAGAAAAAAATATATAAAATTTTTTCAGTCCAGGGGGTAAGTGCCCCTCCTTTCTCCCCCATGTGGACGCCTTTGCTGGTATGTATTAGAAGATAACTTCGTAGTCTTGGTCTTAAAGGAAAATGCTCCAAAATAACTTGAACGGATATTTCTTTTGTTTAGTTTTCATTTCATATAAGATACAGTGGTAAAGTTTAGAGATTTTTAACGATATTTTAAAAATTTTAGACAATTGCGAGAATGAAATTCAATTTTGTTTATAACTTCTACTTGTATATCTGCTTTTTAAATAATGTTTTTGGATAAAAGTATTTTTAAGTATTTATGAGTTTTGTATGACATTTCGATCTTAATTTCATTTTAACTTATATGATAGTTTTAGTAAAATAGTGTGAGATGCTAGGAGGTCTTTATAATGCATGTTTTTAAAAATTATCAATTAACAAAGAAATGTTTTATACGTCAATTTAAAAAGCAAATTTTCTTCGTCATGTTTCTCTTTTTCAGAAACTAGAGAAAGCGGAAAATAGGAAATGTCCTCGAAATGATTGAACCAATACCTATTTTTGACTAAATATAAAACAAGACAAAATATATGACTATTTTCTAAAAATGTTCTCCATAAACTAATTAAACCAGTATTTTTTATCCTAAAAAAATTTTAAAAGTAAAATTTTAAATTTCAATTGCATGTAAAAGTCCTTAAGTGGTGAAGACCCTCCAGAACTTTCAATTATTTCTTTTTTTTTTTTTTTTGCTTTTCCTTTACAAGCTAAAGAATATATTTTCAATGCTTTAAGCTCAATAGAAAGTCTAAAAAGTCCCTAAAAAGTCAGTGTAGTGTTGAGCGTCGGAAGTACCGAAAGCAGTAACGAAAACTATAATCGAGTTTTTTTCAAAACATGTTTTTTCCGCGCTGTCGAATATAACTTAAAAAGTAATTTAGATATCAATTTGGAATTTTGCACAAAAATTCTTTAACGTATAAGTCGTTGCATATACTTAAAAGCTTGTATTAACTATTACTAGAAATATTGTTTTTGAAAATTTGAATGTGTATTTTTTTTCTTTTTTTGTTCAAATTTAAATTTTTTTGTCTTAATGAACGTATTTAAATAAAAAAATCTGATTTGTTGATTTCAGTTGACTACAAGGGGCTGGGCATTCCACAGAGCAAATTGAAGTAGCCAAGTATGGGCAGCTGTAGCGCGGCCATTTTGTTTTATTTTTCTTATAAAAAAATTTGTGTGTATACATTTGAACATTAATGTCAATGTGTAATTTCATTCAATGGAATAAATACTCGCAGTTTTTTGTAAAAAATTATTGAAAAACCTGTTGTCTCAAGGGTCTTCCCACTTTTATACTTACTTTAAGGGAGGAAATATACCGAAAACTAATTTTTTAAAAGCTTTAAGTCTCAGGAATATGTGGTGAAAATTTCAAGTCGATATATCAAAAAAGAACAAAGTTATAGCCTAGTGAGTTAATCGCCTTCTAGAGCGCGCGATACCGGCCCTTATTTTCAAACGCGTTTTTCTCGAAACCATGTTTTCAAAGTAGGTGACCAAGATTTCTCGAAGCTCAGTGAACCGATCGTTTTGATTTTTTTGCAGGCTTATTTTATTCATAATAATCTCGTACTTGTCATAGGACTTTTTTTTTCATAGCTTCGTTCTTTTTTTATAGGCAAAATAATGACGAATTTTAGGTCGAAATCGTTAATTTACGTTCGGAAGTCCGCCATTTTGTGAAAAATCAATATTTTCAAAATCGGCTATGACAAGTACGAGTTTTAAGTATCTAGTTAAATAATTTATTTCATTTCTTTGTTTCAGTTGAATTTAGGAGGAGCAATCTTGGTCACCGCATTTCACCTTTTTTTCACAGCGCTCTACAAAAAATTAAAAAACCTTAATATTAATTTTTTTGAATAAAAAAAAACTAAACATACTCTTGAATGTGTATATTTTAAGGTATAAAAACCCTCATTTAAAAACATCCCTAAGGTTTCCTTAAAAAAATTCACAAACATGACCTTTTTTTCGGCTTCTGGGTATATTTCCCCCCTTAAATATGATATTGGTTTATGACCTTTGTTAACTTCATTTTGTCTTGTTTTTAAACTTTAGTAAAACAAAATTTCTCACAACGTCATCAAGCAATTTCACAAATAGAGAGCATTTTTCCAAGGTAAGCCTTGAGGGGTATCGCGCTAGTCTACCACTGCTGAGATACCGGATTCGAATCCCGGAATCTTTTTCTTTCTTTATTTCTTATTAACTGAAATTAAAAATTCACCAAAAAGTTTCAGTTGGTGGTAAAGAAAGTTTGTGGTAAGGATGACTAAGTAACTTGAATCCACTAAAGTAATGGCATCAAACTTGACTCAGTTTCACATTCACATGTTTCTACGGCTTTGCGCCACGATAAAAACTACAAGACATGTTTAACTTAATTGCACCTTCCTGATCACTAATCTATCACCCCCTTTTCGAACCAAAGCAGACTTGAATGATTAGATTTATGTAACACCTGAAAACCTTGGTTTAAAGCTAAACAAAACAAAGAGCTTTATAACACATATAGATTCAAATATATTCCATTTAAGCCCTTCAGAGGGTAGCAGAATTTCCTAGAATTGAAATACCGCTAAATGAGTTAAGTTTAGGTTCTTGTAAATGCGTTTGCATATTTTTGTCGCAGAAGCAGGAAAAAAACAAAACATATCTTTTGCTGAATGTACATCAAGAAGTTAAAATCACTCGACATAATTTTTCATTCGCAAATTCATCATTTTTTTTTATTTGAAAGTGCAGCTAATCGCTTTTTGACTTTCTATGCTCAACATATTTAGAGTAAAATAAAATTTAAGGCCGGATGTACATATGTAGTTGGAAACCAAAATTTACCGAAATAGCTTTTGTGCTATTAAACACAAAAATAACGATACAATTATAGTTTTTTAAAATCTTTGAATGTTTCTGTAATAATTTCTCCAAACTGTAGAAAATTACATACTTTAAAATAATTAATATATAATTTATATCAGCTATAATTTTCTGTGCTTCTGTTAATAAATAACTATCTTGCTTCTCTTGAAAAATTTTAAAACTTTTCATAACAAATAATATTGCCATCCATTAAAATTTAAGTAACCTAGATCGTGTCTTAAGTCTTCCGTTTAAAAGTCAATTTTTTTTTTTCATTTGAATTCACTGATATTTGCAACTCATAATTATTTTTATTATTTCTGTCTATACCATGTTGCTGGTAACTTCGTCTATGATTAATTTTTATGAGTTTTTACCCAGTTAGAAACATTTCCAACTTCATTGCCTACCGAGGGATTGCGACTCTTGGCAATATGCAGCAATAAACATTCTACAACCAAATTAAAATCAACTCATACATTGCGATGCTTCACAAAGTTTGGCTTTTTCTGTTGTAAAAATAAAAACATAAACATATCTAAGCTGATCAACCTCGCGGCTTCTTTGCGATGTTCATTGAATGATAGTGCACTTTTCGATCGTATTGTTCACATGTATTGGAAAATGAAAACCATGAATAGATATATAGAAAAAGGTCTATAAGCGATATCATATATCTATAAGCGATATCAATAAAATCGAAATAACTGCTTAGGCTCCTGAAAAGAAACGTCAAATTTTAAGATAATCGTCAGCATTGAAATTTATGAGCCATTGGAGCAAGTTCTGCTCAAATTTGCTTAAATTAATAGAAAATAAAATTTAGTGAAATTGCAGGCAATCCGCCATGCTTTGCATGTTTTTTCTCCATACTATCTATGTCAAACATGCCCACGTAGTTGCACGTATGGCCCGCGTGGCCCTTCATACAAATTTTTTTCTATCTTAATTTTGTCTTTGCGATGAGCCAAAATCAAAGAATAGCAAAGAATAAAATAACGCACACTCGATGATGTCGATGTTGAAACTGATTATCCCGTTACTTGTGTGTCGACTAATTTTTCGTGCAAGCATTGTTATTGTAATAGAAATTAAACCTTGTCGCAGTGCACTGGCAAACAAAATTAAGTTCATTGATTTGTCATAATTGTAATATCTATCAAACATTGAATATATTTAAAAAAAAAATAAACCAAATTTTCTTACAGTGTACTTCATGACATGTGATTTTATTGCAATCTAATTGTATTTGTTTTGTTTGATTTTTTGCCAAACACAGCAATGAGCAACATTTTGTGTTTGTTTTTTTATTTTTTTAAGTTTTGGCCCGCGCTTAAAATTTCTTGGACCCCACTGATCTATGTTGTCTAATATAGATGGAGGTTATCTTTTTTACTTCAAAATCGATTCTTTAATTATGTAAGTATTTTATGACTTTTCAACAATGTTTTCTGTAGCAAAACAAAAGGAAATTAATTTGTCTTAAATACACTTCAATAGAAACTGCTTCAGAGAGAAAAGAAGCGTGTTTCCAAAACTCATCAAAATGACAGGGTACAACGAAATCGACTTTAAGAAAAGCTTAAGAAATCTCAAGCTCAAGAAAATAGCTCAACTAAAATTTATGTAATTTTTGCATTTTCAAAGTGGTTTTACTCGAAATTCAGAAGTGATGGAAAAATCTGAGTACGCCATCTTCTTTAGCACCATTGATTTATATAGGAATGGCTATCAAACCTCTTGAGTTTTTTTCACCGTTGTACCGTGTAATTACATACTTTTCATATGTACACTGCAATGCTTGGAAAGCTCTGATTCAGTTGGTAATTAATATCAATTAATCTTGAATTGATTTTTAGAGCTATAAATGGCTTTCAGATTCCATTCTGTTGGGACTAGCTTTACTTGTTTATTCTTGCAACTGTCTTTTATTGTCGTTTAAAGTTTTGAGTGAATAGAATTAAAGTGTCAAATAAATACCAACTTCAAACATTAGTGACTTAGACGAATCACTGAAGCTGAAGATGAATTTCAGCATAAATAGACAAAACTAAACAGTGCACGGAGTGCATTAAATTTGTTTTGAGATGCACATGTAAAAATCTAAAAAGTGTCAAAACAGCAGAAAAACACACATTCGGGTCAAATACACTTGATCTCCATATGTAAATGTCTAAACTTTAGACATTTGCTTTACGTTGTTTTCATCATTTTTCACTCTTGTCAGGCCGATAACAAATTTTTTACAAAGTCGAAATGTTTTTTTTTTTTTGGTAGCAATTCTTTCTATAAGTTTTGTGAACCCTAACAGCACACAACACTGGCTGCATCATCTACCTTCTAACAACATTTGTATTTACATCCGCACAGTAGCGCAAACTCTGAGCTTCGTTATCAAACACACACGGCTTAAACACTTCCATCTGCAGAGGTGTGTGTTGGTGTCTTTGTTGGTTTTCTTGAGTTTACAATCAGTTATTTATTTGTTTGCATAAATTGTTGCTATGGGTGCTATTGTTGTTGTTGTTTTTGCAGTTGCAGTCCTCTATAATAGCCATATTAGACTGAACCTGTTTTAACATTGTATCCAACTGTGGGCAACTTATTTCTTAACAAGAAAGCGTTGCAGTGTTTTAAGTTTTGCATAAAATGTCCATAAAAGACATTGAATTTGTTAGAATATTGAATTTTTATGCACACACTAAATTCTTCAAATAGTTGTCACTTAATCAATGAACATTTGCATTGAACTGGATTAATATTGAGGGCTGTCGACAGACTCTTTTGATAAACAAAATCAACCTCTTGAATCGTTCTTTTTTTAAAAAAACAAAAAAAAGAAACGACATAATCTTTGCTACAACTAGAAAGTACATACACTAAGGGAAATAACGCGTATTAACATTATCCACACTTGAGTATAAATTTTATTTAAATATTTACGTGGATAAATCAAATATTTTCCTTACAACACGTTTTTTCCCCGTATTTAAATTTTATTTATACCACACACCTACACACATATTCCATACAGCTGAAATAGCCGACAAGCAGCAACAGCATCACACTCTGTTCCTGCAGTTTATTTCTTGCAGTTGAAGGTTTCTTATAGTTCTCGTTTAGTTTTTGTTGCAAGGGTTATATAGCCTGGATGTTTGGCCAATGTGATTTGTAAGTGCGATGGGTGATCGCATGATGAAACTATGTAGGGTAGAGTGACAACTCGGTATTTTCTCACGAATATCTTGCAGCGGTTGTCATATACCTGCATATTTGCTTCATATTTTCTATCATACTTTTTCTTCCTCTTTTCTTCCTCCTCTTCAACTTAAATATGTTGTTTTTTAAATTCAATATTTTTATATAAATTTTCTTTAAATGTGATAGTTTTATTTTCAAATAGTAAAGATTTAAAAGATATTTTACAAATAGTTCGTGCATAATTTTAATATATTTTTTATTAATTCTGTTTAAGTATTTAAATATTTTATTTTATTAAAAAAGTATTTAAATATGTACGTAGTCGATTTATGCAAATGTATTATTGGTGCGAAATTAACGATCTTTTTGGATAAAGTAAAAAAGTTTTTCGATAAATTTAATATTTTTTCTCTTTGTGTAGTAAAATTATACAAGTTGGCTTTGTGAAAAATATTTTCTTTAAGAAGAAGTCTGAGCCTGTTTTGCATAGTTTTAAAATGAAAACTTCCATATTTTATACTAAGAAAATGTTTAATTTATAAAAGTCAAGCAATTTGTTTTGCAAATTTTTGCATTAAGACGTATGCATATTGGACTTAACAGCATATTACCAAAAGCCTTCAATTTTTTAACGTTTGGCCATATGAGTTTTTATTTTATTTAATTGTTTTTTGTTTTAAATCCTGACGTCAGAATAAACTAGGCTGGAAGATACATGGTCAGTAATTCTTCATTTTTACCGTATAATGCAATTTATTCATTATTATATTATTAATTCTCTGCTACAGAACATTTTTTCTTTAAAACTCACTCTTATATTGTGCACTGTTATCATTTTTAAAACGATTGCCACTAACTTGACTCTATAATTGTTGACTTTAAATCGATTAAATATTGAGATATTCACATTTAATTTCCCGGCATTTTTTCAAACCTTCTCCCTTTTAAAGCAAATGCTTAAAATATGCTTAAAGCCTCAGTATTACAGCCAGCAATAACTGATTAAGACATGAGATCGCAGCATAAGATTAAGGAAGATAAGGATATGTTTTAAGTTTTTTATAACATAATCATTAAGTAACTAGCTCAAACAATGCCAACGTTATATACCTCAACGTTTTGACATTTTTCATATCATAACTATAAACGTTTCTATCTGTACAGCTGTCAAAAATAATCAATTTAACAATTAATTTTTACCTCTTTGTAACCAATAGCATGCTTCATTGTTACGTTTGTTTTTTTCGTTTTTTTTTTTTTTTTGTTTTTTAATCGAACATGTGTCATGTTCAAACGTCATAAAGGAAAAAAATAATAATCGGCACTATGACAAATATTAAAACAAAAGTGTTACAACAATACAAAAAAAAAAAAAAGCAACAAAAACAAAGAAATCATTTTTGCTATTAAAAACAAATAATTTTGTTGTTGATGTAAATACCACGAAATGCCAAAGCGGCTTAGACCTTTTTCTTTATAAACTGTTGATAAACCACACTTATCAGCTATCTAAATGGAACATTTAAGCTGACATTCATACGGAGGCATGATTGTGCTCAATTTTTGAATAAATGTAGGTGGCTATCCGAAGTGGTTGTTTTTGTTTACGTGTTACTTTATATAATGAGTTAACGTGTGATTTCCAGTTGACAACTTTTTAATTATGAACACACGAAATCGTTGTGATAATTTTGCTATTTTATAAATTTGACTACTTTGCCAAATGATTATATCTTGTAGTTTCAGGAGTTTCAGGCTCATTCGTTGCATGTACGAGATGTGCACTTAGGTTGCCAGATTTGGAAAGGGCAATATCGCGATATTTTAAGAAAATTCCGGGATTTTACAGAACTCGCCGGGACATTATTTTTAGTTTGTTTTCGGACTCATTAATTTGTTTGCCTATTTTAAACAATTAACGGCTTTTTTGTAGAAAATTGTAGAAAAACAATTCGTGGCTTTTAGGTACAAGGCAACAAAATTTATAAGAATGAAAATCACAAACGGGACGAAAGTGAGTAAAAGAGAACTGTCAAAAACAAGTGCTGCCAATTTCGATTAAAATTAAGGTGTTGCAGTACTATTTCATTTAACACATACCCAATGCACTGTTCACTCGGGGATACTTTCCCCAATCGTTGCCTCCCAGTAAAAACTACAAATAAATTAAAGTATTTTTTTAAATACGGGAAAAATTACATGAATTTCAATCAAAATCGTTTGAAGTGCGCTTATCTTTTGTGCAAATGCCGGGACATTTAGACAAATACCGGGTCTCGGGACACCAATTGAAAAACCGGGATAATCCCGGCGAGCCCCGGCTACCTGGAAACCATATGTGCACTAGAGTCTTCCTCTATAGAATTAAATTACTAATCGAATTTAAATTTTTCGACTTAAAGTAGGTTGCCTTCTTAAGTAGGTTGGATTGTGTTGATTATCAGATATGTATTTATAAAATTTAGTTGGTCGGTTTCTAGACATTGATTTCTAAGGTTCAAAAAAATTAAATTTATCTTTTTGCTTTAATTTTTACTTGATTTTGTTCCATTTTTCTACTGCAAATTCCGGTTGACTCAAGATCATTCATGAGAGAGAATTTTAGTACTGGGTGGATTCAAAGTTTTACGTGTGCAGAGGCACTTTTTGCATATAAATTGTAAAGAATGGAAACAATTGCTTAAAATTAATTAGCTCGCTCAATTGCTCGGTATTCGATATCATTAGCGTAGCGTCAGGTCCTTGTGACTGAAAGCTGTAGCCTTTTTGGGTACTTAAAAAGAGTAAACAGCAATTTCATTTATTGTCCAAAAATTCAATCATAGCATGTTTACACCTCATGCTTCTGCTTTTTTATTGCAAATGTCATGATTTATTTATTATATTAAGATTTTTTTTTTATTTCAGGCAAAGGCGTTTAAAATCTGTGAAGCAGGCGCACACGAGCTGAGATGAGCAACGGTTGCTGGACATGAGTTGAGGGTGCATCAGCAGTTGTTACCAACTGTGGCGCCGATGCTTCCTTAATTTGTTGCATCGCGGTAGTAGTTGTTGTATCTGTAATTTTTATTACATCTATTGTTGGTGTTGTTGTTGTCGGCTTTTGATTGATTTCCGTTGACTTTTGGCTTTGCAACCATGTCTTTTTTCAACATTGAATTTTTGTTGTCCAACTATGTACAACATTTTTCACGGATTTGCATCGCTTGTATGTTGTTGTTATTGGTGAAATAGCATTGTTGTAGCTTGGAATTTTAATTAAACTTATTTGTATACAACAAAGTTTCCGCAATAATGCGAATTGTTGCAAATTTTGAAGCTGGCCACAAGTTACAATGTATTTTCAGGAGCGCCCTCATAAGAGTAAACTAATAACTAGCATATATTCGATTTTAAAATTACTCAAATATATAGGTAACTCAAATAAAATACATACTTTATAAATTCAAACACATAACAATGACGTTTACTAGGCTAAATGTGAATCCAACGTTATTTATTCCCATCGTGGTTTACTTAAGCAGTCAAATAAAGAATCGTGCTTTTCCTCAAAAAACTGACACAGACCGAAATGCACAACATTGATCGTTGGTAAATCGAGCATTTAAATTTAAGACAAAAAGCGTTCTACCAACTCCAGCTGTTTAATGTTGTTGCTGTTATACGAGTAGCAGATTATGAATTGGTGGAGTTAAGGAACACTTCGACATCGTCTTGTGTGGTTGCAGCTACAATGGTTTTCTTATGTAGTGGAATTGTTTTAACTTTTATGAACTGAAAATGCTTGGTAGTTGGTAGGTCCAAGGTCATGTTTGCCTACAAGATAACAGGTTAGTGTGTGTTTTTGGGTCAAGTATTTTACTTTTGGAGTAGTAATTTAGCAGTTTTTATTCAAATCTTTCTGATATTTTTTTAAAATAACTTATTTTTTGTTTATTACCTATTCTGCCGTCAAAAGGAAGAGTGCGGCATCTACATATTTCAATATTCTGAGATAAACGACTTACAGTAATTTATGAAAATTCACTGACTAGGGTTTGGATGGTTATAAATATTTGGTTCTTCAGCATAGTAATATCCAGTTTTTTTTCAACATTAATGATATTTTACGGATTTCATTAAAAATGCAAAAACTGTGGAACATACAGTGAAGATGCCGCTTTTTTGCTTGAATGATTGCTTCAGGTTAAAATATTAAGCAATTGAGCAAAAAATTCGTAATTTTTATTTTATTTTCTTGAAGACGAAAGTAATATGTTTAAGAAAAAGCAATAAAACTGATTTTGATTTTCATGCTAGATGCCGCACTCTTCTTTATGATGGCAGTATTGTGGTGATTACTATGAACTTCAAATATTTATAATTTTACATATTTTCTGCCAAATGAGCTTGATTAGGATGAAGGATATTAATTGATATAACATTTCCCCTGTATCATAATAGGTTAGGTTAGGTTAGGTGAGTCATATCTGCTAGGCACAGAAGTTATTGAATAGTGAATAATAATAGCGGGAGAAGGTTTTTGTAAGTTTTTAAAATAACTCAACCAGCACTTTTGAATGGAACACCTAAAATGAAGGCACCTGAACAAATAGTATCCAGATGAAAAAATTGTCTGCAAAGAGGCAACGTAAATCAAAAAACTCCATTTCAAATGAATATTTGTGTTAGGTGGTATTTGAAATATGACATTTTGGTAAATTCCGAATATGGTTCGAACCATAAAATTGGCATTGTGCAGTGCATCAACGCTAACGTTCGGCTACGGGCGTCACTAAAAGTTTGCATTCTTAATATTTTCTAGAATGCATTTAAATATTTTTCCATGCAAAAATAATTTATGATTGGCTTAAACAATTTTAACTAGTAATTTTCGGAAAATTTGACCAATTTTTCTGCTTTCTTATCAACATCAATGATATCATGAGATTATATTACATTTAGGCTTCATAGCTGCTCGACATACGGCATAATTCTCCTCTTGAAAATTAATTTTTTTTAGCATTTCTTGGTGAATAAATAAAGACAACACAATGATCAATAGATATCAATAGATTGGGGGCAATTAGAGCGATCGAATGAGCACGATATTCAAAGCAATACTTCATATAAATCATTCGATTTAGTAAAATAATTGATCGAAATGCACAATATCATAATCCAAAGAAAGTGTATGATTGAAGATATAAAGACGAAATCCAGATTGAAATCACGACCTCGACCTCAAGAAAAAAATAAAAAAGAAATAAATAAATCCCAATGAACGTGATCGATTTGGTGAAATAAAAACAGGCAATGAAAAAAGACAGCTCACTGCAACGAAGTTACAAAAACAGGAAAAGCAAAAGTGTTGCCATTGTCGACCTACATTTTCACCATTGCAGTTGGCATCATTTCATCTCATTAACATGAAAAAACGTTGTCTCCTACATGAAGGTCGCCACAGCAAAACAGGCTCCGAAATTACTCATTTCTAGAAAATATCTTCTCGCTTCAAATTCTTGCTGAAACCATAAAACTTTCTCCCAAGATAAAGCAGAAGACAAAGCTTTGAACTCACGTCAATAACTCTAAAATATGTTGGAAAAATAAAGTCGACAGTAAAATTTTATTGGTCGAATAAAAAATTTTGCAAATTCGCAGCTGTCAAACATGCAAAATATTCGTTTAAATAAAACCTCACGCTAGTCTGGCCAGAATGTAGCCTTTTGGAGATAAACATACAATTTTGAGGTTAAGGTTTACAAAACGAAAACAAAAAGCAAGAAATTTTTGAAAAAAAAAAATCCTAAAAGGGATAAAATATTTATCACCGTTTGCATGAGGCAGCACATGCAAGAACTGTTAGGTAACATTTAATTTTGGCAACAAGCAAGCAATGCAAAAGGAACTGCATTCACATACAGTTGCATACAACGCTGGCAGAGTTTAAAGGTTGCAAATTTATGCTGCAGCACAAAATTGTATTAAGTCTCTTTGGCAGTTTTTTACACTTTTCTCGTTTATTTGACTCAGGCAAATGCTGTTATCTGTTGAAAAGGGGGACATTTTAAGTACAATCTGATTGAAAAATGTTGCGTGTTGCATTGAAAGGTATTTTGATTTTTTTTTTTTTTTTGTTTCAATATGTCGCAAACTGGTTCTGGTAATATGCCGATACCCTTAAAATACTTGAGATTTATTTATGAAATTATCGGAGAATTTTTTATTTTTAAAAGTGGTCAAGAAAGACATTTTTAAACAGGAGTGTATAGTTTGATTATTACCAGATATTATGAAGTAGTGCTACTTATTATATATTTTTCGTGCATTTCCGTACTTTTTGGAATTAAAAAAAAAAATCCTTAGAAATCCGTATACTTTTTTTCATTTGTCTTTTTATCGAAAATATTGTCAAAAAGTATTATAAGGCTATCTGCGATTTCATTTTTTAAGCTAAAGGGTATCTTTTCTGTTTGTATAAAAATTTTAAAAACATCTTACATTCCCCCCCCCCCCCCCGCCCCCCAATACTGGCTAACGGAATATTAGATATATTCACTACCTCCTTTGGTATTTTTGATAGAAATTTTAATTTTAAAATGAATGACTTTAACTTTTTTATTAACCGAATAGTTGTAAATATGTATATATGAGATCAATTGTAATAAAAAATAGTTAAATAAATAGTAAATCATTTACAGATACATGTCGCTGTTCATTTTATTTGCCAAATTGTCCAACTCCGACTGTGATATCTTAGCACTCAAAGCCTTCCAGTGTAGAATACCAGTTAAAGTATCTGTGTTAAGACCGTTTCTTAAAGGGCCTTGTTCGACAGAGAAAATCAAAAATTTTTGTAAACACGGCCAACCGTGTGACAAACTGTCGAACATCGCTTCTTAACTAGCGAACTTGTGTGAACATGGCCGCCGTGTGACGAACAGATTCGCCGATGTGTAAGCCCTTTTAGTTTTGTTTTTTTACGCGAACTTTTTAATGTTACGTCAAGCTCTGTTTCATCATTGTGCATACGTTTTTAGGCCTTGAATTCGCTATGAACTTTTTCGACGTCATTACCAAACAAATGAGCAACTTCGGAAATATCTCTGCCCTTCATTTCTGGAAAAGAAACGAGACCAGTGTTGCTACTTACATCTGGTATGTATTCATGGGTTTATTGCAAAATAAAAAACACAATGTGTTAAATATTGTATAAAAGTGTTTTAATAAAAAAATATCCATAAAAAATCCGTATTTTGCAAAAATCCGAAAAAAATCTGTATTTTTAAAGCCCAAAATCTGGCAGCACTGTTATGAAGGTACTCAATTTAAATAACATAGAATCTTTATCAAATATTGAAATGATTTCATGAGAAAATTTCCTAATCAAAATTATTTAGTCAAAATTGCGGAACCATAACTGTAAACCCCATTAGTATAGTTATATAAAGAATATATGGGACTTTTCGAAATAACATTTTTTTTATTTAATTTAATGTGACCTTTATTCAATTGTTAAGACTAATTGTATTGTTGAGCTCGAGGTCAAGTAAATTGATGAAGAAGTTTTTTTTTTTTTGTTTGTTCTTAAGTAAGGCGTATTTATAAATTGATTTATACAATAAGAAATCGTATATAAATTGAAACATTTTTTTGAATATTTGAAATAAAAAAACGACTAACTTATGAAATATAAAAATACGAATGCTTGTACTACAGCTTATTCGGGTATATTAATTAACTCATGACTATTGATTGACTATAATTTGAAAAGTATGAATTCACTATTGATGTGAATAGATAAAATGAAAATATGATATATAAAATTAATTGAATTTTTTTTTTTTTTTTTTTTTTTTTTTTTTAATATTGAAAAGTAATGTTTCTGATTCTGATGAAGTTAAACCTTCTATAAACTAGGATTTTAAATACCTTCACACTTTCAAAAAGAACATCGAAATGAAATTTTAAAAAAATAAGAAAAAAAGAATAAGAAAATCAAGAAATGATTTTTACACAATCATTGAAAATTGTGTAAAAAAGTAAAAAACTTAAATATATTAAAGAAAAACAAATTGAATTCATGATATACGATTGTTGTCTTGTCTTTTCGAAATATGTATGTAGTTGATGCATGTTTGATGAGCAGCTAGACAGTTGCAACGCTCAACTCAACAACAAAACTAACACGATCCACCAAAAATATCAGCAACGAAAAGATAAAAAAACACAACAGCTACAAATTTCAATGCACGATTTTGCACTATTTAAACATTTATAACTAACACCTGCAACAACGGCCACAAACAACAGGCTTCAGACAAGTGAATCTTTTTTCTTTTTTTTTTTAAATAAAACATAAACAATGACAAAAACAAAGCTAGCAGACGTCAAAAACTCAAACGTCAACTCGTTCATCTCCATTTGCAATGAATTCAACTTCACAGTGCATTTTATTTGCAAATTTGGCAGCATTTTGTTGTAAATGATTGCAAGTTACAACACGAGCGCATGACCAAGCAACAACAACGACCAAGATGTTATGATGGTATTTTAAATTGTTTTTGTTATCATTGTTTTCTCTGTGTCCTCTAAGTCAGCTTCTGCACGAGACAGGACTGACTTAACAGTTGTGGTATTTTTGTTTTTTTTTTCACCAATACAAGAGTTGTTGCTCTTCAGTCTTAACATTTTTCGGAAGATTGTTGCTTGGACAGTAATTTGACGTTTTGAGCCACAAAAATCAAAGAAAACTCGAAAAGTACCCTTGAATTTTTGCAGTGTGAAATGTTTTAATTAAATTTGGCCGACTTTTCAGCAATTTTGTACATTGTGTTTTTTTTTTTGCTGAAATACAATTTTCAAACCACTGCATATTGGGTCAGAAATTTGAAAAAGTGGCCAAAACTCATATCTTGGCGATGCATAGACAATAAAAATTGGTACAGAATATTTAACACATGACCTTCTTCAAGCACTGAAAAATAAGTGGGCATGACTCAACAATGGGCCGTGGCCATATCAATAAAATACTGTATCTCGTCTAATAGTGGGACTAGGTTATTAAAATTCGGTACAGTGTTTTGTGGGATCTTTTCCCGAGCATGATGAAAAATTGGACTGGATTTAACAAAGGGGGGTGTCACTATTAGTAAAATGCCGTATCTCAGTTAGTGTTGGGAATAGGGCATTGAAATTGGGTATAGGGGTAGGTGCAATCGTTTCCGAGAACTTTAGAAAAAGTGAGTGGGATCCAACAATGGAGCGTGGCACTATTTAATAAAAACTGTAGTTTGGTTATTGTTTATTCTGTGGTATTAAAAAAAAGGCGGGATACGAGACAGATAAAGGCGTTGCTTTTACCGAATCTGACATGTGATGTGTGCACTAAAAATAAATATACAAGGCTTTAGAATATAACACTTTTAGAACAATAAATATTTTATGAAATCGAGAAACAAAAAACCCGCAACCATTAATGACATATGCATATAGTTTCCAGGGTCACCACGTGGAACCATGTTTTTTTTATTTTTTTCTGCTTTTTTATTTTTGTAGTTTTTTTTATTTTTTGTTTTTTTATATATTCTTTTTTTTATTGTTTTCCTTTTAATATTTTTGTTTTGTTTTATGTTTTTTTTATATTATTTTTTATTTTACCTTCAAGTTTTATTCTTCATCCGAAAAAAACAAGTTGTTCAAATAATCATTTTCATTTTCGACCAATTCATCGTCTTCTGAATCTGAAATTGTTTCATTATTTTGAACTGAGTCATTCTCAAATTCAGGTGCAATGAGAAGGTGAAAGACTTCTTTTAAAAGTAGCAACCGTTTACGCTTCAGAACTCTACAACGAATAGACATAGACGACACAAGCGGGTCCGATGAATCCATAGCTCTGTTAAACATATCTTCTAAATTCGCGGAACGGTTATACCGTCTACCATGAAACAAAAAATCACCTTAGTTCACTCTGACACTTCAAGCGTGAGGGTAGTGTCGCTTAGTTTTTTTCATTGCACGACAAAAAATTGTAAACCATAACTATGAAATATGTCTTCAGTTAGGACAAAAAAATATTTATTTTTTTGCAGCTAATATTATTCAAAATGATTTCTGCAAGTGGTCAAGTAAAATATTTTCTAATTTTTGGTTTTTTTTTTCATTATGTTTTATAACAACTCTTTCTAAGCACATTTCCGAAAGATCTATCACGTAAAATCAAAATTACGGAATTTATGACGCTTTCTCTATAGCATGTTTTGGCGAAAATGAGCAAATTTATATGGGAAAATAACTAATTTTTCAGAAGTTTCAAACGCAATTAAAGAAAAAAGACAGTTTTGGTTTTCTTTATTTTTGAGTATGCTTTAAAACAACTCTTTCTAAACTGATTCCCAAAGTGTTTATTCTATTTAATGAAATTCAAGTTAATTTTTTTCTCTACACTTTCTACAACTGCAGATATTGCTCTTTTAATCTTAGTTTTGTATGCTAGGTGGGCGAAGGGCGTGGACGATATTGATAAAAATTTGTGTGGCCTTATATAATTATGAAATAATGACACATGCTTAATTTCATGTATGTACCTACGATGATTCCTTCTATTTTTGTCCCCCATCCCATAGAACTCGTTTTCTCAAAAGTAAATAAAAACGTGCAAAAGTGTACATATCCCTCTTCAAGTAAATATCTTAAAGAAAGTAATAGCATGTAAATTATTTCAATTACGAGCGGAATCTCAGGGAATCTTCTTTAGGCGCCGCATTTTTTTTTCAAACCCCCTTTTTTTGTATTTAGTATGTGGAAAAAAAGAATTAAAATCAAAAGAAAATATATTTATATATATATTTTTTTCAATATTGTATTCAATGTGTTTAAAAAAGTGAAATTTTAAAGAAGTTTGAAAAATAGTTATACTGTTGATGATTTCAAATTTTAGATGTAAATAAAAAAAAATTGCAATTTTTTATTGAAAATGCCTCCCAAATTGTGATTTTTAATTTTATATTAATAATATTTCGTCTCAGGGTACCTTAACTATTGTGTCCCGTTATCAATCGTAAGAATCATTTGTATACACAAAATATTTGACTTTTGGCCACTTATTGAAATTCCTGGCCCAATGTGCACTGTAAACATGAAGTTGGCAACTCTGTTCGGTAACAAGTGCTGTAATTACACCGGCTAAAACAATTAAACTAAAATACTATTTTAAACTAAATATAATAACTAAAAGTGGTGTAATATCGTTAATCATCAAGTTATCTACAGTAGAAACATTAAATTCTATCCATTCAGCATTCGTCAAATCTAATTACAGATTTTCCAAATTTGTGAAAATTTCCAGTTTGCTAATTTCTTGGTCATCCATCTTAATTTATTTTCTACGTGTTGCTGTCTCTTTCTCACTAACAGCGTTACAAGCCATTCGCTAACTATGCCTGAACTCATACATTCAAACGCAAACACCGGCTGCTCAGTTTGCAAATCAGAATGGAGTACCTTCGACAACTTTACTTCTTGCGTTGGGTGCTCCAAGTCTTTTCACCTAAAGTGCGTGAAGTTGTCTGCCAAGGTTGGTGATGCGTTGCGTGGCTCTACGCCAAATGGACTAATCTGGCTTTGCCCGGACTGCAGAATGTCGTCGTCTACTGTTTCCATGGATTTGCTGCTAGATCTTCGCGCTGCTATTTCGACGCTCAAGGACGACTTGGCGCGACTCCACAAACAAGCCGCCGACAAATACTTAATTCTCAATAACTTGTGTGATATCGCTCAATCAAACATTAATGCCGTCAACCTCTCCTCTGCTAGCTCACCCAGAGTTGGGCGTACTGCCACCAGAGCTCAAGCGGCGGCTGTTAAGCCTAATCCTGCGCTGACTGCTAACGAAGTGGCTGCTGGCACTACTTCTTTGGAATCCACTCCGGTAGATAATGCTGCTAACATAACTCAAAATGTCTCATTAAGCGGAAACTCAACTACAACTCCAGGTGTTGCTGTCCAATCCTGTACGGGTGATTTGTCTCTGTCAAACAACAATTTACCACAAGATATTGAAGAACCTATAGTTAACTTGGTAGTTATTCAGCGTAATCTGAATAAGGAAATATTCTTATCCAGACTGGCTGCTGACACTTCTGAGGAATCAATCCTAAATTATATTAAACAAAAAATATCAGCTTCATCATTCTCTTCAGGCTCTTTTAAATGTAAAAAATTCAACTTCAGTTCGCCACGAAAAATTGCCACATTCAAGTTAAGTGTTCCATCGGGAAAGTTCCAACAAATCATGTCTGAGGATTTCTGGCCCGACGGTATCATTATTCATGAATTCAGAGCTAAGTCTCGTTATCCCTCAATTAACATTCAACCGCCGTCAATCCTGCCAAAAAACTAGTTGACAAAACATTAACTCTATCAGCTATATCTACTTCGCTAACATCTGTACCACAGTCTTCACCAGCAATGTATTGGCCAGCTCCCTCTAACTCACCACCATTGCCATCTTCAATAACATCTCATACACAACAACATACAACCTTTCTGATGCCAACAACTCGGAACTCACCAGCTCATGCTAATTCAGCTTTTTCAACGTACACTGAGGTGCTACACAGAGCGCCAATGTTCTCAAATTCATCTTCATCATCTTTGCCATCTGCAATAGCATCGCATATACATCCACAAACAACCTTTTTGCCATCAACAACTCAGTACACACCAGTTCCTGCCAATTCAGATTTTTCAACTCATACTGAGGGCCTATACAGATTGCCTCAGCAAACTGAGGGCTCTCGACGATGCAGCTCAATCTACTTTCATAATGTGGGTGGTCTTCGCACAAAGACTTGCACGCTGTATAACTCATCGCTCACTCATGATTACGATATAATAGTTCTCGTAGAAACATGGATGACATCACACTTCGCATCTAGTGAACTTTTTGATTCTGGTTACACTGTATACCGCAGAGACAGGGTGCTGGAGCATGGTGTTTCAAGAGGTGGTGGTCTATTAATTGCTTCATCATCGCTTCTAGCCAGCAGAGAGATCAAGCTCCCACGAATTGCTGCAAATATCGAGCAAATATGTGTTGCGGTATCTTTTAACAATACCTTAATGAACTACAAAAACGAGATTGTATTAATAGTAAGTTATATTCCTCCTTCCAGTAGCTTGAATATGTATATAGACCACATTTTTAATATCGATTCCATAATTAATTCTTTAAATGAAAATCAGACTCCTTGTGTTCTTGGAGACTTTAATCTGGGAAATATTGATTGGAAGTTTTGCCCAGAAGATAAGATTTTATTTCCGTTTAATGCTAATGGTATCATTGAATCCTCGCTATGTGACTCATTTTACTCTTTAAACTTGTTTCAAATAAATAATGTTAGCAACGATATTCATCGAATTTTAGACCTTATTTTCATTAATAACGATTTCAAATACGAGCTTTTCAAATGCCATATGCCCTTAACGAGCGACTCGGTTCATCATAAGGCGCTTGTCTTAAAATTCTGTTTTTACGTTTTCGATAACCACTATCAAGCTCAACAAACTCTATCGTATAATTTTGGGAAAGCAAACTATGAAGCTCTTAACAACTTTTTCGGTTCGATCGACTGGAATTTAGTATTCTGGCACAAAGACTTGCACAATATGTATTTTACTCTTAAAAAAGTCATTGAGGAAGGTCTCAGTCTGTATGTTCCTACTAAAGCTAGGAAAGCTGGCTTTAAACATCCATGGTACAATCGAAGACTTATTAATCTAAAAAATTTAAGGAACAAGGCACATTCTAAATTTAAAAAAACTGGGCTTTTAAACGATAAAGCGGACTTTAATATCCGAAGACGCGAGTTTGAATTTCTATCTAATTTTTTGTATAAAAATTATATGTCTTCGATTGAATCTGATATAAAAGCCAATCCTAAGTCTTTCTGGGTCTTTGTGAATTCGAAAAGGAAAATGTCTGGGCTGCCCAGTTCCATGGAATCACAAGGTGTTACCGCCGATAACCCTGCAGGCGTTAGTGAATTATTTGCCAACTTCTTCGGTAGTGTTTTTAAAGATACATATTCTCATGCGCAACCGTGCGACTTCTCTAGCCTTCAACAACAGCATAATTTAAACATTTTACAGGTATCAGATGAGGATGTGCTGCAATCTCTGACTGCTCTTGACTGCAAAAAAAGTGCAGGCTTCGATCTGCTTCCCCCAATTTTGTTCAAAAAATGCGCCCACACTCTTTATATGGCCTTAACTAAAATCTTTAATAGGTCTCTTTTGGAAGGTACCTTTCTAAACGAAAGGAAGATAGCATATGTGACACCAATTTTCAAATCTGGCCAGAAATATATGATTGAAAGTTACAGGCCGATAACAAAACTTTCGATAATACCCAAAATATTCGATAAAGTTGTAAATAAAATGCTACATAGTGAAGTTCACAACTTGATTTCAGCAAAGCAACATGGTTTTTGCGCAGGTCGCTCCACGAATACAAATCTCACGTTATTCTCTTATTTTTGTCTGAACAGCATAGAAAAAGGTTCGCAAGTCGATGTGCTATTTACTGATTTTTCTAAAGCGTTCGATAGGGTACAGCATGAAATATTATTAATAAAACTTGAGAAGCTAGGACTTCACGGTCAGCTCTTAAAATGGATAAAATCATACTTGACGGACAGAGTTCTACTCGTCAAGGTAGGCAATCACTTTTCCAACCCAATAATTGCCAAATCGGGTGTTCCGCAGGGTAGTCATTTGGGTCCACTTCTCTTTATATTATTCGTCAACGATTTGCCGCTAGAATTTAAATATTGTAACAGCTTATTATATGCGGACGACTTAAAAATTTATCACGAAGTTAACAATTACAATGATTGCCTAAACCTGCAAGAGGACATAAAAAAACTTCTAAGTTGGTGTAAGAAAAACCACTTGGACTTAAATTTCTCTAAGTGTAAAATTCTCACGTTTTCCCGGAAAAGTGCTCCTATTTCTTATGATTACAGTTACAGTTCTATTGAAAACTTTTCAAGAGTATGTCAGTTTAAGGATCTGGGTGTGTATTTCGATTCAAACTTTTCATTTAAAGAGCACTTAGAGTATATTGTCTCCAAAGCTAACTCTCAATTTGGGTTCTTAAAAAGAAACTCTAAAGAATTTCTTGACCCATTCACACCAAAATTAATCTTTCTGAGTTTGGTGTGAATCTTTCTGAGTTGTTGATAACAAGCGCTGGTTGCATTTGTCATCGTTTTCGCCGTCGGTCTCGGAAGCGAATATAATTGATTATGTTATGACGCATACTAATCTAATTAGAAGCCAAATTGCTTGTTACAAATTAGTCAAGAGGGATGCACCAGTTGAGTCTCTTAAGCAAATTAGCTTTAAAATCGCAGTTCCAGCATCGAAATATAGCCAAGTTTTTAATGCAGCGCTTTGGCCACTAAATGTGATAGTGCGCCCGTTTGTGAAAGATTTTTTTCATCAAGTGGGAAACTTTCAGTCAATGACGTAGAATCCAGTAAAAATGCTATTAGAAATAATCATAAATTCAAGCTGTTTTATCAGAATGTGTCAGGTATGCGGACCAAATCGTCATCAATCTTTGCTGCTTCATCTCAATATGATTATGATGTTATTGTCCTAACGGAGACATGGTTAAATGATGCTTTTTATGATCATGAATTTTTTGACTCTCATTTATATCATGTGTTCCGAAAAGATCGTGATCCTGTAAAAACTGGCTGCCAACGTGGGGGAGGAGTCCTGATAGCTGTGAAACTAACATTGCAAGTCTCATTATTTCCGCTTGAGTGTTCTGATACACTTTTGGATCAACTTTGTGTCAAAATTAAAGGGTCTTCTGAAGCTTTGTTTGTATGTGTGTCATATATTCCACCTGGGAGTGCTTTTGCCTTGTATAAAATGCACGTTGACAATGTGCATTATTTATAAACAAACCATCTTGGAAGTAACCAGCTTTGCGTATTGGGTGATTTCAATTTAAGCAAAATTTCCTGGTCGTTCGTGAATGCTGAGATTGGACTTATTCCATCAAATGTAATCAGTGACTTAGAGGTTTATGTTATTGATAGTTTTTTTGATATTGGTTTAATGCAAGTAAATAGTTGTTTTAACAAATTATATAAAATTCTTGATTTGGTTTATATTAGCAGCAATATTAATTTTAATTTATTTGAATCAGTTTTTCCTATATCTACCTCAGATATGCATCATACTCCGTTATCTATTGATTTAAGTTTTTATTCATTTTTATCTCATAAAGCTTCAGAATTCAAATTTAATTTTAATAACTGTAATTGGGAACTGATTAACAGCATAATTTGTGATATTGATTGGAACAGTAGGCTTAATTCGTTAAATCTTGATACGGCTTTCAAATTCTTTAAATCGTCATTGATATCAATATGCAATGAACGTATTCCACGCTCTTTAAAAAAATTGTTTAAATCTCCCTGGTATACTCCAGGTCTGAAAAAACTCAAAAATTTAAGGAATAAATTTTACAAAAAGTTTGCTACCTCCAATAAAACTGAGTTCTTTATAAAATATCGACATTACATGAGAGAATTTAACTTTCTCGATAAATATCTCTTTAAGCAATATATTCTGAGTGTTGAGTCCAATATTAAATCAAACCCGAAAGCATTTTGGAGCTATGTAAATTCCAAAAGGAAGACATCGTATATTCCAAATACTATGTTCTATAAGAATAAACATTCCTATTCTGCGCGTGAAACAGCAAATCTTTTTGCTGAATTTTTTCAGAGTAACTTTGAGCATAAAACTGACTATGCTGGGGAATATGATGGTAATCATTTCCATTCCATTGATTTTGGTTCGTTATCTGTTTCTGAAACTGATGTCGTAAATGGTATTCGTAATCTTAAAAGTTCCATGAAACCTGATATTGATGGGTTTTCTTCATATCTTTTCAAAAATTGCTGTGATTCTCTTGTCAAGCCACTTAAAATAATTTTCAATAAATCCCTTAATTCAGGAAATTTCTTATCTGACTGGAAGGTGGCATCTATAACACCTATTTTTAAATCTGGTAATAAAAATAATATTGCCAATTATAGACCAATTTCTAAATTATCAACAGTGTCCAAACTCTTTGAGCATATCGTGAAACAAAAAATATTTTTTGCAGTTAAAAGTATTATTTCACCACTTCAACATGGGTTTTTTCCGTGTCGGTCCACAGTAACGAACCTTGCTTGTTTTACACAGTATTGTATCTCCACTTTTCATTCTGGTTGTCAGGTTGATGCTGCCTACACGGATTTTGCAAAAGCTTTTGATAAAGTTTCCCATTCACTATTGATCAATAAATTAGATAAACTTGGTTTCCACTCTACAGCCCTTATGTGGCTATCGTCATATCTAAGTAACAGAATATGTTTTGTTAACATTGAAAATTGTAACTCCCTTTCTTTCATAGCCTCATCTGGGGTTCCACAAGGTAGCATTTTGGGCCCACTATTATTTATTTTATTCATAAATGATATTACCAATGTCTTTATGCATTCTAAGTGCCTACTCTTTGCAGATGATCTTAAGATTTTTTTAAAAATTCGAAATTTCTCTGATTCAATTTTGCTGCAGACTGACATTGATGCTCTTTATAACTGGTGTACATTAAATCGAATAAGTCTTAACATTGATAAATGTGTTTTTGCCAGGTTCTCGAAGTCTAGTCGCCCACAATTGACGTCCTATAAGTTAGCCAATGTTCCTTTAAGGTGTGTAAATGAGGTTAAGGATCTTGGTATCATTTTTGATGCTAAATTTTCTTTTGTTAGCCACTTGGATTACATAATTCCTAAAGCATATGCGTTGTTAGCTTTCATGCGCCGGAGTAGTTCAAATTTCTTAGATGCCTACACACTTAAATCTATTTTTACTTCTATTATTCGTTCAAAGTTGGAATATGGTTCTTTTATATGGAGCCCTTTTTATGATGTCCATATCTTGCGACTGGAACGTGTCCAAAAATCTTTTGTTCGATTTGCATTAAGAACTTTAAATTTCGAAGAGCCTATTCCCTCTTATAATGCCCGGTGTCTACTTATTCATCTTCAATCTCTGCAATCTCGACGAACTATTTCATCACTTTTGTTCATTTTTGATCTAGTATCGGGTAATATTGACTGTCCAGAGTTATTAGAATTAATTGATTTCAATGTTCCATCAAGAATGCTCAGAAGATCGGATATATTTTACCTTGAGACGCTTAGAACAAACTATGCTGTTAATTCTCCATTATATAGGGCGTTATGGAATTTTAATGTTTTAGCAGCTAAGTGTAATGTTGATTTCTCTATGTCTAAATTGTCAATGAAGCATTTATTAAATAGTCATTTTTAGTTATGGTCCTATATAATTTGAATTATGGATTTATTTATATATATTTTGTTATTAAAATTTTTTTTTTTTTTTTTTTATTACTTGCGTAGTCTGTAAGAACCTTGTTCATAGACTGAAATAAATAAATAAATAAATAAATAAATAAATAAATAAAAAAAGATCACTTTTAGAGTACAGTAGCGTAATTTGGGATCCATGTTATAATAACGCGGTGACTAGAATCGAAAACATTCAAAAAAGATGTACTAGGTTTGCTCTTCGTCGTCTGTACTCGTGGGAAAATATGCCTGTCTATAGGGTGCGATGCCAGTTACTAAGTGTTCAAAGTCTCGCTCAAAGGCGAGTAATGTCTAATATTATGTTTGTTAAGGACTTAATTGATGGAAGAATAGACTCACCAGAATTGTTAGCCCTTATCCCTTTCCATGTTCCGAGTCGTTTCCTCAGAGACCATCAACTATTCTATACACCTCTGCATAGAACAAACTACGGTATAAATGAACCATTAACCAGGTGCCTATCACAATTTAATTCTGTTGCTAACCAAATCGATTTCACTATAGAAAGAAACATATTCAAGAGGCAGTTGGAGGACATACTATTGATTAACTTTAAAGATGGTATTTTAATGTGTTAAATTTATTTAGTAAAAAGCTTTAATTATGTTAATTATTATATAATAGGTTAAGTTATGTAATCTGTAAGGGTGTAACCCGGTAGATGGTAGATAAATAAATAAATAAATAAATAAATAAATAAACAACACAATAAGCGCACATACGCCAAAACGTTGTGAGTACGTTTATGTTGGAAAATGTAAAATTTTCGAATGAAACTCTCAAAATTATTCTGGCAATGCTTAGTATGATAATAAACTGTGAGAAAAAGAGAAAATTATTTTTTTACTGAATTTTCAAACATCTTTCAAGTACTTTCCTTTTTAAAAATGAAGGCGATTCCATAATTCATTATGTACTGCAAAATAAAGTTATCTATAAGGAAAAAAAAAAAACCAAATAAAGATAATGCATTTTGTAAAATTTTCAATATATCTTGTTAGTTCTACTAATTTTATGCCCACATGCTGCGTAATCTTATTCGCGATCAGAGTTCATTTGTGGGCAATTCGTCAATTTAAGTTGATTTATACCATCAACTATTCAATTTACTCCAATCGGCTGCACTCCATGGCACAAGTATTGAAACAAAAAAAACAAAAAACACAAAAAAATTGCATCTTGTACTGATGCTGCCGACACGATTTGCATCCAAACGTAGAGGCGAATGCGAATCGTTAAATGCGCCAATTACTTATTTAGTTAAAAACGATTAACATCAGTCAAAAACACTACAAAAATGTTGGTGCAGGGCAATAGAGGAGTCTGGGCGGAGCGACTAGTTGAAGCGAGACAAGTCTAGGCTGCTTGTAGCGCTGCTGTTGAGGCGGATGGTAATTATTGAAAAATTACTCCGAATTTATAAAATGACTCCGCTAAGTAAACATCGCATTCATTCGCTTCACGTGATTCAATCCATCATATAAGCGAGTGCATGTCAAGTGAGGCAGCGGTCCGATTCCAAGCAAAAGTTTAAATTTAATGATTTTTTTCAATTAGATAAATATAACCAATAAGCTTACGCATCGTGGATATATCTGGTTTTTCAAATTTTTGTCTTGATATCTATATATATAAAAAAATGTTGTCAAATCTGTTTGTGACGAGTGTTTGAGAGTTCGGCTGGGTAAAAAAAAAATCTGCCGATACCATTTTGTAGGGTACGTTCTCTAGATGGTTTTAAAAAAAAATTGTTTGAAAATGACAAGGGGGCGTGGCACCTCCCATACAACCCAAATCTATGGTAGCGAATAGCTCTGAAGTTATAGGTCGCATAGCATCGGAATTCGGTGTTCTACCTCAATTTACAAGAGCCGTTCCACAGGTAAAATTTTATGGGCGTTGAATGTGGGGCGTGGCACTTTTTCAGCAGACCAAATTTTCGGTATAACTTTCAAGCTATAAGTCACACATCAATGAAACTTGGTAGGAGCGTACTATTTAGTCGCGTTCTTCGACTAGCAAAATTCATCAAGTATAGCCCAAAGGGGTGTGGCACCGCCCATACAATTCAAATTTATGATATCGAATAGCTTTGGAACTAAATGCCGTATAATAATGAAATTCAGTATGGAGTTTCCACTTGGTGATATATTTATACTATAAAACTGGGATGGGCTTTGGAAAAGGGGGTGTGGCTACGCCCATACACTTAAAATTTTTGATATCAGATAGCTTTGGAACTAAACGTCGTTTAACAACGCAATTCAGTATGGAATTACTATTGGGTGATATTCTTCTACTAGAAAACTGAGACGTCATTGAACAAGGGGGTGTGGCTCCGCCCATACAAGCTAAATTTGAGATATCGAATAACTTTGGAATTATAAGTAGCATAGCCTCGAAATTTGGTTATCAATTTACACGAGTCGTTCCACTTAGAGATAGAGATAGAGATAGGGTTAGAGATAGAGATAGAGATAGAGATAGAGATAGAGATAGAGATAGAGATAGAGATAGAGATAGAGATAGAGATAGAGATAGAGATAGAGATAGAGATAGAGATAGAGATAGAGATAGAGATAGAGATAGAGATAGAGATAGAGATAGAGATAGAGATAGAGATAGAGATAGAGATAGAGATAGAGATAGAGATAGAGATAGAGATAGAGATAGAGATAGAGATAGAGATAGAGATAGAGATAGAGATAGAGATAGAGATAGAGATAGAGATAGAGATAGAGATAGAGATAGAGATAGAGATAGAGATAGAGATAGAGATAGAGATAGAGATAGAGATAGAGATAGAGATAGAGATAGAGATAGAGATAGAGATAGAGATAGAGATAGAGATAGAGATAGAGATAGAGATAGACATAGAGATAGAGATAGAGATAGAGATAGAGATAGAGATAGAGATAGAGATAGAGATAGAGATAGAGATAGAGATAGAGATAGAGATAGAGATAGAGATAGAGATAGAGATAGAGATAGAGATAGAGATAGAGATAGAGATAGAGATAGAGATAGAGATAGAGATAGAGATAGAGATAGAGATAGAGATAGAGATAGAGATAGAGATAGAGATAGAGATAGAGATAGAGATAGAGATAGAGATAGAGATAGAGATAGAGATAGAGATAGAGATAGAGATAGAGATAGAGATAGAGATAGAGATAGAGATAGAGATAGAGATAGAGATAGAGATAGAGATAGAGATAGAGATAGAGATAGAGATAGAAATCATTTCCGCTACGACAGCAACGCGTCGGGTATCAGCTAGTATTCAATAAGAAATAAGAAGTTAAATAATTTTTAAATGTTGTCATAAGGTTGCTAACACCCAAGGGTGTGTTTTTGGTTATACCTTGATGCCCATGTTACGAAACAGGCATGAACGAAAATAAAAAGCCGTGCAAGCATAATAAAATAACTTGCAAGCCATCTGCTATGCCTTCAACTACTTCAAGTACTCTTCCGCAGTCGCATTACAAAAAAAGCAGTCTAGTAAGAAGATTTTTTGATATGCATTTAAAACAAAACATCAAAACATAGATTTTTGTATCAGAAATAATAAAACTGAGGTATATCCCAACTGAAGTAGAAAATTGAAGAATGTTATAAACTACACCTATGCATTTGGAATGTTTTGCAGTTTTTTGTTTTTGGTTTTTTTTTTTCTTCATTGGTTTTATATCGCCAAATTTTTTGATAGTGTGCTCTTTATGATTGCCAGTTGATTTTGCATTGATGTTCTACGGTTTGATATTTTTTTCAAATTAAAACACAAGTATTTTTTGACACTAACGAAAAGCTTCCAAAATATGCAATGCTCGTTTTGTTGGCTTCATTTCACACAGAACATTTTTGTTCGATGTCAAGACTACACTGAAGTACACTGCACTTAGGCAGTGTACAATAGTCAAATACTTTGAATAGGAGGTTTGGTGCAGCTCTTTAGTATGTATAACGAATTCTTGATCAACATCACTACCTGAGTATGTAGTCATGATCATCTGTCTATCCGTTTGTTTTATTAACAAAACAAAATAGACTTTGAAAATCATTCAAATCAGTTACGTCGTATTCAGAGTAACTAAACCATAATGATTAAAATCAATGTAATGATTCATATACTTAGCACATGAAAGTTCTCTCACCAGCTTTAATTTCATAATGTTCACTCTAAGTTTGAAATTTGGCAAAATCGAATGAAAATTTCACCTACATTTCATACAAAGTGATGTCATCAAAATAGCGAAAACTTTCCAAATTTCATAAATTTTAATGTATTTAATTGATAAATTGATCATACGCATTGAGAAAAGCGATCTGAAACTGAAATTTGTATATTTTTAAAATACAACGTGAAGTTATCAAACTAATAAAACCTGAAACCATTAAATTATTGAATGGTAGGGTTGGGAAAGTAAAAAAAAAAACAATTCTGCACTCAATTTATTTCGATAATATTTTTGGACGTAAAACCATTAGTTTTTACGACGTAAATTTAGTAGAGGTGTTAATCGTTTGAATACACTTAAAAACGGCTGTTGGGGTTTTTACACTTCGGTTAAGCTCAAGAAAATACTAAAATAGTTTTTTAATGTTCAAAAGTATATTCTCTCAACTTTATAACACTTTATTATTCGCTGTTTAAAAATTACATGTGATGCTATGAACTGTAAGGGGGTTGGAACACAAGCTATGTTTATTAAGGGTTGTTAGTTTATGTTTATTGTTAACGCAACAGTTTCGTACTCTGTGCTGTTTACTGTACTGTACTAACTGCTGTTGTTTAATTAGAAGTTATAAAGAAGAATTAATTTGTGAAAATTACTATTTTAATTTTTAAACATAAATTAAAATAGAGTAAACAAGTATAAAGTAATTGGAAGCCCATCAAATGAAATGAAAAAAAAACACATAAAAATTTTCACGAAATAGCGTTAAAGTGTCCTAAATACTTTGTCTACAAAAGATTTATTAATTTTTTAAAGAGATAACGATGTTCGGTGATTAAACTTGTTTTGAAACATTAAAGCATTTTTATGAATTTGCGACACTAAAACTCTGACAAAGACCAGTATAGCACGGCCGCCAAGAAACGTTTTGCAGATATCAGGTTTGCTTGGATGTTAAATAATTACATCAAAAACTGACAGGAATACAAGGCGAAGCAGGTAAGATTTATTTAATTGAGCGATATACTCAAGGAAATATATATGTTAACTAAGTAAGTAACTTTTTGTTTTAATATGAAAACTTAATTGTTTGAATCCTAATAAATTTAAATCTTATATTCATCCACTATGTTTTTATAAAAAAAAAGATGAGCAGACAATAAAAAGGATTGAGAAATTATAATGGAAAAATTAATGATGCAAATAACCCTTAAAAAGTACCAATGTTTTCAAATAATGCGCGATATTCACAAAATTTGACATTTTGATATTATTATGGGGATTTAGACTTTTAAGATATAGGTTCAGAAATAAACGAAATAGCATTCAAAGCATTTCTTTATTTAATAAATTTCAATTATTTAGTTATTATAGTTGGGGTTATTTATTTTCAATAATTTTCTCATCCAGAAAGCCAAATATTCCATTTATATACTTATTTCCATTGCACGCAAATTGCATCCGTGCTTTATTCATTAACTTCATTAATCGTTCTAATATTTTATGTTGAGTGTGCTACAAAAGAGGGACACGTTTTACATCTATGTGAACATGTTTTTGTTTTTAGATTTTGTTTTTTTTTTCTCTTTTTGTTTTTTGATACAGTAAGAAAACGATGCTGATACTGAATATTTTTAATCATGTTTAAAACTTTAAATCTGCATTTTCAGGTGAGTGAACAACTTCATAGTGCAACCGAAATACGCAAAATATTTCAACTTAAATCAATCGTATCTGTATCTACGCGACTAATGATCGCGTTAAACTTATATCTATCGGCCGCAAATCTATTTGTCCGTCCGAAAATTGTGTGTTCGTTTGTGTAAATGCCCGCAAGTTCTTGTTTTTTTTTTTTTGTTTTTTGCCAAACTTATCACTTGCAGAAAAATCTGCTATAATTGAAATGATATCGCTAGATAATGCTTCTCGATTATTTGACTTAAACTGGATTTCATGCATCTGGGCGATGTTGGAATTATTTATGCGTCGCTTAAAAAGTTCATTTAATCGTTTACTTATTTTGAATAACTTAACTACTTGCAATTTGGTACCCACAATTGATACCCTCAAGGGACAAGCTGCTATTTATGCAATTTATTGGGCTTATAAATTTTCTTGTTGGCCTGTGCTGTTATTGGGCTGAAACAGATGAAAACGTGTGTTAAAACTATGATGGAACGTAGGAACTGTGCATGCAAGACAGCATCTGTGGGTATTTTCTCACAACAAACGATGATAATGGTAAATCATTCTAATTGAGAAGTATTCGAAGAGTGAATATTGAGCTTAGCTTCTTGAAATTATTTCCTTATATTAGTAAGTTTTAAGAAGTTTGCCGTAAATAAATTTATTTGAATATAAATCTCTGTGTTCTATGTTCAAGCCTACAAGACTGGCCTATTCCAGTTACAGTCAACGAAGATTTTAACACATTACTTTATTTGCTAACGATCAAAGCCATATAATTTTGAAAGCTTAATAAAGTTTTAAGGCCACTTATGCCCAATTTTAGAACATACACTAAGGGAAAAAAATATTAAATTTATCCAAAAACTTTTTTAATTTATCCAAAAAGCGAGTCATTTTTGCACCAATAACGCATTTATTTAAATCGACCACGTAAATATTTAAAATTTATTTAAATACTTTTTTAACTAAATAAAATATTAAAATATTTAAACAGACTTAATAAAAAATATATTAAAATTATGCAAGAATATATTTAAATATCTTTCAAATATTTACTATTTGAAAATAAAACTATCGCATTTAAGGAAAATTTGTATAAAAATATTGAAATTGAAAAACAATTTATTTGAATATTTCCCACGAGCTGCGTCCATATCAAACGCCATTTAGTGGTATATTTTATTTTCTTTTTGTGAAAATATTATTTTTGAGTGCGATGCATGATGAAATCATGTAGAGTGGAGTGACATTCTTCAGAAAATACCGAGTTGTCACTCCACATTACATGAATTCATCATGCTTCGCACTCACCACCGCACTCACAAATCATATTTGCCAAATATTCACGATATATTACTCTTGAAATATTAACTAAATGAGAACTATAAGACCTTCAACTGCTGGTACGAAGAAACTCAACGCACAGGAACAGAGTGCGATGCTGCTGCTGCTGCTTGGCGGCTGCTTGGCAGCTGTATGGAGTATGTGTGTCAGTGTGTGGCATAAATAAAATTTAAATACGGGAAAAAAACGAGTTGTAAGGAAAATATTTGATTTGTTCACGTAAATATTTAAATGGAATATATACTCAGGCGTGGATAATGTTAATATGCGTTATTTCCCTTAGTGTAGGCATTTCATGTCAGACAACACTAGGTCATATAACTCAGAATTTTGCAATAGTTTAAATTTTGGGGCCGGTGGTTATCCCGTTGAAAACGAGATATCCAACAACTGCCCTTTACTTGCTGCGGCATTTCAATAGGCATGAAATTGTCACGGTATTTTTTGGTTTCGTTTTCATTGAGACAAAAAATTTTTTATATCTGAATTAAAGCCCTAAAGCTGTCACGTTGAATCAGTTTCGAAAAAAGAAGTAAAAACTCGTCTTAACTTCATGTCAAAATTTTTGACAGACACATATACATGCAAAAACTCAAAAGTAAAGCAAACAGCTAAAAAAAGCACCAATGAACCCAACCTGCTTAAAATCGTACAAGACACATTAAAATTTTGTGGAATCACGATTTTCTCTGTTCGGTACAGTTACAATGGAGCGTGTCGTATTCTACCAAACTTTGAGACTATCTCATACAGCAAAAAAAAAAAAAAAAAAAAAAACAATCATAAAGTGGTTTACAATCAAAGTAGCACGCTGATTTAAGGCAAAAGTAGAAGTAAGGAAGATGAAAACATAGAATTATTTATTAAAGAACACTTAAGACTGCAATAGTTGTATTTCTTAATATATATGCTGTTTTCTCTTTCAACTCTTCTCAATTTTGTGCATCTTACCTTTTTCTTGTCTTGTACTTTAAATATTCATTGGGTTTCTTATTTCAATGGCTTCAATTATTTTTTGTAATTAGTTCAGATTTTATTTTTTTTTTTCGACTCCACATCTATCACTATCGCAACATTTTGTAGCATTTCGTTGCGATCAGCACTAAAAGAAGTGATATTTCTCAATAACAATTAAAACACCATCATTTTAGCTGCACCAACAACAACTTCAGCATAACTGCGGCAACACAAATTAAAAATTGAATATTCATTAGCTGAACGTTATGTCAGTCATTTTGCTGTTTCCAGCGGGAAAAAAATACAAGACATGTAATGGTCGGCAATACGAATAACACACAGTCGCTACGTATGAATTTGAAATAAATTACTACTTCAGTCTTTTTTTTTTTCTTTAATAAATTGTAATGAGAAGAGCCTCAAACAAACTTGGCCACAAAATTGATACACATATTTGTCAATCGTATTATAAAGCAAAAATTAAAAAAATTAAAATTAGTCTTGAAACAACAATTCGAGTCTGTTCTCAGCTTTTATTTTTATATTTCAACGAAATCTTATCAAGTGATCATGAAAACTAAAGACTTAAGAAACGAACGCTTTCATTATGAGCAGCATTTCTCCTTTAATTAAAATTCAAGCGACGGCTTGCGCCTGTCTTATTAATTTTAAGGAGTGCAGCACGTTTTGACATATTTGGCATAAATTGTAATGAAGTGTTAAATAACGAAAACTTTTCAACACTTTGGTAGATTAAGAAAAAATGAAACATTGTATGTATAGTATTGTTGAAATAAGTGCAAAATCTTGTCTGATAAAGCCTAATTAAAGATGTGAATTTCAGTTGAACACAATAATATATAAATTATTACAATGATAATTCTTAAGAAACTAAATAAAAACCAATACTACTCTTACCTAATGGTAAATGGAAGCACCCGAAACTGACTTTTTCTAAAATTCAATGGCTGCGAGGCCTCCACCGTCCATACTCTGTTGCATTTGTTTAGACGTAAGAGCTCAAACACAGGTGACATGTACTTCATAGTTCACGGGAAACGAAGTTGGTTTGCTGTATACTAACTACAAGAAGGTAGAGAAAATTTTAGAAATATATCGTTTTTCCAAATATTGAATACTACTAATTATCAATATCACTTAAAAACCACTCCTTCTATTTCTGTCCTTTTTTAATATGACGTTGAATTACTGTGCGAGAGGCTTAATGAGAATGTACCTATGAATGGTTTTAACTTACAAAAATTCTTTTAACCATATACTTTGTTCATGATTAAAACAACATGGTTTTTTCCATTCATAAAAAAAAAAGAAATTCAATCTCAAACCAAAATCTTAAAAAAAATCACTGCAAAGTGTAAAGTCGATCAGACAGGTAGTTTTTAAATTATCTGAATCACTAAAAAAAGCGCTTTCGCGGATAACATTCCTTTTGTAGTAGGGAGGCTATATGCATTCAAGATATTTCCATTTCCTAAAGACCATATTCATTCCAATAATATTATTTAAAAATTCAAATCTACACTTTATGCAATTTAGGGTTCCTTTGCAAAGCATTACATTTCAATTTTGATATTATTTTCATTTAATTTTTCATTTCATTTTTATCTTTAAAATTTCTATTAATAAAGCGTTATTACATTTTTTGTATCTTGCTCTTTGTTATCACTTGTCATATATGTACATATTTTTTTCTTTTTTTTGTTTGATATTTTAAAATACGAAATATATTTCATTCCTTAACACATCGTTCAGTGGAAGCTGCGTACGTTTTAAAAAATTTTATGAGATCTGGAAGCAAAATATAAAGGTTGAACCTTCTATATTTTTTGGCAAAAAAAAAAACTAACGCATATATATTTTTTTATTTCTCGGAGTAAGTTAAAATAATTTTTGTTATAAAAGGACGAGTGCAAAGCAAACTCTAAATTTTATTTTTTCATGTTTTTTGCCAATAAATGACTTTAGACCAGTGATGTGATTCTGATTTAGTAAGAAATCCCGATCGTATTCCGATGTTAATCTGTTTATCCCACCAAAATGACACAAAAAACCCACAGCAAATCCCACTCAAAATATATACCACTAACGTTTTTATCCAATTTATGAATAGGAAAAAATCATCAGAAAATTTTTATATTGAAATTTTTTGAACTTTTTGCTTGAAATAGTTTTCCAAAAATTTACGACAGAATAATCGATTTGGTCATTAAAAAAAAAAGCGCGAGTCATTGCATTCATCCTCCAGGGAATACTTATTTACCTCTAGAAATTCGAGAGGCAAATCGATCTAAAGCAACTTTAGGGTCTAAAAACTCTTAAGTTTTGAACTTATCATTTATCTAAAATTTATCAAGCAACTTGGCCATACATGTTTTTATAAAATTTCCGCAGTTTGCTTTTACTTTGAAAATTTCATCTGAGGACAACTTCTCTTCAGCTTCTTTAAAAAATTCGCTTTTAAAACACATTTGGCTAGGTGTCAACTCAGTTGTATTATTTACAATGCCTTCATTGGTGGATTCCTCTTCTGATGAGTTTTTTTATATATTTATTTAAAACAATTTTTTCTACAATAATTATAATCTGCTTAGACTCTTCATAGAACTTAGTGGTTCATTTGCTTGAAATAAAGCATTAAATCTATTAAAGTGCACGAATAAATTCTTTAAAAAATACAAATATACTTTTATTTAGGATTTATCTAATATTTCTAGGTTTCTCTTTCTTTGTTTTTTTCTGTTTCTGAAAAATTTTCTTCATACAAACACAAAAAAAAAATTGTGTAAAACACTCCAATTTTCGAGCAAACTACAATGTAAGGCTTATAGCTGCCGGAGATGTAATTTTTTTTTAGTGGAAAAGTTAACAAGATTGCTGAAACTCTATTAATTGGGCTGAACTTTTTGGACTTTCTGACATATTCTTATATTCCTATAACTCTTAATGCGAAATAGCCACTCATCAGGCAAACAATATTTTTCTGCTTTTAAAACCAGTGCAGACGAATGGCAGATGCATTTAATCAAAATCAAGTTATGGGCTTGTTGAATATACATATCCTTTTCTCAGATATATAGAATCAATAAAACACCAACTGAACGAACAATTGTAAAATATTACAAAAAAAGTGATGACAACCAGTTTTGTAAAGAATTTAAACTTCTAAAAATTATGACACAGTAGAACATCCCACCTAAGCATCCGAAATCCCCCACGTTCTCAAATAGGCTAAATATCCCAAAATGAGCCCGAAATCCCACCAAATTACATCACTGCTTTAGACCAGTGTAGGGCGCGTAGTGGCTCGCGTGCTAGAGACTCGTTTACGAACTCTCTCGTGTCTCACATATATAAACACCAACAAGAAGTTATTTCAATCAGTTGGCGCTGAGAATTCATGCTGTATGCACCGAAAAAAATAAATGCGCAAATAAATAAGAATTTACTGAATAACGCAAACAATGATTTCACGGTGAGACCGCCAAAAAGTTTCAGCCTAAATTCTTAAAAATTCTGAGAGAGGGACATCTTGTGATTATATCGCGACTAGTCCGGTCTCTCAGTTCCATCACAATTTTTTTTTAAAAATTCTCAAAGTTAAAAAGTAGGAATTCTAGTATTCCGACTTTTAACAATTTTTTACATATGCTTAGGTTGTGAGAATTTAAAAACAAAATGCACTTTTGTTCAATAGAATTAAACGTTAAATTTAACAGTGCCAAAAGATTTTTGAAAAAAATATATGAAGTGGGTTTATCGCAATGGAGAAGTAAATTTTTCAAAAATTTTGTACAAATGTTAGTCTTTCTTTATTTTTTTTAAAAATGGTAACAAACAAAAATCCTTAGTTTTTTACAGGAATTATTAAAACTACTAAGTACCTTTGAAAAAAGTCTAAGATAACTGAAATCAGTTGAAAATTGGAAAAATGGCAGAAGTTTTAAGGTGTTTTTTAAATCGACAACCATAGATTTTTCTGATATACGTTCACAGCGTTCAAACTGCTGCCATTTAACCAAATGATAACGGATTTTGCTCATATATGGATTGTTAAAATGCACAAGCTAAATGCCACATTTTGCGATTCTAGTTTTTGTAGAAAATAAAAACGGCGATATCTTATGACTGCGAATAATAAAAGTTTTATTAATTTTTTGGGATAAAAGTTCAAATTTTGATTGAATGTATGTTTGTGCCTTTATTGTAAATTGTATTTATGTAGGTGCTCTTCACAACACCTCATCCAGTACCAAAAACAAACACAAATTAGCAATAAAAGATTGCAAATTTTTATTTTTGTACCGGTCCACCATTGTTTTTGTCGTTTGATGGAAGCGCTCGCCTTGTTCATCAGACTTGGTTGGAATTGGCTGTTCGAATACATCTATATGATGGTGCAGAAAGAGTACTTTAAGCGACATTCGAACATTGAGCTGGTTAAACGCTTCCATAAAATCAGTGACAAGACTTGGTGCTGCGTTTTCTTCTGGAACTGGATGTAGCATTAACAATTCCTCAGAATGTTATTTGGGAAGAAATACGAACATAGTGTCTTGATACACTTATGACTTCTGCATTTTTCGATTGAATTTCAATACTTTTTTGTTGACACAACAGTAGCAGAACTTTTAGCATGACGATGAACAGATTTCCAATCACAGGTATTCCGAATGGCATTACTTTCTTGAAGCCTTGTTTGAAAGCCAACATAATGTATTGCAAGGAACATAAAAAATTGGGTGCCCAAGAAACATTTTTTTGCATATCAAGGACAAAATAACTTTTATAAGCGTTTTGAACTTCATCTAAAATCGCTTGACGATATGATTTTAGTGTATATCCAAACACAGGTAACAAAGAGTGTTTATTTTATCGCACATCATGAATAAAAAAGTCTGAAAAGTATAACAGATGGTAAACCCATTGCATCAGTAAAAAGTCTGAACACACTTTTCACTTTTCTGATCTGCTCAAAGTACACAATATTTTACTTACCGCAGGATATAACAACAGCAAGGAGCTCTAATTAAATTTCTTTCGCAAATAATTTGGAAAATATGCAATGCACTTTTCACTATTCAAATTACACAATTCCAAATGAAGTAGCACAAATAAGAAGTTTTTCAATCGTAAAGACACTCAGATTATCTCACAACAATCTTGTGATATCTTGTTTGATATCGCCTTTTTTTTATTTTCTACAAAAACTAGAACCGCAAAATGTGGCATTTGGCTTGTGCATTCTAACAAGCCATATATGAGCCAAATCCGTTATCATTTGGTTAAATGGCAGCAGTTTGAACGCTGTGAACGTATATCAGAAAAATCGATGATTGTCGATTTAAAAAACACCTTAAAACTTCTGCCATTTTTCCAATTTTCAACTGATTTCAGTTATCTTAGACTTTTTTCAAAGGTACTTAGTAGTTTTAATAGTTCCTGTAAAAAAACTAAGGATTTTTGTTATTTACCATTTTGAAAAAAAATAAAGAAGGACTAACATTTGTACAAAATTTTTGAAAAATTTACTTCTCCATTGCGATAAACCCACTTCATATATTTTTTTCAAAAATCTTTTGGCACTGTTAAATTTAATGTTTAATTCTATTGAACAAAAGTTCATTTTGTTTTTAAATTCTCACAACCTAAGCATATGTAAAAAATTGTTGAAAGTCGAAATACTAGAATTCCTACTTTTTAACTTTGAGAATTTTTAAAAAAAAATTGTGATGGAACTGAGAGGTCGGACTAGTCGCGATATAATCACAAGATGTCCCTCTCTCGGAATTTTTAAGAATTTAGGCTGAAACTTTTTTAAAGGTCGCATCGGTCACACAGTGTTTTTATATTATATTTTTGGATCAAAGACTTGTTTTTTTTTGTGTTCTTTGTTTTTGTTAGATTTGAATTTTAAATTAATATGGTTTTTTATTAAAAAATAGTTTTTCAATAATTTAAGTTAAATCAAAACAAAAACATTAAAACAAAATTAAATCTAAACTTAAAATAAAATATTAAGCAAACGAGTCGAGTCGTCATATTTATTGATACCTGCACTACAATTTTTTTCAGTGTTAAGAGCGAGAATCCACTACTACAAACTCAAAATTACAGAAAATATAATATTATTGGTGTCTCCATCACTGCTTTAGACATACATTTTTAGGAACACCTAAAAGATAAAATTATGGCGACCGCCTAGATGTTTTCAAAATGTAAAACAAAATTTATGCTAGAATTAAATCAAGATTAAGATATCGAAGTCATTAAATAAATAATTTTAATAAAATTTTCCACGCTCTTGTAGAATATTATACAATTTCTTTATTTGTGTGCCTTCATCAGCAATGATTTATTTTTATAATTTTTTTTAAGTTGTTGAACAGGTGAAAAAGTAGAAAACTATGAGTTCCAACTTTGCACTTGTTTAACTAAACTACAAATAAATTGGAACATTTACTAATTTTTCATGCATTTATGCAGTACCCAATTAGTTCTATAAATTAAGCCTGACCCCCTTTTGTTGCTTCAAATACTTAAGCAAGGCATATAAAATAAACCATCACCTTTCTGCACTCTTAAATAAATAATAACATTAACAAATCTTGCTGACCCCAGCTGTTCACCTTAGTCATTCATTCATTCATTCAGTCATTCGTTCGTTGGGTCGGTCGGTCGGTCGGTCAGTCAAGCGGATTTTTCTAATCAATTGGTCTTTATTGTTTTCACTCTATTGGTTGAAAAAGGTTAATAATGAAATTTGCAATAAAATGCAATTCGCTTCAAAACGCACAAGCAACACAGCATCAGCGATAAAAGATTTGCTAACAAAAGCTCGTTTAAAATTGAGCCTTGCTCTGCTTTGTGAAGTCAAAATGAAATCCTCCTCCTGCCTAGCCCTCACCGACTTGAAGTCGTACCTCTTGACTTGAGCTTTATTTTCATTTGCAATGGAATAGCTCTCAGTTGAGACTGTGGCACGCGTTTGTTTCGTAGAGCAACAGGCTGTAACGCGCATCACTGCGATCAATGGTCATTGCCACTGTAATACAGCATGATTGGGGCAGCAGCATGCCTCATGCCGCATGCTAGAGGATGCTGCACAACAGAGAAATATGCCAAATACCAAAGCAAATGAAAACAAATAAAAGAAATTGTTACATTTGAGGAGTGGCTGCCACAGGTTGTTGCTGATGGATGTGCTGCAATCTTCTTGCATGTCCAAAGTTATTGTGGTTGTTGTTGTTATTTTCGTGGACCCTTCTTTTGTTTATTTTGAGTCTGTGCTTATGACCTCATTCGAGGTTTTTCCTCAAAAATTGCTTTATTTAAAAGTTGTTTGCGCACAGAGCAGAGCGTATTTTATTGACTGGAACCATATTGAATTTGTGGCCAACCACAAATTGCCTCAAATATCTTCAAGAGAGTATAATTCTTTTGTTTCGCTATTTCCATTTAGGGTCAAAAGGTTTACAAATTATAAATTAAAAGTAATACAAAAGCTGCAGTGCAACTTGATTTATTTAAGGTTGCAACTCGTGCGATTTGTTAATGGGATGGTAAAAGTGCATTGGCGCCACACATATTGATTGGCCAATTAAGTTTATAAATTGGTGCTTCAGTGATTTCACTATTTTTGTTATTTTTTTCAGATATATTGACAGTAGCTTGGTGCAACAAATTTCGGTTAAAGTCGGGAAAAGTTTTGAAATAAAGAGAACAAAATTTTCAATAATGCTTTATAATGTTCCTGGAAGTTTCATGTACTAACGTAAAGCGGATTTGCTATAAGAAATTTATTTACAAATGTTTTAAGAGTTTTAATCAACAACTTTTTTTATACTAAGCAATGTCTTTCAAGTTCTGCTCAAGTGCACTTAGCACAGTATTCGCTGGATAACTACTTTTGTTCTTGGGAGAATATTAACCTGTTAGAAATGCAGCAAAGACATGAAAACTCAATAATCAATGAATTGTAACTGACACAAAGTCATGTAGCCGGCAACACTTCAACAAAATCAAATGACAACAGCAACAACAGTAATATAAGTGGCGACTGTCGCTTGCACTTGTCGCTAGCAGACGCGTCCCAAGATGGCAGCAGCCGCGCCAAAAGGTGACAACATAAACAGACTACCAAGGAAGTCAGGACGTTGCAGAGCGGCGAACTTCTACTACGTTGGCTGGTGCGGCATCTTTTGCGTCAGTGGTTGGTATAAATTGGATTCCGTGGCACTACAAGGTGCAATGCAGCATGTCACACTATTCGATGTTTGACTTCATGTGTACACTGGAAGTGTATTTTGAAATTGTAAAGCGTGTGTCTGAATTAAATAAAACTTTTTCCAATTATTTTAAGATCTCAAAATTTAAGCACAGTTTTTAGTTGGCTTTGTATTGAAAAAATATATAAATTATCATATGGAATCATTTAACATAAATAAATATTTTTCAAATACGGGTATAATGAACGACGTGAGAAACTATCTGTGAGCTTTGAAGCATTTTACATATTGAAGTATTTTGAAGTATATGCTAATAAGAGCTCCCTATATACTATTTTCTTTGGTTGTCTATTTTCATATTCTGCTGCTGAAAAGATATTTATCTCATTTTTCAGTGTACCTTAGCACTCGTTTTTATCGTATATATATGACGCAAAGCAGCAGCATATCGCAGAATATTGGCAGGTTTTATTTCTTGTTGTTTGTTCTTCTTTGTGGTTTTTTTGTGCTCCCGCGTCCAAAGTCAACACCACATAATTTATGACAATCTCATTTTAACATGGACTTCCTTTTCTGCTTCATCTGCTGCTTCTGCTTAAAGTCGATTATGTTAATTTCTTTGCTTTTGTTTTGCAGATACTCTCTGAATACGAGTCTGATTTCCCATGGCAGACCAATCGAAAAATTTGAGGCTTTACTTTTTCGCGTGTGGGCATTTGTGACACGCTGTTTGTGTTATTGCTGTTGTTGTTATTGTTGTTTCGCTGTGACAATAAAGGCGCATTCAAATGTCTGTTATTTGTATTAATAGAGTCTTAAATGCTTTGCTCCGCCTTTAAAATTGACAATTAAAAGATTTCAAAAATATGGTTAAAGCACACAAACACATACGTATATGAACATGTATTTGGCACGTGCTATTTAAAAAAACACATAGATGAAGATGAGTTCCCCCATCGCTGTGTTTTGAATAAATAAAAAATAAATTGACGTTTTTAAGTAGCATAAACATGAAACGTTGAGACGCTTATCGCAAGAGTGTATTGAGTGTCTTTGGGTATTTAAACTTTTTAGATAAATGTTATTTAACCCATATGTTCACTAAAATAATCTTTTTTTCATGTACATTTTTTTCAGAAAATTATGAAGAAGAAAAGTGGAAGTAAGTCTTCCTTACTGCAAATAATTGATACATACGCAATATTTGTTTTAAGGGCTCCCTTAACCTTGGCGACTCAACATTTAATGCCTCGCTCAAAATTAAATTGCACAAAAATTGTAAAAGATATTGACAAACGGTTTTTATTGAAAAGATAGAATATCCAACTTTATTAAAAAATTATTGTTGTTGTTTTTGTATGTTATGTCAAAGTAGACTAAGGAAAACAAATGTATGTCGCTGGCTGTTATCCAAAAACTTTTGTTTCTGAAAATAAAAAGCAAAACTGAAATATCTTTAGAACAGCGCAGGGCACTCTACAGCTCACTGAGCTCTCTGTGAGCGTAACTTTTCACATGTACACAAAGCTCACAACAGAAGAGAATATAATTCAGTCGTTCGCAGACGGTGATGCTATGAGGATTTATATTGCTTTGCGCTGCAAATTTTGTGTACACTTTGAAAAAAACCAACCTACTTATGCATATATTTTTTATTTGGTAGCATTTCATATTATTCGTATATATTAAGGTTTTATATAATTCATACTTATATATTACCTATTATTACACTCTGCATTGATCATTCATATTCTTCTATTAATTAATTTTTTTATTACTTACGTACTTATTTTATTTACTTACTTATTATTATCTTACTTATATTTTTGTTATTAATTTTAGTTATTCGTACATATTTAGATTTTGTAAAATTAAAATAATTATTCGTGTATATTAAGGATTTTTATAATTCATTCCAGTTAAGATTCCTTGCACTACTCATTCATATTACTTGTATTAATTTATTTCATAGAAGAAATAATGAACAATACCGTTGCCTTAAAATAAAAACATAAAATAAAAAATGAAACCTTAAAAATCTTGATAATTGTATCTATCTATTTCGCTCAGTGCGCACCAATACTAACAAGACAAAATAAAATGTGACTGTGTTAGAATAACCAGCCCTTCTTTACAGCTAATGCCATTATCTTCGGTACTAGAATTAAGAGCGTCGCACAATGGGGTATTTTATGCCAAAAGTGACGATTAATTGAAAAAAAAAAGTTCAAGGTAAATAGTGATGTTAGGTACCCGATGAAAGAAGATAAAATTCTGCATCATAAGGTGAAAGAATAGTTGAAAAATATTCTACCGTTTACCCGCAATGTAGTTTGAAAGTCATCATTTTTTTTCTCTTTGAGTGTGCACAGTGACAAACGTGTTTATTCGAAATTTTTAAAGTTTTTTTTTGTGTATTATTTTTTAAAAATTACAAAAAATTACGATGGAACCTTCTTGTTCAGGTATTTAAGCAATACAAAATTAAATTTTTTTTATGAAATAGTGTTTATATATATATTAATTTATTTATTTTAATTTAACCTTTAAAAGTTGCATTTTTCAATATGTTAATAGAGATATAGTTGTGTATTGAGTGGAATTAAAGAAAACTGTTTTGATTATCGTAAGCTATGAACATTCAAGCTATATTCTATAAAAAAAAAAGTTGCGTCAATGCTGCGCACTTTAGCGGTATTTTGATTTTGTTACTTTAACTTACATGCCACGAATTTACGATTTTATTTCGAAAAATTAAAACAAACGAAATAAAGTACAAAATAATTGTAAATACTAAACAGATTTTGCTGTTTTTTGTTTTTTTTGTTTTGTTTTTGTTGTTTACCAGTACTCTTCTTCACTTTGTTTTTTGTTATCCGCTATATTTTACCCTACATTATGGAAAGCGGCATTTGCAGTGCACCTTTCCACAATTAAGGTAGATAGTTGATGTTTCTTTCAAACACCGGCTTTTTATATATAAAAAGAAGCAGCTGAATGTGCTAAGCTATTAAATTAAATTATATTTGTTCGATTTTAACACTTATTTTCTGATTTTGATATTAGTAAGACATAAATTGTTTGCCCTGCAGTTTGCAGGATACATGTGAAATCAACATCATTGTTTATGTTTATTAACTATTGTTATTGCAATCCTTTGTTTTTGTATAAAATGTCGTTCAAAGTTTGTTTTGTGCAATTTGTAGTAATAACGAAAATGATGTTCTATACACTATGTAATTCGGTAAAAGGTACATAGCTAATGATTACATTTTGAAGCCGCCATTAAGAGTTTTAAATTTTTTACTTCGGATTCATGATCAGCGACCCCACAAACCCCAGTATACAAATTTATACCTCCAATAAACGTTTTTTGCAGAACATAGCTTGTTTATGGCCGCCATTTTGAAGCCGCCATTTTTAATTTCAAATTTTTGACTTCATATTTTTAATCAGCGACCCCACAAAACCCTGTATACAACATTTTACCTCCTTTAAACGTTTTTTGTAGAAGTTAGCTTGTTCATGGCCACCATTTTGAAGCCGCCATTTTGAATTTCAAGTTTTTGACTTCAGATTCGTAATCAGCGACCCCACAAACCCCTGTATACAAAATTTTACTTCCATTAAACGTTTTTTGTAGAAGTTAGCTTGTTCATGGCCGCCATTTTGAATTTCAGATTTTTGACTTCAGATTCGTGATCAGCGACCCCAAAAACCCCCAAAGTACAATTTTTGTCTCGATAAGTGGCCCCTGTCAATTAATCGTCACTTTTGACATAAAATACCCCACTGTGCGTCGGTCAAAAATAGTATTGTAGCAGCCAAATATCAAAATTTAAAAAAAAAACCTATTTTTTAAGACTTAAGATAGGTCCAGCTTCGTTTTTTTTAAGCTACCGATATCGATATTCACTACCACCGGATACACTACTACCGGATTTCTAGAACCAATGAGAAGGACTGGTGTTTAAAGTATGTGGTACAAAAATTATTCATATCGGACAATTTTTTCAAAAAGGTTTTCATCATAACCAATCGCAAGAAACTCATTTTGAGATAAACGTATTTACAGTTAATTTATATTTATTTCGAAATAATAAAATTTAATTAGAGAAGTTTTCTCAATGCATTTCATCCAGATTGGATGATTGGTTTCCAAGAAATTAAGGGGAAACTGCCTGAAGACGTGGTTTTCAAAAAAGGTTCAAACTGTATATCTATTTAAAAAATAAAAACAAAATTTTTGAGAAAAAAAAAAACAAAACAAAAAACATTACAACTTATTCATATGAAAAGAAGGTACATCAGCAAATATGTGCATATGGTGCGATTTTGATGGTGGCCACCCCAGTTTATAACAGCCATCCCAGGGTCGAATACAAGCGAGACAATGGACTTATATAGAGGCAAAACAGTTTTCACACGTCTCTACATTCTGTTTCACCACGCCACGCTAAGAATGTGTTACACACATTGCATTTATTTGCCCCTTGTTTCCTACCAATCTATCACTTTATTTTCGAACCAAGATAACCTTGATTGAATATGTATAACACCTGAAGTCCTTGGTTCAATAAACATGGTTAAAACAAAATTGAAGAAAAAAAAAGCAAAATTCAACCTTTCATGCTTCAAATACAACTTTACAAATCAAATTTAACATTTAACACTTCAAAATTAACTTTTATTAAGTAGTTAAAACAAATAGTTTTTTCGTTATTACTATTTTCCTGCATAGAACTTTTTTTAATAGTCATGTGGGTAAGGATTTGATATGGAATGACCGATCCATGATGAAAGGAAATTATCTGAATTTATTGCAGTTCAAAATCCAGGCCATCTAGCTTGAAACCGCAGTTACAGGGTTAAGCTTATCAAAAACCGCCACATAGACCATTATTTGGGGGAAGTGTGTAAAGGCAATGGATTGATCGGGAATTCTCTGTTCACAGCGAACTTTTTAATTCTATTTAAGATTTTTCATTTCTTTTAAATTAAAAATGAAGGATCCGATGTTGAAAGCGAAAGCCTGATTTAAAAAGGTTAAGAGCAAAATTTTTTTAATAGGACTTTATTTTATTAATTTATTTTAAAAACTTATTCTTAAAAAACAAAGTCATTTTATTGCTGTATGAACCCTAAATATCTATGTAAGCGATAACTCATACTTTTTAGATATTTAATATTTTTATGATCGGAGTTGAATTTTAAGCCATAATTATTATCACTTAAGATCTATCATTTCTTTCTGGTTAACAAAACATGCTATGAAAGAAACTCTAAAAGACAAAAATATAAATTATTCACAGTATAGTTTTACATATTTCTTGTTTAAATTAAAAATCACTGGTTCTTTAACTATACAAATTGAGAATACCAGCTTCAAGAGAGCATAATTCTATACATACTCATTCTCTTTAGTTGGGAGCAATTTATTATTCCTTTTCATTGCTTTTTCATAAATTTATCGCTATCATGCTTCTCTTCTGACTCTTCAAGTGCCTAAGTCTTCCAGTTGTTTACATTCCAGTCGAAGTAAATGTCTGACTAAAAAGACGGACAAAAAACGAATTTTTATTGGCCAACGAATGATCAGCTTGGAGCGAACTCCTTGCCAATACAAATACCAACAAAACCGCAACTATAACGGCTTGGCTGGAAAAAACCCGCTAGTGAAGAGAATAGTTTGTTGGAAAAGAGATAAAACTTTAAGAGAAAAATCGGTACCTAAGAGACCAAATCAGCTCGCACAATATCATGGTAGAAGAAATAAGGTAGACTAGCGGCTGAGAGCCAAGAGTCAGAATTGTCAAAAAAACACTAAACTACGAACAACAGCAAGAATAAGCATAAAAATAATGGTACTGATTTTGACATTTCCGAGAGAGGAGTTTTCGTTGCGAGACTACCTTGCTTATTCGGTTCCATGCCATGAACAATATTTAGAGTTCTCAGTTTCTCAAACTCTTTGTAGAGTTGGAAAACCTGCTACTTGGAATGTTGTTGTTGTTGTTGTTGTTATTAAGGCTGCTCGGTAGTGCTTTTTTTATTTGTTGCTATTTTAGCGGCTCTTAACTGTGGTTTTTGCTCATTGTTGCTGTTGTTGGTTGCGGCTTGCACTGTATTACTCGGTCAGTCGGTCTTTGTGAGGTTGTTGCTATTTGCCAGTTTTTTGCGGCATGTGGCTGTTGTTGTGGTTGTTGTTTTTATTTATTTATTTTTTTTTTTCATAGTTGTCTTCTTTGTGGATCTTAGTATTCCAATGCAACTTTTTATGATTTTCTGTTGTTTTTTGTGTTGTTGTTGGTGCTGCACATTCAGCACTTGGCACTCCGTGCACACGACCGGCAATCGCAATGTTGTCGTTGGGGCTGTTGTTGTTTTTGTTGTTACTGTTGCAGTTGCATTGGAAATGCAGCTACTTGGATGCCGTTTTGTTTAGCGTTGGCGCATGCGCAGTACTCGCTAGCGGATCCTCGTGCAGTTTCCAAACGGCTTTCTTGCGGGATTGTTTGCTTTTTGCTCTGTTGTTACGTGGATTTTCCCCAGAGTATTTTTCGCGTTTTAAGAAAAATTAGACCGCGACGTTTATGCAGTGAATTTTCGTCGGATTATTTTTGCTATATGCACATTTTTGCGTCGGTATTTATCATGTGTAAACTTTATTTTAAAATATTTTCGAAAAACTGTTTTTAGGCTTGAATGTTTTAGCAGAGCCTCTTTCAAGTTTATTGAAAGTTTTACGAATTTTTTGATACTGAAATCAAAGAGATAGAATAAATTTTTGAAACATGCCAGAATTTGGTTATTTTGTTAGAACTGAACGCGGAAGTTAATTAAACAGTTTAAAAAATCACATAGTGTTGAAAAAATATACAAGTGAAAGTGTCTAGCCAAAAGTACCTCCTGTTGAGTTGAGCCAGTAATTCCATCCTTACCAAAAACCGAATTTTTTAACGTGGAACCGTTTCATTCCTTTAAATATAACTTCAAACAAAGAAATTATTGAAAAATAAATATCTCCGTTTCGTTTGCCTTCTTTTATTTAACTACTGATGTAAGTAAAACAAAAGACTTAAGAAACAAACTTTGTGCTGAGAAATGGATTCACAGAAGAAGAATTAAGATTAAACTTAGAGATTAGATTAAAATTGAAGTTTCTATAAAAATAATTTAAAACAAAAGAGAGTGCTGAAGAGCTCTGTGCTCTTTAAAATTTGTTAAAAGTTTTTAATGAATTATTCAGTAACAGAAGTGCACTCTATAAAAATTTTCACTCCATCCTGCGAAATTAAATAAAGGACGCAGCCCAGAATAACAGATTTTCCAATATTGTCATGCCGCAGAAAGCTGTTTGAACTTTTAACTGTTGTTATCAATTAGCTGCTCTTATCTTAATTTGCCGGGTGAGTTAATTTATTTCATTTTCATCGCTGCCAAATTGTATAAAAGATGAATTCAAATTATTATATTTTTTTCTAGACAGATGAGGTTATTTTACCCTCACATTGTCTGTATACAAAACATTTGCTTAATTTGGGTTTGAGCGCACAAATGTAGAAGTAATAAAACCGGTTCAATCAATTTCACAGCATCGCTTAAAGACGCACTTTAAAAATCCATGCAATTATTTCCATATTATGTTGTCTTTCCTTTACCCAAATACTGCATTAATGACGACGGCAGAAACTACTAAACTATGCAATACTTACAATGCGAGCACTGTTGTTTCTCAGTTGATTCAAGTACTGGAATAAATGGCACGAGCTGACATAAAAAGTTGTACATTTTCCGCTTTGAGCATTTATTTAATTACTCTCTGTTATTAACTCTTTTTTGTCTCCGATAAAATAATTTAACACAAACAGCCGCAACATAGATGCCCCTTAGCTTATGAGCCCTTTCACACTCACACAGGCAGGGTGTGGATGATGAAAGAAAATTGTTTTTCATACGAATTCGATTACGAAACAGGTACAACAGGTACATGCGTGCTAAGGAATGAGAACTTTTTATTTATTTCATAGCAGGTTACATGTGATCATAAAAAAGTAAAAATAATATTTTATCAAATAATTACATTTAATTGTATATCATGCGAAGTGTTGTTGAATAAGTTGCGGTGAGCAATAGTAATTTTCTTAGCAACACTTTGATTTTTCACTATAAATCCATTAAAAGTGCGCGTTTTAATTAAGCAATAAATAATTAATAATAAATAAATTAACATTTTAGTTAAGCAAAAAGTTGAATAATTTCGAGAAGCAGAAGAAATGTTGTTGTAATCGGAGTCACGAGATCATTTATTGCTGCATTGCAGCCAGGTTTGTGGCAACAACATTTTTTTGTTTTTTCTATATTGGTATAATGAGTTGGCAATTTAATTGCTGCCGATATTGTTGTTATGCCGTTATAATCGTTGTTGTTGTTGTTGTTGTTGTTGTTTTTGTTGTTGCTATTGTTGATCGACTGCACTGCAAGCAATTGCGGCATTTCACACACCGTTGATTACTGCTGCCGCACTCAGCAATAATTGTTTTCAAATGGGCTGTAGCAAAAACAACAACGACAACAACAACAGATTCTACCACAGCAGCAAACCACAATTGTTTAAAGATATAAGAAATTAAATAAATAATTATGGAGCAACATTTTTCAACAATAAGAACAACAACAAAAACAACAACTAGAGGAGCAACAATGAGGAGAAGCTTCAGCAGCAGACGAATTACTTGTAATCATAAATTCTTTCGTTGAAATGCATTTTATTGTTATTGATGAATCAGCATTTTTTTTTTTTTCTGATATTATTGTTGTTGCTGCTCTAATGCCTATGCTTTAAAATGCATTAATTAAATTTTTTTTCTATGAGAATCTTTTTTCACTCACTGTTTTTAATGAACAAACAAACTTCACGTTGCATTTTTGCTGTTGTCGTTGTTGTCGACGTTTATGCGTCATTATTGCTGACAGCTTGTAATGTGACTTTTTGCCCTTTTTGGTAATAAATAAGTTGTTGTTGTTGTTGCTGTTGAGTTTTTGTGCCGTTTTTGAAGCGAATTAACGCACTGAATTTTTATTAAGGAAAAAAACGTGTTACGGTGACTTTTGATTTTATTCTGTTGTTGCACTTTATACGTTTTCTTTTTTTTTTTTTTGTTCTTTTTACTTGATGACATTTTAATAGATAATATTTGATTTGATTTAATTTCTATTTGGTTCATGCTTTTGATGTCATCACCAAATCAAGAATTATATTAATTAACAATTGCATGAACTTTAAAGATGAAGCCAAATATATTAGATGCATTCACGATGTGGTGTATTTAAAATTTTAAACTAAAATGTACGAAACAAAAGACGGAAAGAAATTCGAGCCTAAAATTCAAGAAATGAATTTTGCCTAAAATATTTTCAAATATTTTGCCTAAAGAACTTTTGAATTAAAAATAAAGAATTTTGCTGTATCATCAGTGGGATTTGATGTAATAGCGTGATAATAAGGACATAAAGAAAGCCCTTATTGTTGCCTTTGTTCCCAAACTTGTCCTCGTCCTTATCCTTATTCTTATGTTTGTCCTAGTAATTTTCCCTCTTCTTTTCCAAGTGTTCGTTTCCAAGTGTTTGTTTCATGTCCAAATTACTAACCTTATCCCTGTTGGCATTCCTTTCTAATCCTTGTCACACTTCTTTACCCAAGCTCTGTCCTAACTCTTGCCCTTACTGTGTCCAAATCCTAGTACCATTTCTTGTCCTTATCCTTTCACAATTTTGTTGTAAATTTTGTTTTAGGTCTGTCTTAATCTCTGTCCTAACAAAATAAAAATAAACTGACCATTTCAGCCCTTGAAAGGACTTTGACCGAACTTCTTAATATGATCAAATTGTGTTGTGCGTGTTATTAAATGTTTGTACACTATTGATCGAGAACTGGACCTACTAGTTTTATGCCGACTTCGAACGGCTTATATGCATGTTCTCAAGAAGCTTTACATGGCAATATTAACACTCTGCGGTTTACCATTGTCTGCAGAGAGGCGACGACTGAACAGAAAATTTAATTCAATTAAAAAACTTTCTGTGTCAGATGGAATTGAACTAGGGTTCTCTGACGGCCGCCACAGTGGTAGTCTCTGTTCTAATCCTTGTCCCAATTATTCCGATAGTCCTTTTCCCCAATCCTAAGCTCTGTTCTTTATCCAAATCTTTGTCTTACCCCTAATCCTGGTTATTATCTTTGTCCAAATCCTTGATTCAATCTTTTTCTAGTCCTTGAAAAACCCTTTAATATTTTTTTTTCCATTTACTTTTGCATCCGGTGCATTCAGATGCCTTTAATTAATAATTTTTTTTTTTTTTTTTTATTATGTGACCGAAAACCTAAACTTTACTGACATTACATAAAATTTAGCGTAGCACCAATAGCACTGTGCGACAGTCCAAAATACCTGGGAGGTAAGGCTATTTTTCTTGTAGGTCTTGTCGAGTTAAAGAATTTTCTATACTTGAAATTTGCCGGACACCCCCAAAATCTGGACTTACGATAAAAAAAACCGATTTTGCCTACCTTTGCCCACTTATTGGCTTATAACTTACCTGATTGCCAACCGATTTTAAAAATTTAACTGTATCCTAAAAGACGATACTTGAGCCTTTTTAACGATATATATACTGTTTGGGACAACTTGAGAAATCTGTGTGTATTTATTCTGCAAATACAACGTTTTTTCAATTATTTTGACTTTTTTCAACTTTCACGATTTTTCTATACACTAAATTATATTGAGATCACACTAGTCCTGTACGGATTCATAGAAAACATTTATTAGGAACTTTAACGCAATTTAGTTATTAAAAATTGGTCAGTAATTGACAAAGTTATTCAATTTTTCATGAAAAGAGATTTTTTTTCAAAAATACATTTTCGGTATGACAACTCAAAAACGTTTGCTTGATCTTTTTTTTTTTAAGTCGGCATCACTAGTTTCGCGTTATAATGACCAGCAATACTCCGATATCATTTTTATTTTATATTTTCCTTCTATTGTTGCCATTTCTTGGTGAAAATGTTCTCCTTGCTCATCGCTGAACTGGCCTAAGTTCTCTGGGAAGAAGTCCAAATGCGAATGGAGAAAATGAATTTTAATAGACATGTTACATCCCATTGCACCATATGCACATACAAATTCATTCACAATTGCGACATAGTCGTTGCTTCTATGGTTTCCGATTAATTAGTGCACAGCGAAACAAAACTCTTCCACGTCTTTGTTCCACGAAATTTAACTTCAATAAATGGAACCATTGCTGCATTTGTTGTTATGTTTTTGATCTTATAGCAGCTTTCTCCGCGGACGTCATGAATTTTTTGTTTCTTTTTGACATGAGGGCTATGCCCTAACCCTTACTGGCGTAAAATATATTTTACCGTAGCACATATATATCGCACGTTATAATTCCATGTAACGAATTTGAAGTTTCGTTGCTTAACATTATGTCTTTATTTTTATTTATTTATTATTTATTTAACTTAATATAATTTGAGCGCTTACAAGAATAAACTTATAGTTAAGCGCCGATAACATATTTGGCGATAAAATCAACTGAATGTCAGATGTTAAACATAATTTTATATAAAAAATTAAAAATTAAAATTACAAATTTGAATTTAAAAAAACCATTAACAATTTGGTAAAATTGAAACAAAGATATTAATTTGAATTTATGAAAAATATTAATAAAGGAAAAAGAAAAAAAAAAAAATTTATTTATTTCTTTATTTATATTATTTTTTTTTTTTTTTATCATAAACTTTTGTACTAACACCTAACTCATTGAGAGACAATATCATACAACAAAATTTAATAGTTGAGGATTGAATGATAACTAAACTTAAAAGAAACTTGTAATTCATTTGATGTCTTTTTAAAAAAATGTTTTTAAATTTTAAAATAAAATTTGAAGTGTGCTCGCTGCCAAAACTTATGTTTACTTTTGACTTACCTTTAGGTACCTTTCTTTAAAAATTGCCTGCACAACATGCATTGATCCGGAAAACATTTCCAAAGTTAATCAGTGCCATATTATAACAGGGTCAATCAAAGTCATCAGAGCGATAACCTTTGAAAACAATTAAAATAATGTTCACACATACATAACACATACGCTTAGTCATCCAATTAAAGATTTTCATTAGGTCTTGGAAGGGTATAAATTTTATTGAAACTCAATCTCATCACTCATTAGCTACGCTTAACGCAATTTATAGTATTTTTTTTTTTTTTTTTTTTGTCTAATAGTTTCATTAATAATAACAAAATTAACAACAAATTTGGCCTATTCTCACGATAACGCATAATTGAAAAATAAAAATGGAACAATCTTAAATGTTCGATAATTTAAATTTTCCACATCATTATCAAGAAATTAATTTGTTTCGCTTAGGCCTATTTAAGCCCTAAAATTCCGCAATATAATTAATTATAGTAGCAACAAATTAGCAAATTAAAATGTTAACCGCAAATAAAAGCATACAAAGCGTACAAAACGCCCGTAAAGCAATTCAAATTAAAAATTTAACGAAATTACGTTTGAAGTTAGTTTTATAGAAATAGCCTTGGCGCTTATACATTCAAAGATTGTATTGATGTAGTATTGAATGCAACAATAGTTTTGTTTAAAGATTTTTGGCTAGAATGAAAATATTTTTAGATTATGTGTAAATTGTTGGCTAACTGGAGGGCTCTGCAACTGAATACTTGAAGCAAAGTTTGTTTCGTTAAAACCTATTCTATATGACTTCAATCCCACACCACACAGCGAATTGTTAATAATCTAAATTCAGTGATTATTTAATTGTTCCCATCTAGAATAAAATTGACTTAACTACATATCGGTGATTCCATGTCAGAACACACACGTCTGGGTCATCACTATTTTTGAAATTTTTTAAACTCTCTGGGTTGATAGTTCTCCTGAAACGTATTATATCTACATATTTTTTTTGACGTAGAATACGTCATTCTCGGAGGTAAGTAGGGTGGTTGATAGTGATCAGGTGTCGGTATTTAGGTCACAATTTGCGCCTTTGGTGTGTCTAAAGTACTGATCGTACAATGTTGATGTTAGCACTTGTAGGTCTGCTTGATCCTCACTGGGAGAAAAATTCATGTTTGAACTCTCTAACTTATATAAATTTTACACAATTACATGAAATATAAAGTTAACATTTGATGGTTTTGTTTGCTTAAGTTTGCTACCTATTTATCGACAGTTTCCGGTTTTATCGACAAAACCATAAAATTTGTATGGGAGCCCCCCAAAGGAGTGGTCGGAGGGAATAGGTGTCGAAGGCAAAAATGTTCCTTTTGCAAAAGTAATGGGGGTCGGTGATACATATTAACCCTCTGCGGCACTCTCTTAAAGGTCATATGCTCAGGTGTATGGAATAAATAAACAAAAACCAAAAAATTTCTATCGGAGCCCCTCTAAGGAGTGGTCGGAGAGAATAGGTGTCAAGGGCAAAAATGTTCCTTTTGCAAAAAAAATGGGGGTCAGTGATACATATTAACCCTTTCTGGCACTCTTTTAAAGGTCATATGCTCAGGTGTATGGAATAAATATACAAAACCATAAAATTTGTATGGGAGCCCCCCTAAGGAGTGGTCGGAGAGAATAGGTGTCAAAGGCAAAAATGTTCCGTTTGCAAAAGTAATGGGGGTCATACATATCAAACCTCTCCGGCACTCTTTTAAGGGTCGTGTGCTCAGGTGTATGGAATAAACATTTTGCTTAATATTTTTTAAAAAAGATATCATCAAAAGCGAATTGAATAATTCTACGTCTTGTGTTACGACATAGTCGAAACTACTGTATCTTTTTTAATTTCATTTCTTTTTAAAAGATATACACTGTAAAAAATTTCAAAAAATATCCAAAAATACAATTAGTGGATATATTCAAACAGCTGTAACTTCGAACCGTAAGTCGTACAGAAAAAAATCTTAAATATAATTTTAAGACCTTGAATGATACTCTCTTGTGGTGTACTTTTTTCGATTCTTTTTACGGAATTTTTTTTTATATTTTTTTAGCCTGAAATTTTGCTTCACATTTTTCATAGTGATTGCAGTAAATTTTTCACCTTTTGAACATAGTGTCGTTATAATACATCAATTTTTAAGGCTTACATAAAATTTTAGCTTGGACTCCAACGATTGCTATTTTTAACGAATTTTTCGAAATTTTTAACGATTTCTTGCTTTTTACCGAAATTAAGGCGAGTTAAAATGGGCGATTTACAGAATTATTACTTACACTAACTGTATTATGTCAACTTTTGTTTTTATAAAATATAAAAGATTATAAAGTTCTTTATAAGCACCAAGTACAAAGTCCCTACGCATGATGTTTACTTAAATAAAAATTCCTCGAAATTTGTCTCACTAACTAAATCGGATGGTTCTTTAAGAAGGCAGAAGTGAAGAATTCTCTCATATATTCTCTTATACTTTAATGAAATATGGAAAGAGTAGAGGTCATAATTAAAGATATAAAATAAAACTATTGTCTACCACATCTTCTTAGCTTAAGTTTATTCAAAAGGTTAAGAGTAAATTTTGGGATACTTTGCAAATTCTTTTTTTTTACAAATTTGGGTTTAAAGTGGAAAATCGTTTAAAATACTCAAAATAATCTATAAAAATTATGTTTTACACTGTACAGGCTAAAAAGAAATAGGTTTTTTTTAAATATCTAGAGCAAAAATTACATAACTTAAGGATTTTCTTTGGTCAGAAATTTTAAAAACATTTTTGTAACATTAACATTTGCAGAAGATTTTTTCTCTTTTATTATTTTTTTTTTTATCTATATTAAAAAAACTCATTTTCTGTTTGTTTGACCCGAATACAAATCTAAATGGCTGGACGGATTTCGCTAAAGTTCGCAACACATTTTACTTCTATCCTAGATTAGGATTCTTAGTATTTACCACGCCTTTTCTGTCCCTTTAGAAATAACCAAATTTACTCACTAACGTACTTTTTTAGCCAAAATATTCATTTATTTAACTTACAAATAATTCTGTTATTTTGACACCAAAAACCTTCAAATATCTTCAAAATTATACAAATTCTTAGACCAACGTCGTTTTCTAATAACATCGTTTCCTTAGAATAACAAACAACTATCAGAATTTGGTTTTATTTTCATTTATTCAAATAACTCCATTGTTTGTTAATGTATTTCATTAAATTTGTTTTTTTTTTCTTTTTTGAAGCGAAGTTTTTTACTCCTCGTTCTGCAATTTGCTGGAGTGAAATCTGAAAAAACGATACTTTTTCCGACACCGTTTTTCTTAGAATTGATTGTTCTTTGCTTATCTATTGCAACAAGAAAATGTTAAATTAAAAATAATTTCTTGCCTGCTGCAGGAGTTGAACTCATTACCGTCGACTGATAGTTTAACGCACTAACCATCAAAACAAAAGCCCTCTCTAGTGCATATCGCTGATTCAATATTAAGTATCAACTAAAACTATGTTGTAAGAGATCAAAATAATCTACAGGATTGTGAATTGGCTATATATCCTTCAACTCCTACAATAACCATTAGCCAATACACAGTAACCACTACAGATTGTGTATTGGCTATACAAACAAAAGTACTAAAAAACAAAAATGTTGCTTCTACTTACTACTAGATGTCGTTATGCTTAGAACTAAAAAAAAATAAATGAAATATAGTAAAACTATGATGAACTATGACTATATAATGAGTCTTGGTGTGAAGATTAACGTGTGTTTTTTTAGTTTACTTTGTTATTTTAAAGTTTTAAATTGAGAAATTATTTTTATCGAAAAAAGCCCTCAAATTAACGATTCTATGAAAGTGAAGCACATGTGTTTTTTTTTTTAAAAAATCAATTTAATAAAAACCGTTTGAAAAGTACTGTTGGCTTAGCGTATAGGTTTTTAATGTTTGCTTCAAAAAAGTTCCAAAATGCATATTCAAAAAATAACAGAAAAGTATTTAAAATAAAAAAACTCAAAATTACATTTTTCACATGATATAGCGGTTAATAGCAAAAGTGGTTCGAGTTTTACGACCCCCTCTGATTTTTTTATTTCACAGAGAAGAATTTTTAATTCTTTTAAGCTAAAGAAAGAACAATTTAGCTGCAAGAATAATTTATAAGAAAAATTTATAAAAATATCTCTTTCCGATCAAAAGTTATCCCTATAAATCTATTTTCTCGGCGCCTCAGCATCGCTTTAATTTCAACCGATAGAAAAGCATGGACCTTTAATATGCATTTAAAAAATATTTAATAATCACTTTAGTGTAGCTTATTTTTCATAATTTAGATTTTTAAAAATATTAAAACAAAGACTGAACATAAAAATTTTACATTATTTCCACGGAGTAATACCGGGTATATCAGCTAATAAGTAGTATATATAAATATGTAGGTATATTTGTTGATCTCTTAAAAGTCTGACAAGTTATTATGCAAAATAACAAATATACCCATTTATGATGATTTATCTTCTTACAAAACGAATACTTTAAAAGTTTTTGACCATTTCGAAACCTGTTAACCCTCAAATTGCTTGCATTGCTTAAGATTAGAATCTTTCGCAATTATTTTTGACTGCAATGTTTAACTCTTAGCATATATGTCCAGATGATATTTCAACCCATATGTGAGACGAAATAAAACAACACTTTTATTTTCAATTTGAATAAATATTTGGCTTCTTTGTCATAGAAATATTCCACGGAAGCAGGTAACACAGCATCACTAACCCATTTATATCTCGCTAATTGATTTTATTGAATAAATAAATTTATGTCATCCCAATACCCAAAATTACCAAACCAAACAAAACCATACAAGTTGATAATATTAATGACATTAATTAATACATATATTTCTTTTCCTCCTATCATCGTATATCAATGTTTCCCCAACTCAAACTTTGATGATTTAAGCACGAATTAATTAGAAACACACAATCCGATTACTAATAAGCACGTGCTATAAATAAATTTATGACCATAATACTTCCTGCCAAAAAATCATAACTTGATTTTTATGCAGTCCATTTAAATTAATCAATAGCAGCTTTCTGAATAAAAGCTAGTTAGGAATTTGATGGAAATTTTGGCAAAAAATGCAGCGAATATTGGTTTCAATCATTCAATCTTTTAATGATTGAATAGCTCGAATATTGTGTGTTTACAATCCGTTACAGAAGCTTAACCCATTTCTTGTCATCTATATTGTTTGGCTATAAAATTAAAACATGACATGTACTTATTTTCAACACCTTTCATATTTCTTTAATTCTTCTATTGAAAAGACAACAATTAGTGTTGATGGGTTAATTGGCCACAATAAAGTCATAACAAAAGAAAAATAGCAAGCTCTTGAATTAAACTATTTTATGTTGAAATAAATGTAAAATAGAACGCTGTTAAGAATTAATAGGATTCAAATTAATACAAAATACAACGGGCTGACTTTTAACGGTTAGTTTTAACAAATTAAGTTTTAAAGAAAATATTCATCAGAATCGACTTAAATATTCATTCATTTCTACTTATTCTCTTTACAAGTTCGTGTCTTAAGTTTTTTGTTTGGCTTTGTATTGTAGTCACACTTACGAGAACGAGATAACATAACAATAGAGCATTGAATTTGAGTGAATAGAGAGTAGCTGTTTATAGCTGGTCACCTCAAAAACTTAACTTAAAAAAATTATTATAAGATTAAATCAGTAAAAAAATAAGAAAAATTCTTCTTAATCAAATCCAAACACAAAACAAAATCAGTGTCACGAATCTCTATACTATGGAGTGACCACTTAAATCACCAAGTATTTATCAAGCTTATCGTTTGAGTAGGAGTTGCAATTACTACTGAAATATCTCCAAATATTCCAAACACTTCGTAAGCAAGTAGCCAGTAGATTATTGTAGATTATTGGGTGTATGTGGGACAGCAAAAAATGGCTTGACTTGTTTAAAGCTTATCACTTATAAGATCTGGAGCACTGATAAAATATTTGTGTTCTATCGAAGGCATATTTAATTGGGTCGAAATATATATATATATATTTCTTTTTTTTACTTTTTTACAGGGTGGGATATTGAGATATTCATTTTGCAATCTGCTTAAAATTTTATTTATTTTCAAAATTATTTTCGTCTTTTTAATAATTTATATTCCCTTTAATGCCTCTAAAATACTAAAGTGTAACAAGGCCCCTCATAAATCTATCTCTATAACTTGTGATGAAAGCATGTGAAAGAATTTAAACTGTTATAATCTGGTTCAACTCTTGCTTGTTACCATTTTTATTAATTCCGTGTGTCTCTATCATCACTTTAATTTGAATTTAACGCCTTTTGTTGCTGTGACTGGCAAATAACACCACACAGAACAATGTATGTCCAGCATAAAGTAATAAACGAACCAATAATAAAATTCAACTCAATGAGCATTAAATACTCATCAACTCTTCAAATACATTTTAACAGCAATAAAACCATTTAAGCTGCTGCTTATGGATCTATTTTAAGTTCGAATTTACACCCTACAAAAACAAATTAAAAATTATCCGTTTCGATGCTGAACATGTAGATTTTATATGATGAACCATAGCTTATTTAAAACATACTCGGAAAGGTCACTTGAGGTTCGAAAAGTATTCTTAAGTTTCCATTAAGACTTAAAGTCTCTTAGTTATACCATTTACTATTTTCATCCATACATGGAAAGTTGATAAGTCTTTGAATGAAATGTATTTTTTCAGCAAATAATCGTTTTATTTTTTAACATAGTCTCCTTTTAGATAAAATCTTTCAAATAATAACTTGTTTCAGCGATAACCTATTCATTCAACTCATCGCGAGTCATTTTATTCAGGTTTGGAAATAGAAAATAGTCGCAGGGGGTTAAATCTGGAGAATATGGTGGGCGAAGTAGTAGTTTGTAACCCAATTTATAGATTTATGCCAAGGTGATTACAGACGTGTGCGCGGGTGCGTTGTCATGGTGGAAGAACATTTTCCAAATACAGTAATTTTTGCTTCAAATCAATGTTAAATCTGTCCAACATCCAACATCGTGGTTTTTATCGACGATTTCTGGCTGACGACCTCTTTTGGGCGACCTGAACGTCCAGCGTCCCTTGTGCTGATATGACAACAACGGAATTCAGTAAACCATTGAAATTGATGTTGCAGAGTCCGCATAGTATTTATCAAGCATTTCCTTGGTTTTGGTGATGGTTTTTTTACGCAAAACATAATGCTTGATGAGTACACGAAATTCACTTTTTCCATTTTTGTCAAAATTCACAAGGTTGTCTGCTTTCGATTGATGGCAAAAAGAAGCTGTGGTAAATAACGCATAGTAGTAGACAGAACCATTTTTTTTTACCAAAATATTAAACAGTTATTAAACATTTAAACATTATTTTACAAAATATTTTATATTTTCTTTAAGCCCTAAGTCTCAAGAATACGCGGTGAGAATTTCAAGTCGATATCTCAAAAAATAACAAAGTTATAGCCTAATCACCTTTAAGAGCGTGAACCGCCTTTAAGAGCGTGCAGTGCTGGTCCTTATGTTAAAACGCGTTTTTCTCGAAACCATGTTTACAAAATCAATATTTTCAAAATCGGCTATGACAAGTACGAGTTTTAAGTATCTAGTTTAATATTATTTTTCATTTTTTTGTTACAGTTGAATTTAGGAGGAGAAATCTTGGTCACCGAATTTTCAGAGCGTTCTACAAAAAATGCTGTATCTACGATAATATTAAATTTTTTTTAATAAAAAAATACTTAACATACTCTTGAATGTTTATATTTTAAGGTATAAAAACCCTCATTTAAAAATATTCCTTAGGTTTCCTTAAAAAAATGCACAAACATGGCCTTTATTTTTCAGCCTCTGGGTATATAGTCCCACTTAAAGGTTACTATGCGAAAAACTCACTACTTTTAAATTAACTTAAGTATTTATGCGTGGTGAGTGATTATTGTAAATATGGTTTTTACTGAATTTATATGAAAAATATTAGTGGTTGAAAGATTATTTTTGTCAGCTCGGAGTGTAGGGAGCAGCCATACTATAAGAACACTTGCTTCATAGTCTTCTGATTATCAATCTTTTCGGCTTAATTCTACTTCAATGCATATCAATACCAGTTATTTTTTAATTTCTTTGTTCTTTGAATGGTTGTCGAATCATTTGTGAACAATAAAAATCACCGTAAATAGACCGTAATAGACAGAATAGAAAAGTATCCAATAGCTTACCGTTAAAAGTTCAGGGACAGCAATTAAAACCCAAATTATTTCTTCATAATCGATCTTAATGTGAATGCGTGAGTTAATACAATAAAATTCGTTCCCACCATATAATGTGACTGTGAACTCTTAAATTTTCATTAAAATGAGATAAACTTTTATGTAAAAGAACTAAGCCAATCAAATGGCCTACTTATCGTTGACATCAACAGTTAGATTTATGTCACACGGTATACTATTTCAAAGCTCATTTTATTACTCTCTAAAATAAACTGGCAGGCTTTGTGAAGAGTTGATGTTTTTATTAGTTCCGAACAGAAAAGCTACCATTTAAGCACATTAAAATATGAAAGAAGACAAAAATGCAAAATGCTTGCAAAATGCATTTGCGAATGATTTCATTGATATTCAGCCGACTCCAAAGGGTTCTTAGCATTACTTTAAAAAACAAATATGTGCTTAAGTACGTTTATTGCAATTAGATCAATTTAATTATGATAAGAAAGGATTCTGTAAGTTCAGTTTCGTTCTAAGAAGTATATAATGGAACTATTTTAATTAACATACAATACATATTTTCATTTATTTATTTATTAATTTATTTATTCTATGAAACAAATATTTCTTACAGACAGTTATATAAATATAAGAAAAGATAAATACAAAAATTTACAAAAAAGTATTTAATACATTTTTCATCTGATTTTTAGAAATGGAGAAATCCAGATTAAGATTAGAGTTTACAACATCAAATAAATTAATAATTCTAGAAATAGGCGCATTGGATGCATAATTAGTGCGACACATGTCCAAATAGAATGGACAAAAGTTTCTAAGTACTCTGGTAGGAATATTAAAATTAATCATAGATAACAGTTCAGGACTATCAACAATACCGGTTATGATATCATGTACAAAAAGCAGAAATAAAATATTTCTCCTAATCTCTAACGACTTAAGACCAATTAATTGGCAACGGACACTATATGTAGGAATAGAATCTTCAAAGTTAAGGGACCGCAGAGCAAACCAGGTAAATGATTTTTGTATGCTTTCAGGTCAAGCTTATCTGACTCATAAAATGGGTTCCAAACGACAGACGCATACTCAAGTCTCGAGCAGACTAGACTTGTAAATAAGACTTTAAATGTATAAGGGTCACAAAAACACAAAAGCTAGCATTGCGTACGCCTTTGGTACAATGTAATCCAAATGCGGAACAAAAGTGAGTTTGACATCAAAGAATAAACCAAGGTCTTTAAACTGCTCCAAATGTAATAAATTAGTACCATCAATACAATAAGATGATTGAGTGGGATTTTAAATACATATTTTAATGTTTATTTCTCCATTTTTGCAGCTTAATATACACATAAAATAAATGTTTTAATAGTCCTTTCCAATTGAACACTTTGGTGTTATGCTTTTTGTTTCTATTTCAAAGTATAAACTCAAAAAGACGTCTTCATGATTTATTTATTCAATCCGTTTACGAGCTATTGAGTTATTAAGTAAAATATTGAATTGAAAAAGTAAAATTAAAAAATCTTTTATATCATAGAATTTTGCTTCCTGCATGAGCAGTTTTGAATATTTTTGAATATGCCGCGGGGTCTATATCTAAGGTAAACACGTGGGTTAAGTAATTTTTATTCACATACATAGTTATTCCAGCCGAGGCATTTCATTTTTCATTAAAATTGGTTTTATAAATTAACTTTAATTTTTTCCCATAAACATTTTAATTTGGTTAAATTTTGAAAAATTTCTAATAGCAAATTGAAAGTACCTGCCATTAAGAATAAGATATGTCATGGATTAGGAGTATGGAAATAGTTATGTCTCCTATTTCTATAGGCACATTGTAACTTAAAATACTGTATCTCGAAAACATAGATCCACCTAAACTCATGAGAAATTCAATGCCTTGACTGGAAAGGTCAAGAAAGATAAATAGTTCTTAGCCTAACTTTATCAAAAACGTCTTGAGCCATATATATATATAATTTTTTTTTTACGTACCCTCCAGTAAAATACCACATGAGTATTGCTTTTTATTAGTGTGTTTTCACAAGTATTTTTATTTTAATGTACAAAGTTATTTAAATAAATATAATAAGGATAATATTAAAGAAATGTGGTGCTTTTTTATTAAAATTAATACTAAATTTAAAACAAGGCGTAAAAAAATATACCTCAGTAGAAATTCCCCACATCAGAAGCTAGTTTCGCAGTCTCAATCAAACTATTAAAATCTCATGAGGACATAGGTATTACGACGTCACTTTCTATGAGAGTTACGACGTCAGTTTCCTAAATTAATTTTTTAAATTAAATTTAAGTAGAATTGTATGTTTTTTTTCTTCTTTTAATACTGAGGTAGCTTGTATCAATTAAATAAACAATTGCACTTCATTTTGCTAATGGCACAGAACATTATATTATTATTAAGATTTTGTAGCAAGTTTAACTTTCAATGTGAACCACTCAAATCGGTCGAAAATAATCAGATATTTTTCGCATCAACACTAACGCAGAGTCACGCATTATTTATCAATGCAACGCATGCAAATATATGCACAACTCAACTATTAGGAGTATTTGTGTGAGTGTTTGTGTTAATGTATGTTTGTGTCTTATTCAGGTACTTAATATGCAATTAAAATAAAGTAAAAACAAAACATGCGAGCCAATTCGAAAACAAAGTTGTCGCCACACATTCTGGCGGAGACGCTTGTAAGATAAAACCGCCAACAACAGCATAAATAATGACAGCAATAATATCAAGCAACATATTAACAACAACAGCAGCATATACATATGTATTTATATTCTAGCAGCACAAACATAGCACGTGATCAAATTAGAATTATTAGCTGATGTTGTTTTATGATTGCATTTTTCAGTCCATTTCGCAGTTGATGTAGTTTAATGTTGACTCAAAACAGGTAATTAAAAATATGTGAGTAAAATGGCAAAACTTTGAATTTAATTCAAAACTGCGTAAAGACAGCAAAAAGCTTTTTTCTGTTTTTTTTTCGTTTTTCGGTTTTGTAAATTTTAACCTTGATCTAGAATTTTTATAATAATAATTGATCTTATAATGTCATAAGAGACAACGCGACATCACGACTTTACGTAAAGTTTTTGTGTGGTTGCTTGTTTGTGCAAAGGCTTCATGCTATTTAGTTTGAACTATTAAATCCATTTAATACATGTTATCTCATATAAGCGCACGTCAGAAAATTGATGGGAACGTAAACAAATTAATAATTTATATGACTCGTTATATTATAAAATTACTTAACTTAATAAATTTTTATTAAACAGCATTTTTGAGTTGCAAAAATGTATAAGTTCTGCCTTCTAGCAAAATAGAGAATTTGGGTTCAAGTTCGTGTCTTAAGTCTTTTGTTTTGCAATACTTCAAAGTCTTCTATGTTAACATAAAAGACAAGAAGCGACAACAGTACAAGTGAGCACATAGTCGACATTATTTTGACATGTTATCTATCTTAAGTATTTGGACTCCTTCAAATAATTTCAAAACTCGTTGAACAAACATCTTTCTAACAAGCAAAAAAATCATATTAGTTAAGCGAACATATGAAACTTTTTCCGTTACATGGCAATTAATTTTCTCTATCATTGCGTCACATACCAAGAGTTTCAAATGAATTCGTTTCCCAGACGAAGTTCATTGCACAAACGCATGCAACTCGCGTTGTTTTAGAGCTGCAGCATATAAAGCAACAGCTACAAAATCTTCTTTATTTGTTTCTTTCTTTTCGGGTTTTCTTACATCCTGCTCAGTAATAAAAATACAATTAAACTCCAATCAGCCACAAAGCAGAAGCGGCAGCAAAAGTAGCGTATATGTGTGAGTGTGTGTGTGTGTGTGTGTGTCCACTTCTTAAGCTGCTAACTAACAGCAGCATGCACACACAAAAGCACACGGATAAAATTCGGTGCCTTTGGAGCTGCTTCGCAATATAGCGGATAAAATTGACATTATCAATTTCAAGCAAAAAAGATGCAAAAACAGAAAATTAAAATAAATAAAAAAAAACAGTTCCGACCGATTGGGGTTTTGTATAAAATGTGTGTTGCGTTAAGTCTTAAATTTCTGCTATTTGCTCATGTGATTAGTGCGACATGGCGATTTCGCGCAAACTATTCAAGATACTTTGCAGCTGTTTGAAGAATTATCTTAATAAATATTAAAATATTACAAAATTATAACTGAAGCTCTTCAAGCCTGATTTGATTTGACTTAAATATTGTTCTTAATATTATGTTTTCCTTAATTTAGTGCACAGCATACGCCTATTAAAAAAGGACCAAAATCAAGGGCCAATTCTTGCAAAAGAGCCTTCAGATCTTACAACGCTAAGCTTTAACTTTCTCAATTCAGGAGTCCATTTTTAGTATAAACAAAATCTAACTTTATATTTACACATCGTGATTATATGTTTGAGCCGGATTTTTTCACTTTTCACTATGCAAATAAGTATTCTTCACTTTTTTTTTTCTCTATTGTGTGTCGTTTCATATCTTTACAAAAAATAAAGAAAAAATATTTTAAAGAAGTATATGAGAAGAGCTCCTAATACGCACTTTCTAAAATAAGCACTGCTTATTAATAATTATTGGCTGTAAAATTGTTGCTTTAAAACTTATTTTGCTTAAAGCCCGGAAATGATTAGCTATGTTTTTCAAAATTGTTCTGTTAATCGAATCCACTTTTGGAAACCTTATGGAACCATGTTTCTTGAAAACGTTTAATTTGTGCTCAAGACATCATTATTCAATTGCTTCAAAATGCTTTCTAAAATATTTCGCTTTCATTGTACGCATCAACCTTATTTCAAACAATCAGGCAAATTTTAAGGTTAATCAACCATAAAGTTAATCGAGCGATTAACTGTTGATTTTCACCTCTATATTGATTATAGTCTAATTATCGCAGCAGTATTCGAGGGAAAAAAACTTCAATCAACTTGCTTATTATTTTACTTTGCAATCATTATTAAAGCACTTTTAACTAATAGCTTTCGTAAAATAAAAATAAAACATCAAATAAGTTATAAAGCTAATGAAAACCTTAAAACTTAATCCAACTCAATTAATGACTATAAAACAAAGAAAAAATAAAACACAATCCCAAAAATAATAGGCACCATTACCTACATTCAATTTGCAGCACAGAACCATGTGTATCAGGTTGACATTTTAGAAACGTGTTGCATTTAAATATCTTCTTTCGTTGCAACTTTTTGCTCTTTATTGCAGCGAGTTTAAAATTTAACATAAAAACCTGGCAGTTTCAAATGCAGTGGCTATTAAGATGGCGATGAAGCGCCCGTTTGTGGATTCCTAAATAAGACTCTTACAGCTTCAACCACAGCAAGGCTTGTAGAGCATCCGCATAGCAAACGACCTAGCGAACGACCGCACAAATACTGGCCGCAACAAGAGCAAAAAGCGACCTTAGGCCGGGGACCGGGAGCAAGAAACCACATTAAATTAAAAAGCAAAAAATAAAAAACAGTCAACTTCATGAATAATTTTTGTCTTGTGCATTTCCACTTTCAACATTGAATCTGGTTTGTACTGAATCTGGTTGAATAACAAATACAAAGAAAAAATATTCCAGTCAGAAGGAAACTCCAGCCACAGGCAAGAGTTAACAACAAACAGAGTTTGATGCAGCCAAGTGAGGCCTACATCTGCGACAGGCTAAAGAAAATCGGTTTTGACGGCCGACAGCGGCTTTGGCGGCATGAACGGTGTCGACGAAGACGATGAAGCTGGGTAATTTCCTTGAATATGACCATGAACAATTTTTTTTTGTTTTATATTGTGCGAACCGTAACGTACTTGAACCAGATTGCTTGAAAAGTGATGTAGGTGGCATTGTGGTGCATCGAAAGTGGAGCACATGTGGAGAAAGGAAATGCAAATTCAAAGGAGAAGCAATGCTGAGCAAAAAGAAATTAGAAGATGATGAAACCAAGGAGACAATATAAGGCATATTGAAGGATATAAGAGTGTGTTAAGCGGCAAATAAAGAGAAATTCTTAATAAAGGAAGAAAAACTGAGCTGTTCAGAAGTATCTACCGTTACTGTTTAGTTACGTGATGGACGAAAATCATTCTGTAAATCGGCATATAAGTCGCTCTTAGGGTGGAAGCTATTGACAAACAATGACTTTCATCTAAGATTCAGTGTTCATCTGTTTATATCTGTGATGAGGCACTTTGACGTTGCAGAAATTGGTTGAAGATAAAAAAATATTTAAATAAAGATTCTTGTAATATCCTTGAGGTATGATATTGTAACAATAGCTAAAATCTGTCGAAAAAAATAAACAACTAAATCAGAAGTAATTCCATTCTACAGAGAGGTATAGTTCTTTTTCAACTGTATTGATGAAACTGGACTTAACTTTTATTCCCACAAATATTTCAAGCTCTTACTCGTATTAATGATGAACAACAATATCTGAATCGCTATGACTTCGACTATTCGATTCTGTGTTAACATAATGTGTGATGTTTTTGAAATAGTCGAGTACATATTAAGTCTGAATTTACTGGAATACATATATTTACTGGAATTGTAAGCCATTGGTAGTATTCCAAATAATTCAGCGTGCTTATCAGTTGTCATTTTGTATAAATTTTTGGATCTCTTTCTCCAACCTAAGGATAAGTGAGCAATTGAAAGATCACTAACTTCAGTCTGAAAATATATAGGTTCTGGTCGAAATGTATGTATGTATGAGTGTGGCACTATACCTTTTTATCAAATTCAGCTCTTATTACTACGAGATCGTATGATCATTTTTACTAAACACCAATAAGTTTTACTTTTAAACTTCTGTTTTTGACGTAGAATACGTCATTCTCGGAGGTAAGTAGGGTGGTTGATAGTGATCAGGTGTCGGTATTTATATCACAATTTGAGGCTTTGGTGTGCCTAAAGTACTGATCGTACAATGTTGATGTTAGCACTTGTTGGTCTGCTTGATCCTCACTGGGAGAAAAATTCATGTTTGAACTCTCTAATTTATATAATATTTACACAATTTCTTAAAATATAAAGCCAACATTTGATGTTTTTGTTTGCTTAAGTTTGCTACCTATTAATCGACATTTTCCGGTTTTATCGACAAAACCATAAAATTTGTATGGGAACCCCCCTAAGGAGGTATCGGAGGGAATAGGTGTCAAAGGCAAAAATGTTCCTTTTGCAAAAATAATGGTAGTCGGTGATACATATTAACCCTTTCCTGCACTCTCTTAAAGGTCATATGCTCAGGTGTATGGAATAAATATACAAAAACCATAAAATTTGTATGGGAGCCCCCCTAAGGAGTGGTCGGAGAGAATAGGTATCAAAGGCAAAAATGTTTCTTTTGCAAAAGTAATGGGTGATACATATTAACCGTCTCCGGCACTCTTTTAAAGGTCATTTGCTCAGGTGTATAGAATAAATATTTTGCTAAATATTTTTTAAAAAAGATGTCATCAAAAGCGAATTGAATAATTCTACGTCTTGTGTTACGACATAGTCGAAACTACTGTAGCTTTTTTTTAAATTTGCACAAGAAAAAATATAACAAAAAAATGTTTATAGACATTTATAAACAAAATTTCTTCTGGATTGTGGATGGAAAAGGTCATACAAATCAGGTCTTTAGGACTTTTGCTCCAGTACACTAAATTTTTACAATTTTAAAATGTTCACTTTTAAACTAGTTAAAAAAGAACAATTTTCAGGCTACTGCGAAAGTAACCAATTTAAAAATGTTCTTAATGCAACTTGTTCAAATGTGAGGAAAAGGAGTGTTTATGGAAACAATTGTCTTTTCCTATGACATCAACCCGCAAAAAGCGTCAGTTCGTTCAATGTTAAAGGGTATTGTAATGGAACTAGTTCTGGTCCTTTTTTGGAACCAGTTCAGAACTATTTCAAATTTAGTCCACTTTTCTGCTGGGTATATACACATATACACATTTGTACCTCAGGACACACAATTCATGTTTGAATTTAGTTGTTGTTCCTAATATTATTTTCAAATTTTCAAATTTGTAACTTAGATCAACATATTATAAATAGCTTACGATGAAAACATAACATCATTACTTTAAATACACTTTGAACTCTCAAAAGAAACATACTCTCAACAACAACAACGACAACAACTACCTTTTCAAATATTCAACACCGTCAGAACACTTGTAACTGATGCCTTTATTAAAGTTAAACGAGTTGATCTCCTATTAAAAATCATACTCTTGAAAATCTACCAATTGAAGTTTATAATTAGAGATTTAATTGTCCAAGTTCAGCTATGTCAACAACTCGTTTGACTCAGAATAAGGAAATTTAGCAAAGAATGTTAAGATTCATATTCGCACCGGGTCTTTTTAGTTATTTCGCACAGGTTTTTGAGCGTTTCTCTATGTATGCGCATCACGTTTTCCACAATTATGTACCAGACACTGCTACCGTGTGGCCTATTCTTTGCCTTGGATTAGTTTGGAATTTCTTTTGGTTACAATTTTTCTTAGTGTTGTTGTTGGTTTCGTTGTTGGTTTTGTTTGTGTGTGATTCTTCACATCATGCCGAGCATTTGCAATTATTTTGTGATCATTAAATTTTCAAGCACGTCGCGCACGTAATCTGTGTGCACTCGTCATCATTTTCACTCCTGATGAAAAGTCATAAAAATCTCTTTGGAGATTTTTTTTTTCTTTTCTACTTTTTTCTCTTCTGTACAATTGTATAAGTTCGTGTAAAAATCTTTGTGACAGAAAGAGCTTTGCGAGTCGGAAGAGCTCGCAAAAAGACACAATTGGTTTTTGGCATAGCGATGAAGAAACTCACTGTTATGTACACAAAACATTCATTGAATCAATAAATACACTGCTGCAGATGCAAATGATGTGGTTTTCCGCACATAAAATTGATTCCAAACTCCGGACATTTCACGAAAATAATGAAATGCTTAAGCGAGTTCGTAGCTTAAGTCTTTTGATTTTGTTGACCTTACTTGCGTATATTCTCAAATTTTTGAAGCAAATGTTATGTTTTTAAACTAAAACAAATTGACTTGATCCTATTAAAATGAAGCAGTTAATTAAATTCCATAAGCTAGAAAGTTTAATTTATTTTGTTAAATATTTAACATCACCTCTACATAATAGAAAACACTCATAATAGAAAACACTATCATTCTATTTAGCTCATGTGTTAAGATAAAATAGCCCGAATATTGTTCCAAATCGTATTTTATGCCTTAAAAACCTCCTCAATGGTAGCTTTCTATAAAGGTCAAGACAAATAAGCAGTAATTTTGTCAGAATAAAATTATTATGAAACTCATGTCATAAGATGAGAATCATTTAAAAACATTTGACTCAAGCTTTGAATGCTTTGATTTCAACAGCTATTTGCCTATGGAATTTTTTTTTTCTATTTTATTGCCTTTTTTTCAAATGAATCAAGCAAATTTGCTACAAATCGACGACCAGCATGCTCACGAGTTTGTCTGACTTTCTGTCTGTTCGTCATAGAGCTGTTTGCAATATTTGTTTGGCATGTCCGCTCTGTCGATGTGCTACAGATTTGAGTTTTATATCGCCTGCATATGTGTGTTGTTGGTGTTTCTTGGTCGTAACTGAGCACCTTAGTGCACCATTTATTATGTGCTTACAATGCAGAGTTTTGTATATAATTTTATTTTACCAACATTTATTGTGAGATCCGGCTTGAAACTATTTTACTGCGGTTGCTGTTGCTGTTGGTGTTGCCGAGCTTTATAAGCAATAAACATTATTACAACGCTCACATTGTTACGATTTTTAGTTGCAACTGTAAAAAAATTATTTAGTTTAATATCATTGAATGCAGTCAAGCGGTGAGTACTGCTTTTGGCTCAGTTGGAAATAAATATTAAATTAAAACCGCCAAAGGGGAAAATCACTTACTAAATATTTATTTTAACTGCTAAGTTTCTTCAAAATATTGCAAGTGATCATAAAACCATTTAATGCGTGGGAATATTTTTATTGTATTTTTTTCAAATTGTGTCCATACGAGTATTAAATGTAGCTATGAAAAGGATTTAATAAAATTAACCAAAACAGAATAGATGAACAAATTCAATACAATAACGCTGTATCTGTTGGTCCAACTTTTCTCTTCCACTCTATCTAAAGAAGCATCCACAGTTGATACAATAAAATTTTAAATCTCTTGCATTTCAAAATATTAGCAAAAATATTTGAAGTAAACATACAGTATCTCCTATTTACTACACACAACATTCCTGCTCAAGAGAAGGTCAGCCGAAGTCCTTCGCATACCTTTCCTCAGTGTTAAATTTTTAAAACTTATAACTCTCTAAACACGTTACTTGCACTTTGCATACCATAAAAAGTTTACAAATTTTTCTTTTTTTTTCTATGTTTATTGCACAAAAAGGCTGAAAAAAGACAAATTTACTTTTATTATCTGATTTTAGAAACACACGTAGATCACAGCTGTGTCTGCAATTTTGTGCCAAAACATTGAACTTCATCGAACCCACTATTTGCTGCAGTCTTTGTGGACAACCGTGAAGCTTTCATTAATTTACACCCTCGCCCAGTTGTCTTAAGTGCAAAGTTGAAGACAGACTTTTCTCTATGCCTGCATATGCATCGACAACAATAACAACTACAACATTATCTCGATCATATTTTTTGTTTTTTTTTTTTTTTTGTATTTTTGCTAACCATTTGAGCTAACGTTGCTGCTGTTAGATATGAGCCAAAACTTACAGTTTTCATAAAAATCATAAAACTTGGGCGAAGTCAAAATGTGTGCAAAAATGTTAAAATCGTGACTTGCCCGCCTGGACTTCAAAGGCCGCTTTTAACAACAAACTTGCATAGACGTTTTTCTCTGATTTTCAGTATTGGCCAATTTTGCTTTATATGGCCACAAAATGTGCTCAACCCAAAATAGTTTATTCTTAGGTTTGATATTATTTTATTAATTTAGTTTTTGCTGATACTCAATTATATGTATGTGAAATTTTTTTTTTTTTTGTTTTCTGTTGAGGAAAAATTAACGTGCTGCAAATAACTGAAATAATTCCTACACCAAGTGGTTGCAGCCGCTTGAGCTGAATATTGAGCCATAAACGCCACACAGAGGCTATGAGATCGAAAATTTGATCATGTCTTTGAGGTCTCAGAGCCTCTGACTATTGAGGTTATGCACTGAGATAAATTGTCAATTCATGAAACGCGCACGGCGGTTACGCACTGTCACTCCTTTTAAGGCTTTGCACTAGGCTTCAAAAAAAGCAGATGCCGTTAAAAAAACACTTAACAGCTCTCAGAAATTCCCATTTAATCACAACAAAATTGTGAACATTTACAGAGATGGCAATTATTTTTATTTTAATTCCATTGCGTGTAATTAAAAGTCACGCATACGCCGTGCTACACGCGCTCTACGCATTCAAAAGGAAACGCCGACGCTGTTCACGTGTAAAGAAATCATTGAATGTAAAAAAAACTGAATTTATTTATCATGGCAAGTTCTTCTACTGAATCAATAACACTAGATGACATATCTTTTCTATCTTCAAGCTGAAAAATTCATCGGGGAGCAGTTTCAACTGACGCTCATATTGGTAACAGGCTTATATCCGTTTGAAATTTTATTGTAATGGCAGTTATCTTGTTATTTCCTTAAAATATGAAAACAATATATTTCTGTTCTTATCTAAAGTTGAACTATGTATATGGATAGGTCTTACATATTTCAAAGGTTACTTCGAAGATTCTTCCTCTGTAGACAAGAAAAGACCAAAGAACAAACTCTCTATGCAACTACAAATAAATCGCTTAAAAATTTTTAATTAAACTTTCTTTTTTATACAAAAAGTACTAAAAAAATTGGTTCAAAATTTATTTCGTTCAAGTTTTATTTACAATTAGCGAAATGAATGTCAATTTCGAATCCAATCAACACTACTTTTATTGATCGAAGTCACACATCATAAATCACACAAGCTCTCAAAATATATCTTCTTCAAAAATCCATTGAATCCGCTCAACGGTGCTTCGTGTCATTTCATACGTTATTTTTATATCGATTATGCAAATAGCTGTCAGTGTCAGTAAAACACACCAATACACGCCCATTCATTTCACTTTGCGTATTAGGCCATATACTTGAAAAACAATAAAATGAAACAAGAAAAACAACAAAGATATTCGTAAATCTAATAAAAATTGGCAGTCCAATAAGCAGCAGAATCGAAGCAATCAAATACGATCTCATTAAAATGTAGACCGTTTGTTGCCAAATGTACTTCATACTCGTTCAAGATTTGATCTGAATTTAGCTGCGAAACTGAATGAATTATAAATGCGTTGTGATGGTTGCCAAATGGGCGATGAAACACAGCCATTCAACTCGATGCTTTATGATTGGAATTGAAATGCTTTTATTCCAAAGAAGTGTGTATGAATCGCTTTGGATAAACGTTTATTGTGTGTGTGTCTGTGTGTGTTTATTTTCGTTAAAATATAACGTGCCCTCTAGGAAATACGACCGGTGTAAGAGGCACTCTTCCACTGGTTCCTCTATCACCAGTACTAGCGACTTGGTTCCTACAGCCGTTTTCTATAGTTCTGTTGTTTCTGGTGCAACAAAGGTGACAAAAGGGCAATTTGCCCCGATTTTACTTCAGGGTATTTTCAATTAGCATAAATTATTTATTACCTATTTATTGCCTTTTGAAAAACTAAGCTCACACATACAAATACCAACTGTATTTAATAAGTTTGTATGAGTGTGTGTATGGAGCTAATTTAATAGCTTATGCAGTATACCATATAAACAGATGGATCAATGGAAGTCAAATTCACATTGAGAGATTAAAACCCAACTCTTGTTTTTTTTTTTATTTCTCTACCTTGCTGACAATTTGTCCATCAAAGTTTTGTTGTTGTGCTGATATTTATGATTATGATGATTATGATTGTGTTGATGATGATCGTGGCTATAACTCATTCAAAACAAACAGTTATTTGTAAAGAGATGTCTTAAATATTATTTATGATTAGACATTAACATATTAATGTTGTTGTTGTTGTTGTTTTTGTTTTTTTTTTTTGTTGTTGTTGTGCTAGTTATCAAAACTCAGTTACTGTTGTTCATGTTGCTGTTGCTGTTTTCGAAAAAGAAAATAATAACTGAGCTGTTATTAACTTTGTTTTTGTTTTTTAGTTTTTAGTTATTTAGTTTTTTTTTCAAAAAAAAAAAAAAAAAAAAAACAAAACTTCATTAACACGTGTCATAAACACCTCTGCAGAACCTGTGAATGAAATTTTAAAGTCGGTGTAGAAAAGTGAATGGTTTTTACTGCTAGCAATAATGAATACTTCTTTTTTGGCCGAGTCTTACGCTTTTCGTTATTCACACTTATTACTTTTCTTTTCTTATTTTACGGATTAAATTTCTGAAGCAAACTGTGCTTTTATTAGTTTTATGCCAATATAGTTTTCAGTATTTCATCTCTCTGTCAATGGCAGTTTTTTGATGTAAATTTTTTATTTTAAAGAAATGTTTCTGCATAAACTATAATGATAAAAATATATTTAGGTGTCAGAATATGTATAAATTTATTGCAAAGTTCTGTATTGTCGATTGCGAAACTGATGAAGCTTTTGCATGTTAATTTAAAAGAATAACAATATTTCTGAATGCCTTCCATATGGTTATTTTCAATGAGCGAAATTTTTTATTTATGGTAATAAGGTGTTTATTTTAATAAGTGTTGTATTCTTGAGAGTAGAATTTTTTTCATTATCTCTTATTATGTAGATTTAAGAAATGAGCAGAATAAATATGGAAATTTTTTAACAAAAAGAAGCCATAATTTTTTCCAAAAAATTGTTTTCCTTAAAGCATGAATCAAAATGTTATTCACATTTTTCTCCAAAAAACATTATTATACCAGGATAAATGAGTATAAAAGATAACAAACAACCGAATTTCTGTACTTAACGAAAAAATTAAAATCAAAAATATATGAAAGAGATATTAGTAAATGAAAGAAAAAGAAATATTAGATATTATAAAAATAATATAAGAACCGACTTTATTGTATTCCAACTAACAATTGAACTTCAAATAATTTCCATTTAAGAGGTTTTTAGACATTTCTCCATGTATATTGCTACTAAGAAACTTGCGAAGAAATTTACGATAGCCTTGAGAGTATAGCCTCGATTAAGCGTCTCAAGTGCTTCTGAGGCAAAACTGAGATAAGTAGCCTCTCCAAACTTATGAGTGGAAGTATTATAATTAGAATAACATAAAAGTTTCACATTTTGATGATGGAAATTGTTTTGCTTGCTTAGAGATTTCGTTCAAATCCATGTTAACATAGTTTCATATACGAGATGCGTTCAAATGTCAACGGCAATTATTTGACATTTCTAAGAGTTTGTTGCACTTTATTCCATTTTTATAACAGAATTTAATGCAAATGACAAGAGTACCAAAACATCTGTTATTCTTTCAACGAATATTTGTTAAGATGCATCATTAAATATTATTTCGAGGATAGAGTCAGTGTAAGAAGAATGGACAATCGAGTTGGACCACGACCAAGTTGTAATAAAGAAAAGTAGAATGTTTCTTGGAAGAAAAAATCTCTTAGAGGGCACTTAGTTTATTAGGTTTTTTAAAAAGTTTAAAAGACACTTCAAGGCAGTTTCAATATAATGAAAAATGTCACAATTTATAAATTAACAATATCAATTTAACACATGGTGCAATAAGTCCCGAGACTAAGTAAAAAAAAGCCTTTTTTTGCAAATTCTCTTTATTCATCAACATAGGTTCCTTCAAGAGCAATACATTCATTCCCCCGCTTTTCTAACTTTTCAATACCGGTTTTGTAGAACGATTTGTGCTTCGTCCTCTTACCTCTTCATTGGAGCCAAATCTCTTGCCGGCAATCATTTTCTTGAGCTTGGTTGGGGGCCAAATCTGGCGAATACGGTGGATGAGGAAGCAATTCGAAGCCCAATTCGTGGATTTTCGGCATCGTATTCATCGATTTGTGACATGGTGCATTGTCTTGATGAAAAATAATTTTTTTCTTCTTCAAATGGGGCCGATTTTTCGCGATTTCATCCTTGAAACGCTCCAACAACGCTATATAATAATCGCTGTTGATTGTTTTTCCCTTTTCGAGATAGTCGATGAACAAAATTCCATGCGCATCCCAAAATACAGATGCCATAACCTTTCCAGTCGACTGTTGAGTTTTTGGTCGCTTTGGCTTGCTTTCATCGGTAGCTCTCCACTCAGCTGACGACCGTTTTGATTCCGGTGTGTAATGGTGGATCCATGTTTCATACATTGTGAGATAACGACGAAAAATTCATGTTTATTCTTTGTAAACAGTACCAAACAGCTCTCCGAATCATCGACACGTTGTTGTTTTTGGTCCGGTGTGAAAAAACGCGGCACCCATTTGGAAAGTAGCTTTCTCATTGACAAATGTTCCTTTAATATTGTTCTCACACTGCCTTTCGATATCTTCAGAGCCTCAGCTAACTCGCGCACCTTCACTTTACGGTCGGCCAATACCATTTTGTGTACTTTTTTTATGTTTTGTGGAACAACTGCCTCATTTGGGCGTCCTGAACGTTCAGCATCATTTGTGTCTGTACGACCAAGTTTAAACTCAACATACCATCGGCAAATGGTTGCTTTTGACGGAGCAGAGTCCAAATAACACTTTCGAAGCCATTTCTCAGATTGGACGGTATTTTTTTCCCATAAAAACCAGGTGATAAATCAACACATGCAATTGCTTTAAATCCATTATTTTGAAAATATCAGCAGTAGCATCACTTAAATCACTGCAACTTCTGAAATAAACGTTAGATTGTCATGAAATTTTTACACATATTGTTTGAAGGTTGGAACTATCGAAATATTATATCAATATTTCGTTAGAGGTGCCACCTAGTAGTTAGTCTCGGGACTAATTGGCCCATGTGTTATGAGTGTATAATAAAAAATTCAAGTACTTTGAATTTGAAACTCATTTGAAACAAAAAAAATGTTAAAATATACTGTAAAATACTCGCTTCAAATTTTGTTTCAAATTTTGCAAAATTTCACAGAAGTTTAAGATCTTAAAAGGTTCATACTGGTTCATTTCACAGGTCGTATGGCCAAAATAACGCAAATATATAAAACAATTAATTATTTTAATAGCAATGGCAACATCACACTAATTTAATAAAACAACACGGCAAAACTCTTTCTTAAGCATCATGGTCATTAGATTTGAAGAAATCAAACTTAAGTGTAACCATAAATTTTCCCCACTCCCAAACTAGCATTAATAGACTGCAACAATATTGCACAAAGTAGGCTTACCTACAGTTTACAGCGCAATTATTTTTTGGTGCTGCCACTAATTTGTGGGTTGAGCTGATTTTATTTTTATTGTGGGCTTTGTTCGACACACTGTAGTTGTCTTGCTTTGTATCAGGATCTTGTTATGTTGTCTTGAATGATATAATATTGACATTAATTTTGCTTCTAAGAGGATTTGCGTTGATATTAACATGGATGAAAATTAAATGTACGCACTTAATTGAATAAAAAAGAGGAGCAGCTATCGTAATAAACATGTGCGACAAGCAACAAACATAACATATAACAAGTTTCTACAATCCACACTAGCCATATAATTCCTAGGAGGCTGTCTACGCCTAACACGACAACTAGACAACTCAACAACTCAACAACTCGACACTTAAAGACAATAACAAGAACTAGAGTTAAGAACTCTCGCTTCTTTGCTAGAGTGGCAGTTGTTGCTGCTCCTGTTTTCATTTATTATTTTTTTTTTTTTTTTTCAAAAGATGCGTATTCAGAACATTCAAGCAATGTAAAAAATCAAGATATACTCACACATATACGCGATGAACTTGATTTAGATGCATCTCAACGATTCGATTTGCCACTCAGTCCACTTTTAGTTACCTTTTTGTTAACTTGTCGCTGCAACTTGAATTTGAATGCTTTGCATACGCAACTCCTTGTTACGTTGTCGTGATGTCTTTATTATTGCGTTAAAATATACGCACATGCGTACTTACGCAATGCGTTGCTGTAATTAATGTTGCCAGATTGAAGCGAAACTAACAACTTTTCATAACGTTGCAAGTTAATATCAATAATAACTGAAAGTGACAGAAAGTGAAGAAGCCAAGTGTTGTTGTAGTTTATGCTCGAGGTGTGTGTGTATGTGTGTGTGTGTAGATGGATGTTTGTGTGGTCAGACGGTACTTGTTTGCTCATAAATGAGGAGTTAAAAATTGTCGCAGGTAATTAAAATTGACGTAGTGCGGAAAAAGTGCAAAGCTGCAGTGACAGGTTGTTGACAATATAATCAATGCATTTCTGGCATATTAAGTTATGGTGTTGCCTCAAGGCCATTGGTAACGCTAATTGGTGATATATAATAACTAAGCCCAGCAGGAACTATCCTTCTTAACGGTGAACTTTAATTAGTGATATTAAAGATGTGACGTACTTGACCTTGTTGTCTTCTTAGAGAACAATGATTGACGGCTTATTAATACACTTTAATGCTTGTCTTTCATATAAAATCATGTGATTAAATAACTACCCGTAAAGACTGTTGTAACGGTGTAATGGGAATAAAGATTTATTTGAGTTAACAATTTATTAACTTGAACTTTTTGCTCAATAAAAACTTCATGCTATTTATTCTGTGTTTTTGATGAAGGCAAGAAAACAAATTCGTTGTGAATTCATTCATACGAATGAAAAAATGTTTTAACAACATGGTTAAGTCGCCCACGTTAGCACGGCAATAAAAACAACATCAAACAACAAACACCAACAGCATCAAAGTCAACACTTTCATAGCCACGAAATTTGAGCGCGTGTCTGTGTGTAAGTCTTCATGCTCGCCTGTGGGTGGGTGGGCGTTTCTTCAATTTCAGGTATTGCATTTCAGGCGATCGCGGTTTTCCTCATGCAAATAACTCACTTACTACAGAAGTTAATACATTAAAAATTACAATTAAATTTGTTTTCCGCATGTAAATAAAATTCTGTTGAAAACTTTAAAATAATTATGTAGGTATCTTTTCAAATTAATTTTGTTGCACGAAATAATAATATCAAAGAAAACAAAAATAAAGCAGAATCTCAAGAAAATTTCACCAGTTTTTGTCGAATACAAAATGAAAAATAAATAAAAAAAAAACTTTTTGCTAACTTAATTAACTGCAGTGACGGCTTTGAATAATTTGGGAAATCTTTGCATCAAATACCTTTGTTCATTACCTGTCTGCTAGCTGTTGTAGTTAAAGTTGTTTTTGTTTGGCCTTAAAGACAACGGTATAAATTTGAAAATTTCTCTTTAACTAACTGCTACGGTGAACTCTGAATAAAGCATTCAAAGTGCATTTTTTCCCACTTGTAGCTCTGTTTATTTTCGTCGTCGTTTAATAGCGCCTTAAAGTGTCTTTGAAATTGCTTTCAGTCTAATTTAGTGTTTATTATTGTTTTTATCACAACTGTTCTTAGCTGAGATGTTGTTATTGTTTATTTTTTTTTTTTTTTTTTTTGTAACAGATTAAATTGCATTTGTCTAGACTGTTTATTTTTCTAGTTTTCACTGGCAACTATAAGTACTAGACTTAATCGCAGTGCGGGAACACCTAGATATGATAGCGCCTCCCCGGCACACAACATCTTATTCTCGTTGTTTCAGGCGTTGTACTCATCATTGACTTTCAATGTGTAAAGTGATGATAGAGCGTGATAGAGTGAATCTTCTAACACCGGAAACAACATTTTTGCAAATGCAAATATTTAATGTTTGAGAAAATTTCTTTTAAATTCAAAGTCATAACAGGAGAATAATATCGTTAAAATAAACGAAAAATCAAGTGAATTGCAGATTTTAAAAATGAATGATTTAATACAGTCATGAATGATGAAAAACCATCTCAGAAAAACTTCTTTCTCATTGTTAATTCTGTGTAAATAAGAAATAACAGGCTTACAGCTCTATTCTGCTTGTTAACATAACAAGGAAAAGTAAAGAAGCTCTTGTGAATGGTCTTGTTATGTAAAGTAAATTTTCGTATTCTGCAAATCATTAACAATTTGAAAGCTCTTAAAAGCTGTTAAAGTTCACCACGCATGGTGAAAATGTAAATGTCTTAGATATAAAGCATCAGCTGTTCTTTTATTGCTTATTACTTGCTTTTCTGTTGCTTTCGTTTATTTTTCTACAAGTAAGACGGAAAATTTTAAGAAATATATAATTTACTGATTGTTTTACTGATGTTTCCCAGAGATCATTCGTGTGAGATCAATCTCAAGAAGTGAGTCATAAGAACATTCTCAGTCTCAGTCTCAAAATTGTATGCATAAAAAGGAGATCAAGTTCATGACAAACAACTCAACATAAGTGAGATCGATCTTAAAGCTTCAGTTGAGCTTTAGTTTATTTTAAGCAAGCTAAAGCAATTAATCGTTAAAATTGCTTCTTTAAATTTCAAAAAAATGTCCGAAAGCGAATCTGGAAGTGAACAAAACTGTAGTTTATCAAATAATAAAAATTATAAGCTGGCATAATTTCTAATTGATGAGTTAAAGGAAACTCAAATTTTACTACAGAAATCTAATCTGCCGGTGCACAAATTAAAAAAAGAAGCACTTGAAAGGTTTCGAATTGTCCTAGAGACTGATGAATTTCTATGTCCTCACCAATTCCATTTTGAAATCCAGGATCAGCAAAAAATCTTAAATATACTCTCATTTTTTCAGAATTAGTAAGAGCTGCACCAAGCGATTCCAATGTTGGCCCTAGGAAATGCTCTGCTAACCAATCGATGTTTTCTTTATTAAAACGAAATATAAATTCACTGCTAGATTCTTCAAGATGTCTACACAGCTTATAAATTTTTTTAGGACTATAAACGCGAAAGTATTTTGCCATTTCAGTTGCTTGAAATAAACTGTGAGATCACTTGATAGGAGACTCAACATTTACCGAGAAAGTTCTCAGACATGTCAGCTTCATCTCATGATTATGCATACCATTTTGAGAAATTTCTCACAAAGAGCTTTCGTTTTAAGAAGTTTCTCAGGCCTTGAGATCCATCTCAATGAGCGAGATCTTTCTAATGAGTAAATAACTTTTTATGCTTACGACAACGAGTAAATTCTCAAAATATCGAGTAAAAAGTAATTTCTCACTTTTATGTATGAGACCCAATGAGCTGTGAGATATGCTGAATTAACCGCGATACCGATGATTGGCTCATGGAAGTCGAAAAATGATTGCCAACACAGTTAAGATAAGAGCCATTAGCATAAAAACAAATAGTTGCCAAAAATTTCAAGGCAAATGGTATGGACGACCTTCGCTCATCATGTGGTTGGAGTTCCTGAAATTAAATTCCAAACACACTGTATTCGGCAGTCGAAATGAATTTGCAAAAACGATTTCGGTGTCCTAGAAGCCGTCTTCTTAAGATACTCCCTTATTTTTGTTATTATTGTTTTTTATAAAATTTTATTTGTATGAATTTTCGCTTGTGACCTTCTTAGCTGCTTGTCACTATTTTGATCACTATTGATACAAAAAGAGCTTTTTTAAAAGTGCTCAGGATAGGAATTTGTATCAATTGTGACTTCTGTATCAATTGATACTGAGGTGGCTTTTGTGACTTTGTTAGAATAGAGCTCTAAGTTTCAATATTGATTTTTTTTAATAGCCAAGCCAATATATTTTCTTTGATATTCTTCAATATCAATGCTTAAAAGAAGTAAGAAGTTAGAATTCATCCATTTTTATACATATTATTTTATATTATTAAAAAAAAAAAAAAATTATTATATTTGAACAGCATTTGTTTGGCTTAGCTCTGAACTATATTTCGTTGTTAAGATGTTTTCTGTCATTAACAAAATAGTTAAGAAAGGAGCTTTTAAATTATCACCAGAATACGAAACCTTAACAATTTGTTAATATTAACCATTTTGTGAATATGGTGAGCTTAGTTAAGTTGCCAGAATAGGGCTGTTAGTCTGATTATAACGCTTCATATAATATGAAAGGTACTACGGATTTTCGTGTCATAACTTTGGTTAGCATAGATTAGCATAGATTTGTTCCAGATTTGTGTGCACATACCGCCCTATTCTGCGTTTTCTTGATAAGTAATTTATGAATAAAATTTGTAAAGAATTTTATCAAGCGAAAGCTTTTTTAGTATTCTACAGCAACCTTGATAAATAAAAAGTTTTCGTAATTCACCAGAGAAGGTGAATTCCTGTTATCAGCTAATTGTTCTCATTAAAAGTATAACACAGAGAGCAGAGCGTGAGAAGCAGCTTGATGAGCATGAAAAGCAAAGAGCGGAGTGTGAAAAGCAGCAACACTCGATATACGAACAACAGCAGCAATAATTAAAACGATTTCTGCTTTCATTTTCCTTATGTTCCACAAAAGTGTATTAATTTGTAGAAAATAATTATTATTATTAATATTATTATGATAATATTAACCTTGATATTGCCTGCTACGAGCAACCACAATTCTCTTGATAAATTTATCAATAGCAAATGAGATATTGACAAATTTATCAATTAAAGAGTTTTTTTTTCTATCACAAAATACCAAATCTTTATAAATAGTCAATACTTGATAAATATTCAATAAGGTGAATTTATCAAGTACGCAGAAGCGGGCTGATAGTCCATCTTTTTTTTTCATTAAAGCTTAAGCATATTTATATCATTGCTGTCAATATATTGGCTTGAAATACAATCCGTAGTATAATAAAAATTGTTATATTTTAAAAAATTGCTATTGCTGCATAAGTCTATAAGTCCCAATATAAGAGCGCTGTCAAAATTTATACAAAAGCTTAGATAATTAATGATTGAGAATGAGTTAATATTATACTTTTGTCTTGAAAGCCTTGAAAATGCCTTCTCAGAGTTTGTAAAGGATTGTATTAGATAAGATGGAGGGGATGTCTTTCTAAGATTCTCTTTTTTTTCTAATATAATTTCAAAATTTGAAATAATGACAACACTTGAAGTTGCTATAATCAAAATACCGGTTTTTGACGTTAATGGGCTATAGCGAAAAAACTCGAATTTTATTAATTTGCAATACTTCTTATTGGCATGGAAAACATTTCTGAGTGGAGTCTTGCTAATAGAGTTGAGTTTAATGCAAGCAAGGCTCAGTGTTGTCTGTTAACCCACAAACATATGATTTGCCCCTTAGCTCCCCGTAAAATAAACGGTGTAGATCTTGTCCAACCAGCCGCCACTCTTCACGTTCTAGGCATATTGACTCAATCTGATCTTCGCTGAATTTGTTACATTTTTGATGTGTCGAAAGAAGTGGCCAAGTGCCTAGGTTTCTTAAAACGGTGCAAATGATATTTCACTCCAGTTAATCTTCTCATGATCTAAACTTCATACATCAGACCAAATATAGAGTACAATCGCACATTTGGGCAGGGGCTTCAAGACCTTATTTAAAGCTTTGGACTGAATCCAACGTCGTACGACATATTTGATAGAGGATGAAAATATTTCATCTTCTCTCAACTCTCTCGGGCATCGATGCAATCAATGTTGGTTGAATAAGCCTATTATATAGAACTATCATAGGAAGTGTTCAAGGGAGGTACAAACCTGACGTCACTAGCTCCATCATTTCCCAGATTAACTCGGTAAGCCCTCCAAGCCCAAACCATTACTGTCATGCCCAATAGAAAATCGCATTACAGAGATAATCCTCGAAGGCTTTGAACTATGTAGATTCAGAACTAAGCTTCACCGACACTTCTCAATCTTCCCACCCTCCAACTAAACTATTAACTATCTTCCAAATGATCTCAATGCTTATGAATTGAAGAGGGTATTCCCTGAGCATTGATGCAGTCTAAAAAAAAAAAAAAAACATTCTCCCAAGAAACTCACAAGAACCTGACTGAATTTAAATAAGGTTCTCACAACGAGGTATCACAAAATTGGAAAATAAAATAAAATTTTTCTAAGCTGGAAGGATAGGAAATCGAATTGATTACACTAAGATTTGAACAGAAGCTTCTTCGTGAAAATTAAATCATTTCTTCCATTAGTTCAAAGAAGTAATTATGATCAATTAACCCTTAAATGCACCGTGTATCTTTAAAGATACAACCATTCAAAAAATTCCAACGGTTATATTTTTGGCTTGATTTTTATTAAATCGGCTCTATATTATTTAAAATATTATAAGTCTTCAATAAAAAATTGTTTTTAATTCTATTTAACTTAATTTTTAAAAAAATTTTCTTTTAAATTAAATAAACACTATTTTTAACAGTTTAACTTCTAGGAACAGATAAATAATTTTGATTAGGAAAAAATACTGACTGTTTTCAAAACATGTCCTTTAGTGATTTTAAGTGGTTCGAAAAAATTTCGATCATTTAGCACCTCACTGGGTCACTTTAGTTGGTTGTAGAGATACAGTGTGCACTCCCTGTAACTTTTGATAATTTTAACTTTTTAAAATAAAAGAATTAATAAAATTTCATAACACATTTCTTTAATTTTGATATATTTTAATAGGGATTTTAGATGTGGATAAATTCACATTGTATTTTTATAGATACAACCACTTTTATTAAAACAATTTAAAAAAAAAAAAAATTTTCAAAACTAAAAACGCAGTCATGATAAATGAATTGATATGCGAACTCAAAATAGAATTTAATAGAATAGATTAAACTCTTCATTATCAGTTTTTCTTAAAAATTCTTAATAATTGAATGCGGAAATATTTTAAATAAAATAGCCAGACGGATATATTAACAAGCTTGACAAAGGGCATAAGTTCAGATGCTATTATATAAAAACAGTTAGCTTCTAGCATCCCACACAGCGTCTTGTTGGGAGTGTCTACCTAGAAGAAACATCTAACCATTTAATACTGCTAACTGTTCGTTGCAGAAAATGTATAGCCTTGATTTTGAGTTAACCAGACTTCTTGCAATGCTTTAATTATATCGCGCAGCATTGCAAAGCAACTCGTATTTTATGCAGGGTAGAAACAAATAAAAAATCAATAGTTAACAATGTTTGCCTTCAGACATTGCAAGCAACAAAACCTCTTGGCAGCAACAGCAGCAGCAACAGCAACAGCACAGAAGCTCTATAATTAGCATTTATTTTTATGGCCGGCATATGCCACACCCTCTTTATTTAATACTCGCTCAAATGAATTTCGCATGTACGAGTTTTCACGTTTGTTTTAGTATTTGTTGCATGAATTAATAATTGCCACTTATTTACTATTTAAACCATGTTGTTGCTATTGTCTTAGTTGTTAGTCGCTAATTTAATGGCTGCAGTGTGGTTAATTCTCTTTTCGTTACCGATTATTCTGCTATGTTACTTAAGCAGAACAGCGTCGACAGTCGCTTCTAATTCTATTGTTTTAAATGGTCTTCATAGCTAAGTTCGCGCCCTTCTTGATGTCTTATTAATTTGAAGTTACTTGGAAACAATTAAGAGATGAAGAAATAGGTATTTTTTTTTAATTGCAAATTGTTTGCAGGCCTTACTTATCTAAGGTAGCTAATTATTTTTTGTAATAATTACAATTTTCATAAAATTCAAAAACATCGGACTCTGCAAAAAGGCCAACCAAACCCATTTATAAACATTACCAACTGCGAATTCATTTTCTAACCACTAAACCATAAATGTGCTCAAATATGTCAGCAATATTTTGACAAAAATATAAAAGATTTGTAAATGCTCTTTATTAAGGAAGTTGGCTCAAGCCAACCGGACAAGCAGCTTTTGCTGCTCCATTGTAATGTTTGGCTAAGACAGCAACATAAAAAAAAACGAAGTCGACCAAAAAAGTAATGAACATTTGGTACATTCGTATTTTGCTCTGCAAGGAGGGAGTGTTTGACAGCGCAGTGACAGCTCTTTTTTGTGTTTCCTTACTGACAATCAGCGTCAATATTGATTGGATTATAGGGGAGAAGAAAAACATATTTTATGGTATAATTTATATTTATGCTCTATGCTCGATTCTACAGCTGTAGATGCATTTATATTTTGAGCAATTCCGCAATATTGGCGACAAATTTTTACAACAGACCAACTTAAGTGTGATTTACTGAATCGTTTGAATGTGATTATTTTTGGGTTGTTAAATTCTGCAGTTGCTATGGAAAATTCCAGCTGGTGTTGTGTTCGATTTTTCATTTTTTTTTTTCTATAATCTTCTTGGCAAAACACCTGCACTGAGAATAATAATAAATAAAAAAAAAAAAAATAAATAACTGGCCATTTCAGCCCTTAAAAGGACTTTGACCTAGCTTCTTATGATCTTATGATAAAATATTATTATTATTATTGTTGGGATTTGCACTGCAGCCTTATGATCTATTGTGCCCCACCATGGACTTAATGAACCTCTTTTAGTTCAATCTCTGAGGTAAATGCTAGTACATATATATCCTTTATCTCTTGATTTCAGTGAATTATCTAGTATTATGTGGGTACCTAGATAATAATAATAAATAACAGAGACGTCGATTGTTTTGTGGGCTAGTGCCTGTGAAATTTATTAATGAAATGGTAATTTACACTAAGAAAAACTACACTAAGAAAAAAGGCGTTGTCTTTCCTTCACAAACATTTTATTTTTTACCGAAATATGCGTCATGTGACATCCGCAATAGAACTTATCGTGACTCTTATTTGCATTCCATTCATAATTGTAACAACAACAACTGGTTTTATTAATTGCAAGCTAATGCAAATTTTTCTATAGTTTGCACGAGTACAAACGCTACTACTTGCTGATGTTTCAACGTATGTGTTTTCTTGCACTTATACTTAGTACAGTGTTACTTTGTTACGGTGAGTTCAACAAACCATGGTTTCTTGAATATCCACAAAGCATTTTTTTTTTCTTTTATTTTGATTTAATATCCATATTTAAGCAACTCGAGCACCAACGATATAAAAATGCAAGACGTTACGAAACAGGGAAGAAGAAGCAGAGATTAAATGAAAAACATACCTCTGTATAACTAGAGCAGAAATTCTGACGTTTCTATTTCAGTTTCCACCTGCTTTGAAATGACGTTTTGATTGAGTGATTGGCAAGAAGTAGATTACAAATAATGCAGTTGTTTTTGTTTTTTTTTTTTTTGTTTGTAAGTTGGTGTTGTTGTTTTCTGTAGGTTGTATGATGTATGTGTCAGAAATTAATGAAATTGTTAAATTGTAAAATAACTCCAAACCGAGTGACTTTTTATGAACCGGTTGTGAAAGAGGTGTCCGATTTCTATAGCCTGCATCCTCATTCATTGGATCATTGTTTTGTTTTTTTTTTATCACATTTGTTGTTGGTGTTGCATATTGTTGCAGCCAGAAGTGAAATGTTTTGACACTAGGGTTGCAACTTTGAAGTAACTTAAAACGTAAGAAAACGGGAGTAAGATTTCATCTTTCATAAAAATGTGTCAAAAAGGAGAAAAAATATAACTAGGATAATAAAGGCAAAGCCAAAATAAGTGAAAGAACTAAAAATTTTCAAAATAGCAAAAAGCTCACCAATTAAAAAAAAACCGTCGTAAAACTAGTAGTTTTACAAGCTGGCTTTTGTAAAAAAAAAAATATGTATCGAGTTCTGTCATTACACATAAGTTATAGGTATGTAATGAGAAAAATTTTTGTGCAAATACAACATAGTTTTAAAAGAAATACGATGTTTTATACCAAAAAAAAAAAATTTAAAAATCAAAACAAAAAATTTCAATATTAACCAAATTTTTGTATAAAGTATACAAAGGCTTATGTAATTACATTTTTATTAAATACTGATATCGGGTGATTAAAGCTTTGTTTGTCGTTAAACTAATAAACTAACAAAGTTATTTGGGGCAAACATTTTGGGAATATCCTGAGTGATAATTTAAAATTAAATTGAATGAAAATTTCCAAACCGAAAATGTTTTCTATGGAATCTTGATGCGAAAAAGACTATACAAGCAACTTGTCTTATTCTTTTAATTGTCTGATTCTGATCGCTGTTTACCAAAATAAACATTTCTATTGAAAACCGAATAGTCATTATTGTTATATAATTCCTCAGATTCCTTCGATTCAAAATCGAATAACAATTTTTTTAATTTTTTTTTTTTTTTTTTTTTTTTGAAAATCGTGTTTTGAATAGTATTCAAGTAAAATAGAAAAGCAAAATTCTAATGCATTAAAAAATATCTAATAGTTTTGTTAGAATGAACATTTTTATCTATTTATTCATAAAGAAAACATACAAAGTAATTAAATTTGTAAATAAAATGTTTTGAAATCCCCATTGCTGATAGATAACTGTAAAAGACATGAATGGTATTTTGTGAATTCTTTGTCAACAATAATAGCTTAAGTCTGATTTCTGTTTTCAGAAAGTTTTCTCCAAAGATTTCTGTGGCTATAATGTCATCATTTTAACTAGGATCACTTTAGAAACACCCGATTTTATGTGGAAACTGAGTAATACTCACAGACCACAGCAACATCAACAACTTGTTTCTTTTATTAGTCGACTTGAGCAATTTTTGCTTCTAGGAACAAAATTTTGTCTTGAAAAAAAAAAAATAAGTAAATAATAAAAATTCTGCAAATGAAATCTTGAAATTTTTGCATTTAACTCGTACAACCTGCAAAATACAAAATCAAAATAAAAAAAAAAAACAACAATTTATCGCCAGAGTTACATTTTGTTGCAACAACTCTGAAATAGTAGAATTTTGTGGTTTTGCTCATAAACAAAAGCAATTAAACGCTTAATCAATTTTGAAAAAAAAAAGTTACATTTTTTAAATAAGTTACATAAAATAAAAAACTTTGTTAAAAACAAAAAAAAAACAAAAAAACACAAGCAATCGCAACAACATACTTGCGTCAAGCAAAAAGCTGCCAGAAAAGCTTTTATGCATTATTAGCTACCGTTAAAGCACCGAATTGTACGCATTTTTTAAAATTTTTTGATTTGACGATTTTGCTGTTGCTGCGGTTGCTGTCGTTTTTAACCAATAATTAAGCAATTATTAAAATTACAAACAATGACCACTTTTAGCACGCTGCATTAATGTGCATTTTGTTTTTGTAGCAACAAATGCTGATTGGCAGCTGAGCCAAAGTGTTCAAGTTGCCGTCAACGTTGTTGCGGCCGCCGTTGATGGCTGGTTTAAGTGTTATATGTTTTGTTGTTGTTGTTGTTCTTGATTTTCTTTTCGGTTTGCTGTTATAGATGTATATTTAACAACAAAAAAGTAACCACGTGTCGCATTACACCTTGCAACAGCTTTGTTGGCGCTGCATATCTTGGCTTTTTTAGTCCAACGATGTTGAATGGTGTAAGTCTAGACCAAGTTGCAAGCATTGCCTGCATAACCAATCACAATGCTTTTATGTAATACTTTACTTGTTCGAGAAACATTGCCTCTAGCAGAGACATAAGTTTTCTTCTTCTTAATGTAATGCATTGTAATGTACTCAACCTCAAATATTAATTCTTAAATATAAATTTCTTGGTGATGTCCGCCTTTGACAAATCTGAGAAGTTTGGAGTTATAATGCAAGGAACAAGAAAGTTTGTATATTTCCCAGCATAATTTTGACGTGACGAAGTTACGTTATACTGCTCTAGTTTCCAAAAAAGTTGAAAAATGAATTTTTTAAAAATTCATCTGCGTTTCATTGAATTGTTACTCGCTGGGTATAAGAGCTATGATTAAAAAAATAGTATGACCGTAAAGGTTAATTCTTTGGCTATATTAAAAAAACAAAAAAAAAATTTAATACGGCATAGGGACGTAGTGGGAGCTGCGTAAGCAACGCAACTGAAAATTTGTTACATGGAATTATTACTCGCTGAGTATTAGAGCTAGGATTAAAAATATGATACGCCAATAAAGGCCTACTGGAAGCCCTCACAACAAAATTAAACAAAAAATTTTTGACATCATGGGGACGCTGAGAGAGCCGCTCAAAGATCGATAAAGCATCATTCATGCAGCGGCGTTGCATTGAATTTTTACTCAATGAGTATATAACCTACGATACAAGTTAAAAAAGGAAAATAAAGCTTTTATACATGGCTTTACGACAAAAATAAAAAAAAAATTCCGGCGTCGTCAGGTCGTGAATATAGCAGCTTATGTAACAGAAATGTAATATCGTTGCATGGAATTATTACTCACTTAGTAGGAGTGCTACAGTAAATTTTGTTTTACGACAGCAGGGATGTGTTATTACGCTTCACAACTAAATTACAAAAAAAATTTTGATGTCATGATTTCAGGGATGCAATCACATAATGCAGTAAAAATGCTACAGCCATGAAAAAACGTTGCATGGATTTTTAACTCTGTGACTACTGGTGCAACGGTAAATTTTAAGGAACGAAAACAAAGGTGAGGTCTTCGGGCATATGACAAAAATAAAAAAAAAATTTGACGGCATGTCAAAAACCCCCAGGGAACCGCCTAATGTGACGCATATGCATCACTTTTGCTGGATTAATTGAAATTAGAGCACAACCAATGGGGAAGCAAAAACAAAAGCTAAATGAAAAGCACCAACTCCAAATCCAACAACAACTCCAACACCAATACCATCAATCAACATCAACATCAACATCAACATCAACATCAACATCAACATCAACATCAACATCAATATCAACATCAACATCAACATCAACATCAACATCAACATCAACATCAACATCAACATCAACATCAACATCAACATCAACATCAACATCAACATCAACATCAACATCAACATCAACATCAACATCAACATCAACATCAACATCAACATCAACATCAACATCAACATCAACATCAACATCAACATCAACATCAACATCAACATCAACATCAACATCAACATCAACATCAACATCAACATCAATATCAACATCAACATCAACATCAACATCAACGTCAACATCAACATCAACATCAACATCAACATCAACATCAACATCATCATCAACATCAACATCAACATCAACATCAACATCAACATCAATATCAACATCAACATCAACATCAACATTAACAACAACAGCAAGAAAATTCGTCACGTCAAAACCTACGGGTGTGTCCACGGCACAGCCAACTCTTTTTTTGTTCTTATTTTCTTTTATCTTTTTTTGAACTTAAATAAATGAAAATGAATTAAAATATTTTGCAGAGTTATATATATAAACTCTATATATATAAAATAAGAGCAGAGTTTTTTTTAATAAATAAACGTAACTCAACTGGGAGATATGTCTTTTTTACTGATGTGTTTACTTATTTTATCAACCGAGCTTGATATTGATTTCATATCAAAGACTTTGACTGCAATTTAATAGGCTGAAGACATGAACAAAGCGATTTCACTCTCAGATATTGCCCAATTTTCCCCTATTGCTTATGCTAAAATAATTATTCCACGCAAGTCATATTCAGCTTATATCATCTTGAGTAACTAACGGCAAAGTGAACAGTTAATGTCAAACGCCCACCGACCTTCACACTAAACACTTCGAAGCATCCAAAGAAATCAACATTTAAATTCAATTCATTTCGATCATTATCTAGTTTAGCAAAATTCCACACTTCTTTGCAGCACTTGAACTTCAAACATCGCGCTATGAGTACAGCTGTGGGTGCGCCTTCAAGACCATGTCGTCGACTCCAACACCGTGTCGAATGATCTGATAGTGTTCTTTAAGCTTGCAATTATTTGGAGTAATTTAAGTTTAAATATGTTAATTCGTTAATGGCAACAACGCGCGTGCGTCAATTAAATTAATTGTTAAAATTGCTCTCATTGCTGACAGGTTGATTTATGCATAATTTTCTATCGAGCATTAAAAATGAAAAATAAGTGGTAATAAGTTGCTCGTTATGGTTACAACTGTTGCTGTAACTAGATTGAAACTAATGAAAATTTTAAAGAGAACTCCTAAGAAACTCTGTGATAACAACAAAGGAATAACAATGTTTGAGAATAAACCTTTAAGCGAAAGAATTTTAAGAAATTTATCAACTTCAGCTGAGAAAAGGAAAATTACTTTCATCATTGAAAGTAACAGCCATAATCATTGAAGTAACACGGTGAGACCGCCAAAAAGTTTCAGCCAAAATTCTTAAAAATTCTGAGAGAGGGACATCTTGTGATTATATCGCGACCAGTCCGACCTCTCAGTTCCATCACAATTTTTTTTTTAAAATTCTCAAAGTTAAAAAGTAGGAATTCTAGTATTCCGACTTTTAACAATTTTTTACATATGCTTAGGTTGTGAGAATTTAAAAACAAAATGCACTTTTGTTCAATAGAATTAAACGTTTAATTTATCAGTGCCAAAAGATTTTTGAAAAAAATATATAAAGTGGGTTTATCGCAATGGAGAAGTCAATTTTTCAAAAATTTTGTACAAATGTTAGTTCTTCTTTATTTTTTTGAAAAATGGTAACAAACAAAAATCCTTAGTTTTTTTACAGGAATTATTAAAACTACTAAGTAACTTTCAAAAAAGTCTAAGATAACTGAAATCAGTCGAAAATTGGAAAAATGGCAGAAGTTTTAAAGTGTTTTTTAAATCGACAATCATCGATTTTTCTGATATACGTTCACAGCGTTCAAACTGCTGCCATTTAACCAAATGATAACGGATTTTGCTCATATATGGATTGTTAGAATACACACGCTAAATGCCACATTTTGCGATTCTAGTTTTTGCAGAAAATAAGAACGGCGATATCTTATGACTGCGAATAATAAAAGTTTTATTAATTTTTTGGGATAAAGGTTCAAATTTTGATTGAATCTATGTTTGTGCCTTTATTGTAAATTGTATTTATGTTGGTGCTCTTCACAACACCTCATCCAGTGCCAAAAACAAACACAAATTAGCAATAAAAGATTGCAAATTTTTATTTTTGTACCGGTCCACCATTTTTTTTGTCGTTTGATGGAAGCGCTCGCCTTGTTCATCAGACTTGGTTGGAATTGGCTGTTCGAATACATCTATATGATGGTGCAGAAAGAGTACTTTATGGTGCAGGCAATTCCTCAGAATGTTATTTGGGAAGAAATACGAACATAGTGTCTTGATACACGTATGACTTCTACATTTTTCGATTGAATTTCAATACTTTTTTGTTGACACAGCAGTAGCAGAACTTTTAGCTTGACGATGAACATATTTCCAATCACAGGTATTCCGAATGGCATTACTTTCTTGAAGCCTTTTATGAAAGCCAACATAATGTATTGCAAGGAACATACAAAATTGGGTGCCCAAGAAACATTTTTTTGCATATCAAGGACAATATAACTTTTATAAGCGTTTTGAACTTCATCTAAAATCGCTTGACGATATGATTTTAGTGTATATCTAAACACACGTAACAAAGAGTGTTTATTTTATCGCACATCATGAATAAAAAAGTTTGACAAGTATAACAGATGGTAAACCCATTGCATCAGTAAAAAGTCTGAACACACTTTTCACTTTTTTGATCTGCTCAAAGTACACAATGTTTTACTTACCGCAGGATATAACAACAGCAAGGAGCTCTAATAAAATTTCTTTCGGAAATAATTTGGAAAATATGCAATGCACTTTTCACTATTCAAATTACACAATTCCAAATGAAGTAGCACAAATAAGAAGTTTTTCAATCGTAAAGACACTCAGATTATCTCACAACAATCTTGTGATATCTTGTTTGATATCGCCTTTTTTTTATTTTCTACAAAAACTAGAATCGCAAAATGTGACATTTGGCTTGTGCATTCTAACAAGCCATATATGAGCAAAATCCGTTATCATTTGGTTAAATGGCAGCAGTTTGAACGCTGTGGACGTATATCAGAAAAATCGATGATTGTCGATTTAAAAAACACCTTAAAACTTCAGCCATTTTTCCAATTTTCAACTGATTTCAGTTATCTTAGACTTTTTTGAAAGGTACTTAGTAGTTTTAATAATTCCTGTAAAAAAACTAAGGATTTTTGTTTGTTACCATTTTTCAAAAAAATAAAGAAGAACTAACATTTGTACAAAATTTTTGAAAAATTGACTTCTCCATTGCGATAAACCCACTTTATATATTTTTTTCAAAAATCTTTTGGCACTGATAAATTAAACGTTTAATTCTATTGAACAAAAGTGCATTTTGTTTTTAAATTCTCACAACCTAAGCATATGTAAAAAATTGTTAAAAGTCGGAATGCTAGAATTCCCACTTTTTAACTTTGCGAATTTTTAAAAAAAAATTGTGATGGAACTGAGAGGTCGGATGAGTCGCGATATAATCACAAGATGTCCCCCTCTCAGATCACACAGTGTAATCATTGAAAGTAACAACTGTATAACAGCCAAAAAATATCTGCATTCTAGGGTTTTTGTCTATTGATCACGAATTTTTCTGGTCAGGTCAAGCTTTCGTATAATTACTCTGTATAACAGTCAAAAAATATCTGGGTTCTAGGTTTTTTTGTCTATTAATCGCGAATTCTTCTTGGTCAGATCAAACTTTTGAAAGATAAGTCAGTCTCTAAAATTGGTTATCTTTCCGGTCTAACGAGTTTTCTAATTTGATCTAAGAATCTTTGATTGCGTGATCTCTCTGATAACGATAAAATTACGTTACATTTTTAACACAAATATATTTATTCAAAAATTCTACGAAGAGATCTTAGATGTGAAAAAACACTATCAGGAAAAAGTATATTACCGCTATGATGGACAAACAATGTTAGAGCTGTATTCGTTAAACTTGTGCAAAAGAGATCTCACTACAGGCAAAATGTAAAAAATAATCTAGGAGAAGCGATATATAATGTAAAAAATAACATTATCTATGGAACACAAATACATAAGGAATAATGTCTCAGAGGTCTTCCTGAGACCCAAAGATACTGAAAATAGATTTGTGAGTAGCAGCTAAAAATCCTTCAAAAACTCACTTCAGAATCTGGGTATTTAGAAAGTTCCTATTTATTGTACTATGGCATTATAAATCCAATAAAAAATAAAAATACAAACAAATACCCAGGGAACCAAAACTACCGTTTTTGAATTCATTTATGAACCTTTTCGGATAGAAACGTTCTTTTTCGGCATACATAAATGAACATTTTTTGTATCATTCGTCGGACTAAAATGCCTCTTAAAAATGAACCTTATTTTGTTCGGAAATGAATTAAAAAAAGAACCATATATTGTTCATTTTCTGTTCGGAAATGAGTTAAAAAATTAACCATGGAAAAAATCTTTTTCGGCACTTGAAAATGAACCCTTTTTATATAAATCGCCGGACTGAATTGCCTTTCGAAAACGAACCTTTTTTTCTTCAGAAATGAGTTAAAAAGTTAATCTTTTTGAATCATAAATTTTATTATTGCATAATATTTATTATTACATATCGATAAAATTAACTAAAAATAGTTCATATATGAAAAATTGCTTCTAAAGACATCATAAAGAAATTATTATCTTTTCATTTAGCTCATTTAACTCATTTCTGAACTCATTTGTGAACAAAAATAGTTCATTTATGAGGACTTTTTACTTACTAAAATGATAAAAAATTATTACTTTTCGATTCAAATAATTTTTGTTATGAATTTCGCAAAAGAAGTGCAGTTTTTATTTATGGGAAAAGTTTTCACGAATTTAATCTTCTATAGCAAGCACTTTAAGCGACAAAAAAAAATCAAAAATTAAAAAAAAAATTCTACCCAAAAACGTTCGCAAAACTCTCACCTTACGCAAAACCTTTGCATATGGTTCAGTGGGTAGAGTTCCAATATTGCCTTGTAAGTCGAAATTCATGAATATATTTTGGCATTTTAAAACGCCCACCTTTGCCCCCACTCATTAAGGTCAAATTTATTTTGTCATATTGCTTGCAACATCCATAAAGAGGAATGGCTGGTAAAAAGAGGAAACACATATTCCTGATCAGTATCACACATGAGTCAATTATGTCCGTCATTATATGAGTCTGTCCGTGTTTACAATTACAGCTTCAATTTTGACGTATCATAATGAAATTCATTAAAAACTTCTTACTAAAAAAAATAAATATCTAGTCCGAAATGAGGCAATCAATTGGAAACCACGCCTACCCAGTAGCCGTCAGAATTACATTGAAACTTCTGAATTTTCTTTGTCGTGTTTTTGTTATTTCCTAAGCTTCCTATTTGTGAATGGGGAAGATCTTGAATTTGTATCGAATTTCCATATCATCAAAGTATCTTATCAAATGTTGTACCGCAGAACATCCGGCTTGGTTGCACAGTCTCCCTGGTTACATTCACTTCTAGTTCATGTCTGGCGCATTTTATGATCGATAAAACACCTTCTACGATTTAAACAAATCATTTAATATAAAAAAGGCTACTAATTTGGCAAAAGCGTTTTCATGGCCTCTAAAGCAACAACCCACAAAAGTAAAGAAATCTACATGCATGATATGTGAGATATACCCGTCGAATATACATCAGATATGCGAGCTCAAGTAGGGAACGCAATACTGCTGCAGCCTCACACAATCAAAGCCTCAAACACTGGCATAATGGCCAGCAATATTCGTCCAATAGGAGTTGGTCGCTCCTTTAAATACTGTCGTTATTGTTATCTTTTTTCTTTGTTGCTGCTGCATTCAAAGCATGGAAATCTCAACTATCCTCTGCTGCTGCTGCTGCTGCAATTGTTGTTGGAAAATATTGAATTCCCAAGTGAAATCACTGCTATTTGATGCTATTAACACAAATAATGCCAGTCCAACGGTATCTTTTATAACTTAAGCCATTGTTTTAATACACAAAACAAACAACAAAACCACCAACAATATGTCCGGTGCGCGCACGCGCTGTTTGATTTTATTGACTATACTTGCTTTATCTTACTTTATTTTCTTATTTTATTTCTCAAATCATCATATCAACCAAACAAAACAAGGTGTAGCAAGCTGCCCAACATTCTATCCCCTGTATCCCGCTTCATAGTTGGCAAAAGATGAAATAGATCCGCTTTAATATTAGTAATTAGGACCACACCTTAGCTCTTTATAGTAGATGGTGCTGTTGTTGCCATTTATTTGTTAGTTTTATTATTATTTTATTTTAAGCAGCATGTCTTTGTTTAATCATTTTACTTTACTATGTTTTATTACGGATTTTTTTTATGCTCCTTAACTTTATTTCACCTATAATAAGTATGGAGTTTTTACGATATCAGAGAATAAAGACGGCTTAAAATTAGTATTAAATTACATGCTCCATTGAGAGTGTGTGCGACAGCCCAGTTAAGCTTAAGTTTAACCAAGTTTAGGTCTACCAGAACTTTTCAATAACTACTTACCATAAATATGAAGTGGCTTCCAATAATTTACTCTGGATCCGTCACTAATCGGATTGGAGAAAAAAGCTAATTTACGTGCTTAAACTTCCAATCGGAATCAGAAGCAGAGTTGATAATAAGATGTTAAAAAATCATACTTTTATGACATTTGATCAAGTTGGAAATATTTATGACAAATGACTTAGTTGAATTTATTATAAATTACACTGCTCTACACAAAAAAAAATAGCAAGGTTCTGACAACGGATTCTGATAGAGGGGATAGAAAAAAATATACGTGTATCGGCGTTTTTATAGTTTACAAGGAATATTTTTGTGGAACATTTTAACCCCTAACCTCTCAATTTATGGGTCTTTTTTGACCCATTTTAACCCTTTCACGACCACTCCTGAACCGTTGGAAAATTCTTTAATCCGACAAAGGGTTTGTGTTAAGCAACTCCAAATTACTAAACTAAAGTGTCAAAAAACAATTTTTTTTTAACTGGAAAAGTGCGATAAATCATGGGACCTATATGTCCCAATGGTCGTCAATGGTAAAAATGTATACCAGTATTTTCTCTCGTTGACAGAATGCGAACGAAAAGTTTGAGGTTGAGTTTTGATTTACTTCCTGAGAACTCGTTGTTTTAATCTGTTTTAAAGGTTTACAAAAGAAAGTTTTAAAAATAACCTTTGCAATGATGGTAATTTGACCTCTATATGACTATTGGTTTGCTACGACGTAATGTGTTTTATCCAATGAAAGGTTGACAAATAACCTTTCCAATGGTGGTACTTTGACCTCTTTATGACTATTCAAAATATCACAAAATAGGTTAAATTTTCCAAAAAAAAGCGAATCTTTCATTTGATGCAAAACAAAACTCCGTAACAGAAAAAATTGTTGGGATTTTTTAACGAATTTTTGACCTATTTTGGAAATATCTTTTAGACCAATAGTCGTAGAGTGTGGCGTCCGTGGCGTAGTTGGTTAAAGTGCGTGGCCGCTATGTCAAAGAACTTTGGGAACCCAGGTTCGAACCCCAGCAGCGACAGAAAGTTATTTGAATTAAAATAATTTTTCTGTACGGTCGCCACCTCTCTGCAGACAATGGCAAACCTCAGAGAGTAATCAAAATGCCATGTAAAGCTTCTTGAGAACGAGAACTTTCCGTTCATCGCCGTTCGGAGTCGGCGTTAAGCATGTAGGTCCGGTTCTCGGTCAATTGTGTACAAAACTTAATAACACGCACAACATAATTGATCATAAGAAGCTAGGTCAAAGTCCTTTCAAGGGCTGAAATGGCCAGTTATTTATTTTTTTTTTTTTTTAGTCGTAGAGTGGCCAAATTACCACCATTAGAAAGAAAATTACACTTTTGATTTTGTATTTTTATTTCAGTATTACTACGAACACGATCGCAAATCAAAGACAAAATTCTACTTGCGTCTTTTCTGCGATCGCTTTGATTTGAGTGTGCACAATCAGTGGCGGATTTAGGATTCACCAGAGGGGGAAGGACTGAGCTAACAGATTTATAGTCCAAGGGGGAAGCTGAAACGGCTTTAAGAGCTTTTTTCAAGTTTTTTTTCCCACACAAAAAATTCTTCAAGGGGGATGGCGGCAAATGACTTATCAACCCGTCACTTCCCTGTCCGATAGTTCTGCAAACGTGAAACGGGACGTAAGGAGGTATTTTCTGCTGAAAACAATACAAAGGCCATCGAATAATTACTATTTGTGTCTTTTGCAAAAAACCATTTTGCTTCGCCAATGATCGAAATAACTTCAAATTTCATCATAAGAAAATGAAAATTCAATGCATTGATCAAAAATGCAAACAAATTTATTTTTATTTCAAATAAATCAACTTTTCAACAAAATTAAATATGTCTTAGATTCTTACCGTTGACGACCATTGGGACATAAGGTCCCGTCAGATTTGGTGGTCGCGTGGATAGCCCGAGTGGACTATTTTTTTTTTGCTATTTTTTGGTAAAAAGTGGAAGGTTGCCCGCAACTTCCCTGAAAATTTTTTACCTATAGCTCCTCCTACCCCCAAAATATTGCAGCAAGAAGAAGGGCGAGAAAAAGTAAAGATTTTTCGACTTTGGGGTGATGTGGTAGGCAAAGGGATGAATCTATCCTTGAAAATTAAATACTTTCTGGAAGCCACATTCATTCCCTGTTGAATGATATCTTGTTAAGAAAAATCATTTGCATAGTTTTTTCAGGAAAAATTCGAAAGTAAAAGGGTCACCGGTGTCCCAATGGTCGTCAAAGGGTTAAGTCTTAACTTATTTCTGGCATTTTAGTTGAATTTTCAGCTTTGGTCTATTGAGAGACTTATAATAGAGTTTTATGAGAAATTTTTTGTGGAACATTTTAACTCATTATATCCTTATTTTATGTGTCTTTTTTGTCTTTTATCACAAAAGGGTCAAAAAAGACTCATGAATTGAGAAGTTAGGGGTTAAAATGTTCCATTAAAATATTTCTCCTAGTATTATACACAAATCCTCAGAACACATCCTATGCCCAAAATGTAAGAATAACATGATTTCTTATGCCGATTCACTATAAGAAAGTTCAAAAAGGGGAAACTTAAATCCCCCTAAAATAAGACTCTTACGTAAACTTTAAAAACGCCAATACACGTTTTTTTCTTTTGTCCCCTCTACCGGAATCCGTTGTCGGAACATTGTTATTTTGGAAAAAAATTGATTTTGTTGTTCAGTGTTATTTATTTAACATTTATTACTAAATCTGCTTTCTTTTGACATAATACTTAGAGATCTATGCGAATCTATCTAATCATGCTCCAAATTAATTTATCCTAATATCAATATGCATACCAAAATATTATCAATTTCATTTAGTTTCTTGCCCTGTTTTCCATTTTGTCCGATTCTAATGTTGTCCTTATTTGAACAGTATGAAGTTTTGCGGTTTAAGAGACGACACCCACTCTCGCTCTCTACTAAATTAGATAGACCATCAAAACCATGAATCATACATTAATATCCATGCAAAAATTTTATTTCATCAGATATGGTTATTACCATTATTATAACTTACAAATATTAAATTCCGAAATACTATTATACATTGATTTTTAATATAAAACGAAAATGAACGGGCATTAAATTTTAATTACTACAAATGCTTATGTCTTCAGTGAATTATCATGGTCATAGTTATGGGTATTAAAATATTAAAATATTTTAACTTTTTCGAGGTGAGTAGTAGACACTATTTATGTGCAATATAGCACAAACATAAGTAATGCTGCAATCAATTATCTTTAAGCGTTTCAAAAGCATTTGAAAATTTCCAAAATCATTTCTGGAAGCCACTAGGATGGACTGATCTTGTCAGTGTTACATGTAGGTTTCATATAAGAGATTCATTGGGAGCCAAGATGGTTTGAATTCAACATTCGTCGCCCACTTGGTGCACTTGTTTTAAGAATTGCGCTCAAGGGTTTATTTCGAAGATGAAAAAATAAAAGAGCAGCAACAACTGCAAGAATACAAAAAACAGTTAGGATGAACATGCAAATAAGATTTAAACGGCAGAAGGCGGACTCTGCTCCATGAATTTTCTGTAGTAACTTATCCCCACCTTCCCCAGGAGCTATCACAAAAAGAAAAGCCCAGACAGGTGCAGCAGTTAGTTGGTTTGCTTGCATTGCTGAGAACAGGAGAACTTGTTTGTTGTTGGAAAATTGAGGAAACGTTGCAGCATCGTAAAAAGCTGATGCAATGCAATGCTCAATGCATATCTCTTCAAAGTGTGGATTGTTCTGCAATTCCACAAGTATTGTGCTCACTTTATGTTACTCTTGAATGGACACTAAAAAATATACAAACATTTATTCTCTGCTAACTGCTCAAGTGTTAACTCTGCTGTTGCAGCTGAAGCAACGAATGATGATGATGACGTTGTTCACTCTGACTTCTGGCAAACAAGTTGAAAACCCTTTTCGCAATGTTGTGGTTGTCTGCCTTTGGTTGTTGTTTTTGTTTTCGGGGTTTTTTTTTTTTGTTTCTCACTCATGTACCATTCTGAACAAGTGGAGTTGAGTGGGTTTGGACAGCGCACAATTGTTAACAGTTTTTAATGTTAACAGTTACGTTAGTAAGTTATTTTAAAGTTTAGAGGAATGAGTTTGAGTTTGAAGAATGTTGCACCAATTTGTTATAACCATAAAAATCAGAAGGTGGACTTGATTTCTTTTCTAACAGGAATAATCTTTAATTTTCAAAGTACCTGCCGTTATGCTATAAAATTTGAAAATTTATGTTTAAAGTAAATTGCATGGTTAAAAATCATATTGACGGATATATTTGCTGAAATTTATTTGTTGCCCAATATTTAAGAAAAAGAATTTAGGGTGCAACCGGAAGCTAGCTTGCTGATACCAGGCGTCCGGGTTCTAATAGGGTCTGGATAAGGTCCTACACTCTTACCTTTGCCAATATTGATCCTGATCTTAAGTCAGAGGTGAACTTTTAGATCCCCAAACTTGACAGTTCTGCTTGTTTACGGAGCCGTTGTGTTGAAAGATGATTGTGCACGAACCATTTTTTAAACAAATTTCACAATTACTACGCATTGCTCGTTTTCATAATTATCCATGACAAAACCTCCATCATTGCTTATGACTTTAGTTCAAATTCACATGTGTCTTCAACTTTTCGCCGCTTTTAGAATATCCCATATAAGTTTGACTTGATTTACCTATATTTCCCACTTAACTATCAACAAACCCCGATCAAACCAAGTCGATCCTGACAGCATAAGTATTACATCTGAAATTCTTGGTTCTAGGATTTTTTTTTTTCACATTAAAAATATTGGCAACAGTTCGAATTTTTACATAACAGTTTCACATAAATCGGTTAACCCAGGAGTTCCGTTGTGTAATACTCGTTTTCTGCTGTGTGCCTTATTTTTTATAGATGCAACAATGTGTACAACAATTTTAAACAACAACTTCAAATAACAATCAGCAGTTGCAATAGTAATAATCGAGAAATGTCATTTCAATGTTTTTCCCTCCATTGATTTTAGTTGCAGTGTTGTAGTCCTTTACCACAACTGACCTCACATCAATCATGTGTCACTGTTTGAATAGTAAGTTAAGTATTCAACATACACACGTAATAAACATTCATGCAAATAAAGGCCAAGAGTAGAGTCATATAAAGGTATCAAACGTCGGAATGCACGATTTTCTACCTTGAATAAAATCATGTTTCCTGAGTTATTTACACATTGTTCGATTTTGGCAACTTTGTTGCTGGGTTTTTGTATAGATACAGGGCGTGAACTTTTTTATATATGTTTTTATGATTTTTTTTTTCGAAGTATTTCTCTCTCTTTGGTTTAGTGCTGCTATTAGTGCTGACTGAGAAATTTTTACTGATATACATAAATTCGATTGGTATTTACATGGCTTCCTAAGATCAGTACAAAAAAAACTCAACATTTATTGCTAGCCAGGAACATTTTCAGCCACCGTTTTTATATTGTTACATTGGGACATAAACATTGGAACATGAAGTTGCTTAAAGGCTTTCAATAAACGAGTTTATTGCGCTATAGTTGTGTATCATCTTAACAAATGCAAAGACTGCTTGCTATACATACTAAAAATTTACTGATTTTTAAGCCAAACTCTATGAAAAAGTCTCCCCAATTTCCCCTGTATAACGTTATCACAATAACCATACTTTGCTTGTCTGAAGCAAAACTGCCGGCTATTTTTTTTTTTGTCTTGCCTGTTGATTGATCTTTTTTTATCACCAATTATATTTGAACATGTTTTATATCGTTGTAAAAACAACTGTTGCAATTTATGCCAATTTTTATGGCCCAGCTCATAGAAGATTTTTGTAAAAGACTCGTAAAGCGCTCTAGGGTCTTTTGTAAAACTACGTCAGGCATGTATTGTAATTAGTGTCTGTTGCGTTTGATTGTGCCATGGGCCTAATTTTGTGTCGGCTAGACTTTTTGAACATTTTTGCGTATTGCACTCAGCAGCTTGGAATATATCTACATAGTTAAGTAAAATCAACAATAATTAAGTTATGCAAAATGTCAAAACTACTAATTACAGCTCAAAGTTTAATTTTTTTAACATGCGTTAATAAAATATCATAAATTTTCGAAGGAAGAGCCACATATCACTAGGAATTCAGAAAAAAAACATGACTGCAAATAAGTGGCCTCAACAGCTTCTTCTATAGTAAGTGAGCATTTTAAGCTTAAGTTGTATTTATAAACTAATTATTTCCTTATAGCTCCAACTTGTCTTAATAGCTACATTATTTGGCTAATATTTCACAATCGAATGCAATGTGATGCGCAGCAAATAAATAAAAATTAATTAGCTCCAAAAATGTCATTTACATGATTTTAATGTTGATAACTGCGCACACAATCCAAAACTATGGCTGGGAGCCTTATAAATGGCCGCTATTTTCAGAGCTAGTTTCTGAGATATGAACAAGCATATTAAATGGAAAAAAGAAAAATATGTCAAAAAAAACTTGTTCAGATCTGAAAAAACGCAGAATATGAAGAGACCGAACACACCGATTTGCAGCAATGCGAGGACGATCATTAGCAGATAGAAAAGTTAACAAGCACTAGGCGCTATCATTAAAACTGAACACATTGCAAGACCATTGATGTTTATAGAGGTAATTAAACATCAAAATATATAAGAGGAAATCACCAAAATATCACCCAAAGGGAGAATGTTTTCAACTAAGAACGGCTAAGACTAAATTATTGTTTGAATTACTTACATTTTTATCACTACCATTGATTATAAGAACTAATAATTATTTTCTATACAGCCAATTCTCTTATAATGATGGAAAAATCTAATGTACGAATAACTGTAGCTTGAATAAAATGTGACTCACTTTTTCTCTAGAAAGTCAAGTTGTTTTTGATGAAAACTTGAACCATGAATTTTCAACCACTTATATTTTTCAACGAACGGTGGCGTCCTTGGCGTAGTTGGTTAAAGTGCGTGGCCGCTATGTCAACGAACCTGGAGACCCGACAGAAAATTATTTGAATTAGAATAATTTTTCTGTACGGCCGCCGCCTCTCTGCAGACAATGGCAAACCTCAGAGAGTAATCAAAATGCCATGCAAAGCTTCTTGAGAATAAGAACATTTCTTTCATCGCCGTTCGGAGTCGGCTCTAAGCCTGTAGGTCCATTTCTCGGTCAATTGTGTACAAACTTAATAACACGCACAACACAATTGATCATAAGAAGCTAGGTCAAAGTCCTTGCAAGGGCTGAAATGGCCAGTTATTTATTTTTTTTTATTTATATTTTTCAGAAAAAAAAACTGTTTATTAATAAATCGGTTATCAAATGAAAGAGTACATTCGCTTTTTGTAGGAAATAATATTTTTCTTAAATTTAATTGGTCGAAAATATGCTTTGGAGAAAATTTAATCCCGAATTTTTAACAAATTTTTGAGAGAGAGATATATGTTGGAGATTGAAATGTTCTTTTAGACATAGTCAATGGGCTAAAGCCTTCAAGAAGCTCTTATCTAGACATAAATAGTTATGACAAAAAATTAGGTATCTGTGGACCTATGGTATTTTTCGAACTTCTAGGTGAGAATTGAAAATGCATTGATTTCCAAGAGCTTCTTTGACAAACATTTATGCTTTAATAACCATATTGACCCAATGGTATTATGCATTAAGCCTGATATTGAAGCTGACGTTCATGGAAATCTAGGTATCCTAACCTATGTATCGATAGTATCTATGTTAAACTGTAAGTAAATCAAATCAAATTTCCTGATTTGGCTTGGAAGTTTCCATAAAAAAGACATCCTGAGCCGAAATAATGGGTCTCTATTCCAAGAAGAATATATTAAACAAGTTGGGAGAATCCTTTTTTTTAAATGTCTCAAAATTTGATATGTACAAAATTTAGTTCGGTGGTTCATTCAATACCACAAAATGTTTAAGTTGTGTAAAAGGAACAATTGAAATATGAATGAAAGGGGCGACAAGTTTACTAAAATATCAACCTATGATTGATATTAAAATTTAATTTTTCAGAAGAGAATATATATTTAAGGACTGATGAGGGAAAACGAGTACTCACACCAAGCTTATTCGTTCAAAATATTACCGGATCATTATAGCCAGGGCTCGGATTTTGATGACCTAAAAATCATAAAAAAATGACCTTAAAAAAAATGTCAAAATTACCTAAAAACCTACAAAAATGACCTAAAAAACCCATAAAAAGCACCTTAAAAATAAAAAATTCAGTATTATTATTAATATTTATTTTTTATCATTTGTATAGATAGCGTTGCAGTAAATTACAAGGTACATTTTCAGGTTACTAAAATTTAAAGAACGTCGATTGTCTACCAACATGTTTTTGTAAAAAGAAAAACTTCTTTCTACATCTGCACTAACCTTGTTTCTCCTATTCCTCCAACATTTCGAACATGTGAACGCTGGCTTTATTATGTGCACGAAAGAGACAAAATGTGATTGAGATTCGAAAATTAAAAAAAAAAACCAAAAAAGTAAGAATGCCAAATTAAGTGTTGTAAAACGACAATAAAAATTCTTTAAAAATAAATAACAATTAAATGACATCAAAACCCAAAAAATGCTCTAAAAATTTAAAGTTCCTAAAAATGACTATAAAATAACTTAAAAATCACGAAAAATGACAAAAAAATGCACTCAAAGTAATAAAAATTACCTGAAAAGTAAAAACAACGAAGAACGACGAAAAATGATGAAAAAATTACCTAAAAACTTTTCACATTTAGAATGTTGTAAACATAAAAGGCACTGATAAATAACCAGGAAATTTCGAAGAAGCAGCAGAAAGAAGATGCCTTGTCATAGAAATCCGAGCCCTGATAATAGCAAACGTATCTATTGGTTCCTATAAAGTTATTGTAATTTGATAAAGTTTTTATAAAAATGTTATATCATTGAAATAAGAACTAAACAAATTTCTTCCTACCCAGTGGCGGATCTAGGATTCGCCAAAGAGGGGGGCTCAAACTACACCTTTGTATGTAAATAGGGGGCTAAACCGTCTTTTTTTACTTTTTTTTATTTTTTTCCATACAAAAAATTCTCCAATTGGGATCTAAAGCCCTTTCAGCCCGTTTGTAGATTCGCCACTGATCCTACCTTTATGTTCATTTTGTTTTGGTAAATAAATCTATTCTTTTTGTTTTCATAATGTTCATAAAAAATGTAAAATTCCGTTTTTAGATGTAGGGGAGGATGCCCACCTGCTGAACAGGCCCACATACTGAACACTGTCAGTTCTGACGTCTGTATAGGTGAAAGCACCAATATATATAGTGTCGCAGTAACATCTCATTGAATATTCACTTTTGGTAAATCATTGATTTGAAGCAGCACGCACAGCTTTAGCCCTACGGCCGTTGAGAAATAAAATATTCGAATGAAATGAAGCTGAACAAATATAGTTCATCTCTGTTTAGTGAATTTTAAGTGTTTTTTCTCGATAAAACAGGTGATTAGGAGTGGAATTCATAGTTTAATATTTATTTTTCACAATTCGACGAGCACTCGAAAAATATTGTGAAATCGGAAAAAAGTATTTAACTTCATGTCAAGATGGCGTCACTGCCCACCTGCTGAACAAAACGTCGGCCCACCTACTGAAGAGATTTTCAGACATCGTGCATGCATAAAATTGTCATTTATACAATTGCAAATGGTGTTTGGAATCATCTTAAAGTTTTTCTTTTGCATTAAATTGATATTTTTGTGATTTTCGTCCACATTCAGATAAAATTTCATAATGCTGTCGCCGAAAAAAATTGAAAAACAGAATGAATATAGAACCTGATGCGATGGCTGCAGCCTTCGAAGAAGTTAAAATCGACCCTAAACCACTCTTTTGCTTAAAGTTTAGTGAGTCACTGTCAGGGGCGAAACTAGCGGGTGATAAGGGGGTAAGCTACCCCCTTACTTTTTTAGAGTCGGCCTAATTGTTATTTTTACTGAAATTTGTTTAAGATATTAGTTTTTATTAACAATAATTATGAATGCATCAAAGCCAGTCGTACCTTTTATTGCCAGTTTCATAACAAAAACCAACTTTAGTCGGCTATTTCATTTTAAGTCATACCCAAAAATATCTTGAGTTGACCAATTCACTTTCAGTCGTACCTTAAACTAACTTCAGTCGGCCAACTCACTTTCCCTTAAGATTTATTTATATTGATTGAACCAATGAGTAACTTAAGTTAATTCAGCAATGTTGTATTTAAAAAAAAAGTCGGGACTTAAGGGTATCCAGTCAACCAAAATACCTTGCTACACCACCCCAATCAAAATGGCCACGGTACGCCCCTGGTCACTGTTAACCATTGAAAGAGTAAACTTTTCATAATAACTTAAAAACTTCATTTTCTAATTTTTACAGCAGTTTATTGTAGATGTTCAGTAGCTGGGCCGATTTTTTCGGGGGTCGATTTTCGAGACTTTTCCTAGATCGACTACCAAAATTTTATTTTTCGGAATTTTTAAGTTCCACTTAAAATTCTTATTAGCAATTAAACTCAGCTTTCAAACAAAACAAGAAGCTCTGAAAAATTATGTTTTAAACCAAAGTTATGGCCCCAAACAAAACGTGTTCACTAGGTGGGCATCCTCCCCTATTACCTCTCAGTAATTTAATTGTCTTATTTTACCTCTTTATCTTAATAATTGAAATCTTCAAAATTTTCAGAAATCACGAAAAAATAAAAAAATACTGTATATTGACGTACCTATAACGAATAGAGAAAGCCAAAAACATAGTTCGTCTGATCGACCAAAAAATCTAAGGACGTCTCTAGGTACAAGATTTTTGACTTCTTGTTAGGAAACATTTTGAAAATTTTTGAAATTTTTTAAAAATATGGAAGGTCACAAAGATATTTAAAACCACATAAAAATATTGTCAAATTCACCAATAAAATGTTGTTTAATTCCGTTATGTTATCTGATCTGCTCAAGCTGACACGCCACACAAAACTTAGTTAGACGCTAAGTAATTATATCTTAAATACTTAAGCCAATATTTAGCTACACGCGATCTATCATAAATATTGACTAATATGTTCATAGATAAATATCAATACGAACCTGACTGTAACTTTTGTACTCTTCTTTACTTGCAGTTAGTTTTTTGTTCATTTAACAAATTTACACAATTAGCATTCGCTGTGCTGCATACAACACAATTGTACATATTTTCTAGTAGACACTGTGGCAACATGTGCTGGCAGCTGTCCAAAGGTTTGGCGTAGCTGGCTGCACGTGTGAACCAGTGGTGCATGTATTGAGTGTTTGTGTGTGTGTGTGTGTGGCCTACCATTTATGGAAAATAATTTGCATACCACAAGCGAGTGCAAAATGATGAGGCAGGTTAGAGTGAGTGAGTATTCGTTAATATTTTCGTTTTGCATTAACATCTCTTCATTAATTTCTTTAACATTTTTCTATACAAATTTATAACGCGTGTCGATGCGCAGCCCAGCGCACAGTGGCTTCCGATTATCTTCGGTGGGCCACTAACAGTAGCCGCTTTTGCAATGAGTGATCATTGCTTTTGCTGTTGACGTGTTTATGCTATTTGTCGTTTATGCTGTTTTTCGTTTACTATTTGTTATTTGCTGTTTTATTTTTAATGTTTTTTTCTTCAGAAGATGAAGTGCTTGTCAATATGTTTGACACTTTATCATCAAGTTTCAGTTTGTGGTTTATGAACGTTAGCTTTGCACTTAAGGATTTTTACAGCCGTAATTATCTGATGCTTAAATTTTTATAGAGATAATAATAATAAACGATATTATTTGGGATGAAAAGGTTAATTATATGAGCAAGCTCTTCAGAGAAAATATTACTCGGGAAAATTTTAGAGGTGTCATAGGTCATAAGAAGTTATGAATTAAGTATTTTCTGAAAATAGTGAGGTACAGCAAAATAAGCCGACCATGTTATTGACATTTGTAATTGTGGGTAGAAATTTGAAGGATTTTACTGCCCAATGCTCCAAGAAAACACTCAATGTTCAACGATTTTTAACTTCATAAAAAAAATTGGATTTTTTATTTCTTATTTTTAGGCATGTGAGTGTAAACAAAAAATAACTTCATTCACTTTTTAAAAATATTGCCTATAACCTTACACTTTGAGTACTTTATGACTGTCAGCGCTCAACGTCACTTAAAATGTTAAGTTTAATTGTCCTGCATACATAACAGTAATGATTGTAACATTTTTTACAAACGTTGACAGTTGCAAAAAGGTTCAAAAGAAAATTCATAAATTGTCAGCTGTCAACATTTTGTAAAAATTTCAACTAAACGCACTCTTTGCATAAAACACGACTGCGAACTGGGTGTGTCTTCCAGCGGTTACAACTGTCAAACCAACAGAGACACTTAAGCCAAATTTAATTACATATAAATGAGTGTGGCTGCGAAAAACCATACCGTACCGTACCGCACCGCACAGTAGGTGGTATATTTGTACAAAAAGAACTTAAATTCAAACTTTTTTTGTGAAAAATAACAACCAAGCGATCAGTAACTGGACTATTACTGCATGTAAATGTCGTTTCTTAACTCTTCGCTCCACTCTGCCCGATTTGGTGCTTGCTGCACTTGCCTTGCATGCACAATTCATCTGGTTTTCGTTTGAGCATGGTTTGAATGCGAATAGGTTAACTCTAGAATTTGGCTGCCAATTTGAGCTAATGCTGCTGACAATGCTTGTTTTGGCTGCTCTTTGGTGTGGGTGGGTTGGGTGTTTGATTTAACACTTTCGCTTTGGAATTGTCATTTTCCGCGTGAGTTGAACAATATTTATTTAACAAATTTTAGCGTTTGATTTGTGTGGGAACTAAAACAGCGAGGAAACTAAACAGAAAATATTTCAATTTTACCGGTACTAGTCAACTTTAAATTAAGTCTCCCTCAATAGCTGGCACTGCCAATGGCTATAATTATAAATGATTAAAAAACTTGTTTAGCAAAAGTGGCCACAACCAGTAAGTAATTCCTCATATTAATATGTTTTGTCACATAAAATTTTGTATGCAAAATAGAATTGATTACATTGTAAAAATGTTAATTGCATGTTCATTAAAATATGTAATAACAGGGAACGACATCTGGTTCGTTATCGCAAACCTATTACACAACGTGAACAACTCTATATCAGCGAGATTAAACATCAAAGCGACACAATATAAAAAAGCTGTCTTATAATAATTTATATACATATCGTCGTTACAAATTTGGAGTTGCGAATGAGAAAATCATTACTTTTCAGGATAATATGCCACAATCGATAGTTTTAATAGAAGAAAATAATAAAATTGTGCTTATTCGATACTTAGCTACATCAATATATCCTCACAAAAGAGAGAAGTAGAAACTTGCAAATTTTGCACAGCATATAGTTTCACTTAAGCAATAGGATGCAATGGTAAGAGAAAAATTGACTTTTTCATATTCGAAATTAAATTCATCCACTGACTTATTAAATTGCTCTTGTAGTTTTTTGACAAATTTGGAACTTATTGGTTTTGTTGTTGCTGATTACAAATCTGAATAAGATTTCGACAAACACGTTGATCTATGGCGACTTAATATTGTTTTGCTGCCATTTTTGATCCACCATCTTGGATTTGAGAATTTGAAAAAACGAACTTTGGATTCATTATAAGCAACTCATTTTAGCGAGCTCAGTCGTGCATATGGTAGCGAGCTTGCCAGCATCCCCAGTAGTAGTCTCGGGTTTGAATCGCAAGAAGCCCAATCCATTGTTCAACGATCTAACCTTTCTTCATTTTTTTTTATTTTTCTCATATTAACATCTTTTGACTTTAACATCAATATTCTCTCAAATGAGATTGGAAAACAAATGTTAATTGATAAGATATCGACACTTAGATTATCAGTAGTAAACGAAACTTTGCCCACAAGGTTCTTCATCAACTCCACGCTCAGTCTTCTTGATTACTTCATTGTCTGGAATGATTCAGTAGTCTCTCTATTTTATCAGCTATATTTTATTTCAGATCACGATTCAATTTTTTGTTTGGTAAGTGTTAACCTATCTCGTAATGTAACAGCAAAAACCTTTTGATATCGTGATTTCAAACATATTGATTATGCGTCTCTGTACAATGATGTGTCTATAATTTCGTTTAATGAATGCTGGCTGTATCATGATATTAATGACAAGCTTAATTCTGTTTTAGCTCCTGTTAAATATTTTTATGATAAACATGTTCCTCTACGTACGTTAAATGTTTAGAATGTACCTTGTCCTTGGATTACTCAGAGTGTTTTAAATTGCATCAAGAAAAAAAATAAACTTCACAAAGTATGGAGAAATAGTACATCATCAGTCAACTAAATCTAAGACTCGATATTTTTCTGACAAGCTCAAACTCTCCCTCCCAACCAAAATGTTGTGGAAGAACTTAAATACATTTGGTGTTTGTACTAAAAAAACTCCTGCATGTAGTGTAGATGCACCTTAACAATTTTTTTGTTGATACTGTTAATGTCTCTAATGATGTTTTCTGCTTCCGTAACAATCTGACCATGCAAAAATCATTCCAATTCGTTACAGTTAATGAAATTGATGTTTGAAGTTGCATTTCGCAGATTAAATGTAATGCAATTTCTGATGATGGCATTCCAATAAAGTTCATTAAACTTATTCTGCCTCATGTAATATGTCCACTTACGCATATCATTAATCATTGCTTAAGAACTTCATCATTTCCTAACTTGTGGAAAGTTGCCATAGTTCATCCTGTAACTAAAAAGCAATTTCCTTCTGGGGCTAATGATTTCAGGCCTTATAGATATGCTAGAGGTCTTTTTTTCACTAATGCCATTAAGCTTTGTAATAGCTTGCCTCGTAGGTTAAGGGAAATCGGTGGGAGAGGTACTTTTAGGCACTCTATCATATCTTATTTTTCTAATCCTTAGTCTGGCTAATCTTTTTCTCTCTTATATTTCTTTTTTTCTTTCCTAGCACTAGTCTTTTAATTCTCTTATGAGATTTACTTTTCATATTATAAGCATAATTTTAAATTTTAAATAGGTTAAGATAAATAATAATTTCTTTTCTAAATAAAAAATAATAATAATAATAATAATAATAATAATAATAATAATAATAATAATAATAATAATAATAATAATAATATTAATAATAATAATAATAATAATAATAATAATAATAATAATAATAATAATAATAATTATAATAATTACAATAATAATAATAATAATTATAATAATAATAATAACAATAATAATAATAATAATAATAATATTAATAATAATAATAATAATAATAACAATAATAATAATAATAAAAATAATAATAATAATAATAATAATAATAATATTAATAATAATAATAATAATAATAATAACAATTAAATCAGCTACAATTAAGAATTCTTCAATACTGACAACTTTACAGCTATAGTCAACAGTAGCAGTTGGAGATAGAAAAATGCGTGGATGTAACTGCCTCAGATTCAAATGCTCATTTTTAAAATTCTTTTCTTTACGCTAAGGGAAAAAAATATTAAATTTATCCAAAAACTTTTTTAATTTATCCACAAAGCGAGTCATTTTTGCACCAATAACGCATTTGAATAAATCGACTACGTAAATATTTAAAATTTATTTGAACAGTTTTTTAATTAAATTAAATATTTAAATATTTAAACAGAATTAATAAAATATATATTAAAAGTATGCACGAATATTTTTAAAATATCTTTCAAATATTTACTATTTGAAAATAAACTATCGCATTTAAATAAAATTTAAATAAAAATATTCAATTTAAAAAAAACATATTTAAATTGAATATGTTATTAATGGTTTTATGGTATTATTTTCTTCATATTGCGTTCATCAAATGCCATTGCCTGTATAATTTATTATCGCTTCACTTTTTTCGTTCTCTAATTTATACTATTTTTGACAGTTGGTGCCCTAATATTGCACCAACTGTCAAACATAGTATAAAATAGAGAACGAAAAAGTAATGTTCAAAATATATGAAGTTAGAAGCAAACTATGCAGGTAAATGACAACCGGTCCAAGATGTCCTTGAGAAAATACCGAGTTGTCACTCCACCCTACATAATTTAATTTCTTTGCCAAACATGCATACTATATTACTCTTGCAACAATAACTAAATGAGAACTATAAGAACTGCAAATGCAAGAAATAAACTGCAGGAACAGAGTGCGATGCTGTTTCTGCTTGTCGGAGTATGTGTGTACGTATGCCATGCTGTTGCTGCTTGCTTGTATGGAATATGTGTGTACGTGTGTGGTATAAATAAAATTCAAATACGGGAAAAAAACGAGTTGTAAGGAAAACATTTGATTTATCCACGTAAATATTTGAATACAATTTATACTCAGGCGTGGATAATGCTAATATGCGTTATTTCCCTTAGTGTACACATGGAACATTTTGATTTTTCTTTCATCCTTAAATTTTGAACCAAGGTTGATTTGACTGAATGGGTTATCTTTGGTAATCTTATCGTTTTTTCAATGATAAAAAATAAACTAATAGAATAATATAGTTTTCTACCATTTCCGTATTACTCATAATGGTTAAACATGCTTATTTCTTTAAAAATATTTTTAATGATATTTTTATAAAAATATTATATTGAGATTAATGATGCTATTGAATTATTGAAATTGTCAATTATTGCCTCAATATAAGTTTTAATCTTACTTCATAAAGTTAATCACAACATTTGTTCTTACCAGTACTTATGCATCTTTAGAGACATATTCCAGTTAAACTCCTTAAAATATTTTCAATCATAATTGATCTCACTGAGCTGTATTGTTTTCATCCTAAATTGTCATTGAATATTTCTTACAAGACTATAAATTAAAAAAATGTTGTCTTCTTCTTATTTTTTTTTTTTTTTTTTTTTTGCACTAATGTGCAAACATATGTTGCTGACAATTGGCATCATTGTTGCTTTTGGAGGCAATGATTGACAACAGATTTCTTTAATTACGTTTATATCTGCGTCACAGCTATTATTGCTTTTATAGGCCGGATCGATGAAATGGTCGCATGGCTTTGTGGAGGAATTTTCAATGCAATTATATCGTGAAATGCCACAGATTGCGCATTTAACCACTTACTCTATTTTTTATTAAGAGAAAAAATTACAACACATTGCGATAGGTAATCAATACCCTGAATACCAAAATTGTCGTTGTTTTTTTTTTTTTTTTTGAAAATAAGTTGTGACGTTTTTTATTTAACCTGATATATTTATATATTATAAATACAATTATAAATATTTATAATTATATATAATTTGTTTATATTATTATAAATATAACATATATTGTGAGTTGTATGCCAAACAATTCATGATTATGAAACCGGTTGTTTCGGAAAAGACTTTGGAAAGTAAGTAAACGAACAACAAAAAAGAAAAAATTTTTAAATTTGTGACTTAGAAAATAGTAGTAAACCACTGCTTTGAAGTGAATTCCCCATATAACTCCAAATCGATCATGCAGAAGTTGTGCTTATTAGCATTTCAAAGTTTTTGGACTGCAGAAGCCATAGAAGACTACCGATGAGTAAGTGAACCAACAAACGAAACAGCTGACTAGTGTGGTACTGGTTTCTTCTGTACAGAACTTTATGGTTGTTTTTTATTTCTTCATGAAAAGATTTTAAAGGCATTAAACAAGATATAGTACGAGTATTATTTTTAAAGTACGCTTATTTCAAGAAAGCCAAACTGCAATTACTTCGAAAATTGAATTTAAATATGTTTTTGAGTTAATTTTTGATTATTAAACGATCATTTCAATTTAAACGATCAAACCTCAATTCATAAAATCGATGTAGTTTGCATTTTAATGTTTATCAACTTAATAAAAAATTACCATAAAATTAATACCAGCACTGTATAAATGAGCTTCTTTAACTTTATGTTATGAATTTTACTGGCAAACGTTAATATTGATATAAAATATAATATTGTTGTTTTTGCTGTAGTTGTTTCGCAGCATGCAAAAAATTCATTTCCTAAAATTCATCAACAGAACTAAAGAAAATTCCATTGACTGAAAAATTTAAGACGCTCTACCGCATTTATGGTTGTCCAACACATTTGTTGCACTCTGTTGTTGTTTGTCAAATGTGCTTCAAATCAAGTATGTAGTAGCTTCAACCAAGTCACGTCTGAAACAAAGTGATTTAGTAAAGTATGGATATTTTTTACATTTTTCCTAGAGTATTTCTCTATATTTACGAGTACTTTGAACAAAGTCAAATCATTCATATGAAAATAGAAGGAGTTTTAAATAAATGGTACTATTTTTGATTCTTTTTTGTTTTAATCCCATACCAAAGTGTTAAATTAGTAAAAAGTAATTGCGTTGAATTAAATTTTTTTTTTTTTCTGCAACTTATGTAAAAATCTATTTGTAAATCAATTTACGCTGAATAGTGCTATTCGTAGGATACTTTCTAAAACGTACATTGCAGCAGAGAGTTTTAAAATCCAAAATTGAAATGGTTCCAACTGAACAACCAGGACTATTTTTATGTGTCGAGCTTATTTTCTCATCACAAATCTTCATTATGTTTCCGAGCAAGAAATGATGATAATGTGCCGCATTACCAAAGTCATGGCTAAATCGGCGTGATAACTGCGCACAAATACACACACACACAAGACAAGACAACAACATAAATGCAACTGTATCCAAGCCATAAATTACAATGAACACTGACAAACGCAAGCACAAACACATGCATGTGCAAACGCAAATCACATTTATTCCACTTATGACCACATTTGCAATTTAGATGCAACACTAATGATGCAGAAATGCTTTAACGGTTTTTTCATGGACATTAATATCACCATCAGCAGCAGCAACAACAAGGAAAAAAAAAAGCCAGAACAACAGTATGGCAACAAGTATTTTATGTTTAGTACCAACTGGTTTATTCGCTGTTCTAATAAAAAAGTAAAAAAAAATTAAAAGAAAAAGTCACAATGCTTACTAAAAGGTCAACAAAAATATAATGTTTAAAAAAGTCATGTTTACATGATTTTGTCACAAAACTCAATCCAAAAGATTAAGCTGCTCCATAGAGATGTTTCTTTAAGAATTCTGATCAATTTTAAACTGTTGTAAATTTTTTATTCAAATATGAAATAACAATAAAAACTCTTGTTAGTTTTGGCAAAAATATAATTTCGTAGTAAAAAGCATTTTTGTATTTTGCTTTGCTGGTGTGAACTCGATAATCTTCAGAACCCGTCAAAGGCATAATTTTTATCTCATCATTGCTCGAAGCTGTCCCAAAGAAAATTCAAGGCATACACCACTCAAATTGAAAAAGCGATAATTCTACACTGACTGAAGCTATAGTATCTTACAATAGAAGTTGGTATTAAATTTAAGAACAAAAGCAATAAAATAAAGTACAAAAAACTCGAATGGCCATTTCAGCCAACTGATAGAGAATTGGACCTACTAGTTGTATGCCGAAACCGAACGGCTAAAGTAGATGTGTTCAAGCAGATTTACATGGCATTATTTACTCTCTGAGGTTTGGTATTGCCTGCAGAGAGTTGACGGACGATCAGAAAAAATAATTTAAATTGAAATATTTTGTGTCAGCTGGGATTTGAACCTGGTCTCCAATTGGCACCGATTGGTCCACGCATTTTTAACACACTCGGCCACGGTCGCCACTAAAATAAAGTATATGAGATGTGAAATAGGTGAGATCCTACACACAAGGTGACGGTATATCCAAAACTTTAATTTTCGATAATAAGCTACTTTTTGACGGTATAGCCTTAAAAACATAGATGATGCAAAATGGTGGGCAAAGCTTACAAGTAAGTGTGGTATCTCCCATACAACTCTCAAAATTAAAATTCGATAGCTTTCATATATTAAAAGTCAGAACGTAGTCCGCGTATAACGTATTACTTAATCAACGCATCCCTTGATTTTCTTGTAATTTTGCATTATTGGAGTTTTCTGCTCCTTTGTTCGTGAAATATTTGATGGTTTCAAATTTTTCTATTATTTTTATTTAGCGTATTTTTGTCATTTAAGAGCTATTTATGACTGAGAGCAAGAAATTTTTTCTCTTCAAAATTTAAAGAAATAATTTAGTGGTGTCTGAGAGAAATTAAAAGGAACTCACTTATGTTATTTTTTTTTTATAAAAATCTCTTTGGATTAACAAAAAAATTTCGCTAATTTTTATTTTATTTTTATGAATTCAGTTTAAGTAATACTTATAGGGTGTTTTTATTACAATACAGTTAAAATTGTCAGCACATTTTCTTTTTTTTTTTTTTAGTAGTAGAGTTGCGGTGTAAAGTGTTCAGGCTCTAGTTCTGGCTCTCTTTTAATATCAATTCAGAAAATACTTAAGACTTTTATATACATTTCACGCTGCTCCGTAGTGCACCCAGAAACCGGATTCGAATCCCGGCCAGACCAGGGTTCAACCCAAGAATGATAGAAACAAGATTACGCGTTCCGCAGTCCCGTTATCTAATGCTCTCGCTCTCAACTGAGTGCATGACGTTACACAGTACTTTTGCTTGACGAAAACTTATGCATATGTGCGATCTCTTAAGCAAATTGACGAATTTGAAAATAAATTCTTGCGGAAAAGTAAATTAAAAATATCTACTCTTCTGCATAAAAATACGAAAATTTCCATATACGAAAAATATAAATTTTTTTAACTTTCAAGATTTTTATCTCCTAAACCATTCAAGACTGACAAAATTTTTATTGCATCAATAGGCTTAGGTGGTCCATATATGTATGTATTATAAAAATAAAAAAGAAAATATTTAGGCTTGGGTGTGGGAGTAAAATTATTCCAAAGTCTGACAATATCGCTTGTGACGTCATGGACTCTCTCTCTCATTTGCGGAACGCGTAATCTGGTTTCTATCATTCTTGGGTTCAACCATGAAACTCTTATATTAATAACTCTTCCTCGTTATTAATTAATTATTAATTGAAATTAAGAAAGCATCAATATTATCGACTAAATAGTTATGATTGGTTGTGGAGAGGATTGCTTAATGGACCAATTTAACGAGCATTACACTTATCTCAAATTCAAATTCTATTATTTATACAACCACACATAGAATATCCCCTATAATTTTTTCACTTGATTTCCGTTTTTTCCCCTCTTAACCATCATACCATTCCGAAATAAGATAGAATTGACGGAAAAGGTGGAATTCAAGTGTTCCTTAAAACATCCATGCGTAGGCGCTAAAAAAACTTAAAAAACATTATGTGTTGAAATATTTTTAACATAATATATTAACCCTCTGCAACTGGTGTGCTCTAAATTTAACAACATACCTGACGTGGGGTCTAGCAGACCTCATTTTTGAACTGATTTTCTATGATGAATTTTCTGACTGTAACTTTCTTGGCCTTATTCCATATAACAGCGTTTTCGGTGTCTGTCAGACTACGACGTCAGCTGCAGAGGGTTAAAGTATATAGAAGCCCTGAAGTAATTGAAACACAATTTAAAAACATTAAGTGGATTTCTTCGAAAATATTTTTATTTAAAACTGGACTCATAGGTCATACAATTTAGACTCGATTGATTCGAAATTAGTTGTAGCTTGACAGATAGTCTTTTCATCTTGAGAAGTCCCTTTTGATTAAAAATTTCAATTTTATTTTTCCCATCAAAAATCAAGTTTTCATTTGATTTAGTGTCATCATTACATAAATCGAAACTTTTATTACTATTTTACTTTAAACTTCTATTTTTCGAACTTTTTACTCCAACCTCCGCCATAATTGAAAAAAAACCCCGGGGGTCTTGCGTAGGGGGGAAGCTTAATATAAGGTCTATGCTTTAAAATGTCATTTGATTTTTTTGTTTCCGATACATGGGAAAGGCCATATCCATCGAACCGATTTGGATGTCTTTTTTTCAATGCCATTTTCAGCGCCCTCTATATAAAAGCCAGAACTGTATTTAAAAAAAAAAGAAAATATTTTTATAAAGTGGCGTCCGTGGCGTAGTTGGTTAAAGTGCGTAGCCGCTATGTCAACGAACCTGGAGACCCAGGTTCGAACCCCAGCAGCGACAAAAAATTATTTGAATTAAAATAATTTTTCTGTACGGCCGCCACCTCTCTGCAGACGATGGCAAACCTCAGAGAGTAATTAAAATGCCATGTAAAGCTTCTTGAGAACGAGAACATTCTATTCATCGCCGTTCGGAGTCGGCGTTAAACATGTAGGTCCGATTCTGGGTCAATTTGTGTACAAACTTAATAACACGCACAACACAATTGATCATAAGAAGCTAGGTCAAAGTCCTTTCAAGGGCTGAAATGGCCAGTTATTTATTTTTTTTTTTTATTTTTTATGTACAATAACCTGTATAAATTAAAAAAAATAATAATAACTTTTTATATCTATAAAAATTTTTGGAAACAGCTCCTGTTTTTGGTTGTTACACGTATATTATACCTTAATGTATGTTACGGTAATTATTTGCATTAATATAAATATTATTTGTTTTAAATTATATATTTATGGAGAATTATATGTAATCCAGTATTATTTTAAAAAATATATAAAAGTTAAAAAGAGCATGAGAGAGATATTTCTAGGAAAGACTTTTAGAAAATTTTTGTATTTGTACGCTGAGATCTTACTACAATAATTGTTATAAATCTGTTGCCAGCAAGAAATGTTGAACATTTTCGCCACTTTTTCTTAGAGTGTAGTCTTAAGAATGCATATATTCCATGTGCTCATGTTACGGTAAACAAGGGTAAATGATTTAATTCCACTTTGCGTGGAATTCAGCATCTTTTCTTAATATCACAAATTGACAATATTTTGGTTTTTTTTTTTATTTACTAATCCATTAAATGTTTTATGTTCGCCTTACTGGTGTTAAGAACAGGAAGAAACCAAAGAATAAAATTCAGCCATCAGCGTTGGCAAGATTTAAGAGCCACTAATAAAAAACCAGAAAGTCTCTCATCAGCCTTAGGACATGCCATTAAAAAATTGCTATTCGGTATAATAAGTCATAAACTGCTTCGACTATGTTAACTATGGAGTTTTTTTCTTTGCGCTCGTGTCAAAAATGAATGATAACGGTTTGTACATATAGTTATAATAATTTTATTTATTTTGGTCAAACGTATATACCTATGTGTATAAATTGATTCTGGTCATCTGATGCTGGTCGATGCTAATCAACGTATATGATAATCATGCCTGTCCCTAGGATAATTTTTCAAAATGTATGCAACTTCTTCAGTTTTCATGTCATTTTAAATGATTTGTTGTAATTCATTGATGCAAAAAAAAAATATTTCCAAATGCACTGTTCATAGTGCATATGTTCATAGTTGTTGTTGTTGTTGTTATTGTTGTCTTTTTTAACTGTGCTGTATTTATATGACGTCTTGCATCTAGCTTGCTTGTGCCATGGTATTTAGAATAGTTAAGAACTCTGTTGGAGAGCTTGCAGCGAGCAGGATGCTGGCTCGCGGAAATTTAATTGTAAGTTTTCTCTACTAAACCTTTGTGGATTTTTTAGTGTTTTAGTGTTTGTACACCAATTGTTTTTGCTTTTTTTTTTATTGGACTGCTTTTGCGCAGGTGTTGAATAAATATAGAAATAGTGCAAAATCGTGCAATTTAAATTTGTACGTGATTTAATGTTGTAGGTGTCGAGAGTTTCAACTCTGTTGCTTACATTTTATCACTCTTCGTCAATTCGTTGGTTTTTCTTTTTTTTTCTTCTTCTGTTGTTTTTGGTGCAGAGAAGGTTTTGTGTAGGATTTGAATGAAATTTTTTTGTTTGGTGTTATTTTTCTAAGAAGAAAATAGACAGAGAATTTGTTTAAAATGGTTATTTTCAATAGAAAAATGCATGTTCATTTTAAAACCTTAGATGCAGCCTATACAATCAAAAAATTTATTATTTTGCTTTAATGAAATTAGTAGCATTCTGTCACTCCGACTATCATATCATTCTAACTTGAGGTTCCAAAATTTTGTTCTTTGACAACTTACACAGGGCTGTAGCTAGGTTTTTCCTTGGGGGAGGAAGGATTTTGATACCGAAAATATATAGCCGAATAGACCACTCTTAAATTTTTGTGTGTATGTGTCAATTTGTTTGTTTTGGGATCCAATGTTACGAACCGGTAGATCGCGGGCTCAAATCTTACCAGACGCAGAAATTTTTTCAATCAAAAGCAATTTTTCTGATCGGCCGCCACCTTTCTACAGACAATGGTAAGTCTAGTGAGTTAATATTGTTATGTAGGCTTCTTGAGCATATGAACATTAGTCGTTTAGAAACTGCGTTAAACTAGTAGGTTCAGTTCTCCATCATTTGTGCACATTGTGCAAAATTTAATAACAGGCACAACATTATTCATCTTTAGGCACTAAGTCAAAGTCGTTTTAAGGGCAAATTCAGTTTTTCGTTTTAATTAATTTCAGAGGATTTCTTACCCCAATATATTAAAAATAACTGTTTCGCAAGCTCTTTTTTAAAAATTCTGAATATAATTAAAAATTTCCTGAAAGCTTAATATAAAAAATAATTTTTCATAAAAAATCAATAAAAAAACTGACTTAATTTTACAAAAAAAAATAACAGTTAAACAACCGAAAGACTTTTTAATTTATAAAACAAAAATATTTCTATCTTTTAGAAGATGGTTCTACTTAAAACAAGAAATATTAATGTTTTTATCATCCTAGTTTTGAAGAAAAATTATAAAATATTTTTTAAATTAATTTATTCAAGAGAAACCGTTATTTCCAAACTAAGTTATAATTAGTCTTATTTCCTTCTTTTTAGTTTCTTAACAAATTTTGTTTAAACTATTTATAAAAATTAAAGCAAACAAAAACAAAAACAATAAAAACAAAAATAATTCCCAAATATTCGATTTGGTATCGCATATATTTAAATAAATTAGGTGCTTTCTTGCACTGCTTGTAAGTAAATTAAAAATTTAGCCTAAACGTTTTATAGGTTACAGATTGGTTAAAGCATCCAGTTTTAGATTTTTACCAGATTTTTAAAAGATTTTATAGAACTTAATACATTTTAAAAGGTTTATCAACGAGAGGTGTAGGATTTGTTTTTTGAATTAAACGAACATTTGTTTGGATGTCTCTTAATTTCAAAAATTTCTTACAAAACTGCAAAGGAACCATCTGTTAAATAATTCGGATTTACAACTTTTCATCTCTGGTTGATACACACGTTAAGTATTATGGCGGTTAAAAATTACATTTCGATTTTTTTCATGTTGTCATAGAGCCTGAAGAATCAAAACGATTAGCCAATGGCGACATTTTCAAGAAGTAGAATGCATGAAAACGTATGAACACATCCAAAATCAAATCGCTGGTCTTCGATCGCGACGAACATTCGCCAGATAAGAATCTATTCTATTTTTTCTCTGGCAACCTGGCGATTCTCTCTTTGAGTGGTGTCAAACATGATAAGTGTTGCCGTATTTTTCCTAATGATGGGGTACGTTCAGTGCTATTTTCTTAAGTTTTATTATCTTCTGACATTAGTTGTCTGTGTTTCTGTTTTCTTCATGTCAATTATGCATACACAAAACAAAACATTCTGACAATTCAGTCTGAATAGTTCGCCAATCGCTAATCGCTTCCATTCTGGACGTGTTCTGAGCGATTGGCAAGAAGAGAAGATCGCCGATCGCCAATCGCTTTGATTCTATTCGAGCTCATATTTCGATATTAACTCTCTCAGCTTTTCATTTCGGAGGCTATTTTTTCAATTTAATATTGAAAATTATTAATTTTTATTAGAATTTTCTAATGAAATAGAAAATGATCTAATTTGTTTTGATTTATTGTTTATTTTTCTACCCTATGGGGGGGTTCCAACCCAAAAAATTCCCCTCTTGGCTACGGGCTTGAACTTACACAAATGAAATTATCTATTCTCGCAAAATTCTCCAATTCCCCAATTCAAAAAAACATTTGTTCAATTTCTAGCATGACACACTCATGATTACTCAGCTAAAACAGACAGTGTCCGAAACCGGTGCATCGAGCGCGCGCTAAATAATTTAAGCGAAAGCTCTTTGGTGCTACTTCAAATCAACGTTTTTGCTGAACCATGAACATCAGGAAGAGGCACCTACGGAATGTCGATTGCTTATATCTACCGCTGTTATTTTAAGCTGCAAATTTCATTGTTATACCTTGAACCGTAAAGTGCTTTTGTCTGATCATACTTTGAAATTGAGTTTCTTAGGCTGGACGCCGCCATAGATTACAAGATGATCTGTGCACCACACTTCATTGTTTGTTTTGATAGATCGCAGATATGCGGCTTTTTTCGATTTCTAGGCTGATAACAATTTCTCAAATATATATTAAATGTTTCACGCGGTGTTAGAAGCATAAAAAAAATATTTCATAGAACTAGACTTGCTGTAGAGCAAGCCTCCGGGCAATAGTGGCGCAGTGATGGCGCGGAGGCCACAGTTGAAATGAGGTCGAGATTTTTTGTAAATCATACGAAGCGGACGTGCCAACCGCACACTGGGACGAAGTGAATTTAATGAATATGGCTCTATATATGTACTGATATGTACTGAGCAGAAGATATATATTTAATTAAATGAATGCTTACATATGTAAGGTTAAGAATTCAGTGGAACAACATAAAATATCATCTTTCAAGTTTAATTAACTAAAAAAAAAAAACAAAACACAAAAGAATGTATGAGCTATTACACAGTTATCGTCTATTTATTAAGATGCAAAACCAAAGTGTAAAAATTTAAATTGACTTAATTTGAAAGTGTAAGGATTCATAATATCATCCTTGATATTTAAAAAAATTCTTTGAAGTGTATTTTAAAACTGTGAAAATGAAACTTAATACTTACTCCTTTGAGTAGAATTCAATTCTATTTCAATTGGTTCTAAGCAAACACGTTCTACTTAAAACAAGAAATATAAATGTTTTTATCATCCTAGTTTTGAAGAAAAATTATAAAATATTTTTTAAATTAATTTATTCAAGAGAAACCGTTATTTCCAAACTAAGTTATAATTAGTCTTATTTCCTTCTTTTTAGTTTCTTAACAAATTTTGTTTAAACTATTTATAAAAATTAAAGCAAACAAAAACAAAAACAATAAAAACAAAAATAATTCCCAAATATTCGATTTGGTATCGCACAGGCCCGTAGACAAGGGGGGGGTTTTTAGGGTTAAAACCCCCCCCTTATGGTCCAAAAAGTATAAAAAAATAATATATTAGCATTAATATAACTTTGCCAATTTGCGAATACTTTGCTGCACGTGCGTCTTTTTTATCTTACAGTGCAAACTGCAAGTGTAAACAGCAACAGCGAAAACATCAACATGCTTAAGTATCGAAAAAAGTTCGATACATTCAATTGAACTTTGTGTACCACCAGCAATTTAAGAATTTATTGCTTTAACAGGTGTATCGTGAAAGTGGTGAAATTTTGATTGAGTTTCGTTAGATAAGTTGAGGAGTTTCTATTGTTAATTTTACTGTGCCAAAACTACAGAAATGACTCTACTTAATTGGCTGCAGAAATCAGAAGTAAAAAAGGCTAGAACGGTGGAAAGTACTTGCTTGATTTAAATGATTTTTTTTTTCCTTTATCAATGCGTAAATGTGTTAAAAAGTTGCCGAATATTTCTGAATGTTTGAAAGCTGTGTTTTTTTTTTTTTTAGCGTTTTTGCATTGATTGAATATTAATTGATTTGCTTTTAGCTTGATGCGGAACCGACAAAATCCGAATAATATTATATTTTATCTGTATTGCAGAAAACGTTAAAGAAACTTTGGAATCTGAAAAGTCTTCAGAACTTCCTTTGTAACCTGCACTTGAAGAAAGCTTTAATGTTGACAGCTATGTGGAAAGCGGTAGTACAAGTTGTGGTATAAATATTTTACTTTTAATGTTTATAACTTTTAAGTTTGTGTGTATGATTGTAGAAATTTTTCCAGAAATATAATTTGATTCATCGGAACTGCCTCCGACTTCGAGAGTATATCAATGTCCAAATAACGATATTTCCAAGTTGATGAGCAATATTTCCTACTCGAACCGCATTGAAATTTTTCAAAGCATTTATGTGCCTCCACAAAATTTTAATTTTCCTGCCAGCGGTTCTCGCAAACTCCGATTTAAGCATTCTTGGTTGAACCGTTGGCATTGGTTGGTTTACTCCAAATTGGAAAATGCAGCTTATTGCAAGTTTTGCGTATTTTTTAGCACTGGTTTTGGAGGTGCAGGATCACAACGTCTTGGTAATTTTACCGAATGATAATAAAAACTTTTTAAATAAAATTTTCTAACCTTTTCATTGTGGCCTTTACAAAAGTCAGGAAATACAAGAAAATGTCGTTTTCTAATCGTGGTTATTTTTATATAGAATTTTAAACCGATATAAGTTTGCAAGTAAATTATTAAAATTATAAAATAAGAGGCTTAAATATCGTCATTTTAGAAGTTTGTCTTGAAAATTTTATTTTTTTAACGTCTTTCTGTATTGCAAAATGACAGTGCAACGATAAGTAAGATATATAGCCGAAACACATTGAGCTCAACAAACGACAGTTTTGATATTATAGAACACACGTTTTTTATGTTAATTGGGTGTGCATCCTTAAGCATACATAGGAATTGCAGTGTCACAGCAGACGCTGTGTTATTAGAATAAACAAAAAAAAAATAAGAAGACTTATGGCTTCATTTTGCATTTCTATCCGATCAATCGTTTCGTTCACAACAGTGTTCGTTCATGTTTTGGAATTTGTAAATCGAACATAAGCAAACAACGAAAACAGCTGATCGGCTAGCGAACGATGCCGTAGTACAGTTACATATTTGCAATATGTATTTCTAACGATCACTGAAACACCGAATTCAAACGTCAAAATCAAACGAATGCTTTCATGTTATCGTTGTGATGTATTCGTTGAGAAAATTTTATTTTAAAATCGATATTTTAACCAAAAAATACGTATATATAATAAAACTTATTTATATATTAACATATAAGTGCAATTTAAGTACTAAAAATTAATTAATTCAGAATTGAATACAATAGTTATTACTTAAATTGCAATATTAAAAAACAAGCAATATTTTTCAGCGCTTGTGAGGCAGCTAGAGGCCAATTCAAACTTTTTTTTTATTTTTCTTCCAATTCAAATTTGGGCAGATCTAAACAGAAAAAAAAAATTGCAGAAATGAAGAGCAACATCCAAGCAAAAGGCGATGATTTTTTTTCGGTTAACTACAAGTAATATATAAAAAAGCAGGCCATGATATCATGCTGCTTATGTCGAAGGCAGCACAATTGTAGCCAATAGAACACCTGCAAACACAGTTTACACCACAACCTACAATTTACCTACAACACAAACAAGAACCAAAGCATAGCCACTGATTTTTCCCATCTTTCTGGTAATTATATAAAAAATACCTTTTAATTTATCGATATAAAAAACTATCGATATTTTTTTTTAATCCAAACCCCCCCCTTAGGTAAATCCTGGCTACGGGCCTGGTATCGCATATATTTAAATAAATTAGGTGCTTTCTTGCACTGCTTGTAAGTAAATTACTTAATTTGAAAGTGTAAGGATTCATAATATCATCCTTGATATTTAAAAAAATTCTTTGAAGTGTATTTTAAAACTGTGAAAATGAAACTTAATACTTACTCCTTTGAGTAGAATTCAATTCTATTTCAATTGGTTCTAAGCAAACACGTTCTTTCTGAAGGCCCTTTTAATACATAAAATTTAATTAAAAAAAAAAAAAATTGTATATACCTTTTGAAATACTAAATTAATTAATTATTGACTTCTATCCATCGAACGATCAGCCTACTGTTAGAAATAATAATGTTAATATTAAATTCATTTAATCTTATTAGGTGTCTTGGGCGAGGTTTCTTAATCTATATATTAATACGCAAACATCGAATGTTGTGGTACCCTTTTTTAATATTTATGATAAAAAAAGGGAATGAAACTTATATCATTGTAAAGGTATTGTGCCACAGATGTGCCAAAAAATAAAAATAGCAAAAAAATTTAAATAATTATGTGATAATTATATTTTAAAATAATATTATGCATTCTCATACCCATGGCTGTAGTTTGAATCTCTCTCCATTTCATGTTTTGGAAACAGTTGTTGCTGCTCTCTCTGCCTCTGTCTCTGTCTCTCTCTCTCTCTATCTCTCTCTCTCTCTCTCTATCTCTCTCTCTCTATCTCTCTCTCTCTCTTTGCTTATCGCATTCCACATTATTTTGACAAACAAAAATTGTAGCTAAGTGCCATTATTGGTGTTGTTTCTTTTTCAAGAAATATTCTTGAGACCCTGGAGAGAGCAGCTACAAGATCCAAGATGAATCAATCATGCAATGGAGTTGCATAGAATTGTTACTTGGAGTATATGTGCGGTACGATAAATGTGATTAAACAAAAATTAAGAATTTTTACATGATCTTACGACATTAAAAAAAAAATAAAGAACACAACAAAAAATTTGACGTCGTCAGGTAGCGTAATTATGCAATATTGTTGCATGGAGTTCTTAGGCGCTGAGTAGAAGTTCTAAGAAAAATTTTATTTTGCAACAAAACAAAAACAAAAAAATGCATATATGACCTCATTAGGAAAAAAATCAATTTTGGAGCCACAACACCACGGAGGCAACCCGCCTTGCAACAACAATAAAAACAATAAAAAAATGCAACAGCAATAAAAAAACGTTGCATAACTCCATGACTATTTGCGCTACGGTAAATTTTATAGAACCACAGTGAAGCTAAGATTTTTCGTAACATAATAAAAATAAAAAAAAATTAATCGTTTCATAAGGCCTCTACGCGAACCCCTTAAAGTAACCTGAATGCTACAAATGTAATAGCAAACAAAAAAAAAAAAAAAAAAACAAAAAAATATTTATTAAAATTAAAATTAGGATAATTATAAGTCATGGATTTGGTTAAGCACAAGGGCAATGATTAGACAAGGGATGAGATTGGCAAGGATTTGGAAAAGATTGGGACCAGAAATAAGATAACGAGTAGGACAAAAATTTCAATACTAAGTAAAGTAAAGAATTGGACAAGGATAAGAAGAAGAATTGGGAAAATGACTTCGAGAAGGATTGAGATAAGGGTAAGGGATTGAGACATACCTAAAACAATATTTGGAATTACAATTACAAAAGAAATGGGACAAGGTTAAGAAAAGGATTCGATCAAGGATCAAGGTTAGGAATTTGGTCATGAATTAAAACAACAGTTTGGACATAAAGAAGGGCAATTATTAGAATAAATATAAGAATAAGAATAAGAACGAAGAAGTTTGGGAACAAAATAAGGAAAGGTACAAGAATAAAGCAACACTGCCACGTCAAAATATATGGATGTGTCCACGAACTTATTTTTACTTTACTTTGCCGAGCGTTTCTCAATAAAAAAAAACAATAAAAAAAATCGATTTTGATATGGTAGAATTTCGACCACAGGCGCTATGTTGCCAGAAAAGCACAATAAATAGTTCTTATGATATTTTTCAACGATTGTGGGATGTGGGAATTCCCATGGTATATTGTGGTAAAAATCTCTCGCGTGGGAAAAAAACCACATGTGAGATATTTGCCAAGCGAGGAAAAAAAGTACTTCAAAATACCATAAATAACCTCAAAATACCACAAAATACCTCAAATTACCACAAAATACCTCAGAAGAAAATTTGAGGGATTTTGTGGTAATTTGAGAGATTTTATGGTATTTTGAGGTATTTTGCGAGTGTGGTCATTTGTGAGAAAAAGAGAATTTTGGTGGTAATTTCATCTGGCAACACTGCACAGGCGTAAAAACTTCAATACTTCCAACTCGAACTAAACAAAAAAACAACTTACGGACTTAAACGATGTTAAGCAGAATAATAAAATGAGATATTGTTCATATTATTGAATATTTCTCATTTACCAATCTTACGATATTTCATCATTTTATGTCATACATTTTTTTATTCTTATCATGTAATTTAAGAGATGGTTTTAATTCCCTTCTATGTGTCATTTGCAAACAACTGTCATCATATTAGCCCTGAATCCTTGCAAGAAAAGATTAAAGCTATTTTGTAAAATATTTAAAACTGAATATTTCGAACGTTTTACACGAAAATGTTACAATTGCATAACAACCTCAAAATTCTAAATTGATTTAAGAGACGTCATAAGTTTACAGCTAATGACACTTAAACGAAAACAAAAGACTAAATCTTGACCAAACTTGTCAAGACTTGTCAATTTATTGTAATATTTGACTTATTTCTACACATATATTTTTTCAATGTCCCAAATATTCAAAACAATAATATCGTTACGAACCATGATGCTTACATTTAAATCATTTTATTTATTATAATGCAAAAAAAAAAAACAAAAAACAACAAGATTTATTAAAACAAATCTTATCAATAAAACTATGCAAACGTAGCCTAAAAATGTCAAGTTTACAAAACCTTGAACACACAAGTTCAACGCCGGATCCAAGTTTATGAGCCAGAAAACTTATTGTTCCGTTCTCCTTTTTGTTGTTTTCTATAAAATTGTACGCAAAATAACTAGACAAAACAAAACAAACTGCAACAAAGCATGACAACTCGTATGCGTACGTCTGTATATGTGTGTGTGTATGTTTGTTTGTATGGCCAAATCCACGCTCGAATGCTGTGTGAAAATTTGAATGAAAATTAAAACAGACAATAAAAGTCAACAACAATAACAACAGCAACAACAACTCAACAGTGGCAACAGCTGCCTTAATGTGGGCAAGGCAAATATTAAATTAAAGCTGTTAAATATTGACTGACATATAAAGCACACGTGTGTCACATCGCAATGTTATGACAGTGAGAGAAAAAGTGTTCGCATGGTTATAGGAAAATAGATCAAAGAATGAAATAATAATTTGTAAAAATGATAGTAACCATAGCAGAGGAGAACCAAAATCATACATTTCATCAAACATGCTGTGAGTAATTTTTAAAATTTATTGAACCAATTGACAATTAAAAAAACACTATTTTTATGTACTTCGCATATTGTTTTATTTGCTAGTTGAGTTCTATTGTAACTCAAATTGAGTTTGCAATTCAAATTACGATTATTTATGCATACTTAAATTTGAATTCAACAAGTGAACTATTCAAACTACGCAACACAAACAAAGACCAGTGTTCCATTTACTAATTCACGCTTCAACTTTTCCCGCCAAAAACCTCCTAACTGCACTTTTATGTACGGTGTTTTTTCTCTTTCAATTTCTCCTCTATTATGACTTTTTGTATGGCTGTTGCTTTAAATTTTGACTAAATACAAACAAAAATAAGATCACTTGATTGATTACCAATCTGACCTAAAAACGTTAAAATGAGCCAAATATATTCGTTAACTTGTATTCGCTGGTACGCGTACAGTTCCATATCATGCGGAAATTGGTGTGTTTATGGTTGTATTAGTTGTTAAGGAACAACTTGGTGTTTGTAGTGCGGTCAGTTGGAAGTGTGCCCACGATTGGGAACATGTCTGTCTGTATGTGTGCTTGTAAGTACTTCATTAGCTGCATTTGTGAGAATTTTGAGGAAAATTTAATAAAATTTTTACGTTGCACTTGGCATGGGGGCTGAACCCACATAGTGTGTAAGTGATTTTGCTTTTTTCACACAGTATTTCTTTTCGGGTCAAATAAATTCAATTTAATTTAACTATGGCACACACAAGGAGGGGGGCATCAAGAGCTGCTACGCATATTTTAATTTTGCTGACTAAAAATAATTAAACGAAAATCAGCTTTTTCATCTTATTAAAAAACAACAAAAGTGTTTAAATGCAGCCGCACTAAGCCTCTTGCAGAAGCTCGAATTCACACATGTTTTTTTTTATAAATACAAATATATGTATATATAGCTGTATTGTATGGCTCTTCGTACGGCTCAAAATAGCTGGAGGCTGGATGAATGATGATGTTTTTAAGAGTTAAAGCGCTTACATTTTCAAACAGTGAAGATTAGTTTTCGAAAATATTTAAGTTGATTGTGAGATAAAATAACAAACGGTGATTTAATCCGAATATCTTAAATTAAAGATGTTAAGTTTAAATAGAGGTCAAGCAAGATCATTTTGAGCACTGCTAAAACAATAACATAGTATTATTTGTGAATTCAGTTAATAGCTAAGTAGTTAAGCTTGCAAAGTTCCAATAGAAATATTCAATTAATCTTTAACCTAATTTATCCACACATCCGTTTAATAATTAAGCTTCACTACAATTTTGCCAAAGTACAAAAACGAAAAAAGAAATGTTTTTAGCTGTACTAAATACAAGAAAAAAAACATACATGCATATATTTCTTTGATATGTGTTCGTTATAAAATTTGAAAACAAAAGACTTAAGAAGCAAACTTGCTATTTGCTTGTGTGACTTGGGACGGTGAAAACAAACCGTTATGTATATCAAATGCCTACAATGAATGATCGAAGATCTTCAAGATGGTTTTGTAAATATTTAAAAAAAAAAAAATCATCAAAAGAACAACAACAATAACTAAGTCATCACGTCAGCGTCAATATGTATTTTGTTATGCATACTTTTCTTTTCGGTCAGTAACTGTATTTTTTTTTTTTTTTTTCATTAGCTGGAAAAAGCGCTGGGAATCTAAGCTTTAGCCAAATGTACTGAAATATTTTTATATTTTTTCTTCAAAACTGATAATTAATATACTTATGTTGATGTCACAGAATAATTCAGTCTCTTCATAAATATCGGAGATAAAGCAATTACCAAATGAAATAAATAAATAAATTTGAAATTTTAATTCATTAACAGTCATCCACCAGTGTTGGAAAGAGCCAAGAATAGGAAAACTTGTTAAACTGATTTAATTTTTATTTTTTTTTTTTCTATCCGGCAATAGTTTAAATATTAATTGTGGCGCTTTCGTGGTTAAAAAACAACTTTTGGAAATAAATACAATCTCAGATTCTTGCGATGGACAAAGTTTTCAGTAAACTAAGTATTAAATATATGAAACAATAATTCATTTAAGGTTTTTTAATTCATTTAAAGTATTTCAAAACAACTTTTACAAGAATTATTTTTTTAAAATCGAACAACTCTTGTAATTTTCTCAAATTTTGTATAAACATTTTTGAAGCAAAATAAATTTACATGTGTTCTAAATATTTATATTTATATTGAAAACAAATTTGAGCTTTAGGTCAAGCATGTTGACAACAAGACAACATGAAGACAAAGAAGCTAAGGGAGGAGCCAAACAACAACGTCAATATGCTCTGATAGCGGTAAACCGCTGTGATCGAATTTCGAAGATGCACGATCTAGGTTAACCTTGATACAGGGTGCATCGTAGTAGATAATAACTTAAGCGTTCTCTCTGTCAAAATAAATTCCGGGTAACTTTCTCGCCATAATTGGCAGTATAAGTAGAACCTAAGTAGCTTGAGTGGATCACAGTGAAAAGTCATACAAGACTACTGATGAGTTGGTGTAGCGGCCAACGAAACAGTCTGTATAGTCAAGCTGTGTGATTTGCTCTTCATGTTATCTTGTTGTCAACATGCTTGGCCTAAAGTTCAAATTTGTTTTCAATAGAAATAATGAAAGGCCATATTCAAATATTAAGATTAAATATTTATATTTATTTAATTTTTTGTTTTTTGTTTTTTTTTTTTGTTTTGAGCCATTAATATCTGAAATTATCCGAAAGTTCTACTCCTGAATCTGATCTTCTTCTCTGAACGAAAGTACAAAAATGTTTCGTACTCAAGGTAATATGAGCAGTAACAGTGCCTCAATGAGCACAATGTGTACTTAAGGGCTTCGGGAGTTGATAAACTGCAATTTTAATGTAAACGACAAAGAAAGTAACGATCAAAGGGGGCTGGGTGTAGTAAATTGAATTTAATGGATAAACATAAAGGGGTGGGGAGGTAGAAACTCAATTCTATGTCCAATAGATTTTCAGACTGTGAGTCAAACATCGTAAAATAAATAAAACTTAAACTTCTATCCAAACATTGTAGATTTTGTACTAATGGTTAAATTAGGAGTTGTACGTGTATTTCGTTCTATTAAATTCATTTTGTACTTCTCTGTACTTATTAAAATTGATTTCCTAGCAAATTTTTTTGGAATCGATACTGCTGCGTTGCGTAATGATTTATTTATTTTTTTACGTTCAAAGGCCAATTATCCTGTTTGAATTTTTGAATAAATTTTTTTGCTTTTGAAATTCAAATCATTTTAAAAATAATGTATTTCTCTAATTGAACAAATTTTTTATTTTTTGGTAATGTTGTGCCATAAGTTTTTGCTGCAAAAAATACTCCATTTTACTTAAAACATTTCAAACCTTAAAATTTCCACCCATATATTAATTAGTCTTTTTCTAATAAAGAAAATACCACCAAGTTCATTACGACCAATAACAAAGCCTAAATCTTGAAAATAACAGAATTGGAAAAGGCACTACAAAGAAACATTATCGAATAAAGCTTTTTTCTAGAACTTCTGGATCATTCACCTCAGCACAATATAAAGCGAAAAAATTCATCAGAAAAACATGTTAACATTGATCACTTCAAACAGAAAAATAAAATTAAACAAAGAATTCGTTAAACTTCTTAAAATACAGAACAAAAAAAAAAAACGCAATCAACTCCAAACAAAAGACTTAAGATACGAACTTTGCAATTACTAAGCATTTTTTGTTTTACACAAAATAAATTTAACTGTATGAACTAGTTTGTGCGCTATTCAATGATTGACTGAAATAAAGAGATTCATTCAAAATTAAGCTCCAAAAGCTTGAGCACCCAAGAGAGTGCCAATAGATCACATACGTTCTCTTAAATTTTATTCAAATCTTCGATTCGCATTTCTAACTCTAATCAATATATTTTTGAGACCCCGAATATGTTTTTTTTTTGCTATTTTTTGTTGTGATTTTTTTTATTATTTACCGCTTGTTCAATTTATGCTTTTCTTCTGCTACCTTTGCTTCCAAAGCGTTAGACTTTTTTGTCTGCATTTGCTGCTCTAGCTGCTGCTGGTCAACAACTTCTTGTACGCCTCGAATTTAGTTCAGTCTCAAGTGTTGTGCGTTCGAGCACGTCCACGGTTCACGGTCCATGCTTTGCAGAGGTTTGGTTTTTTTTTCACGAGTGGCGAATAGCGAAGTTCGCGTGAGACTAGTTGAAAAACAAATCGGTTTTTTTTTCTTTCTGCTTTGGCTCAAATCAAAATATTTAGAATCCGACGGGCAATTTCAAATTCTGGCGCTAAATTATTTTTGTTGCCTTTTCGTGAGATGTGTTGATTTTCTTCATTAGTGCAACCATTTGGTTGTTGTTGGAGCTAATGTTGTTGTTGTCATTGTTGCTTTTGTCGAGTATGACATTTCTGCACGCACGTTCGCTTGCTGTGTAGTTGTCAGCAGTGCTTATGCTGATGTCTGAAGCTTTAAGCTTTTTCAACTATTTCATTCGGCCGGAAGTTACTTGTTCATTTTGAGCTGGAAAAGTGTTGATGTTAATTAAGTTAATTTGTTAGCAAGAAAACAACAACGTCATGAAGAAATATTAAAAATTAGAAGCAAAACAAAAAAAAAAAAGTGAAAAATGATAATGAGTTTATTGCGGTGAAATTGAAAAAGAAGCAACAAAGTGAAATAAAAAAATTTGGAATGTGAGAAAATACTGCTAAAAGTTTGTTGTTTTATGAAAATTCTTTGTATTCCATGAAAAATTAACTTATTATATTAAAAAAAATGAATTTTTTTGCTTATAAGCTCCCAAAATTCACTGACTTATAAGCTGATCCTTCTAGATCAGCACAAGAAAGTTCCGCTCCAGCAACTTGCACCGATAAATCAATAAATTTGATTTTATTTTTTAATTGGATACATATCTACACAATTAAGGACAATCAATTGGTAAGAGGTTTGTTTTCATAACAAATTTTGAGGATTATGTGGCCTCAAAATATTGATTAAATGAACCTTTTCATGCTTCAAATAAGATTAAATATTCTCACGAATAATTTTCTTTAAAAATTATTTTTTTCATAAAATAATTATATGGTCCGCAACTTTTGTTTTTGCTTTGAATTAAGCTAATTTTGCTTTTAATTAAGCTAACTCCAGCATTTATAACTGTTTATCTCTCCCAATGATTATTCATTGGATGAATCTGCTAGATCAGACCATCAGATAATCATTAGATTATTAAATTTATCAAAATGAATGTTGAAGTGGTGGTGAAATAAAAATAAGTTGGAGCTTTTAGAATTTCACATGCAAAAGTGCTTTGAATACAATTTCATCAACACAAGACTTCACATTTAGGTGCTTATAAACATTACAATAAGCAAAATAGAAACTTTTTTTATCATGTTTGAATTATTGGTGACCTGCAGTGAAAATCCAGGATGAAGGTATGAGCTGTTTTCATATAAATCCTGTTCAGTAAATTTTTATGAAAACGAACGTTTAAGTTAAGGACCTTCTTATGGTTGTATATAAATTTTTTCCTTAATTAACTCTATTTTTAGTCAAAAGATATTAAATGGTTTCTTAAAAAATTTTATAAGTTAAAACAACAATTTAGTCCACTGTGATCTAGTTTGAAACCTGTGTGACCAGCGTATATAATTAAGAATACGACCACGTTTAATAATCTTCTGACCAACACAAAAAATACGAACAAAAGTTCCGATAGTATCTAGTTTAAATATGACTAATTAAAATTGTGTTTTTTTAAAATTTTACCAATTTTAACATCTCAGCAAATTTTCTTTAAATGATTAATTAGCTAAGCTTCGCCTTATGACTGCAAAAAAAAACCCAAAAATGTTTGCGATATATTTTTGCAAAGAAGGCGTTGCCGGAAGATTTGTACTAGAAACTTTTCAATGTATTGGCACTATGTATGTTAATTATATGCCTAATTTGTTTTTAATTATTCCAAAATATTTTGAGCCAAATAAGCCAAAACCTTTAATTTGCCAAAATATATGAGAATAATACTTCCACCCTAGAGACTCCTCTTAGTCGCACTCTAGAATGAAAAGTTTAAATTATTTATTCAGCTTTTATAAAGTTTAATTTTCCATATCTTTTAAAGGTTTAAAAAAGAAACAGTTGTCAATGCGTGTTAAGCCTGGAAGAAAAACACACAAAACTAATAAATTCCACAATATTGAAACGTCATTATGTAGGGCAGGTGTGCAAGCGAGACGAACAATGTTGTCCACCAAAAAATTCAAGTTAACTGAGTCATATAAAGATAGATAGCTAGATACATAAAAATCTATAGAGACATCAAATATTTTTGGTATATGCTAGCTTTTTTAAAATTTGTTAATATTTATAAATATTTATGCTCTAGTTTGTTTATATTTTTTTTTTATTTTGACAAGAAATCTATTTTTGAACTCGAGTTTTTATTTAATGACTTACCATAAAACTTTTATAGCGCTCAAAATTTCCCAAAAAAAAAGAAATAATCTTTACTTATGGCTGAATTTAATGCAAAAATTAACATAGTTATAGATACATATCTAAGCCGAACAAAAGTGAACATCAAAAAGCTAATGAGCAACATGTATGACATGAACAACTTGATAGATATGTGAAACTCACCCCAAAGAACAAGATCTTCGATAAAAAACTGAAACTCTCTACACATTCTGTGACATGAATTGCTGTGTGTTGTAAAATCATTTCATTTGATTTGAAATTTTTTTTAAAATATAATTTTAGTTTAAATAGGCAAAAGCTAGAGAAAATAATTTGCTAAAAAAGACCAAAAGTTTTTTATTTTTATTGAACTCAATTAGAGTAGAATTCTGTTTTATTTTATTAAACTTACTTAGGCAGATTTAACACCGGCTGCTTTCGGTAGCCTGTTTGGTTCCAATCACTCAATTGCTGCACGTTCCCTAAACTGCTCATTTCCATTTTTTAATGTTTAACACAAAACACATTTTCCACTCCGCTGCATGTGCTTATATTGGAGTCATAGGTTTTATTATCCTTCTCTAAGCCATATTTTGACTGTATTTTAATGAAAGCAACAACAATTAAGTAATATATTGACTCTTTTTTAAGTCAATAATTATAATAATAATAGACTGGCCATTTCAGCCCTCGAAAGGAGTTCAACCGAACTTCTTACGATCAAATTGTGTTGTGTGTGTTATTAAATGTTTGTACGCAATTGATCGAGAACTGGACGTACTAATTTTATGCCTCCATACCAGTGTTGCCAGAGATACGAACTGAAATTTACCATTATTTGGGAAAAAAATTACCACTTTCGGAGAAAATTTACCTTTTCCCAAAATAAAAATTTTTGTTAGTATACATATATTTATCTCTCATCAACAAGCTAACCGTCAACTCTTGACGTGAATAAACCGGAACGTACCGGCTATTTTGTTTCGCTATTTTTGAATTTAATAACCCCTTTTACATTGGTTCTCTTTTGAGCCCAAAAAATTGGCGATACAACACAAGCGTACCATCAATTTTTTCCCCTTTTCTCTCAGCCAATTCGCCGCAATTAGCCTATAAACACGAAAAATTGCTTTCAATTATTGACCAATGTAAATGGGGTCTTAGTTCAGCAACTGAAGGTGGTTAGTTCAGGTTTTTTTTGTTGCACAGGATGATTCACAAGAATATTAAGCTACTTGTGAGTATGTTCAGTAGGTAACAGTACCGCCAATAACTCAAAAAATTAACAAGTCTAAACAAATTATTATTTCCGCTAAATTTACCACTTTTGGTCAAAAAATACGTTTTTTACCTCTGCCCAAAAAATGAGTCAAAAATTACCTCAATTAGGGAAATTTACCTCAATCTGGCAACACTGCTCCATACTCCGTACGGCTAATCTGCATGTTCTCAAGAAGCTTTACATGGCATTATTTGCTCTCTGAGGTTTCCATTGTCTGCAGAGAGTTGATGACCGAACAGAAAAATTAATTCAACCGAAAAAACTTTGTGTGTCAGACGGAAATTGAACCATGGTTCTCTGGCGTATGGGTGACGCACTCTATCCACTGCGCCACGGCTGCCACAATATTTAAGGCCCAGTTTCAATTTTTGTTTATAGATTTTCAAACTTTTTTTTTTATTATTATTTTCAAAAACATCCTAAGAATGTGTTAAAAAAATTTCAGAATAAAATTCAAAGCCGTTTGAGACATACACCTTGTTGCAGTTCTATAAGACAGCTTGATTATTGGCTCTCATTACTATTTGATTTAGTTTTTCTCGAAATGACATTTTTTGAAACGGCTTGCACTCTAACTCGAAAAGTATATGTCCGATTAACTTTAATCTTTTTTCATTTTATAAAATAATTGAATGCGCAATATTTTAATATTTTTTCTGTTTTTTATTTCATTTATAAGGTCAAATTTCGTTAACAAAAAATTGTTAATCTAAGACTTTAATAAAAAAAAAAATGTTTTGATATTTAATAAAATAAAACAAATACAGGCATTCCAACAAGCCCGTTTATTTACACAACAAATTGAAACTGGGCCTTAAACAAAAATAAATTTTAACTTTTTTTAAATTCAGCTCGAGATCTAGTTATTTTAACAAAAACAATTCACAACAAAAACAGACTTACTTGTAAGGCTACTGCAAAAAACATTCGACAAAACCAATGCGGAATTAAAAGTCAGTCTCGCAAGTAAGTGTGAAAGTAAATAATCTTTTCAAATTCCACAATTTCAAAAAGTTTGTGGCATCGGTGGTCGAGTAGGTAGCGCGTTCGACTGCCAAACCAGAGGTCCTGGTTTCGATTTCAGGCCAAGCCGTGGTCTTACGCTTCAACCTTTCGCATTTAACCTTTTCTGTTCTCATTTCTAATCAACTGAAATTGAAAATTCTTCAATATTGACCACTTGAAGTTGTAGTTGTAGTGTAATAGAAAATGGATGAGATTGCCTAATAACTTGGATTGACTGAGGTAGGACATAACACTTGCCTCAGATTCAAATTCACGTGTTTCTTTGGCTTTCCACCACGCTAAGGACATCCTACATATGTTTCACTTAACTACACTTTCCTTCCCACAAATCTATCACCACATTTCGAACCAAGGCAGACTCAACTGAATAGGTATTACACCTTCGCTCAAGCTAAAAAAAAATTTCGGAGGTTAAAACAATAAGGTTTTTATAAGATATTAAAAATTCCGTATGGCATCATATATCTGCAATATACATTTTTCTACATCAAGTGTATGCAAATTGGAATATTGTACATGCAATTAGGATTTTAAATTATATTTTGAACATAAGCAGCCTGTTGCTTAGTTACTACAAAAGAGTGAACTAAATCTAATTTATCTCTAAATATACTCTAAATTATCTTAAAACTAGGGATTGAATTTCAGTGTTCGTGGTATAATAAAATTTGTACATTTGTTAATTTATAAAAGTGAAGGAAGTTTGAATTTTTCCTAATATATCTCATGTTATCAAATCTTTTGCTGGTGCCATTTTCCTTCCACGTATAAAAATTTCAGAGAAGAGCGCTACCTTGAAAAATTTCTAAGATTTTGGGGCATTTCTATAATTAATCACAGCTAATGATAAGCATAAGCCGCCATCTTGAATGTATGGTGCAAACAAAAAATGCCAAAATTGAAGAGGAGTTTCTCTAAAACTAAAAGTGATAAATTTAAAAGCATTGAAATAATTTTTTTATAATTTTACAAGAAGTCTGTTATTAATCCTCAATTTTTTAGCTAATTACGGTTAAGATCGGACAGTCTGTCATATAAACATCTGTTAATTTTTTTTTTTACTATTCAGTTAGCCCGAAAAATGAAAAAATTTTCCAAAATACTTTTAGCTATAAAAAGTTGATATACATACATCCATTGATAATAGGAAGTTCTCTTTCTTATATCGAAAAGTCTGGCGTATAAACAGTTTTAAAATATATATATATTTTTTTTTACAAAAACAACAGTTTGATATGAAGCTTTGTTCTCTTATTTTTTTTCTTTTTTTTAGTTAATGCCATTTAGATAGTGTTTTCAATATATTTCGAATTTAATAATTTCGATTCATGTTCGACTGTTTTTTGTACAGGGTTTTCCAATAAGAGGTGTTATTGTGAATCGCCCGCTATTGTGAATCGCTCACTTTTAAAGATACACTCTCAACGATACTCAACAACGCATTGAAATTATTAAAATTCACTACAAAAATGGTGAAAATCTTGCAGTCACAGTTCGCAAAACTAAAGCATTTTTTGGTCGTCGTGAAGCACCTTGTCGGACCGCAATACAGAAATTGTTGAAAAAATTTGAGCTGTTGGGACAAGTTAGTGATGTGAAGAATAAAACCCGTGCACGTCGCTCAAGAACAACTGAGAATATTTATGCTGTAGCCTTAAGTGTTGAGGGAAAACCCAGGTTTGTCCATTCCTCGTCGTTCTTCAGAACTGGGCATTCCACATACGTCATTACACCGTATTTTGCATAAATACTTAGGTCTTAAGGCTTATAAAGTTCAGTTAACACAGCTGGACGATCATCAATAACGTCGTGTCTTTGCTGATTGGGTCCTTGAAATGCATGAAAATGATCCGGAATTCCATCCATCCATCGAAAAATCATATTGACTGATGAGGCCCATTTCCACCTCGGTGGCTACGTCAGCAAGCAAAATTGTCGCATCTGGGGCTCGGAAAACCCAAGTGTTATTGTTGAGAAGCCTTTCCATCCTCAACGTGTGACTGTTTGGTGCGGTTTATGGTCCGGCGGGGTCATTGGACCTTACTTTTTCGAAAATGAGGTTGGATCAGCAGTAACGGTGAATGGATTGCGCTATCGAGTGATGATTAATGATTTTTTTGGTCGGAGTTGGATGGTATTGATCTGGACAACGTTTACTTTCAACAAGACGGCGCTACGTGCCACACAAGCAACGAAACCATTGATCTTTTACGGGAAAAGTTTCCGGACCGTGTTATCTTTCGAAGAGGTGATCGCAATTGGCCACCGAGATCTTGTGATTTAACACCTTGCGACTTCTTCCTTTGGGGCCACGTGAAAAATAAGGTCTAGGCCAACAGCCCAGCATCGATTGAAGACCTCAAAGATGGAATTCGTGAGGCTATCGAGGACATAGGGCAGCCACTTTGCGACTTGGTTATTGAAAATTTCATGAAAAGGATATTTTCCTGTAAGCGTGGTCGTGGTGGCCATTTGGCTGATGTTGTTTTTCATTATTAACGGCATACCTTCCGATAATATAATAGCGCCTTAAAATGGCATTTTTCTTTGAATACCAAAATAACACCTCTCATTGGAAAACCCTGTAGAATTACCAAAATCACCAAGGCATGTCTCTCTAACATATTCAGTATGAATGATGGTTCTAGTATATTTAGATGGTTATCTAAGCTATTGCTTGAAAATAGTATTTTTGCATTTTAACCATCACATAGGTTTTTCAGCAAAATTGTTGCATTATTCATCCAAAACCCACTATTGACAAGACCTAAGATAATGAGTTTTAAGCATTTATGCAGTAAAGTACCGAATTTCATAAAAATAAAGTAAGCAAACTATGTATGTGTTCGCTTATGTTTAGTTTTAAAATTTTTTCATTTGTTTTTATTACTTCAGAAGTTGTTGGTGTTTTTAAGTCAAAACTATTTCGGCGTTTTGGGCCACATTTTTAAGTGTTATGACTGCTTTTAATGATATTTTGTTGTTTTTTTTTCGCTTTCTTTTGTGTTTTGCCGCCGTTTCGTGTGGGAGACTATATTCTTAACGAGTTCAGACTTTAATTTTTACTGTAGTTTTATATAACTCACGACAAATGTATATTTTTTTTCTAGTTTTTAGCGTGAGAATTTTCTCTTGTGATACTGCTGTGAGCACAACTTTGGAATTTCAAAACCAATTGTTGGTAGTTTTAATTGGGTCACGCACATTAAAGTAGAAGATAATTTTTGAAAATAATTTGTTATTGCGATGATATTTTGAAATTATTTAATATCTAGTTCAAATTGAGAATTCAGCCCTAATTTTGATATTATTCATAGGATAGTTTCACATGGCACAGAAGATGGTTTTTACACAAAACGTCTTTAAAAGATGATCTCAAAAAGAAAATAAAAAAAAATTGAATTTATAAATAAACTTAATAAAATTCACATAAATTCCAATCTCACTTTGATTTAAGCACTGTTTTACATGTTGACCCAATATCATATCAATGTCCACCAGACCACTTGTTGCGAATCTATTTTTATTTTCAATGGTGGTAGTTTTATTCATACTGTTTGTGCTGTCTCAGCTAGACTCTTGAAAATCTTTACTCAAATCATTTTGAAAACAACAACTATTCATTGCCGCCATCCTAACAGAAGTGCTTTCTGACTAGATCTCTGCCACTTCATCTGACAGATTGAGGTCAATTTCCGTGCCTCAATATGGTGAGTACCGAGTGATGCTGTAGCTTCATTTGTAGCACGTTCTTAGCATTGGTTCATAAGCCAAGTGCAGCATTTGACATGCAATGCTGCAGCATTTCAAAGGCTTTGAGGCGCCGCTTAATCTGCTTCTGTTTTTTTTTTATTTTTTTTTTTTTTTAATATTTAAACGTGTTCTTTAATTGAAGCAGGTTTACTCGTAGTGAAGCAGACATTCTGTAGTTATATCAGTAGCAAGATTTTTTTCAAGGAATTCTAAATGTTGGATATGCTTGGAATTTTATTTTGATTAATGGTAAATTAAAACGTCTCAGAGTTTTAATTCGTCTTCAGCTGATTGAACCTTTTAAATATTTTGCACTAATATGAAGAAATATCATCAAATTTATCGGAATACTCTTTACAAGAAGTACATTAATCTAATTATTTTTAGTTATTTCAAAATAACTTCTAAGAAATTTATATAAAAATCAAACAGGTTTGTTTCCTAAATCTTTTGTTTCCGCCCATTCAAAGCATTCAAAATAAATTGGCTTCGCCAATATCTTGTTTAAACTACAACTTCACACTACTTTGTTGCAATTTTTATTGTTGTTGTTATGTGTTTCGACTGTTCACATTTCACATATGCTTTAAGCAAGAATTCATAGCTTCAAAATAATTCCAGCTTAATCTAAATCAATTGCTTCCTCCTCACTAATTATTATCTTAACGTGCAATATAAACATAGAAAATGGTAAATAGTTTATTTAATTGGTTTAGTTTATATTTTTAAAGTAAAGCTTTATTTAAGCTTGTTGTTTTCTTTCATTTTCACTCCGAATTAAGCGCATTTCAATTAATTCTGAAATTCCTGATTTGGAGATGCCACTCAATCTGTTTCTGCTTTGCTTCTTGCACCATATTTCTTATGTTGCCACTTTCAGGGATTCATGCTGATAGCTTATTTTGGTGTATTTAGGTTACCAACTTGAAAATTAACTTGCACTTAAAATCCATTTTAATTGGGATTTTTTACATTTCGTTACCTCAGCTCGTTTCTGTAGACATTTCCAAAATTTTTGGCATTGGCACTTGCTGAGGTTCAAAAGAAAATCAAGTCAATTATCTCTGAATATCCCAAAATAAAAATGCGCTTTTTAAGTTAACATGTTTTGACATCGTTTTTGATTTGAAGTCGGTATCATTTGTTTGATCTCAAAGGATTTCTTCCTTTTGTGCTCGAGGCCTTAAAAGGGTTAAATTTATCAAAATCATGTGTTCATGTGTTGAATTTACTTATTTCATTCTTAAATATGAATTTAAGCCCTTGATGGATGACAGACTGAAGGATATTTGCAGTGAAAGAGCTTATAAAGGAGCTTGTCTTAACGTCATACGTAAAGCAAAATTCGAGAATTAATTTAATCAAGGCTTAGCTATTTATCGTAGCTCTGCACAAAGTTGGATGTGAAAATAAAAGTAATATCGAACAATAACTTTCTCACCATGTCATATTCTCAAAGGTTCATTGGGGAAAATTCATTCGAAATTTTCGGTTTCTGTTCTTCTTTGTGGCCATAAAATCTAATGAAACGAAAGAAGGTTATTTTTTGTAAGTACACTAATAGAAAAATATATTAAATTTATCCAAAAACTTTTTTAATTTATCCAAAAAGCGAGTAAATTTTGCACCAATAACGCATTTGCATAAATCGACTACGTTAATATTTAAAATTTATTTAAATACTTTTTTAATTAAATAAAATATTTAAATATTTTAACAGAATTAATAAAAAATATATTAAAATTATGCACGAATTTTTTTAAAATATCTTCAAATATTTAATATTTGAAAACAAAACTATCGCATTTAAAGAAAATTTATATAAAAATATTAAATTTAAAAAAACAACATATTTAAATTCAATAAAAATTAGAATTTATAAGAAACAAAATATGCAGGTAAATGACAACCGGTGCAAGACTTCCGTTAGAAAATGTTAAGTTGTCACTCCACCTTACATCGCAATCACAAATCATCTTGGCCAAACATCCAGGCTATATTACTGTTGCAACAAAAACTAAACGAGAACTATAAGAAACCTGCAACTGCAAGAAATAAACTGCAGGAACAGAGTGCGATGCTCTTGCTGCTTGTCGGCTATTTCAGCTGTATGGAATATGTGTGTAGGTGTGTGGTATAAATTAAATTTAAATACAGGAAAAAACAAGTTTTAAGGAAAATATTTGGTTTATCCTCGTAAATATACAGAAAAAATTAATACTTATATGCGTTATTTCCCTTAGTGTAGCTATAGAGAATTTCACTTTCACAAAAAGACTGAAATGGATGGATGGACGGAAAATACCCCTATAACAGTCGTTACAGTTTTCACTTTCTCAAACATAAATATTAAATACGACTATTTTCTCATTTTCACTAATCCTTGCAACCTCCTCCTGTTTCGATAAGCTACTAAATAAATTAAATATAAGTTAAATTTTATAAAAAAATTGTATATAAAGTCCACAACATTTCCTACAGAGTTATTTATGTTTAGCATCAATCTTTCATAAAATATAAGAGCATTTTTTGATAAGAAATTAAAATTGTTCAACTTTTTTCAATTTTACAAATTTACACGGTTTCCAACATCAGCTAAACTAATTAGATGGTTGTAGCTTAAAATTAAGTGCGGCATTTGATTTCACCCCATTTAATTAGCGGAAAATTTTAACTATTTTCCATGTTAGCCCGCTTTGACGTAAGTGGGTTAAGCAAGCTGCTATTGTAATTACACTGCAAACGTTTACATTCAAGACACGAATGATATTGAGTCAATTTGAGAAAATTTCTGTGAAGACCCAACCATGTGCCTTTTTAAAAAAAAAAAAAAATTGTTATAGAGCAGTTTTTGAATTATTCTTCTTACTACAGCAAGATATCCTAGCACTGACAACAGCATTTAAATTCACACTTTACAGAATGTTATTTACTTACGCGTCCATTCTTCTTAACACAATAAAAAAAAAAATAAATAACTGGCCATTTCAGCCCTTGAAAGGACTTTGACCTAGCTTCTTATGATCAATTGTTAGCACAAACGTTTGTTAAAAAAAACTTTTCCAAACATATCCTACGAAATATCCTATATATCCTAATGATTCTCAATAAAATTTATTTTCCTTCAAAGAGAATTCTTCGCAAAGTACATGTATACATATACTTTTACAGAAGCCTTTGCACTGTATTGGGGTTTTTTGACATTAACAGTGTTTTATCGTTTCTTTTTTTTTTTTTTTTTTTTTTTTTGGCAAAAACCTTCTTGTCACTAAAAGTGAAAATGAAGACAAAAAATATTTTAGTAATAAATTATCTTCAAATTAAAACAAAAAAAAAACCAAAAACATGCCACATGAAGACTCAAAACATTGTGTCCGGCCTATTCCAAAAAAAATTACCATGCGTGGTTAATCAATCAAATTAACACAAATGTAAATAGCAACATCTACTTGTACTTGGAAGATCTAATGGGCAATCCGTTACTTTTAAAATGGCCGCAAAACAATGTATTGCTCACTGAAATAAATTATTTTAATTAAAATTTTTATCACTGAGCTCATTAAAACGCACTTATATGTCAAAGCAAACATTATCTCAGAAACTAAAACACTACAAGACTTTTAACTATTCGTCTGTCCTGCGGAAATATATCAAAATGAGTTATGGTAGGTAGTCCGTGTCATCTGTAGTGTTTAAGCTGGTGCTGCGTTGCTGTTGGAGTTAACATAGTTTCATTAAATTATTTTCTTTTATAAATGGTTTTTTTATTGTTTTTTTTTATTTTTTTTTTTTTTTTTTTGTCCAAGCACTGTTCTTTAGGTGCTCAATTTATTACCTTGTTTTTACCTAATGATTTCTTATGGCGCTGTTGTATCTAGCCAAGAGATAAAACTTGTTTGATCGATTAAACCGCTATGGTTTCTACTCTAAATTTATCATTTGTTGTTGGTTTCTTTTGTTTTTATTAATGAATCCATAAAAAATGTTTAAAACAAAAGATAATGACAAATAATTTATTTAAATTAATCGGTTTCTTCTTGAAGCTAATGCGTTCAACTCTTGCTGAATTGAGTGAATGCAAAGAGTTTTGTAGGGGCCGTTGAAATAGTTTGGTATTTACTTAATGAAATTTAGACAAATCTATTTGGTATAGTTGGTACACATTTGATTCTTAATTCCGATATGATCTATCTTTATCTATCTTTGCTTTAAAAATCTTTTTATAGATGCAACTCCATAAACTTCATAACCTGCAACTCCATGCAAAGGAAATGATAAATTTGCGCGCTTTTTCTCTGCGGATATGAGTATGACTCAAAACTACCGTTGTAGCATTAAAGCCACAGGCTATGATTAGCAAAAACCAACGTATTCAGTCCTCTTGTATTAACAATTTTTGTTCAAAGCAATTAAATGACGACTGGGATATCTTTTCAAATTAACATCTTAACTTGTTGATATGACTCGGGGCACAATGGACGGTTATAAGATAACAGAACTGAAATTGCATGAATCCATGCCAAAATTAGAGTCGCAGTGAGGTGGTAATAGACAGATAAACAGATATGATGCAAACATACGAATGTTAATGTTGAAGATACGATAATTTCTGCAAATTGAGTTGTCGGTCGATTATCTGCTTGATTGTTTTTTACGTTTTTATTGGTAATTAATTGGTATTGATGATGCAAAATAAGCACCGTAACTGTGTAAAAATAGCACTTTAAGCCAATACGAAATTCATTAGAATACATTTTGTTTTTAAAAATATCGATCTTTTCTCTTCACAAAAAAAAAAATTGATATGAAAGCAAAATAGAAGTTTAATCATCGCTAAAACTGCCAGTAACAAAATGTATTTTGATTATCACATATCTTCAAATATCAAATTGACTATAAATACACAATACAAACCCAAATAAAACACGATATCGTGAATACTCCAAGTAATTAAATAAAACATTCAAGACAAAACTTAAATATGCGATAAGAAATACATTGAACCTCAACATAGATTCAATTAAAAGTTCTACATTAGTTATCTTTACAAAAATGTAAGGACTAGAAATTATTTATTGACATTTATAAACATTATTAGACCAATTAAGTTAATTAAATAAACTTCTTTCTAAAACAGAGAAAATTTATTTTCATTTACAACCCGTTTTTAGCACTTCCCCACGAACCCTTTGAAAAGATAAGGATAAGGATAAGGATAAGGATAAGGATAAGGATAAGGATAAGGATAAGGATAAGGATAAGGATAAGGATAAGGATAAGGATAAGGATAAGGATAAGGATAAGGATAAGGATAAGGATAAGGATAAGGATAAGGATAAGGATAAGGATAAGGATAAGGATAAGGATAAGGATAAGGATAAGGATAAGGATAAGGATAAGGATAAGGATAAGGATAAGGATAAGGATAAGGATAAGGATAAGGATAAGGATAAGGATAAGGATAAGGATAAGGATAAGGATAAGGATAAGGATAAGGATAAGGATAAGGATAAGGATAAGGATAAGGATAAGGATAAGGATAAGGATAAGGATAAGGATAAAGATAAGGATAAGGATAAGGATAAGGATAAGGATAAGGATAAGGATAAGGATAAGGATAAGGATAAGGATAAGGATAAGGATAAGGATAAGGATAAGGATAAGGATAAGGATAAGGATAAGGATAAGAATAAGGATAAGGATAAGCATAAGGATAAGGATAAGGATAATGATAAGGATAAGGATACGGATAAGGATAAGGGTAAGGATACGGATAAGGATAAGGATATGGATAAGGATAAGTTTAAGGGTGAATTGTTAATTGTGTCAATTTATTTCTTAATTTTAAGTGAATAAGGATGAATTTTTAGTGAACAAGTTGCACTTCTAACTCCAAATACTCAGTTTTTTTATTGCTGCCCTTTGTGCAATTAAGGCCACCCTTTATCCTTGAAATTTTATTTGCGAAATTTTTTTTTTACTTATGTGAACTAACATAGTATTGGTAACATACTGTGAAAATTTTTAGCAAATCCACCGAAAAGTTTTTTTTACGAAATTTTTTGTGTGGGCAAATCGGACCCAAAATCACGCCATGTGCACGTAGTCGGTGATGTTCTATACCTTCTTTTCATTTGTATATTGATAATGTATTCTTGCAAGCATAGTAGTAGATAGTGAAATGTTACTTTTGTTTTTTTCTCAAAATTTTGTTCTTTTTTTTTCAAACAGATCAACTTTTTTGAAAACAACGTCTTTGCGCACTTTCCACCTAATTTCTCGGAAACCAATCATCCGAATAGGATGAAATTTTTTTCGTGAGAGTAAACACATCGAAAAAACCAAAACCTCAAACCAATTGTTATTAAATTTTATTATTTTGAAATCACTTCCCATAACTTTAAATGCGTTTATCTCGAAACCACCTTTTCGCGATTGGTTGTGATAAAAACTTTATTGAAAAAATTGTCCGATTTTAATAATTTTAGTGTCACATGCTTTAAAAACCAGTCATTCTCATTGATAATAGAATCATGACATAGCTCCAAAAACAACGGAGCCTGAATCTTAAAATATGAATTTTTTTGAAACTGATATTTGAATGCTACAGTTCCGTAAGTTTTTGAACAGCCCTCTTAGTACCGAAAATTACTTTTTATTTTTAGATAATGCACAAACATTTTTTGATAACAACTAGCGGCATACCTTTTTTTCTTGGCCTACTTTGACATGAAATACAAAATCAACAACAACGATAACCAAGACAACAAACATTTTTTATCAAAATTTGATATTTTGGTTATTCAATTAAAAAACCGTTTGTCGATATCTTTTAAATTTTTTAGCTAGGTATTAAATTTTGGTTCGCCAATGTAAAGGATGCCCTTAAGACAGACCTTTTCAAACAAAGCCATGCATTAACTGCTACTTTTGCCAACTCTCTGCATTGGTAAGTGTTTCTGTATATGACAACATGAAAACAAAATATATGTGTGTTTTTATTGCAAAGAGTTGTTCTCCCATACCTATTTGAGGTTAATTTTTGCGTCAAACCTCTTTAGCACAGAGAGAGTGGGAGGTCAGAAATATTTTCAAATAAAAAAAAAAAAACTATGTTTGAATATATTTTTATATAAGAGCGGAAGGTCTATGAAATCCGTAAGGAGACCTGCTAGTAGAGGTTATGACACCTGCCATTGCCAACTGGGGTCGGGGCCTTAAACGGTGGCCGTCTCTTTTGATAAGCAGTTAGAAACAGCATTAAGAAACAGATAATGTTCCCATTTTAGATTGATATCAAAACAAATGTTCGCCTTTATGTTGTATCTGAATTAATACAATGTAAATAAAGGTCGAATACACCCATGGGTCATATTGGACCTTTTCTTAATTGAAATAAATTATAGAGCTTATTTTAAACTTCGACTGCAACTTTACTTAAAGAAATACTCTATATATGTGTCCTTACATTCGGTAAAATAGGTATATTTGGCACATATTTATTTTTATCTATCCGTGATCAAAGTTACAGCGAGGTGCATACATCAAAACATAATATTTAAGGTGTGTTTACCTCGACTGCTTTATCTATTCTTGTTGTACACAGTTCATTATATTTATTAACTGTATCGTTCGCAATAACAAACCACAACAACAAAAGTTCGCATATTGATCAAGATTATAAAACAAAACAAAACCAAACAAAAACTTATGAAAAGCACAACAAAAACCAGACCAAAGCGTTTGAATTCTTTTAAAGGCCGTTTGAACATGCGCAGCAACAGCAAGCGCGCGTCGCTTGCCTTGCAACTAATGGCATCTAGTGTGAGATAAAAACAAAAAAACTTAACAAACGCAGAGCATGAGCCACAATTCAGTCAGTGTATGAACCGTGCCCACAGTAACGTACAGTAACGAAAACTAACGCAACGTTTCAAATGCAAAACTCAAACAGACAATCGTGGGCAATTATGATTTATTGCATACTAGTAAAAGAGAGAAGAAAAAACAAACAACTACAACAAAAGTACACAAACATAAATGAACGAACGAAAAATCGTAAAACCCAATGGGTACAATTTCTATGGATTACGGATATGAACTACTTGCCATTGTTGTAAAGGGTTCAACAGGGCGGTCAAGTATGCAAAAAACAAAGCGGGACCAATATAAAAAAAAAAATGCATAAATGTGTATTTTATGGATACAAGCAACATAAATTTAAATATGTGGTCCATTTTTAATTATATTTGAGTTGGTCTCCCATTGCTTCTAGGGTATTTTGGTTTTGTAGATTCATCTCCTTGTTTATGAATGGATTTTTTTCAGAACATTTTCTCTTTTTTACAGTTTTCTGATTTATTTTATTCTGTCATTATTTGAGTATTAAAAATATCTTCCTTCATATACACCTTGTTTTCTTGTGTAATAGCTGAGCGGGGGAAAAGAATATATTTGTAAATTCTTAATGATAAAGAGAATTCTCATTCCATATCATACAGGATGTTTTTATCATATTTCAGCGAATTATCTTAGGAATCTATTTTTTATAAGGATAGAGAATAATTGTAAAAATGTGCAATTTTCTGACCCAAATTTCTTAAAAATGCTATGCGTTTTTATAAATAATGGAAATTTCTTTAATACTCATAGACTTGCCAATCGGGATAACTATAAAGCAATGCATTTTTTTTGACAATTCTATCCGCTCATATTAAAGTTTATTATTGTTTGATAATACTTTTGACAATACGACAGCCCTTTATGCAAGATAACACCCCGAATGCTCGTTAACAGAGAGAAAGAATTGTAATTTCAATACAAAATATTTTACCTTTAGAAAAATTACTATGACTGTCATGTCAAACATAGAGTAGTTTTGTAAATGATTCTGAAAAGCTTGTACTTTATCGGCTACAACTCACATTAACTATCTAAATCAAACACGTAGTGGCCCGTATGGCCCGCGTAACCCTTCATACAAATTTTTTTCTATCTTAATTTTATCTTTGCGATGAGCCAAAATCAAAGAACACTTGCAGAAAACAACAACACAAATCGCACTCGTTCAGTGTTCAGCACATTTTCCAGCGAACTTTACAAAAACAAATGCATGCAAAGCCAAAATAAAAAACGCACACTCGATGATGGCGATTTTGAAGCTGATTGTCCCGTTACTTGTGTGTCGAGTAATTTTTCATGCAAGCATTGTTATTGTTATTGTAGTAGAAATTAAGTGTTGTAACTCTTTTTTTTCGTTTTGTTTGATTTTTTGTCGAAAGCAACGATGAGCAACATTTTGTGTTTGTTTTGTTTTTTTAAGCATTTGCCCGCGCTTAAAATTTCTTAGGCCCCACTGGTTTAGATGGATAAGGGCAAGTAAGCTGATGAACATTAATTAACATTTACATGTAATTAATGTTCAACATTGAATTCAATTCAAAACAAAGTCAATAAAAGTCTCGTTATTTGAACCAGACCTAATTTGTCAGTTCTAGGAAAATCACTTCATAAAACCACAGATTATGCTGGTCAGAACTTATATCTGTGGGCCATCACGTCAACTTACTTAGAGTTAATAAAATATTTTGATTTTTCCTAAGGCACAATTTTGAATATCGAATCGTAGTTCTACTCTTTGTGTTTTTGTTTTTTTTTTTATCTGTAACGGTGTAGCACTGAATTCTGGTCTACAGGCCGTTTTTCGCTTTCGTTGGAGTTCTTTTAAAATTTTGACGTTTTATATAACAACATTTTGAGCAGTTTCGAATGCAATGTCGTTGTCATTTAACAGTAACTAACTTACTACAAAAAGTTAAACATGAACATTTTTCTGGTAAAGTCGTGCTGCACAGTAGCGGCCTTAAGTGACTTGTGGATGTTAAATGTTTAAATCAAAGTTAGTCTCCTTACCAAAAGCTTAATTCGCTTAACTTAATTTCGTTACGCTGTTCTTCTTGCTTCTGAATATTTGTTGCTGTTTTTTTTTATGAAATAAACATATCTCCTAAACCTAAGCTGAGCTTAAGTTTTAAATTATATGCAATTCAACCATGCTTATTTCCTAGTAGCTTTTAACCTAGACTTGAAGTAATACAAAAATTTAACTACAAGCAATTAAGTTTTTTTTCTTCTTTCAATTTAATTTGAAACACTTAAAAAACGCTCGGTGCGACACCATAACATGGAAGATATATGTACAAAAGCTCAGATGCACCAGAAGCATGAAAGTCGGAGATGCGGAGGTCTGCAGAAGTTTGAATCTTTAAACACCTACACAAATGCAACAATTACACGGATAGCAATAATGTTAAAATGCTGGCAGATCCCCTTAAAGCATTGCAAATAACTTCTAAACCATATATTTATGCACAAATAAAAGCTAATTTGGTCACGATATTGTAATAACTTATTTTGAAATAGCGAAAGATAGAAGAGAGAGAGAGAGAGATGGAGAGGTAGACAAATAGAGAAACCGACATATGGACAGACTTGAACAGATAGCCGTTGTGGAAGTGATCTAGCAATGGAGAGATTTAGACAGTTGAACGTGGTATACTAAGTAGTTAGAGAAATTTTTAGGACATTCCATTGTAATTTACTAGGAGGCAGTAAAGTTTGAAATTTGTTTGTTTTGTGGATTAAACGGTTTAAGTTGGTGTGGGAACAAGCGATCTTATTTTATGATGAGCATGTTATTGGAACTTGTTTGCTAGCAAAACTGAATATTAAAAAAAAAAAAAATTGTTTGTACGCTTGAAAGAATAGGAAACATTTTTAGAAAAACGCAGGTAGAAAATAACCAAATATAATTTTTTAGAGATTGGAAAATAAGTATAAAATTGTTTGCGCCAGTTTGGCTTAAAAAGTCAGAATTAAATGAGTATCACTGATGCTGAAAGCGAGTTTAGGGAACATATAGGTTACAAATTTAAAAAAAAAAATTTTTTCGGGAAGAAAAAATTTTGTTGTTCTTCGGCGGATAAAAATCATACAGGCAATGATGATTTCAGGCGGTGGCCACTTAAAAAAGGATTAACTTGTTTATTTTATTTTTTCCTCAGATGTTCCAGACTGGTGATATCCTGCACACCGTAAATTTTTTGACATTTTTTAAAAATGTATTTTTTAAATGTTAATAAATATATGTGCAAAATTTGAAAACTTCCTTGAAAATTTCCTTCTATGAAAAAAAATCCCCGAAAAAAATTTTTTTTTAAAAATTTGTAACCTATTTGTCTCCTTAATATTTCTACAATAAAAGTGTTTTTGAGCTAATGTAAGATTTAAGATTTCATGATATTTTATGATATTTTTCAATTTTAAATTTTATCGCCACACACACGAAAGACGGATTCAAATTGTTAGTTTCTTGTTATTTCATTATTTTTATTAATATTTGTTGGATTAATTATTTTTAATACAAAAATACTGGAGATCTGAACAAAAACTGAAAACTGGATAAAAAAATTATTAAAATTTAATGTTTTTATTTCTTCGTGATATCCCACAGATAACATTGGAGATGTGATATTTTTAGTTTTGAGGCCATTGTGCCGATAGCGGGAGATGACACAGTCGTCTAAATTAGACCTAAATAGAGCTGTTCTATATTATCTCTAGCTCTATCGTCTACAAGTTCTTTACTATCCCAAAAAGGGTTGTAATCGTCCTGACAGTGCTTCTACTCAGCCCAGAGCCGATTTGGGTCATAACCAACTTATTGGCAGTGCTTTTATTCAGTCCAAAGCTCTTTCTAATCAATGTGTCTACAATTCGTTTTCCTTTATGTCACGATGGCCTGGAACACAGCAGATATTGACTTTGTGGGGATGCATTTTTTTGGGAAGTGATATTAAGCTCCCAATATTTCCTTTTTACTTACACCCATATCTACACGCAAAGAAAAAAAAAACGCTTATCGCCAGTTTGCTGCAAACGAACTTCGTTTGTCGTGCTTAAAATCGTTATTTGCAAACATTTCAACAGTTGTCATAATAGTAGTCAGTTGCGAGAAACGCATCATTTGGTTGCAGGAAATTAATTTCGTTTGTTATTAATGCGAATGATTTTTAAATTGCAGCAATTGAAAAATTTGTTTTTTCTAACTGAAAACTTTGCTTGTTTTTCCCTTCGTTGCAAAAACACAACGCTTATAGTTCAGAAGTACTTTTTGGACAAATTGTATATATAATACTCGGACGAATATAGCATGTTGCAACAGAGTTGCGATGAGTGCAATCCATAAGAAGGCGGACGGACACAGGGAGAAAGATAATTAAACTAATAAATTATAATGACCGAAATAGCTTGCAGTATATATAATAGGTATAAAAGATATATTTTTAAGTAACAACTGAATATTCGTTTGCGAATTTCCATTGGCTAATTTTTCAGTTGTGGTAAACGAAAAATTTCTTTGCGTGTAAGGGCTTAATTTATGTTTATTAACTCCAAATATTGAACTCAATTTAAAGCAAAATTCGTAGAGTTTAATGATTTGAGGATCTTTTAGTTCGTGAACAAATTTTAACAACCTTGCACAAGAAATTGGACATTTTCTACTTTCACAGGTTTTCCATAGCTCATGACTCCATAGTTCATTTCAACAAGCGAACTTAAATTTTTCAAATATTTTTAGAAGCAAAGGAAGGCATTTTTTTAGAATTTTAATACTATTTGCTTAAATAATAGATACCTACCTTTACAAATTAATATTTTTAGAGGCACTGAGATTTATCTTTTCAAAAAGAAAATTTTTTGAGTTTGTGATTGCAAGGAGCAAAATTGAGTCGTTTTTTTCATGAAAGTATTGTCCTCCATATACCAAGAGTAAAATCAGTGGATATAGCCCTATTCTTTCAACACCGCCATTAATTGATAAAAATTGCTTCTAGAAAACCTCAAAACAGTTCTAGGACAGCATTAATTTTAATTTTGAATATTTGATCGTAAAAATATTCTTTCTTAAACTGAACATTATTTATTAATATTGATGTATCAAACAGTTACATCCATAAAAGACTTGTTAACGAAAAAAAAAAAAATCTAAATTCCATAAAAAGATCCACATTTTTGTTTTTTTTTTTTCTCTTTTTGAAGACATTGAGTTTTTGAAGCACTGAAATTAATAAACATCTTTTAAGTATTTCAACATGTCAAACGTATTTGACAAAATTTCTTTAGCAAACATATTGTTGTTCATTCAAACAATTTCATCATCATATTATTGTAAAATTCCCCATAACTTTTATTCATTCAATTAAAATTATTCCATTCAATTGAATTGAATTGAAACGATGTTGAATAAATACAATGAAAATAACAAATACAAAAAAATTTCCCTCACTGTCTGCACAAACAAGCAACCGTCCGTCGAGCTGCTGTCTACCTACCTTGTTACTCGTCTGACGTGCTTTACTATAAAGCATTCGTGTTTTTTTTTTTTCAGTTCACAAAACGCAACATCAAATGAAAAATAAGCAAAACAAAACAAAACCAATGCTTAGTTGAGCTAATGTCTCCAGAGACACCGACTTCATTGCGAAGCAGGCCTAATAATCATAATCAAGTGAGCAGCCATTCAGCCAACCAGTTCGTACCAGCCAGTCATTCAAAGTTATGTTAGTTATTCATGCCGTAGATATGACGCGACCGATGAAGATGATTATCTGTCTAGATAAAAATATTAATAAAACACAATTATAATGATTTTAACTGCACTTACAGAAATAACAGCTGAAAGAAACGCACAAAACTAAAGACTTAAGCAACGAACTGGCTCGATTTTTTTGTATTGTATCAATCTAGAAACATGTTAGTTTGTGGTGTTTTCTCATAAAAATCGATTTCGAAATACTTTTTTATACAACACTTTAACTATTTGATCATGCGTGTTCAAGTCAGTAGAAATTGATTTGGATAAATTATTATATTTATCTAAAATCAGTTCGTTCAAGGGAAAATGTCACAGTTGCATCTAGATGATTATTAACTCTCTAGGTACACAAGTGTGATTAAACTATAAAAATGAAGCGATAATAAAGAAGATAACACTACTTATTAATGGAATATACTGATATTTCAAAGATATTCCTAACACTTAACGTCGAAGCTATTTTGAAAACAATAGATAATTGCTTTTAATCTTTAAATAATGTGTAGAAGAAAATAAAAACTTCACTTAAACTGGCCATCACTCAAACGGTTCTTTAAGAACGCATAACGTACCAAATTTGAGGGCATCTCTTAATAATTCCATTTAATAGAAAATGTGTTCAAAACTACTGAAGTCTTTAAATTTTACGATAATGAACAAATAACTGTTGCATAACAAATGCTGCAATAGCTACAACGTTCCGACGTAAGAGACGAATCGTGAGAACATTAAGCGCAGGCATATAAATTCTTTAACGAATATTCGCTATGAAATCATGTTAAAACCAAACTTGCAACAAAGAATTTCAAGTCTTCTACAACTACTACTAAATTTGTTGGTGAAACATTTTGATGCACTTGACTAAACACTTCGCTCACTTCACTAACCTCACTTCACGTAAAACAAACGACCAGCAACAGCAACTGCTGTTGCATACAACTGCCTACGTTGGAGTCATGACGAGTTGAAACAAATGCTAAATGAAGCAACATCAACACCTGATAGGCAAAACATTAGCATTTAAGTGAGCGCATTAGACCAGCGACGTCGTTACTCCGTGCAGCTCTCCCTGCACTACTTAACTTCATCCATCGCCACCCTCCATCTACAGCAGTAGTGTACAGCTAGAAGTCAGTAGACGTCAACAAGTGTAGCCAACGCATCAACAGCCAACAACATCGTGATTTTATCTTGAGCATCTTTCTGAATTTGTACAATTTGTAGCTTTTCGAGACGCATTTTATTCGAGCTGAACTGCACGAGCAATGGTAACATCATCAACCAGCTGCAGTTGTTGTTGTTGTTATTGTTGTTGTTTTTGCTGATGCTGCTGCTGCTGCTACTGCAGCTGGGAGTCGTTGATATGAACAAAAATTATTTTCGGTTAAGTGTACCAGAATGCGTAACGATTTTTGTTAATGCTGATGACTGATTTAGAGAGTAGTTTTTTTTTTGTATAATTTAACAGTTGGCTTGGAGCTTGTTAAATAGTCGTTGTGCGATTTTTAATAATTATATGTGATTTCTACATAGATTTACTGTAAATTGAAGGTAATTTGACGTAGAGTGAATAAAGTTGTTCTCTACTAACTCTTCCTCTCTAAGAGAAATAACGATCAAATCGAATGATTTCAACTTTATTAGGTTCCTTAGATTTTTCTGAGATTAGATTTTTCTGAGGGGGACATTCGCTTCTATTTATATTCGAAAACATTTATAGAAGAACTTTTTATACATTAGGTATTACAAATCAATAGAATCACATACAAAATATTCGCCGCCTTTTGTTCTTCATGGCGTCGGTAAAGGGTTCCTTTTTTGCATCAAACTACACCTATACAAACAAAAATTAATTTTAAAAGATTCTTTCCCTTTGCCCAAAGTTAACCTAAACCGAGCAAACAAGAGGTAAAACTTATTTTACATATTTACATATTACATATTTTACATTAATAAAAAGAAATAATGAAAACAATATAAAAAGGCTTTTTAATACAGGTTGCAAGCCGCTATTCTTTTGCTTAGTAAACTACAGAATCGAGCGCTCTCACTCAAGTTCGGCAAAGTAATCGAAAATTGAGAAACTGAACGAAAAGAATGCTCTATATAAGGGCGCACAAATTCGTGATTATGCTCTCTTGCTTCTATTTGCTTATCAAAATTTTAATTGAACATTCATATATAAATATAAAAATTTATAAAGTATGTTAAAGTACATAAGGATGGCCGAATTTTTGATTCTTAAATGTAATGTGATAAGGTCTTTGGCAATTCATTTTTTTTGAGTTAGGTTTAGGTAAACATATAAGAAAAAATATAAATGCAACATTTTATTTGAAAAATTTATATTTTTAAAAAATTGTTTGTTTTTTTGTAGAAAATAAAAAAAGAATATAAAATGTTTTATCATTATCTAACTGTAAGTGATGATGAACTTTCCTGAGATAAAACAAAATCCAGTAAGTGGTAGTTTCTTGGTTTTATTGTTCTATAGTTTTTCTGAAATCTAGAGCCAGAAATCTTTTGTATGAATCCTATTGTCTAAATCTAAGGAACTGTCATAATTTTTTCCTATCTGATACTAAGTGTTCTTGAAAAAGAAGAGAAAAGTAACTTGAACTGCTCTAAAACTTTCATTTGGTTAGGTCAAAACTTGTGAGTTTAATTTAATTATAATTAAATATATAAAAATTGTCCACCACGTAGATCTCTTAATAAAAAAGTTATGTTCGAATTATTGCTTCAAAATGTATTTGGAATTTATTCCTTAGGTTCTATGACTCTATTAAACTTAAAACATGAGGCCATGCCAATATCTTGGCATAGTCCTAAGTGTATTTTTATTAAAAAAATATATTTAATATTTTAATATTTTCAATATATTAAAAAACATATTTACGGGGACAATTTGAGAAGTCAGTGACTTTTGAATTGCCCACATAAAAATGCAACACTGGTCCTGTCAAGTACCTTCTGTTAATAGACTACTATCATTTTGAGCAAGCTGCGTCATTTAGTTTGTGTTTCACAGCCATTGAAAGCAGAAAACCTCGCGAATTTCAACGAAAATGGGAAAAAGTAAAGTTTCATGTACTTATCGAGTATCTACTATTTTTTGCATAAAAAAAAAACATCACCGAAATATCGGAAGGATTGATTAATACTATGGGAACTCAGTATCACCAATTTCAGTTATTTAGAAGTTGTTTACTGGATTCTGTAGTGGCCGTACAAACACAGTGACTCTGAACTTTCAGGTCGTCGAAAAGAGGTCATCACGCCAGAAATCCTCGATAAAATTCATGGGATGATATGACATTGGACGATCGGAGAATGAAAGTGCGTGACGTGACTGAGGCCGTAGGTATCTCAATCTCATTGTGGCCAATTGTTCTCAAAATTACGTGACACGGTGAAAGTCGCGTGCAATACTAACTCGACTGTTTCTGTTGAAAGATCTCCTGTTGAAAGTATATACCGTCTGTGTCCGTAAAATCCATTTCTAACCACAAAAGTTGTTTATCATGTCCCTGTAGCTCACTCTATTAACTGTAACTGCGCTTCCGTCGTTGTGATCTACTGAGTAACTATCAGTAACTTTCCGATCCCTAAATGCAATAGTTTTGCTTATTCACACAGCCACCATTATGAAAATGAGGTTCGACAGAAATCACCGCCACCATTCATGACTTTCCAAGACCCAATTAATTAGCGAACTAAAGGCAATACTGCTGGTTTCAGCTGCAGTTCTAGAGTTAATTGGACCTTTTGCGCATGTAGAGTCAAATCTTTTGTCAATATTCGCTGCAGTGTGCTTCTTGAGTACGGTGATGAATTGAGGTGCTTAGATCGTTTTGAATTCGTTCCTTTTATATTTTCGGTCGAACTTCCGGGGCAAAGTCGTTTCAGTCTCCTTACATCTTAAACTGAGCTAGTCTTTTGGTATTTCTTGGTGTACCGCGTACACACTTCTCAGAGGTTACGAGGAAAATTTGCTAGAACTTTGCACATTGGATTGCGCAAAATGCAATTGAACGCGAATTTTCGTAATTACATGCAAGGAATTCTGTTCTTTTTTCCGCTGTGTAGCATATGGATAAATTTCCCATAACTTAAATGAAAACTGTCAACATTTAACAATGCAATTTTTCAATTTTGCAATTCTACATCTTCATTCCTTAGAAGACTGACATAGTAACTTTGGAAATACAACTAGTTTTAATAGAATATTAATGATATAATAATGAAAAAGTTAATATTTTTTGCGGAATAATATTTGAGTTATTTGGAGTTTGCATTAAGACTTTGTAAGAAGTCAAACTACGAAATGCTAAATTAAATTATCTGGATTTTTTTCTATCTACGCAATAATTATGCACAACTTTCTAATCCTCAGTTGAGTTACTATTTTTGAATGTTTTTACGATTTTGCATAAAATTTATTAATATTTAATTATCGTATTTTTATTGACTGTTAACTGCACAACGACAATTAAAATTAAAATCATAATATAGTTAATTATAGCTACAAAGTAATTGCGTATTAAAAACGGGTGATATCTGTCAAAGTTATTGAATCTTTTTCTATAAATAAAGGCGTTACGTTTGAAACTGTGCCGAATGGGTTGTTTAAGTTTCATTCATAAAATAGCTGTTAATTTTTTTATACTGTCAACAATTTTGAAAGAAAACAGCAGAAGCATCGTTAAAAAATTATTCATGGGGTGCTATTATTTTTTTATTACTGGCTGTAGTAGTATTCGAAGCAAAGTGCGTGAAATAAGAGTGATAAAGCACAAATACAAATATTGCAATTATGCAAAGGTACTTTTTCATGTATAAGTCAAATGATATTTTTCACTTAAGACGATTTTCAGGAGGTCACGTTTTAATTTAATTAAACTTTCTATGAAATTTCTAGAGGAAAACTTTCAATATTCCAAAGAGCATCTAACTTGAAAGTGAAAATTAAGTTTGAAGCTAAGTCGTTAGGTTAAGTTATTAAGGTCAATACCTTAAACACTTTGTTGTTTTTTTTTTCATAAAGTGAGAGTTAAACGGTTCTTTAAGAACTAAGTACTTCAGTCCACAATAAATACTTTGTGGACTGAAATACCTAAATTTCAGAACGTTTCATGTCAACACTAAGTGTTTCAAATTTATTTGCGCTATAGAAACAAACTTATTCCAGTTACTTAAGCTAGCTCAAAGAGTCGAGGGAGGAGATACTGCACACAAATATCTGGCCGTTTTTGGGTTCAATGGGGATGCATTGAAGCTCACTTGGTTGGTTATTTAGTTGCTGTCTTAGTGTTAACCGATAAGTCGTGTTTTTGTGGCAGTTTCCTTTGGTTCGGTGGCAATGTTTGCGGTGGAGGTGACGCTTGCGATGGTGTTGTTCAACATCTTGTAAGTCAACGTATAGACAGACACATAAACGTACAAGGCACAAGATTTATGGAAAGATATTTTTATTTATTTTTTTTTTTCTTTCTTCATTTTTACTTAACAAGAAATCAGTTAGCAATAAATATCGAAAAAGAAGTTGAACATAAAAACCCACTGTTTAACGAGTAAAATAAAAAAGTTTTACAATTTAATTGAAATCTCCAGCAGCGTTTGTTGTGACACTTTTCAGCTGAATCTCCTTTGCTTCTTGTTAACTATTCCATTTTTTGAAACTTGTGGTTTTTTCTTAGCCTCTTTGGGGAAATACTTAATTGAGTGAAAAATTCAAGACAGACACGCTTGTCACCACATAAAATAAAATTCGAATTTGCAATTCAATGCAAACTAATTGAATAGCATTTTCGTAATACTTCAATCAGCACCAATAATTCCGAATATCTATCTATCTGTTCAATAGGAGTTTTAACGAGTAAAATGCAATGCGAAAAATATGCCACTAACAAGCTAGACTAGTTCAATGAAAAGCCATACACAACATAACATCAATAAATTTGAACTCAAACATAAGAATAGTCAGTAAAATTTGTAGGAAAATCACAAAAAATTAAACCAGTTATAAAATCATTTATGACAATATTGTTGAGGATGAAAAACTTTTACTTTGCTTAAGTTGAAACTAAACTTCTACGAGTATTCAGAAGACCATACTGGAATGACACTTTCTTACAGCTAATATACAACCATTCAGTACATCAAAAATAAAAAAATGTACAATATTTTGAAATCAAAAATATTCCGGGATGAAATGTTCTGTAGAATTATTCAATCGGTGTGGAAACAAAAGTGGGTGTTTAATATTTGAAAGCCTCATTTTTAAGGGGGACTATATACTCAGAGGCAGAAAAAAAAAGTTATGTTTGTGAATTTTTTTAAGGAAGCCTAAGGGATATTTATTAATGAGGGTTTTTATACCTAAAAATATACACATTCAAGAGTGCGTTTGGTTTTTTTATTAATAAAAACTAATATTAAGGTTGATACAGCATTTTTTATAGAGCGCTGTGAAATGCGGTGACCAAGATTGCTCCTCCTAAATTCATCTGAAACAAAAAATTAAAAATATTATTAAACTATATACTTAAAACTCGTACTTGTCATAGCCGATTGCCGACATCCGAATGTAAATTATCGATTTTCGACCAAAAAGTCGTCATTATTTTGCCTATGACACTTACGAGATTATTATGAATAAAATAAGCCTGCAAAAAAATAAAAATGATCGGGTCACTGAGTTATGAGAAATCTTGGTCACCGACTTTTAAAACATGGTTTCGAAAAAAACGCCAAAATAATGGCCAGAAGTGCCTGCTCTAGAAAGCGGTTCACTCACTTGGCTATAACTTTGTTATTTTTTGAGATATCACCACTTATTCTGGAGGCTTACAGCTTTAAGAAAATATAAAAAATTTTTGAAAAAAAAAGTTCTGGGTATATTACCCCCTTAATAAAAGGATTCCACACTTAGTTTATTCATAGAATTAGTACCAAGCGTCTTTTGAATGTAACATTTTGGAATGCAACTAGTCAGTTTTTCATTATTTTAGTTTTGTTTTCATTTGTAAAATGAGTACATCGAACACAACTTTTGTAGTGAAAAGACACTTTTAATTCTTCTTTGCTGTAACTGAAGTTAGTGGACTGGAATCATCATAGAAAACTATTCATGAGTTGTTAAAGTGTGTTATTATGTTATTATTTCGCAGTGTGCCTGTGACTCTTTCCATAAGGTTTCCACTATTGTTGTCATAATTTGCTTTTTTCAAAAAAAATATTTAAGTATCTTCTAAAAAACTATAATCATCCAACTACGTTAATTGATAATTGGTTAAAGTGTATAATATCATATCATATCATATCCAGCCATAACCGCCAAAAAAATGTATCCCACAAACTCGAAATTTTGCAGGGGAAGGTTTTTTTTTAAATAAAATCATTTAATTTTATTTAATTAAATACATTTTAATTAAATAACATTAATTTTACATGTAATACATTTAATTTTAATAATTTTAAATAGATATTTGCATCGATTTCGATAAAAAACAAAATCGATTATGGTGTGGGATACATTATTTTGGCGGTAATGGCTCGATATCATCTATCATATTTTCACATTTTCATATTTATGAGAAATGATGACTTTGAAAAAAGTTTAAAGAAATGTTTTATGAGATTTTTACTAGAATAATGTGTCGCTATTTTTTTCTTAATTATTTCCTCAATTTAAAAATGGTGATTTCTTAGTTTACAAAGTTTACGAAAAAGAAAGTGCCTCAAACAAACACAATCCCTAGAAAAACCAAATAACAAAGTTAAACTTAAAGTTGATAGGTTTGGATTACAATGTCTTTCAAAAAACTTTATTTTGACAAAAAAAAAACCAAGTGCTTCTTTGCATGGAATTCTCCGTGACCCCCCCTCCTCCCTGATAAACACGATGGTTGCAAATGAAGTAATTAGAACTTTTGAAAATTCAAAAATTGTCAAAAATGGCCTGGTTCTGTTCTAAAATCCGATTTTCGGAGAGTAATTTTAGAAGAAATAATAAAAAAAATGTATTTAAATTTTTCTAATGCATATAAAATTTATAAAAAAAAAAAAAACATATGTACCTACTTACGAAAAAGAGGGCGAAGAGATTGTAACTTCGAATTTTACGTTTGTACGCACGAAGTTTTGATTTTCGGTGTCTGTCAGACTACAACGTCAGCCGCAGAGTTTAACCCTCTGCGGCAACATTTTAAAATTATTTTATATAATTTTTTATTCATGTCTGTGCATTGCATTGATCTAGGAAATTTTTTCTAAATTAATTAATGCAATATTCCAGCCCATTTCAAGGTAATACTAATGAAAAAAAAAGGATCAACCCATTTCTGAATAAGATACGATTCAATAATAGAATGGATGGAAAAAATAATAGGTGGGACATGTACAGTGTTGCGCAAAACAATAGCAACAAAATCAGTGCGCTGCTACAAAATCTTGTATCTTTTTTAATATTGGGGATACACAAAAACTATTAAAGTAACCAAAGCATATATTCATACATCATATAAGAAACAAATCATATTCAAATTTGGTTTTGTTTTCTTAATTAAATTTAAAATTAATGTGACTATATTCAATTTGTCTGAGTGCAAAACAATAGCAACATAATTAATATTTGGTGTAAGACCCATTATTCTTGAATACCGCTGCACATTTGCGCGGCATCGACTCTATTAAATTAGATATAGCGGTATTAGGTATTTGTTCCCACTTAAGTTTCAAGGCTTCACACTGTGCAGCTTTATTGGAGAACCTTCGACCAGAAACTCTTTTCTTCAAAATCCCAAAAAGATTTTATATGGGATTCAAGTCTGGTGATTGTGCCGGCCAATCAAGGACTTGAATCCCATTGTCTCTAATGTAATCTTTGATGAGCTTTGAAGTGTGCTTCGGGTCGTTGACGTGCTAAAACGTACACTGAAGCGGCATATTCCACTTTGCATATGGTAGCATCTTGCTTTCTAAAATGTCTTTATATACAAATTGATCCATAATACCATCGATTTTATGAAATGGTCCGACTCCATCATAGGAAAAACAAGTCCAGACCATAATACCACCGGCTCCATGCTTAAAATTTATTTTGCAGTTTCGGGCTTCAAGTCGTGTACTTGGGCGGCGCAATACCGTGGACTTCCCATTTGCATTAATAAAGTGGAACTTTGATTCATCGCTAAACAAAACGGTTTTCCATTTTTTAACGGTCCACTTAAGGTTCTCTTTTGCAAAACTGAGTCTAAAAAACAATAAATTGCAACTCGTTGTCAAAATTTCAGACAAAATTATTTAAATTTTATCACCTCAACTTGTTTGTTTAAGTTTAGCTGCAAGCAAAGGTTTCTTTGCCGGTCTGTAACTCCTTAAGTTTTCCTCAACGGCTCTTCTGCGAATAGTGCTGTGATGGATATCTAAATCAAGTGTCCGAACAACCTCTTTGGAGGTGGCAAATGGATTTCGCTTGAACACGCCACAAATGTTCCTGTCATCACGCAGCGATGTTTTCCGCGGGCGCCCTCCTGAATATGCCGTTGTTACGTCTTTTGTGATGTTATACTTTTTTATTAATCTACAAACTATTGACCGATTAATATTAAAATGCTTCGCGACAGATATTTGCGATTTTCCCATTTTATATTCGGAAATAATTTGTTCTTTTAGATTTTTACAGTATTTATCACGTGCCATTATAAATGGAACAGTCAATGGCACAATTAGGGCAAAAACAAATCTAAGCTTAAATGTGCTTTACAATAAAATAACTTTTAGCGTTGATTTTTGGAACTTGTGTTCTCTTTTTACATTTTTCAAGTTTTGTAGCTTTTGTTTTGCACTCAAACAAATTGAATGTAGTCACATTAATATTAAATTTAATAAAAAAAACAAAACCAAATTTGAATATGATTTGTTTTTTATATGATGTATGAATATGTGCTTTGGTTCCTATAATAATTTTAGTGTGCTCCCAATATTAAAAAAGATACACGATTTTGTAACAGCGCACTGATTTTGTTGCTATTGTTTTGCGCAACACTGTACATTAGGATGGTTCACTAAACAAATGCTTGAGTCGGTCTAAAATGTACCTTGGGTCATTGTTGTACCATACACAAAATGATTTCGCAATGTGTTAACCCTTAGGCTTCCTGGATTTTTTTTTAACAAAGTGTCTTTTTTGGTCAAAAACCCACTTTTTGTATGGAAAAGTTTTTTGTTTCGCTGTATTTTCAAAAACAAAAAAAAACAAACAAAATTAATGGTTCAAAAATGATTACTATCAGTACAAAAAATTTGGACTTTTAATTTTTGTCCATAATTTTTTAAAATTTTTTGAAATTTTAACTTTGTTCAAAAACTAGCAAGTTAGCCCCTGATATGTTAAGGATATTTTATTGCCTCTCCAACATTGGTTAAACGACATCGATCGGACGAGATATAGCGTAGTTATGAAGATTTAAGTCGAAATCGCATCGAAATGTTTTCAAAAAAGACTTAAAAAAAAATACAGAACAAGCAAATTTCTCAAAATTTTTTATGCAGATACATAGTAATAATTTTTAAAGTTTTAATTTGGTTTTTTTTTTTTTTTAGAAAATACAGCGAAACAAAAACCTTTTCCATACAAAAAGTGGGTTTTTGGGCAAAAAGGAACTTTTTTAAAAAAATTCCAGGAACCCTAAGTGTTAACACATCGCAAAATCGTTTTGTGGAGGTTCCAACAATGGACCCAAGGTACATTTTAGACCAAGTTTATCCAACACGTTTTTTTTTTGTATGGAGACCGACCCGCCCTAATGTATATCCGAGTGCCCCTCAGATAAATAAAATAAATGGAGAGGACTTTGACCGAACTTCTTATGATCAAATTATGTTGTGTGTGTTATTAAATGTTTGTACACAATTGATCGAGAATTGGACCTACTAGTTTTATGCCGAGTCCGAACGCCTAATGTACATGTTCTCAAGAAGCTTTACATGGCATTATTTACTCTCTGAGGTTTGCCATTGTCTGCAGAGAGGTGACGGCCGAACACAAAAATTAATTCAATTGAAAAAACTTTCTGTGTCAGATGGAATTGAACCAGGGTTCTCTAGTCGATGGGTGCCCTTCAGAGGGTAGACGAATGAATGAATTCACAAGCAATAAAATTCAAAATTACCATTTCTTGTTGAACATTTCTTGCTCCAAATCAAATAAAAATAAACCAATTTCTTTGAACATAAATGAAAATCAACCAATGCAATATCAAGTGGAATAGCAACAACATACATAGCACATTCTCGTCTCACCTGTGTGTGGGTGCTCAAAAGTAGTTAATAACTTGAATTTCATTTAAGCTTGAATTTATTAAAATATATTACCATCCTGGTACATTTAAATACCTATATCTAATCGTATTAATTTTTCCCCTCTATCCCCGAAAAAATGGAAATGTTAGAAAAGAGACATGGTCGTAAAGCTAAAAAATAAAATAAAAAACTGGTAGTTTAAACTTTTTTTAATATCTTAATACAAAATATTTTTACAGAGTAGTAGCAACCGCAGCAGCTTTCGTTGTGTGGGTCAACTAGATGAGTCTGTGGCTTTCACTGCACTTTATTGTCCGTTTGCTAGTAGGCTAGTTAGCAGTATGTTCCACAAAAAACTATCACCAAAAGCAGGCGGAATTTGTTTGGTTAAGTTTTATATGCAATTTATATGTTTATTTGACTCATTAGTGGATGCCAGTGGGTTCAAGATGAGGTTTACTATGTGTATTTCTCAACGAGCGGGACCTGGAGAAAATTAATTCTTTGTCAGACTAGCAAACAATTAAATTTCAGTCATAAGCTATGCATAATAAAAATTAATCACAATATGCTCTCATTTTTTTATTAAAATATTTTAGTACCGACCTTGAGGTTGGTCGCTATCACTAGCAATAAAAAAAAAACTTTAATCTGATTAAATTTATTTGTCCATTAAAGTTATATGTGCTATATTTATTGATTTGTCGAGTAAATTCAATTTGTAGGAATTGAAATTCAGCAGCATAAAAATTCAAATTTCAATAAACAACTTTTGTCATTTTGTCTCCCTATACGACCTGTATAAATAAATGTTTTGTTTAAGCTTTTTGGCTCTATTTTGATCGCTTGCTTCATTATATGCTTTGGAATGATTGCTGCACAAAGTCACGTCAAATTGCAATGGTCAGTAGGACAAAGTGTCGATTTATTGCCGTTGTTAATGACGAAAACGAATTTACAATGTGACATACAAATAATAACTTTAAAATTCCATTAATGCTCATTCATTAAGATTTATAGTTGTCACGCTTCAGTTGACTGTCACCTTAGCTCGTCCATGCTGATTTATAAGTTTGTTTTTAGGAGATTTTTTAGATAATATTTAAGTGCTTTTATATATTTTAAATTATTTGGTTTATTTATTTTATTAATTTCAGCTCAAGTTGAGGAAAAATTGAAAAAAGCACTCTTCGTGTAGACTGAAGCAAACTAAATGATTGGCACTGATGAAATGTCCTCAACTGGCATGGACATTAGTGAATCCTTTCGTGCGGAGGATTTGTCGAAAACTGATTTCTTCGATTTTGTCACAGCGCCTGATATGGGCATCGGTATTGGAGTCAGTCTGCACACACATCATCATCATCATCATCATCACGAGCGCACTTCGGCGACGCATTTAGCGAATAATGTCGGAAATGGCAGAACTGGACCAGAAGACAGTTCTATAGATGGTGGAACTAATAGCAGCAACACTGGTGATCCTACATTGCATGCCTACGACCAGGTAAATTGATAAAGGTTTTTGAGAAAAATAGAGAAAATGATACATTAATTTTAAACTATAGGAAAAAAAAGTAACACTGAACTATTAGCGTTGTGTTCATCCAACGAAGGGAAAAACAAACGAAGTTTTCAGTTGGGAAAAACAAATTTTTCAAATGCTGCAATTTAAAAATCACTCACGTTTATGACAAACGAATCCTCCCACTAAAAGGCGCGTTTCTCGCAACTGACTATTATTGTGACAACTGTTGAAACGTTTGCAAATAACGATTTCAAGCACGACAAACGAAGTGATATAGCGTGTGATATTCCACTATTTGCAAAAATTTCACGAAACTGACATCAGAGTTTTGAACAAATGAATATTTCGATGGCTTAATATAGAAAAGGCGTAACTCGATTTTTTCGAAATAACGTTTTTAAAATATTTTGGTAGACCACTCTCAAATATCCCCCTTAAAAAAAAAATCAATGTGCTTTTTGTTGTTGTTATTGCCTATTTTAAATAAAATCAGCATTAAAAAAGGTTTTATATCCAAAGTTTTCCGGATTATATTCAGTTCTTTTCTTCTCCTGTAAAAAAAAACAAAAATCGAGTTACGCCATTTCTATATTAAGCCACCGATTGTTTCGGAATTTATTGAAATAGAGCAAATGAAAAATTTTATTTATGGGAGTATACTGCCTTCATAAGGAAGAGTGCGGCATCTACATATTACAATATTCTGAGATAAACGACTTACAGTAATTTATCAAAAATTCAGTGACTAGGGTTTGGATGGTTATAAATATTTGGTTCTTCAGCATAGTAATATCCAGTTTTTTTCTCAACATTAATGATATTTTATGGATTTTATTAAAAATGCAAAAACTGTGGAACAGACAGTGTAGATGCCGCTTTTTTGCTTGAATGATTGTTTTAATTTGTGTAGATATGACACTTCAGGTTAAAATATTTAGCAATTGAGCAAAAAACTCGTAACTTTTTTTTAATTTTCTTGAAGATGAAAGTAATATGTTTAAGAAAAAGCAATAAAACTAATTTTGATATTCATACTAGATGCCGCACTCTTCCTTATGACGGCAGTATAGCTCTGCGAAACTAACCTAACTAGTAGAATATGATTTTGAAGAACAATGGCATGCTTTTTAAAACGAAAGTCGCTTTAGTCGCATATGTTATTGCGTGGCCTCGTTAGTCAATTAGGTAGCTTGAAGCCATGGTCCTACACTTTAACCTTTTTGCATTTCTTTCCGCATTTCTTATCAACTGAAATTGAAAAATTCATAAATTTTAAGACTAAATTGTAGTTGATGGTTGAGAAGTTTGTGGATGAGACTGCCTTACAACTAGAACTGACTAAACTAGTCATGAAACTTGACTTGAATTTAAATTCATATGTTTTTAGAGCTTTCGGTCACGCTTATAACATCCTACATATGTTTCACTCGGTTGCCCCTTTTCTGCCACATATCTATCACCCATTTCAAACCAATGCAGACTTGACTGAACAGGTTTAATACTCGAAAATCCTTGCTTCAAAGCTAAAAAAAAATAAAGTAATAAATGTAAATGTAAAGTAATAAATAAAGTACCCAATGAAATTTTTAAAACGACACATAATTTCTGAACTCCGGTCGCATACGTAGGTTATGGTGAAATTATAAATTAATATATAAGCTGTCAAGCTTAACTTTCAAATAACGCCAGGGACTATACAAACTTTTTTTCAACTGACTCTACAGTACAGTTCAAACGTGCAGTTAACCCAAACTATTGACTTAAGGCATATTTAAGTGTTATAGTATTTCATTCGATGACTCTTTATTGAATATATTAAAATATATAATTGTTAATCAATTTAAAAATAAGATTTTGTTTTTTTCCTAATCATTAGTCGTACTCGTCGCTTTTTTGCAAAACATTATTTTGCACAGGCAATTAACGTGGCCTAAATTTTCTTGGGTCGAGTTTTGCATGTGACACAATTCGCTTGAGAAGTGAGACTGCTGTATTTGCTATGCCGAGGAATTCAAATTGTTAATTAGCTTTTTACAACTAATTAAAGCATGTTTACAGATATGAACACAGCCATAACAGACATAAAACCCAACAAAATAAAATAGAAGAAAAAAATGTTGGCGCAAGTGTAGGAAAAACAAGTTTGTTGCTTAAATCTTTTGTTTGGCTGCATTCACCATAGCATAGAATGTATTTAAATCTTGTTAGGAAATTGACGTTTCTGCAGTTGCAATCAATGGTTCATGCTAATCCAAACTTGTAGGAAACAATGTCACCATTATACGGCTTGTAGCGTGCAGCGCACACTTTACGGAAAATTGTCAAAATCAGTGAACAAAGCTAAGTCGGCAGCAGCACGTGCCATGTTGTCACTTTGCCTAATGGTGGCCACAAAATGCCATGATATTCCGTTGCTATTGAGTGTTGTCGCTGTTGGTGCTTAGTTGTTGGCGTTGTTTGTTGTTGTTCTTGTTGTTGTTGTTGTTGTTGTTGTTTTTGTTGTACTTTTGCTCTATTTCTCCATTTCATAAAAATATAAAATAAATTGGGATCAAAGATTATGGCTCTAGATTATTGACAACGAAAAATAAGTTACAAAGCCAAAGCCGCAGCCCATTTAAGCGGTTTTCTCGCAGTGCCGGAAATTCATTTATTTAACTTGCACTCAGGCGTTTTTGTTGTTGTTCAATTGCAATGCAGAGTTGCTGACGATTAAGTTAAATCTTCGCTGTAAGACGACGTGAAACATGACAGTCACAATATGTTGTATGTTCGATTGTCAGACCCGCATTGGTATGCAACGACATTCGATGTTAACGTCTATGCTGACAAGTAAGACAAACACAGTGAGCAACGTCACTAATAACAGCAACAACATCGAGTAGATTGGCAGCTTCAAAGCCGCAAGTGCACAAGTTTCTTTGAAATTTTTCAAAACAAATTGCAGAAAACTAAGAACATTTTTAAACTGAATTAATCATATTTTCTTTGCAGTTTTGGAACACCGACAAAGATCAAAGCCGCCTTGAATCGACAATATTTGAAGACCTTGATCGCTACTGCTGGCAGCAGCATCAACAGCAGCAGCAGCTGCTGCAACCGCCATCACAGCCTCACGTGCCTGCTCTCACGAATCCTGCCTCTCCTATACCTCAACATCTGAGATCTGCTGTAAGCACTATATCTAACACCAGCTCGAACAACACCTCTAGTACTGCAAACCTACCGTCTAGTGGTAGCAGCAGCAGCATAAGTCATCCCGGTAGTGCTGGAACCACCAGCAGCATAGACAACACTGATGGTCAAATCTACACAATAACAGTATTAAACGGCAATGAGCCCTGGTTAAAACGTGAACCGGACACTCAGCTACCCGGTTCACTCGATCTGGACAGCCTGCTTGGAAACTTTCCTGGTTACATAAAATCGGAATATCCCTACGATGACAGTGGCTTTAGTACGGACGGTACCAAGGACAATAGCGATGTGAGTGGCATGTCACAACCTCATCTTAACATGGCAGGTGCTGTGATACCGCCTAGTGGGCAGAGCCTACCATCCTTGGTTACAGCTTTGTCAGCCACAGTCAACACTGGCACAAGTACCAGTGTGGGTCAGCAGTTTGCTCAGTTTCAAAACAACAACAATGACTGGCAGATGGCCGACAACAATGCAGAGCAGGTAATTCAGCCAAGATGATTATTTTTTTTTTAGTTTTTTACATGAGTTTTCCTTAAAAATTGTGTTTTGATGCGCACCGATTTTTTGTGTCTATTTTTGTCTACAGAATTCAGCTGAATCACTGCTCCGTAGCGCACTTCAAGGCAAAGGTTACTCCAAAGGATTACATATACAAAATGGTCTGTCGCTAATTCCCACTTCGCCATCGGTAAAGAATGACGATATGCGACGAATGCTGTTCGCAACAGATGCGGTAAGTATCAAGTGAATAACTTAAAGAATACGGAGACTCTATTTAAAACATATCAAAAAAATGTTTATAACTCCAAACTTTGCTAGGCACCTAGGTTCCAATGCAATGCTTTCTTACATTATGTAATCTAACAGATAAATATTAGATTGCAATCTTTGAAACATTCATAAATTGTTTATTTTAAGCTAGTTTCAAACTAGAAATTTTAGCACTAACTTAAGTATTGATATCTCATGATTCGTGTATCGTGATCTACCTAATTTAGATACTTATTCCAATAAATGGTTGACAAATCACGTAAAATACAACCAACACAAAAGAATAACTGTGTACAATACCTTCTATACCCCCTCTATTAAGTTTCTTTACGTTAAGTCCTTATGTAATTTTTAGTCATTTTATAGCATTAATTTTTTCAATTCGTTTAAGTTTAATAGAAATTAACTTCCCTTAACTTTTTACTTGACTACATCCACTCTTATTCTTTTTTTCTTTGTTACTTCTGCTTAAACAGGACACCCTTGACTTTGCTGACTCCAGTTTGAATGCATCACAAATATTCGACGATAACCAGAACCCTGCTCACAATTCCCACACCGTGATGCATCAGCATGCCACGACAGCGAATGGTCCACAATCTGCCTCCAACAACACTTCATCCTCAACCTCGGCTGCCAATGTTGCCAGCATCATTGTTGATGACATGTTCCTATCGTTAGAGTCAGCATTTAGCGACGATTTTGAAAAAATCAAACGCATCGCAAATGAGGTCCAGCAGTTCTGCTCTTCAACCCCAATTGTCACAGACTATGCCAGCAGCGATGTTCTTATGCAAATCTCGCCGACAGCCTCGGGCATGCAACAAATGCACTCGCCAACAACGCCTATTTGTGGAGCACCACCGCCCAGCACACAGCACATACAACAAGTGACGCATCCACCGCCACAACCAATAAAGCCTGAAGTCACTACGTCCACGTCGAGTCGTCTCTCTGTTACACCACCGACAAAAATAACCAAAAAGTACAAACGTTCTTCGTCTTCAACATCGTCGTCAACAATAACAACACCGAATAGCAATTCGAGTGTCTTAAATCACAACAGCAGCAACAACAATAACAACAATAACGACAATAGCAACAATAAGAATATCACCGGTTGTAGTAGCAACCCAAGCAATATTGGCTCCAGTGCCGGAAGCAGCAGCAGCACCACCAGCAGCGGTAGCCCAACTCACTGCAATGGCCAACGCAAAGAACGCTCCCTGCACTATTGCTCAATTTGCTCGAAAGGCTTCAAAGACAAGTACTCGGTAAATGTACACATACGAACGCACACTGGAGAGAAACCCTTTGCCTGCTCGCTGTGTGGCAAGAGTTTTCGACAGAAAGCTCATTTAGCCAAGCATTACCAAACGCATATGGCACAGAAGAGCAACGGAAGTTTAGTAAAGGGCGCTGCAGCTAAGCATAATCGTTCCACGACGACGCCGTTAAGTGCTATTGGAGTTGGCGGAGTAGGTGGGGCAACAACGATGTCGGTAAACTCAGCGATTGCCACTCAACAACAACGTCAGCAGCTGAATGTAGTCTCCAGTGCGATGGTGGCTGCAGCCCCTGCCAGTGTTGTACCTGTCAATGGCCCATCGTCAGTGCTGTCAGCGGCGAATGCTTTGATTGCTAACAGGTAGAATATCCTATATAATCCGGTCTTAGTGTGTTTTGTTCCTAAAATAAGAAAATAAAAAGAAATCTACAATTAAACCTTCAAGATATTTTCTACTATATCAAGGTTATTAGCCACACTCCTTCTTCCTAACATGTTCTCAACATTCCTGAAATCTATCTTTAATCTTTACTAAGCCTATTTTTACCTATACTTAAGTGCCAAATTAAAAAAAAAAAAACAAAAAGAAGAAGCTAAAAGTAAATTAAATTAATTAAGCGTTTAACAATAATTGTAAGATATTCAAAACTTCAAACATCTGTTTAACCATCTATTTATTTTCTGATCAAAAAATACCCGACATTCCCCATTCAAACAAACCGCTCTTAAAATGTTACCAAATTTTTTTTCTGGGTAGGTTCATCGCATATTTGTTTGAGCGCTATTTATCGGTAGTTTGTGAGGGATAGCTTTGCAAACAAGTCAGTGTTGGTTGTGTTCTGCTCGACTATTGGCGGTCTAGGTAGTAAGTAGCGTGATCGACTGCCGACCCAGGGGTCCCGAGTTCGAATTCCAGCCATGCCATGGTCCTAAGCTTTAACCCTTCTTAATTTTCTATCTTTATTTCTAACCAACTGAAATTCAATATTTATCAATATTTACGACTTGAAGTTGTAGTTGGTGGTAGAGAAGGTTGTGGATTATATTGTCCTATAGCTTGGATTGACTGTGGGAAAAGCATACCAGTTGCCTTAGATTCGAATTCACATATTTTTACGGCTTTTCACCATGCTGACAACTTCCTACACATATTCCACTTGATTACCCTTTTCTTTCCCACTAATTTATTTATTAATTACCCCATTTTTCAAAAAAAGGAGGACTTGACTGAATAAGTATTACACCTGAAATCCTAAGTTCAAACTACAAAAACGAAAAAAAATGTCATGTGGAGAATATCAGAAAAAACTAGTCGTTTTTCACGACAAAAGCTGTTTCACACATCTTATCTTGGGAGCGACAATCTCACTAAAATCGACGTTCATACCGTTCCCCAAACTCTGTATTCACCGACATGACTCCTTGCGACTTGTTCCTATTCACAAGTAACCAAGTGTTAAGTAAACACTTCGCGAAAAGAATTTTGAGACGGTTGCGGCTATAAAAGAGAATTCGGAAAAGGGGCTGAAGGCAATTCCAAAATCAGCCTATGAAATTGTTTTCAGGATTGGAGGAAGCGTGGAATAACTATGTGTATTGCTTGCAATGAAGATTACTTTGAAGGAAATAAAATTAATGTCGACGAATAATTGAATCGTATTTGTTTAATTAAAGATTTCTGGATATTTTTTGATCAGATATAAGAGACGGAAATATTTCAATAGTACCGGTGCCGCGGTGTCATTTACAAAATGTATGATGGTATGAATCCAATTTTACCCATTTTCTTGGAAAAAATTTAAAATCTCATCATTTTCTTGTGAATCAAAAGTAAACTCTTTGTGAAAGACAGTATTTCCACTTTTGAAAACAACTCTATGGTCAAATTTAAATGCATTGATTTTGACTACACTTAAGTCTTAACGTTATCATTTTAAACCACTCAGTAAAGCCCATTAGAAATAAATTTTAAGGATATTGTTCAAATTTTCTTCATTTGTGCCTCGAATTTTGTTTTGCGACCATTTTCAAATGTTGTCTTCAGAAACATTAAAAACATCCACAAAAACCTATAAATTTTGAAATATAACGAATTTATAATACATATATAATTTTTGTTTTCTAATTGCTGTGCTCTATACTGGATCCTTTATCGCGGATTATCGTTAACATACTCATTTATTCTCATTATTTGGATTTTTATTATTATATTCATACTCATCACCCCAAAAATCTATCAGGGATTATTTCATAGCTACAAGTAGTTTTGTTTGTAAATGGACGTTGTTATGTTGGTTCCTTTATTTTGAAAATTGACGAACTCTAAATGTTGAATCTCTACTTTAAGAGAGTCTAAAATCACAAAAACTTCTTTGTAAAAATTTTTATAAAAATTCTTGTAACAAAAAGTCGTACACTTCAAAATTTAAGGGGGTAAATGGAACTGATATAAAATTTCTTCTAAAAAGTGCTGTAAATATTAAATAAAGTAGAACATATATACCGTCCAACCTTGTAAAAACTGTTTTAAAGAGGGGTTCCTAGTTATCTAGTAAGAAATGACATTGAAACTAAAATGGTACAGAATAGGACGAAAAATGTTTTTATGAATTTCTCGGTGTGCTATGAATTTCTCGGTTTTTTTTGCGTTATGGATGTTAATAATTGATTCGACGTTATCTTAAGCGTAGATTTTCATGCTCCATTAACCCTGCTAATTGTATCACATATTTTTCAAATCTTAATTTTAACTTCCTTGGGTTAAGTTGTCTCATTGATAAGTTAGATTCTTAGACTTAAATTAGATAATTTTATGAAGTCCATACAAACTTTATCTTTCAATTTGATTTTCGATCGTGAGGCCACTCTTTTTTCCAATTGTTTTGACGTACACTATAGTTCATTTTTTAAAAAAATTATATATATTTCAAATACTAAAAAAAAACACTTTCTCGACATGTGATAAAATTGCCTTTAGGCCTGTATACTGGTATTTACAATACTCTTACACCTGAGTTGGGATGTAGTTCGGATATAATAAAGAGTGATTTTTTAAGTGCCTGATAACTTTTTTTTAAAAAAAAACGCATAAAATTTGCAAAATCTCATCGGTTCTTTATTTGAAACGTTAGATTGGTCCATGACATTTACTTTTTGAAGATAATTTCATTTAAATGTTGACCGCGGCTGCGTCTTAGGTGGTCCATTCGGAAAGTCCAATTTTGGGCAACTTTTTCGAGCATTTCGGCCGGAATAGCCCGAATTTCTTCGGAAATGTTGTCTTCCAAAGCTGGAATGGTTGCTGGCTTATTTCTGTAGACTTTAGACTTGACGTAGCCCCACAAAAAATAGTCTAAAGGCGTCAAATCGCATGATCTTGGTGGCCAACTTACCGGTCCATTTCTTGAGATTAATTGTTCTCCGAAGTTTTCCCTCAAAATGGCCATAGAATCGCGAGATGTGTGGCATGTAGCGCCATCTTGTTGAAACCACATGTCAACCAAGTTCAGTTCTTCCATTTTTGGCAACAAAAAGTTTGTTAGCATCGAACGATAGCGATCACCATTCACCGTAACGTTGCGTCCAACAGCATCTTTGAAAAAATACGGTCCAATGATTCCACCAGCGTACAAACCACACCAAACAGTGCATTTTTCGGGATGCATGGCCAGTTCTTGAACGGCTTCTGGTTGCTCTTCACTCCAAATGCGGCAATTTTGCTTATTTACGTAGCCATTCAACCAGAAATGAGCCTCATCGCTGAACAAAATTTGTCGATAAAAAAGCGGAAACACATTTCGAACCGAACACTGATTTTGGTAATAAAATTCAATGATTTGCAAGCGTTGCTCGTTAGTAAGTCTATTCATGATGAAATGTCAAAGCATACTGAGCATCTTTCTCTTTGACACCATGTCTGAAATCCCACGTGATCTGTCAAATACTAATGCATGAAAATCATAACCTCAAAAAAATCACCCTTTACTTTAAAACTCTTTTTTTTATATTAAATATTTGAAAATGGCTTCTTTTGTAGAAAAATTATTGAGATTGAAGTTCCTTTTTTGTTTCTGTTCCTGTTAGCTTAAGTTTATCAGATAATATTCAGTACTTAAAAAGAATTTATACCATAAAATGGTAAGTTTTGAATAATAACTCATCTAATAAATCTTTGAGGTTTCCTTATTTTTAGCTTACCTTTTCATTTATGAACAAACTCTGCTTCAACTTCCAATAAAAACAAAAAATATTATACAGGGAATAAATTCAATTCATCTTCTCTTGAAAAAATATTCATTCATAATCTCACTACCAACATACTCACTTTAGGGCCTACGGGAGTTTAAAAAAAAAGAAAATAGTTTTGCAAAAAAAATTTTTAAAGCTGTATTTTATTATAGACGAAATTTTTTTAAATTATTAAGGAATCCCTGTCAATATTTATCTGTCAAGATTTATTCCTGATACACGCGAAAGACCTTAAATTTGTGGTGAGCAAGATATTTAGAGACTACTGGTTCATATTAAAAAAAATTTCGATTTAGTAAAGAATTCTTGGGCGTTTAATCGATCGATTTTTTTTAATACTAATTTTATGATTATAACCTCAACGACCTCAATTTTGTACACAAAAATGAAAATTTTCTTTCTACGCCTGCAATTTTGTCAAATTAGTATTTTTCAAAAATCATCGATTAAACACCCTCTAAATTCTTTACTAAGCCGAAAAAAAATTTTTTTCAAATGAACCGGCCTCAAGATATCTTGATCACCGCAAAATTGAGGTCTTTCGCGGCATTGCTTTTTTCTACCTTATCGACAAATATTTTTGGACCAAAGGGTCAAGGATAAATCTTGAAAAGTTAAGGTTTAATACTGTAAAAAAAAAATGTTGGTCTATTTTAAAATAAAATACAGCTTCAACAAAATAATTTCAAAAGGGTGTCTTTTGTTTCGAAACACTCTCGGAGGCCCATCACTAAAACATTCCTACTGTGCGAGCCACTGGTTAAAAACATGATACAATTACAAGGTAGGCTCATTTTAAAATGACTGCTCAACTGTGAAATTTAGCAACAACAAAGCTGTAGAAGCCACAAGCGTCAAACGACAAAAGCAACAACAACAACAACAAAGAAAAATTAGAAGCTATCAGCTGATTTTGACAACTAGCGCACCCTGCTATCCAATATGAGCCTACCTTGTAATTGTATCATGGTCAGCTATGGGCAGAGAGCGCTCTGGGAGCGTTGAGAGCAAGAAAAGAGAGCAAAGGCTTATGTAGCAACACACAACGCAACAACAAATCAAAGACAAAAGACAAACACAGAAAGAACAAAGAAGCTTTTAATGTAGTGGTGCCCATACCCGATCATGGTTAAAAAGAACTCTCGAATCTACTAGTATGTTCTGTCTATCTACTCGTTGAAAACAAACGAGTGACCTAGAGATTAAAAGTTTGTGCAAAACAAAAATATGATTAAAATTATAAAAAATAATAAATTTTTTGGCATGAACTATAGAAGTTATGTTTCCTAATAAAAACAAAAGTGGAAATAAATAAACGTGCATCCAAATTTTTTTCATTTAGAACGCAGAGTTCTGTATAGTTTTAGCATGAGTGCATTTGCACTCATACAATAGCAGTTTTAAAATAACTCAATCAAACCCGTTTAATTTTTCTTAAGAATTTGTCTTTTTCAAAAGTTTATATTTATCTTATGGCTAAAATTCTTATACTTTCATAATAATTTAAATCCAAGTTTTGAAATTTTGTGTTTACAATTTTCCTCCCATTCTAAGCAAGTCATTTCATTGATTAAGAGACGAGCTTTTGTATTAAGCTGGTATAAAGTACAGTCTAGAGTTTACCTATCCACTTTCAGCAAATAGAAAATTTTATCATACGCGGTTCCGGCACTAATCCCCAATGTGGTCTTTAATTGTATTTTTAACATGCCACAGCCTGCCTATTGTGAATGCTATTAAAATTTATTCATAAAAGTATAAATAATTTAAAATTATATCTATTTTAAGTAAAAATTGTGGTACTCTTTTCACTTGATTTCACTCAAAACACAAGTGCCTGAGAGCTTTTTTTTCAATTTAACTGAGTCAACAAAAGTATAAAATTCCAAGCTATGAAGTAAAATAAGTTTTTGGTTAAAATTAAAATCATTTTTAAATACAAAGTATTTTTATGCGAGTTTCATTTATAAATATAAAAATTATTTAACAAATTTACTTGCCATTCAATAATTCTCAACTAATTCTAACAATAAGTTATACTAAGTGTTCAGTGTTTAAAAAAACTGCCAATACATTTGTGATTTATGTATATTTCTGGTGAAGGATAGTCTTAAACTTAAATGTTAAAATACTCAATATGTATTTATAAAATTTTTGAAACTCTGCTGCCTTTTTCTAGCATAGAATTAGAAAAATTTGTACCTTACATAGGAATACTTAATACAACCAATACTTTCTAATTATGATATATGTGTTATTAAATTAAATATTTTTAATATTTACATAAATTATTTGAAAAAAATTGTTACATAATGTATAATATAGATTGGTAGTTATAACGTTTTGTTTCCTTCAATTTATTAAAGAAAATATGTTCTTTGTAAAAATTAATTTTAGTTTAGTTAGTAAATAATTAAAATATTGTTTCTTCCTTTTTCTAATAAAATTAGTTAATTTATGAAAAATAAATATGTTTAATAGTTCGATGGTAGTTCCAAAATTTTTGTTTTTTTAAGAAAAAAACTGTTAAATAAAAATGTCATATACCGAATTGATAGCATTTTTATTTCGTTGAATTCTTCATTTTTTGAGCTATACAATATAAAATACTATGGGTTTCTGAAACATATTAGGTGGAGTTTTGGAAAACAAACAAATCAGAAGTATATAAATACTTCTGGTAACATCTGCCTAACATTGAAAGGCAATGTTAACAAAGTTGGTAAGTCATAATGAAAGAATTTGTAAAATCACTAGCCATATATATACAGTATAAAAGTTGATTTAGAATGATATAATGTACCTTCTACACAGAGGGAAAAACTTAGGACTGACTACATAAATTTATGACTCATGATAGAAATTTCCACACACAGAAATTTTCAGATTTTCTTGTATTGATTACATGTTGATATCTGTATTGACTACATGGCTTTTAAGCAGTCCTGTAGTCGACTAAGAATTTTATGTCATGAGTAATGTTCCGATGTACGTAGTACATAGATTGTTGGCGGAGAACGTTATAACTTTTAAAGTTTTGTCTTGGCAACACTAAGCATTCCATTCGAAAATATTACATTTTGTAGCATAAACGTACTCACAACGTTTTGTTGTATGTGCCCTTATTGTGTTGTTTACAATGGTTTGAAACTTTTATTTCAGCAAAAAAATGGAATTTACATGTGAACATTTTCGGGTGATGATTCTTCACAATTTTCGATGTGGATTGACAAAAAAAGAATCTATCGATTAATTTAGTTCGACTTTTGGTGATGAAGTACCATATCCAGTGACTCTAAAACGCTAGTTCAATAAGTTCGAGCGTACTTTTTGCTCTCTCCAAGACGAATTTCGTGTAGGTCTTCCAAGAACGATTGTTGTGGCAGAAAACATTGATGCTGTGCGTGAACTGTTGGAGGTAAACCGGCATGTGATATACCATGAGTTGGAGTCATCCTTGGCAGAAAAAGCGGTCATGTCAAAACTGTACCACTTGAACAACGTAGAACTGTTAAGGATACACAACTATTTGTTTTCTGAAAGTCTTCGAAGAATTGAGGAAAGTCAACCACCAAAGAAGGATCATCCTCCATCACGAAAATACGAGTTACCACACATCGTAACGTGAAATTGATGGGTCATCCACCTTACAGTGGCTTCTTCTTGCTCCCTCATATTAAAAAAAAAAACATATATGTATGGCCAACACGCACGGTAGAAGTGAAACTTTAACCCAAAAAAGTTGATTTTTAAGTGATTAATTTATTTACTCTTTAATTTAGTCTTACTAAAAAAGTCCCATTTCATATAATGGCAAGAGTAAATTAAATCTGTCTTAATACAATTTCGAAAATTTTAATGTTAATAAGACAAAAAAGAGCAATTTCAGAGTTATACAATCACACCAAACCCATCATACCATACCATACCATAACATACCATCATTCCAAGATCATCATACCACCATACCATACATCATACCATACCATCATACCATACTATTAACCTATGCCGTCATACTGTATCATAAAACAATGTGATATGTAGAATTTTGTATCAAAAACATGAAGATATAAGGAAAATAAATGCAATACAGAAATATACTCTGTGTGATCTTTATTTCCTCGTGAACACACTGTTTTTTAACAGGTATCACTGCAATCTGCTCTACTGCAGTTAATCAAAGAGTGTGCAATCAGCGAAATGTTGTACAGTACTCATTTCGATTTTCTGAAATTACTGCACAAAAGCTTAAAATATACTTTAAAATGTTGTGCATTACAACTCTGTTACTTAACAACAGTCAGTGTTTGTCTTTTTGCTTAAGGGGGGGGTAAGGTTTGTTTCGTCTAAAAAATACCTTTTTTCATGAATTTTGTTAGAAAAAGCTATAACAGTAGGTTTGTTGTACATATTATTATATAAAAGTACAACATTTTAAGAATATTAAAAAAATTTTTGTTAAAAAATAGAGAGAAATAACGGATTTATTGAAGATCTCCACAGATGCCTCGAAAAAAAGTCTTTGTGCCAGCCTACAGCATCACTGGATCATCTGAAACCAAAAAATCAAAATACTTTCTTTAGTTTATTACTTTATCTCTCCAGTGACGTCGAGTTTTTTTTAATTTTTCAATTTTGAAGCCAAAATGACGATTTTTGACGAAAAAATCCTCCTATTTGTTATTGTAAAATTGTTAGTAGTTAAAAAATTTTAAAAAACTCGACGTCACTTGAGAGCTATTTTTATGTAGAATATGTGGTAAAAATTTCAAAACGATCGGTTTAGTTGTTTTTTTCTGTAGGCTGGTCACCGACTTTAAAAATGACATGTTTGGGGAAAATCGATTTAAAGTTTTTCACACCAAGCAACACTAGTTGGAGGTACGGTCATTCAACCAACTGTAACTTCGTTAGTTTTGCTCCGAATGACCTAAAAATTTAATACAATATTCTTCAGATGTTGTACTTTCAGAAACAAAAATAAAAAAAAATAAAAAGTTGTCAAACCTTACTCCCCCCCCCCCTCCTTAAGGTTGATGCTTTCAATATGAATTTTTTTGGCAATATTATAATTATTCCATGTATGAACCATGCAGTTGAAAAGCTACTGTGTCCATACTATATTATAATTATTTAATTCTGCGTAACACTATGCGGAAAACACCCCGCAACGTTTCACGGCGAAGTGTTTCACTTGCCAATTGATTCATCGGTCTTACTCCCTATCGCGGCTAAAGAAGTTTCACTTCAAAAATGCGTGGCGAGCGTTTTTCTATGCACGAACCTTCGAAAAACTGGTTTCAGAGGTACCAACAAAACCAGTTTTGTCTCAGTTTTGTCACCAGTCTCTGAGTGGCAAAACTTTTTCGAAAATTGGTTCAAACGAATACAAAAGTGTATTGATCATCTTGGAGCATACTTTGAAGAACAATGAAAAACATTTTCATCAATAAACCAATGATTTTTCATTGTTAGGCGCAAGACTTAAAAGGCAACCCTCGTACCATCCATCGTCGGCATCAAAGGTAAGCATATAAATTACAAACCAGAAAAAGTCGCAGTTGTTGTGGGGTACTTTTTTGTTGGGTTGAGGAAATTGCTTATATGCATCAAATAAAAATATCAAAGAGATGGCTTCTACTCATATCTTGAATGTTTAGTGGATATTTGAGGATGACTTATACATTTTTGCAATAAAATTATAATTTTAATTACATTGAATAATCAAAATTGATATTATGGATTGAAGAACTTCGAAACTCATTCTGTATGCTATCAACTTTTTGCTGTAAGCCATGACATATCATTTTTTTACAATAATCGTACAGCTTATGCCACATTTGCATCTAAGACTTAACTTACCAATTTTAAAAGATATCTTATTTGAATTTTTTACTTATTTCTATTCTAAAATGACGAGTTCAATTTCAAGGCCGAAAAGTCTTACGAAAAACTCTTTGTCATATAAATATAAAAACACACAGGTTTTTAACTTCATATTCAGCCTTAAACAGTTCAAAGACAAGTCAAGACTTTTGCAGGTCAAAACACTAAGTTAAAGGTTAAATTTGAAGCGTAAAAAGTTAAATTTCATTTATAAACAGAAGCATTTGAGATGTTAAAAGTTTATTCGAAACATTTTTTATGCGATTTAGAAATAACTGTGATAGATTCCGGTTGGAGAAGACTTAGTGTTAAACATATATTTTTCGTTTCCAACTTGCCAGTTCGGAGGCAAAAGAAATAAATAACATACATTTTTTTAAATTTACATATTTTTCCCCTTTTCAAATTGGATATTTCTACCAATTGCTCAGAGTTTCAATTTTCCTGTATTCCATCAACGTTTATAACCGCGGCTCCATATAAAGAGGTAGGCGAAAACACTTTCTTAACCTTCACATCTCTACTCGTCCATCATATACATCCATATTCATGAAATCAACTTTGTTTCGACTTATAAAGCTGACAGGGCGCCATGGTCATCACCATTGCTCGATCCGCCGAGCAACGACAATTGACATGCGTTAATTATTTCATTGCATTCATCATTTTGAACGTGAAAAAATCAGTTTTTCTTCCTATTTTCCATCTTTGATCGCAGTAAAGCTCATGTTCACAGCTGCGTACCATCATCAATTTGGAAAATGTTTTGAAACACAAATTGTCAGTCAAACTCAAAGTGACCAGGTACGGCGGTAAAAAGAAGTCACTGCACAACCAGCTGCTTTTCAAAAAGAAACTACAACAACATGCTAACATGTCTCGCGCATGTTTTAGAAGCAAAGATGCGGCTACTGAACGCTCGCACTTGCATCTCGAACATTATTAATATTGTTTTTTTTTATTAGTATTTTTTTTGTTATTGCCTTCTGCTGCTGCCGGCTGCTCTGCTCATACTTAACGCGATTGTCGGAAGCCGTGTTTAAAAGAAGCTGCTTCATCACGTTATAAGCACTTAATTCCGAGGGGGTCAGTGTGGATCGAACAAAATGAAAAACACGCATTTGATGATTTAACGAAGATTAAAGAAAATTTTTCACTTCTTATCGTAGATGGAAAATCATTGGGGTGAAAAAAAATAATAAATAAAATGAAACATGTCGATTGGGGACAACGAAGCGCCATGCGAGAAGATGAAGCGCCTCGCTCGGTTGCTGGATGGACGGATGGTTAGTTGGTTGGATGGCGTTCGCAGCTGGCTTACAGGTTGAACTTGTTGCTGTTTTTGTTATTGTTTTTGTTTTTGTTTTTGTTTTTGTTTTTGTTGTCACTTTTGTGAATCTCAGTTGGGTTGGCAATGAGTCAATAAGGCAACAAGCACGCGTCTTAATTGCTTTTAATGTTGAACTATGAGGTTAAATCATCAAAGACTACGCTATGTTTGAATAGGAACGGCAAAGCGGCAACAAGTTGGATAAAAACACATTGTACTGGTTTGGATATTTAGCTCATGTGGCTTGTGAAGTGACCAAAAATGGAGCGGAACAAACGCTGAGGGACATTATTGTTTCTTTTTGTTGAATACCAATCTAATTTATTGCACATCCACCAGATAGATACGCAGGCCATTCTTTTGTGACTCGAACATATTTTTTTTGTTTGAAAAAGAAAATGAAAAAAACAATAAAATAACTTCGGCTACACCATTTAAAAAAATTTAGTTTAAGTACCGTTCTTACTAAACTAAATACTTTCTAACTAAACTAACTAACTAATCGAACTGATTTCAAAAAAGTAAACACACCCCATGACCTGGCCCAAATTTCAGTGCATAACAAAACATTTTCCATCAATCAACTCCCTGGTGTCTAATTATAGTGGTTGTTCCTGGCAGAGATTAAACTTCGCTTTCGCTATAAACTGTTATGTCAACATTACTTTCGTCAAAAGCATTATTAACGTAATTGGTAAAAAACTTAATAAAAACTAAAAACTACGTGTAATTTAATGAGAAGATTACTCTGATAACATCATAAAAAAAAAATGACAGGTTTAAGGTCACATGCAATATATACTCGTAAATAGATGTTGGAGTTCTATTAAAAATTCCTTATGAAATAAAACAATTTACTGCAACAATCAAAGCATCGATTAATGCTTCATTGAAGTGACAAACGTCAATTCCAAAATTAAATTGGTGTAAGGAAAGGAGTGAAATCGTGAATTTCAAAATTAATAATAAAAAAAAAATAAATAAATAACTGGCCATTTCAGCCCTTGAAAGGACTTTGACCTAGCTTCTTATGATCAATTGTGTTGTGCGTGTTATTAAGTTTGTACACAATTGACCGAGAACCGGACCTACATGCTTAACTCCGACTCCGAACGGCGATGAACGGAATGTTCTCGTTCTCAAGAAGCTTTACATGGCATTTTGATTACTCTCTGAGGTTTGCCATTGTCTGCAGAGAGGTGGCGGCCGTACAGAAAAGTTATTTTAATTCAAATAATTTTCTGTCGCTGCTGGGGTTCGAACCTGGGTCTCCAAAGTTCGTTGACATAGCGGCCACGCACTTTAACCAACTACGCCACGGTCGCCACAAAATTAATAATAAATATCCGAAATAATGCTTTACAATATATGTATATTACAACTCTGCTCAAATCAACTCAATCGAGAAAGTTTGAAATATATAGAAATTGGGTGTGACCCAACTTTAAAAGATAAAAATTAAAGTTTATTAACTATTTAGAGTTATTCTTCGTGAAGTTATGAATATATCCATTTTGGATACGACCCATTTTCACATGACTAACTCTGCTTAAATAAAAATTAAAGTTCATTAATTTTTTAGAGTTATAATTCGTGAAGTAATACATATCGACGGTGTTTACGAAAAAAATCTTCCGACAGAAAATTGCGGCGAAGAAAATCACTTTTTTCAAAATGCGGCGGAAAAAATCACTTTTATCAAAATGCGGCAAAAAAATCACTTTTATCAAAATGCGGCGAAAAAAATCTTTTTATTTTATGCTTACTTTTTTCGTGTTAGACAGCGTGTTAGAAAATTTCGAAAATATTCATTGCTTTTTTTAAAAATTTTTTATGTAAAATTTCGAAACAATCATATGAAATATATCATTATGTTATATTATTTGTTGATAAAAATCATTTTATAGAGTACTTTAAGGAAATTATAAAGATGAAATTATAAATAGAAATAATTATTTGAAAACATAAGTTTTTTCAGAAAAATTGTTCCCACTTCTTAAAAAATACAGCGTTGTTAACGTCACACTTCGAAAAGAGATTTTCTTCGCCACATTTCATAAAAAATGATTTTCTTCGCCGCAGTTTAAAAAAAGGATTTTCTTGATCGCGTTTAAAGAAGAGATAGTCCTCGTAGGGACCGTCGATATATACATTTTGTCCTAAATGACCCATTTTCACATGACTTTAAACATTTAAATATGTATAACTAGGCTAAGAATGTCGATAAAAAGGTACTAATGTACTTTTATTTTTTAGTTTTGAACATGCTACTAGAGCTATAAAGCTTAAATTTGAACAGACTATGTTACGTTGTTCAATATTTGTTTTGCAGCCATCAATAGTGAACACTCTCAGTTATGACTATAAAATGGATGTCAAATCTATTTAACATTCCTGGGAAAAGTGCATCGAGCTAAAATACGAATTTTAGAAAAATAAAGCTATATTTTCCGAAATCTTTTTTCGTTACTTTTTATTTTTTTTTTTTTTTTGTTAGGTTAGGTCTGGAACTTGTAATTTTATTTTTTCTCCTTGTTCAAATATATTTCTAATTTGTATTCTATGATTATGCTTGAGAATATTACAGTTTTGCTTGAAAAAAAAGAAAAATACCAAAAAAACTACAAAATTATTTTCAAGTAACTATATTTTACGCTTTAATACAAGAAATTGCCAGGTAAACTGATCGTTTTGTTCAGTAGAAAAATAAAATAAGAAAAAATTTAAAATATTGTACTTCACTGCTTGAATCATTTAATTCAGTTGGTTCAAACTGCTACTCGCAGTTTTCTACCGCTAAGCCTATATATATTGGGAGTTTCAATTTTACTCAGTTTTAAAGATCATGAGCCCCTTCCTACACAGCGCTTTTACATGATGATGTATTTTATGACGATTCAAAATTAACAACTCAGCTATGAAAATTAGCAACGATACAATGCTAATTATACCCATTCCAATCCATATATATTGCATATCCTCTACTGCCATCGCTTTGAATCTTCTCTTAGTACTCAAATCGTTGAAGTGCAATTTACCTGCAGCTACCAGTTCGAGAAACCCATTCTGACGCCAGTAGCTAGTAAGTCCAGACTGTGCCGTCTCCAAAATCAACTGTAGCAATGGTTCTTTGTAGATCGAATTGTTGTGTATTGGAAAGCACAGCGGGGTATTTTTGAACAAACACAAATCGTCTGGCGTGCGAAAGATAGGTTTGGTGAAAACTTTTTGTTGTTCCTTAAATATATTCCATTTAGTAGTTGGTAGAAAGTAGGCATACTCAGTGCTTAAAGAGTCACGCACTCTCAGGAACTTGGTGTAGTCAGTCTCTTGATAGAAAATGGACGAGAATGTTCGAAATTCATCAGCACGTTTGGCATATTCAGTATATTCATCCGCGAAAACGAAGATTTTAAGGCCCGAACCCTGAATATCATTCAATGTGTGCAAAAGTGACTGCTTCGGTGCACTAGTGATAAACGTTGAAAAATATGAGTTATACGAGGTTGTCAGTAAAATTCCCAGAAAACAGATTTGCAAATATATAAAACGCACTATAAACGTTGGTTTGGGTATTTCTGCGAAAGATTGTCCCAAAACACCACGCAGACAGTCAACATGTAGAAATATATTCAGCAGGTCCAGTTTATATCCAGCCTGGTATTGTGCTCGGCTCAGCAACATCGATATTAAAACGATAACCAAAGTAGTCATCGCGAAGACATTCACTTCGAAAACTCTAACATAGAACTCATAGTGGGGCACATCGGCCTCCACTGGCATCATAATGCACGTATTCGCCATCTCGTATGGATATGAAAAACCAATTAACTGTATATTTGGATAAGTCAAACCAGCCGAAATCTCAACGGTATTATTTTGTACTATTTGGATTAGCTCTTGAGCCGGTTTAAAATGTCCCACTTTTATTGGAAATGGATGCACCAGTTGTACATTGTGTTTCTTAGCAAAAGCCTGAATGAAGTGACCAGCAAATCCAGCAACTACCATTTCACCATTTTTCTTTGTGTACACTACAAGGCGTGGCTCAGAACCTCCTAATATGTAGGGTAGTTTATATCCCTTGAGATTGTCGAGTCGATAGGGAAATATTGCCTCTGTCTGTAAACCATTGATTGCTAAGGTTTTAGTTTCCAGCATATATTCTGGAAAGTGAGTATAGCTGTAAAAACGGGCTGATTCCTGTTAAAAATTGGCTCATATAGCAACAGTAAAGAAAACAATTAAAATAATCAACATACCTTGTAGTTGGCAAAGAGGGCAACTACGTTAATCATCTTCAAAGTCCAGCACAGCTGAAATAGAGAGTTCAAGAACTTCTTGTCGACATAGTTGAAATTTAGAAGAAACAATATATTTGATGTTGTCATTTGCCCCATAACCAAAACAAGATTCCTTAAAAGAACATCGTGTTTACCCCAGCTGCCATCTATGTACACCATGGCAAGCATATTTTTGCTAAAATATTGACTCCAATAAAACGAACCTGTTTCATTCCTTAACACAACTGGCACCTGCAAATCATCCATGATGTCACGAAATAATTTATATTCGTCACATGCGTCATTTATGGTGACACAAATGAAGGCACTGGCTATGGTTGATTGTTGATTTCGCACCAAAAGAATGCTCTCGAAACCATGCAGTCGCTGCACATCCTTCAAAAAATCAATTAGCCTGAAGCCATCAACTGCAGCCTGCAGCCCGGAGACCAATTTTATGTAGCCACAGTAGCAGAGGATGAGCTCAATGAAGTAGGATAACATTGAGGTGGTAAGCAGCAGCAGTAGGAAAAAACTTAGCAATGCTTGATTAAACTCTAGACTAAAGTATAAAAACTGCCTTATCCTAGTTTTTATTTACTTTTACTATCTCAATTTTACGTTGCTTCAAAAGCTAGTCATAGTTTGATTATTATCGTTTTAATATTACGTTGGTTAGCTTATGTTATCTACTGGGACTAATTTCAGTTAATTAGATAAGTTGAAAATAGTGTGCATCTGGTCAAAGCAAGCATTTTTACTAGAAGGATATTTGTGTGAATGAAAAAATAATGGATTGGGACAATGGCTACAGTGTCTACATCCGCCACCAGGCGAGGAAGACTACTACAAGGTGTATTAATCTATTGACTAGCTCAAATGTGAGTGCCTTCGATGTGAATATTATTTATGGTTGCTGTTGCAAGGCACACAACCTTGTTTCATCCACATTATCAACGATTTTGAACGATCTGACTATAAGGAGATGTCATCTTTGGAGTCGTAGTCTACCTGATCCCTTTCGTATGATTAATTTCTGCCTTGTCTGCATACCCACCTTATCTTGGGACTGAAATCGTAATTTTAATTCAGTTCGATCGCAAACAAAAAATTCCTTGAAATTTTTCCCTTCCTCCGAAATTTGGAAACGTTAAGCATGTTCGAAAAATTTCGGAAGAAAACTTGCTATCGTGAATGTCATTCCGATTGAAAAAACGAATTATTTTTTCTCTGTGATTCCATCAAAAAATTGTGCAGGAAAACCAGCTTTAAGATGCTCTGAATTGTGCTGGGTCCCCCATAAAATCCGTGTTTGAGTCGAAACAGGTAAAAATTTCAATTTTACTCGTATTCAATAAATTGTTAGCATAGTCGGTTGTAGGTGTCGGCCGATAAAAAAATATCTATAGAAAATTATCCGAAAATTTACACGTAAAGAACGCTATGGGAGGTGGGCTCTATAAGGCGTATTACTTCTGTGCAATAAAAGAAGCCATCATACGGATTTGCCAATTTCAGCAATCCGTTCAATGCAGTGCAGAGGCAATAGGTTCTGTTTGCCTGCCAGACAAAGTGGTGGCGAAAAAGCTCCTCAGCACTTCTTTCGAATGGAAACATTTTTCGATGGAAATTCACGGTAGAGGATTTCCCTTCGGGGGAAGAGAAATATTTCGATGGAAAAATATTTCCCCCGAAAACCCCGATTGAGCTGATTGCGTTTCTTTCCAAGTTTTTTTGTTATACTCGTATCAACTTAAAAAACTTTTAAGAAACTTGTCCTTTTTTAATTAAAATTACCTATGCTTGCTTGGGTAATTTTACCTCGACTTTTATTTCTTATGTGCTTAGGCGATATAATACCTAGGCTTTGTTTTTACCAGTCAGGTACAAATTTAATGAGTTTTGTTATCATACAAAACTTTTTAACAAAGCTGGCTTGGGTAAAATTACTTGTTATTTTTTTCAGTGAAGGCGAAAAACTTAAACCATCTCTGTCCGACATCGAGACTGGCTTTTACTGACTTGAAATTTAAGCATCTCCATCAATTCAAAGTTGATTGGGAAATATAAAGTATCGTAGGTATAAGTTCTGTTTATTTTGCCAATACACTTTTTATATTGTGAGCTCAATATTTTAATAATCAGCTTTATTAAGATAAAAATAGCTCGTGAATAAGAGATTACAGAACCTTTAGAAAAAATAAGTACACAGATACATCTTCGCAACATCGGCGTGGTTGAAGTATCCGCAACGATATAAATGTACCCACCGGTATAAGAATTGAAATCAAAGAGGGCATCAGTCGTTTATAAAATCCCGTTTATAAAAAAAATGTGATCATCCGTTTATAAAATGGAGCCAACATCAAAATCAGCATCGGTCCGAGACAGCTAAGTCTCTAGCTTTAGCTTTATTGTTGTTTTTTTCCTAAGTTCGTTAAAACTTCCATGCCAAACACCAGTATACAGCAACTTATCATGGACAAGTAGAGAATCCAAATCCAATAAAAGTCCCAAACAACAAGTGGTCGATATGGTGGCGGGTGTGAAACGTGCAATTCAACATTTCTTCCTGTTCTCACGACTTCGCTATACGTATTATCCAGCCAATGAGGGAGCAAACCAGCTTGGTGAACATCCAATATAAGATCTTCCAAAGGTTCTCGATATATTGAGTTCAGTGACAATGCAAAGCACAATTGCAGGAAAGAGGTAGGACACAGTTCAGGCGAGTAACGCATAATCTTGACGGAATAGAAATCTTGTTTACTTTTATAAAACTTCCACTTAGAAGTGGGAACAGGATAAGCATAGCTTCGGTCTAAGGTTTCTCGTATGTCCATAAACTCTTTATAATTTGTTATTTTAAAAAGTGATTTGTATGGCGCCATATCAACGATGCTATAGTTCATCAGATAACGATATTCGTCGTCATAAATAAGAATTTTAAGATTCTTATTAACCATGTCCTCGAAGTTGTGAACCAAAGATTCTGAAGGAGCCTGTGTCAAAAATGATTGCAAATAAGCTCCAAAGAGTGTATTGATAGTGAATCCTGTGGTCAATATACAGCAATAGATAAGCATCAGCACATAATTATAATCCGTTACATAATACAAGAAACTCTGACCCAAAACGCCGCGCACAGCCACATCATTGAGCAACAATTTGGTCCAATTAAGTTCTATGATATCTGGTTTTGCTTTCACAAGGACAAAATAGAGGACAACAGTGAATATACCCATAAGAACAAAAGCGGTGGCCATAAAACTCGATCGCAAAATGGTGAAATACAATAAATTAAACTCAATTGGCTCCTCAGCTGGCAACATGATACACCAATTGGCAAGTTCCAACGGATACGAATGCTCCTGGAAGCTGTCATGGATCAGCATAGTTGTTATACTCGTCGGCACATCGAGCGATAAGTTTCGCATGAACAGCAAAAAGTCGCGGTAGAAAATGATTTCATTAATCGGCACCGGAAATGGAAATACAAGTCGAGCATTGTGCTTTTTAGCAAAGGTCCGCACAAATTGTCCAACATAGCCGTTCAATTGCAAGTTACCGTTTTTGTCGTAGTACTCGATTGAACGGGGCTCATTATGATCTGCTTGTGTACGTAGCTCATGGCCTTTAAGATCACGCATTCGGTTAGGATAGAGTGGCTCAGTCATATTCTTGGCATACAGTCGTTTCACTAGTTGAAATTTTGGAAATTGTATAAACTGATAAAACTCCAAAGTGGAGACGAAGTCCTCAAACCAGAGTAGAACATTCTGCATGCTAAGGTTTTTGCAACTCTCAAAAATCTTCACTAAGTTCAAGTCCTTCTGAGAAACTTCCGAGGATTTATTGTGCACCAAAAGTAATACTCGTACAGTCCGCATATAATTGATCGTTTCAGCTAAACGAGTAATCATTGCTAGATCTAAGGTACTTTCCAAACAGACCATCACCAGTACCTGTCTGTTGTGACAATCTTTATAACGCATCATGTTCTGTCCAGTCAGCAACATTTTCGGATAATCCTCGATTGTAAGAAAATCTTGATAAGCGCTGCATGCTCTATGGTCTGAAGATATCGCCAAGATTGCCTGTAAGTTCTTCTCCACGTTTATGTGACTCAGAATGTTTTTATGAAACTTTGTATTGTTCATGGCTTGATGAAATAATTCTGATGCATCTATTACGGAGATTTTTACGGTTGTAAGGCTCACAAGCAATAAAAGCCACTTAAACAAGACAAACTTCATAATGAATTGAAGGAAGTCTTTTATTTATACTACGAACGAAACCGTTAATAGACCGCTACTGAAGTTTTAAAATATTGAACTCCAGTCTTATAAGTCTCTTTTTATGACCAAATAAGTACTGAATCTTTTTCTTGCATTGCTTGCACTATTATTTTCGCTGACCAAATTATAGCTTTCCTTTAAGAAGACAAACACACTTTTCTCCACCTTCAAAAACAACACAGTAAACACCTAGGAAAGGCATAAACTACTTTTACGATGAAGATTAAAATCATATTTATTAGTAACACTTGCTTACTAAAGGAACACCTGCTTAGATTTACACAGTACTAATTCCTCTAAGTTGGCTTGATGAAGTTAAGAGTTGGTTCTTTGAGAGAACAACGAAATATCCTACATTTTAGTAGTTGATACGAATGAAAGCTCTTTTCATTGAAACGTATTTTGATATTTCTGATTTTAACTTTTGAAAAAATTTAACTTATAAATATAATTTTTTAATAAAATGTGAGTTGATTTGAAAAAATTAACGTGATGGGTTGTATTTTTCATTTTTTTATAGAAATAGAAATTATAGAAATAATTGGCAGCACGATAATCTTATATATTAATACGCAAACATCAAATGTTGTCGTACACTTTTTCCATATTTATTTTAGAATAAGGACAATGAAACGTATATCATTCGAAAGGTACTGCACCATAGATGTGCCGAATTATGTTAGATTTTAATTTGATGACCTTTGACCCGAAATATTCACGTTGAAAGTTTATATCAATTTTAGTTAGGGATCTCAGAACTGGGAAGAGGTAGAATGAAGTATGTGGTATCAGATGAAAGGTCTGGCTACACAATATGATTGAATATAAGATTGGTGACCTTTGACCTCAAATATGAGCGGTTATTATTAAATAAAAGCTAAACTATAAGAGATGGAAAAACATGATATAAGAAAGAAATTTTGACATTCATAAGATGTGCAAAAAAAATTTTATATTTTCTGCCATCGTTTACGGTTACCCTACAATAAGCACTTTTTCATGTAACAAGTGTCAATATATTGTGATGGTATATTGTAAAATTGCTTACAAATAGTAAATTTTGAAAAATTTCCGTTATTTTGACATCAAAATTATTGTGATATCTCGAAAACTATAGATGTTTTCAGTACAACGTTTTTTGTATGAAAATTCGTTGGTTGAGAAAAATAACGGTATACGAAAACTTTTTTGCTAATATTTTCCACGAATAGTATGTTATAAAAATTTTCCGTTATTATGACATCAAAAGTATTGTGATGTTTCGAAACCTGTAGATTTTTTCCATGCAATGCATTTCTTAAAGCAATGTCATTGCCTTAGAATGAGAAAAAAACAATTGATATTTCAAATTTTGATTTTGCATGCAAATATCTCAGCCGTTCTTCAATCCATTTTCCCTAAATTTTCTTTGTCTGAAAGTTTTATTAAATAACTTTTGAGAAATAAGAAAAGATTTACCGTTATCTCACTAATTCAATTTCTTATGTTGTTTTAAAATAAACTCTAAAATATTCAATTGTTGCTTAAAAATTAGACCAGACATTCTTTTTTTGTAATTTAATATTTGTTTTTCTATTTTCTTCTCTCACACTCTTTCATATACCATATCATTTATTTGCAAAAATTGCTTCATTTTGACACATAATTTAATTAAGTGTTACTATCATCGAAAAACATGAGCTACCCCCTATAATATTTTTGATGAAAATTAAATTTTTCAAAATGTTGTTTTTGTATTTTTTATAAAATTCAACAGCTAAAAAAATAATTTCTGTGAAAAAATTTTTTCAAATATTTCAAACCACTCCAAAGTTATATACACAAATCTATGTTTTAAGCCATTTCCTTATCTACTTTATATATTATACATATTATTATTATTTATCTATATATAAATAGGTGTACGCAGAACACTTAAGAAACATTTTCTCCCGTGTTTCTCAACCAATTTTGATAATTTTTTTTAAATCAATAAGAGTAGGGAAAAGGAGTGCACCGAATATTTCTCAAATCAGACGTTCCATTCCACTGGTTACATTTGATGGGCGTTGAAATAGAGGCGAGGCACTTTTCATCAGCCCAAATTTTCGGTATAACTTTTGAACTATAAGTCACAAATCAATGAAACATGGTAAGAACTTCCTTCCTTGACAAAGGGGGGTGGAAGCACTCATACAACTCAAAGTGGTTATATCAAATAGATTTGGAAGCATTTCTACTAGAAAGTAGAATCAGGGAAGTAGGGTACTGTGACGGGCATTGGACAAAGGGGTGTGGCTCCGCATATATAAGCCACATTTTTGATATTGAATAGCTTTAAAAGTAAAAATCACAGAACATGGAAAATCAGAATTGAGTTACTGTTTTGTGAGAGTTCGGTTACGTTTGCATTTTTATAAGTGAAGAAAGAAAAAAAATTTTTTCAACAAAAATACAAAAAAAAAAACAATTTTTAAATGGTCGAATCTCGACAAAAGGTGATACTAGTAATGTTCAAACCACAAACGAACAAACATAAGCAATACATTTTATGTATTTAGTATTGAATGGTGGTTTTAGCCTTATAATTCGCATACAGTTCATGCACAAACAGAATATAATGTTCAATAAAGTGTAATAAAATATTGACTTGATAATTAATCCAACTACATAAGGCTGTCCCAAAAAAATATTTTTTTGCTCAAGCATTTTTGTAAAGCTTATGGAGCCAAGTATTTTTGAGATTTTTTTCAGATTTTTTGGAAAAGGTTTAGAGGTCGCGCTAGTCCGATTTTTTCCGGAGAAGCTTTTTTGTTGCAATGTTTGTTTTTTAATTCCTCGACCAGCTCATTATTAGAGTGGATTTACACCTTGCATGCTTTCTCCCCGCCGTTTGACAGGCCAGGTTTACACGTTGCATATTTTTAGCAGTTTCATAGTCGATGCACCAAGTAACGATTTAACGATTCAACCAACGGTTACAAAGCCTTAAAAGGCTATAACTTCAGAACGGCAAGAGATAAATCATTAATTTTTTTTTAAATTGTTCAATATTTTACTATAGTTCAAAGTGCATAATTGTTTTTTTTCATTTTGGTGAAATTTTTAAAAGTTTTGAAGCGTTTTTTAAAAATTTTCGCAAATTTCACGAAAAAATAAAATAAAGTACACCAAAATGTCCAAAAAAATTGCCAACACTTTTTATATACATATGTACATTAAAGTAAAGTTTGGATATTTTTTCTTTCGAAATGATGACTCAAAGACTAAGAAAATGTCTGTTATTGACCAACTGATGACTGAAATTCAAAAATTCTCCGAAAAACCAGATTTTTAGGGAAAATTGGATTAGCGCGACCTCTAAACCTTTTCCAAAAAATCTGAAAAAAATCTCAAAAATACTTGATTCCATAAGCTTTCAAACAAAGGTTGAGCAACTATGAAATTCGAAAAAATAGTTTCATTTGGGACACCCTAAGGTACATCTATCATCCTAGTGGAGACCATTTATAATCAGATTTATAATCAGAGATTTTTACCCAAAAAAGCCTTCAATAATCCAACGAATACCATAATCCCTATAATGTATAATCCCTATGTAACCTAGTAATCTGAAAATCGTAGCTTTTTGTGCAGGAAGTCCAAAAAAACAAAAAACAAAACAAAACAAAAAATTCCATTGGCTCCAATGGAATTATTTAATTACGCAGATAATCCATGTGGAACGTATTGACATTAGAAACATCGATTATTATCTAAGATCACCACAAAACTCAAATATTTCCAATGGACCTAACAAGCAGTCGGAATTTGTCCAAGTGGTTCATAGAACCAAATTAAATTAATAGGGTCCATTTATCTTTATACATTTGACAAAAATTATTAATTTTTGCCGAATAAATCCAAAGTAGGTACTCATACAATTACCTGTAACACATCTGTGAGCTCCTTTATGCCCTCTTTTCATTCTTGCCATTTAACTTCTCTCAATGAATCTCTAGAACTTCTTTATTTTTTTCTCTTTAATCGAATTTATTTTTACAATAAATCCTCAAACTCAAACCAAGTATACTTCTTCCTACCTCCAGAAACTCGTCATTTCCTTATAAAAATGCAAATATGATTTAATCGCATTAGTATGGTTAAAACTACACGCATGCGTATTTGAAATAAGTTACTTTAATGGAAAAACTTTGCTACTTCAGTCATAAATTATGCATCGTTCGATTTGAAATTAAAGAGTCGATGAATTCGACTTTTCTATAAATATTTAAACAGCCATGAAGATGAGCTGTGAGGCTGATCTCGGTGAAGCTTATTGATTTTGCCATCTTAAGAAGCACTTGAAAACATGAGTCGTGAACATTTCTTCATCTATTATATCTCGGCTTACGATTTGATTTTTTTTTATTTATTTATTTGCTGGAACACATGCTGTGCGTGTATCTAATTTATTTGCTCTATTCTACACAAATACAAATACAAGTGCAAACGCAAATAACTGATTCTATTCCTTTTTTTGTTGATTCCGTAAACAGATCCTGATGGAACAGGTTGTTATTCGGAACTATGAATTATGACAAAATTAATATGAAATCGGTATTTAAGATGTTTTGAAAGCATTCAACGCCCAGTATATCAACTGTCATAAATAAATAAATGAAACTCAAGTCAAGTATAAGTTTAAGTTGGAGTTTGAGTTTGTTCAAATGTATGTCTGAATCCCTTTATCTCTTGTTTTCATTCCTTTCAAACTCAATAAAGCCAATTATATCTTTATTATTTTGAGTGCATCTCGACTCATACCAAAAGATATTTCATGCCGAATACAATAAGAAGTGCTTCATACTATTTTTTCTTTTTTTTCAATTTTTTTAGTTTCTTCAGTTTATAATAGTTAACTTTATTGACTGTCCAAAGCATTACTAACCAAAGCATATAAAAGCATTTGATGTCCCATTTAATTTTTTTGTTTTTCGTCTTAGTTTGTTAATCAGTTCAAAAGAATATACCACGGAATACAATTAAAGTTAGACCCACACGATGGACAACTACTTTTTGCCATAAAACTTTCAATTGCATTTAAATGTTTTTCATTTTTTATGTTAAACTGAAACAAATACGCAAGAAAGTGCAACTCCATAAATAAAACACGTTGCAAGAAAAACAAAAATGGAGGAAAACAAGACAATATCTGTCAAATTTATTGCCATACTTAAGTTAATATATGAAAATTTTGCAGCCCTTTCATGAATCCATTTATGAGTGCAATAATAAAATGCACTCAAAACGTAGCCATTGTTCAGCACAACCACACACATAAAACACAGACAATGCAAAAAGCCAATTGGGGCCGTCACTGCAACCTGTCCTGGTGTGCAGCTGTAGCTCATGAGGTAAAGGAAGAAATCTGCATAGTGGATTTTATGAGGACAACAGAGATTAGATTAAGCTTTATTTGGAAAAAAAAACCAAAAAAACAAAAAAAATCTTCAATAGTGTTGGAAAACATAATAAACATATCCAAGACGGGAAGAAATTATTTTTAATGACATGTAAATTAAAATGCTTTGCTTTCTCTCAAAACTTGGCAGATGAATAGACTAGATACATATATGGATGAATTGTATTTAAAAAGTAAAGATATTGTTTCGTCTAAATTTTATTTATTAAAACTAGCCTTTACCCTGAGACGTTGCTGCACCCTGCAACTATATGGGGACATAAGTATATTCAAAGCTTTTCTTAGACCCATAGTTTGACACCACTGTCATTTTTCACTGCCCGTTACAGTTTCCCAGAAAATTTTCCCCCAAATTTTAATTGTATGGGCTGATCCACACTCCCCTATAAAAGCCCATCCCAGTTTTCTAGTAGATGAACATTATCCAGTTTTAGTACAGTTGCCGACAGTGAGCATACAAATTAAATTACCAAATTTTAGTCTAATATCACCACATCTTTCCGAGATATAGAATTTTTATTAATTTGTGGGCGGTAAAATGAGTGTGGCAACCTATATTTAGTTCAGTTTCCGACAGCAAGCAAACAAAAGTAATTACGTAATTTTAGTACACCACCAAAAAAAACCTTCTGATATATAGAATTTTTATTAATTTGTGGGCGGTAAAAGGGGGTGTGGAACAAAGACCGTTTATACATAAAAACCTTCGTATTGACGTCACCTTTCATGGGAAATTCGGAAATCCAGAAATAAAATCGGTTCACGCATTACAGAGAACATCAATTTCATACACAATGCAACTTATTTTTATATATATAGATTTATTAAACCTTGCCAATTTATTATTTTCATAATCAAATGATTCTACGCAGTCAAATGGAATACGAGGGATATTCTTATAATATTATTCAGCAACCAATTGTATGCTCTCTTGAAGGCAACCTTTTTATTTTCTCTATATTCGATAAAGCTACGATATAAACAGTAGAGTGGAGTGTAATTTTTTTAATGTAATATGTATAAGTATGTACATACTAAGTATGTAAGATACTTATAAGACTGTATAAGTATGTATAAATACTGTATAACTTCCTTCTTTGGGGCAAGAAGTTTCTGAAACTACATAAATATAAAAGAATATTTGACAAAGGAACAACGTTTTTTTAAGAACTTCCTCCAATGTGTTATATATAACCAATTTGTTCTAGTAAAACCACAACTACTTGAACACCAAGTAGTTTTTTTTTACTATCCAGTCGGCCAAAGTCAAAGCTATCATAATTTTTTAATTATTGTTCAATTAATTTTACCCATCAGAAATAATTCTGTAAAAATCATACAAAATATTTATTTTTCTGAAACATCCAAATATGACTCGATCAAATTTCAAAATGATATCTCTTTCTTTTTTTTCACAAAAAGCACATACTTCTTGAAAATTTTCCTTAACATGCTTATAGATCAGTGGTGATCAACGTACGGCTCAAACAACAACAAAGAGAGCTTTCCGAGTGCACAGCTTTACACCATGGTATAATAATACAAGGTAGCATTGACAACTGCTTATTTTCTCTTCTACAAGAAAACATCTCCTGTCAAAAAAAGCTTTTTGTGAAAATACATCTACAGCTTCTGTGGTTGTTGTTTTTTTTCACTTCAACGTTTTCAACATTGCTTGTGTTTTCAATGGCGGATTGTGAGCGCTCTTTTTTTTTTGAGTATATTTTTTGACAGGAGATGTTTTCCCAAGCAACTGTCAATGCTACCTTGTATTATTATACCATGCTGTAGAAGCATCTGCAGCTGCTGTGGTTGTTGTTTTTTTTTTACTTCAACGTTTTCAACATTGTTTGTGTTTTCAATGGCGGATTGTGAGCGCTCTTTTATTGAGTATATTTTTTGACAGGAGATGGTTTCCCAAGCAACTGTCAATGCTACCTTGTATTATTATACCATGCTTTACACTAAAACAAGAAGTTGTTGTTCTCACAGCATTTGGTGCAAGGAAATTTTGTCGAGTGTTGGAGTTTCAATATAATCATTTCTTTTTTCTTTTTGTGTTTGCTTTTCGCTATTTCAATATACATATGTAGAAACATCAAAAAAAGGTAAAAGTGAGGAATAGAATGTATAATGTTTTTCCTGAAACATTGCAAAATATTCAAGTACATTCATAAATAAAACAGTGAACAATTCCCATGCTACATGAGCGCTCAAAGCATACTGACTTGGATTTTAAAGCACAACAGAAAAATCAATCTTTAACGCAGGTACAAACACAGCGAGCCGATTGCTAATTCATGTGCAAAGGCTCAAAAATACACGAGTCCCGCGGGCTACGGGAAACCATGTAGTGACCACCACTGTTATAGACTCAACATGTGGGGGATTGGTAAATTGCTCCAACAAATATTTCTTTTGAAGGAAATCTCATCTTCAGAAGGAAATTTTAATAAAAACTGTAATTTTGAGTTTCGTTTTAAAATTGTTCTTATAACGGCTTAACTTTCTAAGTATCGGGTCAAACATAAAATATCGTTTATTGCTCCAAATGAAGTACAAAAGAAAGGTTTGTCTTTTTAAAAATAAAAAATTTTTTTCTCGCCTATTCCTCTCTTATTGCTCTCTACTCTATATTTGAACGGTTGGGCTCCTTCTTGTAATAAATAATTTTATGCTGTTTGCCAACACCTCTCAACACACAACATGATCCCTCAGTGCACAGCAGCCACTCATATTAAAACTAAACTTTGCTTAAAATTCGAACAACAACAAATCTTCAACAACAATAAAAAATGGGGAAAAGTAATGCAAGTGGCTAAAAAACATACTAAGCCATCTCATATATCATGTTTTTATGGTCTATTCAATGTGTTGACCAGACTTCAGTTGTATTTTTTTTTTTTTTTTTTCTAACGTTTCAAAGTTAGCACAACGACTACTGGGCATCATATACACGGAGTTGCCACATATTTGGGAATGTGCATCTTGTTTCATATCTACCAGAAAAAACAAAATAAAATAAAACAAAAACAAAAAATATTGCAATAACACATAAAAACATTTTGAATTGTTTCCCTCTTGCTTCTATAAGAAGTCTTTGTAGCTTGAGTTGTTTTGTTGTTATTTTTGTTGCCAGGTTGTCTGCCAAGCGTGTGCCGTGTGTCTCATTGTTAACTTCTTTCTCTTTTTGGTGCAGAAAAAGTGCAAAATTGTATGCAAAAATTTTCACTTGCTTTTGTGGTGCAAACGGGTGAACAAACAAAATAAAGTAGTTTGAAAAAAGTAGTTTTTTGGCACGCGGCAATCTGTAGAAATGTTGACCATTGTTGACTGTTACCGTCGGAGACAGTTTTTGTCCATTTCGGTGGGCATTTGGTAAATGTGTGGCTCCTGTTGTTGAGAGAAAAGTTTCTACATAGTAACCTGCTGCAACTGAATGCAAAATGACAGCAATTATGGCAAAATGTAGCAAGTTGTTTATCTGTTATTTTGCCATAAGAGGCTGAAACCATAATGATGAGGTCAGTCAACAAATCAAAAATTATATGTAATGAAATGGATTCCCAAATTTATAAAGAATTGACCAATGCTGTAATGAACCCATCTGAAGAAAACTATGCAAATAGCTAAAAAACTTTTCTAAAAAAGAATCCTACAACTGCTGTGAGTTTCGTTCAATGTCTCTTTAGTTTTTTTTCTATCCATATTATCAGAAATCTTCTAAAGAGCTAAGGGAACCAAGTTCAGGTCATTCAGAATTAATCATTATTTTTCTTTAATAACTCAGTCAGTCAGTTTATGTCAAAAAGGTCATAATAAATCAAAAAACTTGAATCAAACAAAGCACGGACAACTCTCAGACGAAGCTTTTTATCCTATCATACCTACTCCCATAAATAATTTATATGAGCAGTCATTGAGGCCTAATCTCCCGATTTTGGAGCTACTCTCAGCTCCCTATCGCCTCTCAAAAACCCTCGTTTGACATTCACCATCTAGCTACCTACATATTTAATCTTTGTGGACCTCTTATTCAAATATGTAGGACTAAAAATGACTGATTTCCATTAGCAGGTACATTAAAATAAGCTCGTCAGTGTCTGACATACATCTACATCATTTCGTGGAAGAACAAAATGTGCTCATTTCACAATATGTGGATTATGATGAATATCTTCCTTTAAATACAATCCGTTTGTTCAGCTAAGACACTTCTGGTTGAAATTGAAAACTCATCTCATCTATGTTAAAATTCCAAACCCAGTTACAAACACTTGTTTTCACCTGCTGCAGGCTATCTGCTACAAAAGCGTCTACAACAACAGCTTCAACAACTATAGCACAAATGAGTAGCGGAAAAAAAAATAATATGTTTGCAACGATTTCTTTTCTGCAACACAATTTTTTCGAAGTCTTACTAGATACTCTCTGACGGTTGCTCTGACGGTTACTCTGTCCGTCCAACTCTTTGGTCATTTAAATAAATGTCACTCCTCGAGCAGTGCGACTTAAAAAAAATTGATTACAATAATTTGCAGCTTTTGCAACATCGGCTGCGCCTGCGCATTGAATTTATGCGATGTGTCGGCATGATTGGCGCTAGGCATTAATTTGCGACAAGATCACCGGAGCAATAATCAAAACCAACCCAAAAATATTTAATTCTTAACAATAACATTGGGTGCTCTTATTTCCAGTTTAATAAAAAGTGGATTAGAAGTATTAAGAGGAATACTTAAAGAAGAAAAACAAAATCAAGCTCATTGGATTTTAAGCTATTGCGATTGAAATACTATAAAATCAAGAAAATTATTAAATTATTAAAATAAGTAATTACTTATAACGTATTAAGTGAAACCCAAACTCTTAGAGTCAATAATAATTTTTTTTTTTTTTTCGGTAGGCTCACCAGTTGTTTGGTCTTATTGCTTGAACATGGCATCTCACAAAATCACTGTGAATAAATACCAGATATTAAGTATTCTAAAGGATATGCTTACAACTGATTTTACTTCTGAATTAAGACGTCAAGTATAGTTTGAGCAATAATCTTATATCTGGAGAGTATTACATGCGAGACACTTAATAATGGATTTTGTTTAATTGTCACCAAAATACACTAAAAACACTTTACCAACTACATCCGATCGTTACCACTGCCAACAACATGTGGGTGTTAAGTTCAATTATGAAAATCCAAATCAACACTTTGCAATGGAAAAAGCAACTTCATCGAGTTAACTAAAACTACCACAACTACAATATGACATGACAGATGTCATCTTGAATTGGAATTGAAGTCAACTCCAGTTCTATGCGCTCCAAGTCATAGAGCAAAAATAACAGAGACCTGCACCAATGTGCACACATTTATGCGTCCAGTAACAGTTGTCGTTGAAATGGTTGTAATTGTTGTAGTTTTTAATGGATTCCATTCAGGTATGATGACGATGACGACGACGAAGAAGTGGTCTACAAACGGATTGTTATGCCTAGTAGTTGCTGACGGTACTGACTGTGCTGCTGTTGCCGTTAATGATAATGACAATGATAATGATGATGATGATGATGACAAACAGTTAACCCAAATACGGGGGCGTTGGCTCGGGGCTAAATTGAAATTCGAAGTGATTTGCCATAAATCAGTGGCAATGCTCGGAGAGTTGAAATGAAAAACATTTCTGAGTCGTTTAATGCGTTTAAGTATTTAAGCATGGCTTACATGCTTAAGTCGGACTTAGGGGGACAGTTGAGGGCAGCAGAAATTGTCTTTTTGACATATTGAAAGTGTCAACGAAACAACACTTTTATAGTGAGTGAATAAGATAAATTATGTGGCAACAACGGGATATGTTTGAGTAGAATATTTTTGGGCCTAGCGGTCGAGCGATCTTTGTAAATTGACTTTGATTGCTTGATTTGTTGTCAATTAAAAATTAATTATGTGTTATATTTTGAATATTTTACTTATTTAAGATGGCCCACAATAAAATGGTCTACACTTAACTTAAATATGCTCAAGTTTTAACTGGAAGTTCCATAAGATGATGCAAATCGAAGAGAGTGTCCGTTTTTATAAGTGTCATTTGACAAACTGAACTGAATGCAATATCAGGTACAATCTATTAAAAACCTTACCCAACTTTGTCTTATGTCAGATTTTAACTATTGTTCCTATTGTTCAACTGAATCTAGCTGTCAATGCATTAGTTTTAAAGTTTTTGCCAAATTTACCCAACTTAGCTTGGATTCAACATATGGTCAAGTACTGAAAACTACTGACACTACATAGACAAATCCAATATTCTTTATAGCAACATGAACAGTGATTGAGATTTTGATTTAGAGTTTTTACGAGTTTACAAGAAATGAGTTAGTCACTCCGTCAAAATAAATATATTTCTGCTCCCTAAGGCACTTCGGAACAGCCATTTAGTAATTTTTTGAGAGCCAAAAAAATTTTCAATTTCTAATTAGTATCCTTAGTATAAATATTAATAATAAAAATATTTTAAATAATTTAAAATTTCCTTATTATATGTCCAATAGAGTGGGTCGGTCTCTATACAAAAAAAAAGTTTGAAAAGTGCACCCCTTATTTATGGTATACTGGTTTACCCGGAAAAACCTCCAATATGGTATCTTTTCCATAACTTATCCATTTTGTGTCCGATTTCAAAAAATGAAATACCGTTAAAAAGGGCTTAACTAGTACTACATTTTCTCCTCAGAGCTTTAGGACTTTTGAAGTCATATTCATGTGGTAAACCCCGTTACCTCAATTTACCCCCCCTTGAAATCAATTTTTTTATCATAAAATTAAACTTCTTAAAAATTTGTTCACATCTCGGCCAAAAAGTACTTTATTTGGCCTTGAACAAAAATTTTATAGCAGTTCCAAATTGTAATATAGAACTTTCTTTATTAAATTTCTTAAAACTAACAGTTTTTTTATTATGAGTTTTTATGAGTTTTAACGGTATATCATTTTTTGAAATTGGAAACAAAATGCATAAGTTATAGAAAAAATACCATTTTGCCGATTTTTCCAGGGGTAAAAAAAAATTTTTTTGTTGTCTCGAGGTCATCTTTAAAATAAGGGGTGCGCTTTTCAAACTGTTATTTTCGACCCACTCTAAAGTCCAATCACGAAAAAAAATTATTATATGCTTATACATTTATTTTTTTACCCACAAGAAAATATTTTGTCAACATATTAAAATCGCAAAATAGCGAAAAAACAAGCGGCATTTTTTAAACTTTCCGAGGTCTTATGATGTCCAGAAGCAATAAATTTTAGCTTATAAGAGCTTCAAAATTCACTTTCAGAAGTAGAATTTCGTACTCTATCGAACTGTGTATTTTTTTTTAGATTTCTAAAAAAAAAATTCCCAAACGTCAGCTTTTTAGGATCGAATACAATGCGGCGACTGTTATACACTGACTCTGTACCAAGCCTTATCTATTCTGTTCTTGCTTCAATCACAGTATCCTTAGCCAAAGGAAAATGCTTGTCTACAAATGATATATCTCTCTTAATCCTATTGAGTTCCGGATAATGTTTCATGTTTTATGGGTAGTGTGGGTAGTTTAGCTCTCCAGGCAAAGACATCATCCATTGGTCCATTTTTGGTATAGCTTTTTAGTTCAATGCCGTCTTTTGTAAGGCATGTCATTATTATTCCCACCTTATCTATATGTATGATCTCTTCCTTTTGATACTGATATCTTGGAACTGAGCTATAGTTCTTTATGAATCAACAATAAAGCGCTGTTCATGACGACTACAGCTATTCCGCTTTAAATAAAAGTGTTAATGCCGTTGGTAGGTATATGTTTTCATCAGGAAATAACTTATGTTCAGTCAATTGGTAAATATACATATATAATATAGATAATCTAAATAAATAGGAAAATTGTGAAATCGTAAAAATTTCAAGTATCTTCACTTTTTCGTCTAAACTAATTTCACTCAAGTTATAAATTGTGGCGGAGTTTTAAGACAACAATACCATTTAACCTTATTTCTTCCAAATCACTTCATTGATTAACCTTCTTCTATTAGGAATCCATTCAGTACATATTTAGAAATCAGTTTGAAATCTGAAAGGCACACTTTGTAGTCTTTGCAAACGACTTCAAAGTTATTTTTTTTTTATTTAGAATTTTTCTCACAGCGACCATTATTTTTTCTTGCACCAACTCTTAACTTTCAGTATCGAAGTTTGTGCAAAAAAATGTAAATTGGTTTCTAATGTTATGAGCAGTCTTGTTGATGCTAAAAATATATGATGTACCTCGTAACTTTTCAGTGTACACCTTGTTGCCATGAACCTGTTCCCACACACAGATCAGCTCTTGCAAGCAATCCTACTGCAAATTGCGTTCGACAAAAAGAGCTACCGACCGCCAAGAGTCTCTTGGAAATAGCCTGCAGATTTTCAGTCTTATCTCTAATCGTCGTGTAGCCATTACTATAAAAGGTTGTTTTAGTTATTCTTACATGACCAAAAGCCATTCAAACTTTCTTCCCCCCTCCCTTTGAAACACTTTTTGGCGAGCTCAGTGTAACTGTTTGCGTAGAAGAATGGAAGAGAAACTTTTAGTCTTTCTAACAGGATACGCTTAAAACCTTTCCTACAAAGGTGTTAATTCTGATTCCTATCGTACAAAGTATTAAATTATGTTTCACCTTGCTGTGAGAATTGGTAGTCGTTGTTTAAAGATTTTGGCCAGTAGGTAAATGGATGAATTAAACAGTGTTTTCTTGTTAGGGAAAAAATACTTTACATGAGGAGAGTACGAAACAAGCTTAGGATTACCTGTCAAAACTCTTTCTAATAGCCTCTATTTGTCGCCAACCAAATCTTATTATTAATTTGAGACTAGGCGCCCAAACATGCTTAAGCCCAGCAGCTGATTCTACATTACTAACAGCTTTTAATAAATGCCAAGATCCTTGTCTGGAAATAATTAATTTTATCCTAATACTAAATTATGATCTGAAACAATATAATAACTTTTGCATTTAAAAGCAACAAGTTACCCAACAACTTGACAAGATTGAATTTTAATCCCGGCTGTGACCGGTGTGGAGCCATTTGAGTGGTTTTCATACGTCCCATTATTGAACACTCAACACTTTTATTGCTACCCGTAGGCTTTTAAATCTAGTTATGTAAGAAATAAATAGTAAAAAGTTACTTACAAATGTGAAATAGATTTTGTGAATTTAACATACATTTCCTAGTTCACCAACAAAGAACATTCGGATAAAATTCTGCAAAAAAAAACATTTATCCATGTTGCAGCCAAAGTCGCAATGTGTATGTGTTGTGTGCATGAGTTTTTTATTCTTGCTGCTCTCGTGGTTGTTGTTGTTGTTGTCGTTGCATGTTACAACTATTCGTTTGGCAATACGATGTGTGCAACAGCACGGTGCATGCGCTCATGCAATTTCACATAATATCGTATTTTATTTATTTGAATGCAACTAAAGATGTTTGTTTTCCCTCAATTATAATGCGCTACACCTATAAAAGAGTTCTACTAAGCTGATGAGAAAGTGAGTAGTACATTCTAAGCTATGTTTAAAACTTGGAAAAAAAATTTAAAACTACCCGATTTCAACAGAAAACAACTCATGTGAATTTACCAAAGTATCGTCAATAATATTTACTAATTTTTTTGTCAATGCAACTTTTCATGATTTAGCATGAAATTAAGTTATATGTATACCTTTTAGGTAAATTTAAGGATTTTTATCAATCGTGTTGTGTGGTTTATTTTATGTTTTAACACAATTGACCATTTTTTCGGTGACATAGAACGCATAATGTTCCTGTACTAAATGAAGTATACCTGGCATTATTCAGTTTGTGAGGATTGCCATTGTCTACAGAGAGGTGTAAGCTACTCAGGAAATACTTTTCTAATAGAAAAACTTTCCACCTCAGCTGCGAATTGAACTCGGTATCTAACACGTTCAGCCATGGCCGTCATACAATCTAAAATAAAGGATACTTAGCATGAATTTTTCAATTTCTTTTGGTACTCAGGAAATAAATAATTACAGACTCTGACAGCACAAGTCAAGTATTAATCATAGTAGCAGAAATTAAACCGTTGCCGCTGGAGGCTGGTATTTCACTCAAGGTGTGGGATATGTAAGAGATGTGATAGGGTTTGGTGTACACTTCCACCCATTCTTTACATTACGTGTTTACCTCCATATTCAATTTCAAATTAATCCTTTATTAGCACTTGAGATAGCCGAATGCTGCCCATATTTCTTACTCCGCAGTTCAAACCGATCAATTTTTTCCTGGTTGTTAATTCTTGTTATTGCGATTAGCGCCATAAGTAGATTTGCATGAATATGTCCAATGACACCCATATTTGTTTCAGTGATAGTTTCTGGTAGAATTTTTTACCTTCGTAATTTTGATACTTACGCTTTCATTTTTTTTTTTTGTTATAATAATTCTATATGTCAACTTTCTTTGTGCAGTTTCCAATCATATATTTTTTGATGTGTGCTTAAATTATTCTACTCTACTCTAATAATTAATCATATACGTATGATTTTAAGATGTAGCTTCATTAAGTGCTTCAACAAATGTCCGGCCTCTTTTTAACTTCCGCCCACTTTTTTAATTGTTCTTTGAACAGACCCTACCCATCCCTGTGACACATATCTATGACCTAGTGTAAATACTTATTCTGATAAAAGACTTACGACGCCCCCTTGTCTAATTCCGCCCACTTTTTTCATATGATGGATACCGACAAAATTAAACATCTCATTATTTCAAAAAAAAAAACTTCCTAGACAGAATGCTTTAAGATTATTTTTGTCATATTTAAAAGTAGGCTTCAGCTCTTGAGGACATATCGGATAATTTATAAATTGCTTAAGGGGGGGTTATATACCCAAAACTTTTTTTCAAAAACTTTTTTGCATTTTTTTAAAGCAAGTCTCAAAAATATGTGGTTAAAATTTCAAGTCGATATCTCAAAAAATAACAAAGTTATAGCCTAGTGAATGAACAGTCTTCCAAAGCGCGCAGTGCTGGTCCTTATTTTCAAACGCGTTTTTCTCGATACCATGTTTTCAAAGTCGATGACCAAGATTTCTCAGTACTCAGTGAACCGATCGTTTTGATTTTCTTGCAGGCTTATTTTATTAATAATAATAATCTCGTTCTTGTGATAGGATTTTTTTTTTCGTAGCTTCGTTCATTTTTTAAAGGCAAAATAATGACGAATTTTTTTGGTCGAAAATCGTTAAATTTCGTTCGGAAGTCCGCCCTTTTGTGAAAAATCAATATTTTCAAAGTCGGCTATGACAAGAATGGTTTTTAAGTATCTACATAGTTTAATAATATTTTTAATTTTTTTGTTTCAGATGAATTTAGAAGGAGCAATCTTGGTCACCGCATTTCACCTTTTTTTCATAGTGCTCTATAAAAATGCTGTATCTACATTAATATTAAATTTTTTAATTTTTTTTTTAAATGTTAACAAAAAAAAACTAAACATACTCTTGAATGTGTATATTTTTAGGTATAAAAACCCTCATTTAAAAATATCCCTTAGGTTACCTTAAAAAAATTCACAAACATGACCTTTTTTCGGCCTCTGGGTGTATAGTCCCCCTTAAGTTAACTACGAAGTACTTATTTTAACAAAGAAAATATATGCAATATTTTGATGTAGTCTAGTCTTTTGATGTACTAGAAATAAAAAAAAAAAACAGTGAAATGAAATTTTATATATTAGATAAGTACTTCATTGACTTATTAATAAAGTACGTAAGCTGACTTTGGCAAAATTGCTCTCGTTATATTTTCATGACAGTTTAGTTTTATTTCATGTCTATCTCTAAATTTTTTCTTGGATTTCATGGAGTTTTTCCATCTACCTGCTTGAAGCTACAAATATACCTGGCACTTTTTTGATCATCATGACAAACTATCTACATTTGTAATTCTCCGCTGCACTGCATGGGTATAAAGGGGTGATCAAAAATCGAATATTAGTATTTTTACGATAGCATGGTAAAAGTGTCACTGCGCAGAAGTGACCGGTGCATGCTTTCTCCCGCTCGCGTTTTTCATGCTTTTTTCTTTTCTTCTTGTCTTAACACGAATATATAGAAACTAACAAAATCTCTAGCGCTTATTTTAAGGCTCCAGCATAACCATCACTGTAAGTCATAAAACAGTTCCTTACTGTTGTTGTAAATATGTCACTTTTTTATATTTATGTTTATTTTCAAAGTTGCTTAAGGTGCGAAAAAGTTCAACATCTTGTAAACTCTTTAGGTTATCGTGTTTGTCTGCGTTAGCATAAAAAAAATCGGCATAAAAAAGCAACTAAAGCATATCTATGTGTTGCCAGTAGCGTTTAAAAAAGTTGGTGTTTGGCCACAACAGTGAAAAAAACCAAAAAGACAATATTTTCAAACTGAATATTTTTAACTCTTCTCAAAACTCGATAAGTACATCCATAACTAATCCTACACAGGTAACTATCCCCACATTTTCACTTTCACATAAGTGTTAATTTATAATTATTAGGCATTATAAGGAGACGCATGCAAACGGCGAGGCATTATAAAAGTTGACTAAAGAAAATACAGTCACAGAAAAATAAATTCAAACCAATTTGCCACCCGTGGCGGCCATGGCCGATTGCGTTTAACTGTGCTTGGACCGATCGATGCCAATTCGAAACCAGGTTCGAACCCCAGCTGAGACCGAAAATTGTTCAAATTGACATTAATTTTTCTGTTCGGCCGTCACCTCTCTGCAGACAATGGCAAACCTCAGACAGTAAATACTGTCATGTAAAGCTTCTTGAGAATATGCAATTAGCCGTTTGTAGTCGGCATAAAACTAGTAGACCCAGTTCTCGATCATTTGTGTACAAACATTTAATAACATGCACAACACAATTTGATCATAAAAAGCTCAGTCAAAGTCCTTTCAAGGACTGATATGGCTCATTTTTATTTGTTATGTGTTTTTTTGCCACCCAAGACTGCATGAAATTTAAACTAACACATTAAATTGTCCATACATATTAGTGATAAGTTAGTTAAGCTGAAGAAAGACGATTAGAATGAAAATCATGCGTCTTCATAAACAAAAATTTGATACTTTTAACGAAGCGTCTTTTAATTAATTGAAAGCAATATTTTTTAAACCTCTGCAGCTTGGCTGGTTGGCGGCAAGACTTTGTGCAAATAACACTGAAATTATTTAAATTGATAACATTGCTTTTGGTCCCGAATAAGACATAAACACACACAAATACAACATGGAGCACACACGATAAGCACTTTAAACGCTTACTTGAACACACACTCAGAGAAAAAAATTTAAGATAAAATAGAAATTCGAAGGCAAGATTATTCGAAATGTGGCCTAACTCAATGCTTGAGTTCGAGTCTAACACAGCTGGAATGACAGTACTACACCTTGTCATGAGGTTATGTGATCTGTTTAAGAACTTCTAATTAATGCAACATCTTAGATATAAACACATTTTGGGTATTTATCATTTTATTTAAATAAGACGTTGAAAATTTTTCGTTGAGCCATTGCATATAAAAAGTTTTTTTGTGAACGATGGATCAAATGTAGAATTCTAAAAGGGAATTAATTTTGTTCCAAAATCAAAACAGAGGATTTTCAAGTGGTTCAGAATTTGGCATTAGCCTTGCATAAGACTTTAAGACTTATTTGCTTTGAATTTTCAAATTGGTCATTTTTGTCATTACTCAAAAAAAACCTTCATGATATTTATTAAAAAAACGATAAACTTTGCAAAAAAAACAAAAAAATTTGGAACAAAAAATTCTCAGAAAGAATATGTGTATGTGCAAAACGGGCACAGCACCCAATATTTTTAGTGTATTTGTTTTTAAAGGTTTCATACTTCAATGAGGTTTAAACTGTCATATGGTGGTTAGATCTGGCAACTCCATTTTCATTTGTGCTCAATTTTCAGTTTGAAGTTATGTTATATCAGTATTTTATTTCAATGTTTTTTTAGTTCAATTAAAAAAACACCCTAAAGATAACTAACGTTTTTTGATCCCACAAATTGTGAATTGCAAATTGTTTCATATAATGAAGCCAAAAGTTAAATTTTGTAGTTGTACCTCTTTTCATATTTCTACACTAAGAGAAATAATATTAAATTTATCCAAAAACTTTTTTAATTTATCCAAAAAGCGAGTCATTTTTGCACCAATGACGTATTTGCTTAAATCCACTACGTAAATATTTAAAATTTATTTAAATACTTTTTAATTAAATAAAATATTAAAATATTTAAACAGAATTAATAAAAAATATATCAAAATTATGCACGAATTTTTTTAAATATCTTTCAAATATTTACTATTTGAAAATAAAACTATCGCATTTAAAGGAAATTTATATAAAAATATTGAAATTAGAAACCAATATATATATAAATATTTCTCACAAGCTGAGTCCATCAAATGCCATTTGGTTGTATACTTTCTTTTCTTTTTACTGTTTTCGTTCTAAAAATTTTTATAATTATTTATTTACTAGCCCTCTCCCGGCGCGCGTTGCTGCACCCTGCAACTATATAGGAACATAATAGGTGTATTCAAAACTTTTCTTAGACTCATAGTTTGACACCACTGTTATTTTCCACTGCCCGTTACAGTTTCCCAGTAGCAGGAGATCACCAAATAATAGTAGAGATCACCATTTTGAGTTTGTATGTATGTAAGTATTGCTACTTTTACTTTCAAAGCTATTCAATAATACAAAGTTTTACTGTATGGGCGGAGCCACACCCTCTTATATAATGCTCATCCCAGTTTTCTAGTAGATGGACATTACCCTGTTTTAGTACAGTTGCCGACAGTAAGCATACAGACTAAATTACCAAAATGCAGCCCAATCGACGAAAACCATAGGAAATATAGCATTTTTGTTGATTTGTGGGCGGTAAAAGGGGGTGTGACAGAAATTCAAGCCATCTCGTACTTAAAAAAATGTACTGCCAAAATTTCAGCTGTATCGGCTAAGTAATTTTGAAGTTTCCAGCCATCACACAGACAGCGTTTTGCTTTTTGTATATGTATATATTTTGGATAAACATTATTGGCTATAACTTTTGATTGGCAAGAGATACTTAGATAATTTTTTCTAATAAATTAATTTTTTACCTTGTATATTTTTTTCAAAATTATAAAAACACAATATTGGAAAAAAAATTTTGTTCGAAAAAATCTAGGGGTAGGCCTTTCTTTTTGAATCACAAAAATGCTTTTAAATTTTTGCGTAAAATTTAAATATTTTTTGCTTATAAATGTTATAACTTTTAAATAGAGTGGAAAATTTGCGAATTTGAATTTAAATTATTTTTACAGCATAAACAAATTTTGAGCCTTTTTGTGAGGAAAACTCCAAAATTTCAGACCTTTTTTGAAAAAAATATTTAAATATATACTCAACTAACGGTATTTTTGCAATAAGGTTTTCATAGTACTTTGATGAGGCTTTAAGACAAAAAAAAAATTTAACAAAATGTATACAAAAGCAGCGGAGATATTTGACTCGAAAGTAGCAAAATTAAATTTCTAATTGTTTTTTTCTCATTTTTGAGCAACGATGTTGCATTAAATATATCGTTGTAGTAAAAGTTTTCATAGTTTGATGTGAAAATAACGGAAATTATTTTTATTTTACTAAATTTAAGAAATATTTAATATTTTGTAAATATTTGCACATGTAACCTAAGAAAACAACTAAAAATATGCGATTTTGTAAAAAATTTGTACTACAGCACCATCTGTTGTCCAAAGTGGTTCAAAGAAGATAGTGCTAAGAAACTCATAGTACCTGAAAACTACTATATATCAATTTTTATTCTAATCGCATGAGCGGTTTGGGAGTTTTAGGTGGTTTTGTAAAAAATTTGTACTATAGCGCCCTCTGGTGTTCAAGATAGGTCGAAAACGATAGCAGTAGAACACTCAACGTACATGAAACTCACTGTATACCACTTTTCATTCTAATCGCATTAGCAGTTTATGAGTTTTAGTCAGTTTTGTACAAAATTTGTACTACAGCGCCCTCTGGTGTTCAAGGTGGATCAAAATTGATAGCCCACAAACACGCACCGTACCAAAAAACTTCTGTACACAAATTTTCATGCTAATCGGATGAGTAGTTTAGGAGTCTATTGCGGCCTTACAAACATAAGCTACTTTTTTATATATATAGATTATTCTAAAAATAGTATAATTTAGAGAAGGAAAAAGTAGAAAAAAAGTAAAAAGCAAAATATGCAGGCAAACGACAATCGGTGCAAGACATTTGTGAGAAAATGTCCGGTTGTCACTCTAACCTTACATAATATTATGCGATCACCAATCGCACTCAGGAAGAATGTTGGCCAAACATCGAGTCTATATTATCTTCATAACAAAAAGCAAATAAGAACTATAAGAAACCAAAAGCAAGAATTTTAATTCTAAAACTTCATTGATAACTGCAGGAACAGAGTGCAATGATGTTGCTGTTTGACGGCTATTTCAGATGTATGTTATAGGTATGTAGGTGAGTGGTATAAATAAAATTTAAATACGGGAAAAAACGAGTTGTAAGGAAAATATTTGATTTATTCACGTAAATATTTAATTAAATTTATACTCAGGCGTGGATAATGTAAATATGCGTTATTTCCCTTAGTGTATAGAAGGTAATATTTCAATCATTATTCATTCTAATCCGTTAGATCAATGTTCGTGATTTCTGCAACATTGTAGATATAAATATCTAAAATTAAAATGCTGAATGAGATATTCTTATCTTAAGAATCCAGCTCATATTGTATTCCCACTCTAGACAACATATGAATAGGCCATTAATATTTTAATATTAATAAATTCTTGTGAACAAGAAATAAGACTCTACAAAGATATCCCGCTGTGCACACTTATAAAATATCAATAAAATAGAAGATACAGGCCCTTGCTTTATTTTAAAGCTGAAAAAGCAACTACCTAGGGGCGTAACTTTAGAAGCGTTATCTTTAGGAGCGCCCCAAAAAAAGTACAAGTAAATGGCAGTAAACAACACGAACTTCTTAACTACATATTTTCATTGTTAAACACTGATTAGAGCTAGTGACTTAAAAAATCTAAAGGATTTCACAACGAGAGTTCAAGTTTTTTCGCAAAAGGGTGTACTAGATAACTTCAACAGTGTATTGACTGGTTGACTCTATTATTTGGTTCTTTTTAATTTTTTGGGATTTAAATCTTAAAATGATTATTTCTATCAAACCAACAAAAAGTTATTGTCTAGGGGCGCCAATAACTTAAATCCGGCGCTGGTGAATTAAACATACACTAGGAAGCTTTAAATATTTCAAATTTAATTTTGTTTAAAAACAAAAATTAAAGTATCCACTTTGTTCATATAAAATTCATATAAAATTAAATTCAAAACCATATCTTTTTAATGGGCAGAGCTAATTTTTATTTTATTTATAGGGTAATTCTAGTCATTTGTATTGATTTTTATTAATTGTTTCACTAATAATGCATAATTTATAAGTGTTTATTTGGAACCAGTGGACCATATTGAAGCTCATAAACTACAATTTTAACAGAACACCTACGCAAACGTGGTTGAAATGACTGAATTTAAAGTAATTCATGCAAAAGATTAATGAGGCCATTAAGCATTAAATTAACACTGATATTAACAGATATCAACAAAAATATCATCAGGAAGGCTTCAAAATCAAATATAGATTAGCTTTATTTCAATGGTGGGTGAAATGTATGTTAATCAGAAGTAGATGTGCTTCATGTTAGTTAAAATTATTATTTCCACCTTTGGTCCACTAGACCAAAAATTATCAAAAAAGTAATAAATTTAAATAGATATATTTTATTATTGTCGGAAACTATAGACGGAATTCTTTATATAAAAAATCAATATCCATATAGCTTAAATATTGTTTATTAGAAGCAAATTACATACATTGTTTATCAATTAATATATCTACGCATTATGCAGTCCATTAAATCAATATCATAAAACAACCAGTAACTACACACTTTCAATAAGAATCAATATTGAAATTATTGGAAAAAAAAGTGCGTCACACTTGTTTGCCTCGCATTGAAAATCATAAATTATGGATTTTTATTAAAAAATTACTCAATTGAAGGCAGCACCTACCCAGCTCCAGGTGATGAAAATCTTGCAATTATAACGACTTAAATAACTGATATAAACACAACTTAATACAAATGCATGGTTCTTTAACAGTTCATAACAAAAAAAAAAAGAAACTATATAGAAGCTTAGGATCTAGATTTGCATTTCTAGATCAAGGTCGTCAAACACAAGCAAGACCATTCGACGCACATGCGTCTCGGAATATTTGTGTGGACTTGGAAGATCTAACATGTATTTATTAACATACAAACACACAAACATGAACTCGTTTTACTTTGAAAATTTATAAAAAAAAAACAACGCACTGACGTCATATTCTGCATAATTCGAGCAAGTAATTAAACTGCGAACAGGTATGACATTGTTTTTTTTTTTCATATTCATAGATATATAAAAATAAGTTTAAATTTATTTCTTCTGTTTTTGTTGGCATTATTTAAACTTTACTCGATATTTGAGTTGAGAAGTGTACCGAATATATTATATATTGACAATGTTGAATGAAACTACTTAATAAGAAATATTTACTTGACGAAGCACATTATTATAAGTCGGTCCGTACGTACAAAAAAAACCCCATTAAAACTTGCCGTATCGATACAAAGGGTGCTTTTTTAATGGTTTCATTTAGGATAAGGATTAAACGGTCATACGGTGGTCAGATCTGGCAACTCTATTATAGTTCGTACTTAGTTTTATTTGCCTTTGTATAGTGAATATACTAAGGCTAGAATATTTTTTCAATGGGCTGAAAATGATCTGAAAGGTAACCTATTGTTTTTTCGCAATATTCTGGCCGGGAGAGCGTTAGTGTCAACGAAAAGCGCTATATATATTATATATTATTAAAGAGATATGTATTTTACCAACAGGATGGCGCTACATGCGGTACAGATCCACAAACCATCGACTTATTGAAGGAAATATATGACCAACACGTTATTTCTTATAATAGACCTGTCAATTACTCACTAATAACAAGTGATTTAAGGCCCTAGTCGGTTCATCGAAAAATAAAATTACGTTTTTCCATGAATAAATTTAATGTAGAAAAAAAACTGAGAGCATTGAAATTTTAGCATTTATTTCTCCACTAGTAAAAGAAGTTAAAAATTTAATTTCTTTTTCAAAATGGAGGGTTTTCTGACATCCTTAATTTAGGCCTTACTTTTGACCGCGTACAAGATTGCGTCTGCTACATTGGTCCAATTTGTCTAAAATTTCCAGGATTTATTTAGACACCAATTATCTACAATATGAGTGAAATACTTTTTCAAAATATTTTTTTTAAAAGCCGGTCATTTAAAAAAAAAATAAAAAAATCACTTTCTTGGCATTTTTTTTTTTTTTTTTAATAGGGATCAGGTGCCAAAAGTTTCCAAAAGTCTGCCCGAAGAAAGATGAGCCCTGACCATAACGTTCATATGAAATTAATTTTTGTACAAAAAAGAAAATTTTATAATTAATTTTTATACCCCCACGTTTAAACGTAAATGGGGTATTTTACTTTTGTCACTCCGTCTGTAACGTCCATAAGAAGGCATGGTAGGTATAGATAAGTATATATATTCTTGATCAGCATTACCACCCAAGTCGATTTAGCCATGTCCGTCTGTCTATATTACAGCCATAATTTTCAAGCTGTCATCACGAAATTCGATTTTTAAGCTAGTATCTAAAAATATAAAGATCAAGTTCGAAAATGTGCCAAATCGAATGAAAACCACGCCTACCTGCCATACAAAGTGCCTTTACCAAAAAGGTAAGATCTCTTTTGATTCCACAAAAATTAATATGCACTCTGAGTATGAAATTCAACGAAATCGGATGAAAACCACGCTTCCGTCCCATTAGGTTCGGCCGTAGTTTCTTTTCAGGAAATAACACGAAACACCGGGAAAATCTTGTTACCTTTGCATAATTATTAAGAGTCGATTGCAGCCAAAAAAAAAAACAAAACCACACGCATTTAAAAAAAAATCATGTTGCTCAGAGTCGTGTAGATATTCAAGCGCTTTGCGTTGTATGAGATGCTACAAAATAATGTCACATAAATTGTGATTAAATTTTAGAAAAAATATTTTTTCATAACCGTTTACGTGAATATGATCACAACATTAACAATTTTGTTAAAAACTTATTTTTACAAAAAACCAAATCAATTGCTCGAAGTGTGGCTGTGTCTTTGGCTGTGTCTGTTGTTAGCCATGCATGCAACACTTATGGCAGCTGCAACAACTACAAACTGCAAAACCAACAACAAGCAATCACAATTGATGTTAGTTTTGTTGTTGTGGATGTTTTTCTCTAATTACCAAAGATGCTGCTAACAAAGATTTTATTTAGTGGCCACTCTTTCGCATTGTGCAGCAAACACGCACGCATGCGTATTTGTTAGCGCTAGAGCAATTTGTTTTTGTTTTTAATTTTGTTGTATTTATTGTGTTATTGTATGTCTTCTGCGCACGCATCAAATTTAAGCTCAATGCTTAGCTCTACCAATTAATATTCGCATGATCAATGCGCATGCATTGTATTTAGCGGTTCATTTTAGACCATTCGAAAAATGAAAAGCGTTAAGCAGGACACCATAAGCAGCATCGTTCAAGATTCCGGCAATGCAACAGCTATTCCTGCTATACAACAACAAAAACAAAACCAACAACAACAACAACTAGAGGTAAAACGCTTTGATGCGTCGTTATTAGCGCGGAATTTAATTCGTTGAAAAAGTTTAAAATTTTTCTCGCACATCCATGGCTGGGAAAGTTGCGTTTCTTTTCTTTGTTTTTTTTTTTCTTTTTTCTAATGGACAAGCGGTGTCAAATGTTACTATCGAGGTTACGCACCTGAAATAAAAACATAGCCAATTTACGGATGAAGTAAAACTATCATGCATGCACATGCCACGTTATAACCACAAATATTTAACCAATTTTTTAACGTTTCTACATATTCGAAGCTGTGCAGAGGTTTATTGAAATATAACGGCTATATTCTCTGACAAAAAAAAAATACTCTAAGACCTACTTTAGCCAATCTAAATTCAAATGCTTATTTTTCGTGTTTTAGAAATCAGGGCATCTTTAATTACATGCATATTTTTGGCGTAGTACTACGTCTTTCTCTAAGGTAAGTAGGGTGGTTGATTGCCAGCAGCAAATGATTTTTATGATAACTTTGAGCCTTTGGTGTGTTTCTTTTTGGTTGCTATAATTATAATTCTTGCATTAAATTTTCTAAAAATACGTCATCTACAGCGAATCGCAGCAAATATTATTCGAATCAAAGAAGAACATATAAAAATTTTGGAAAATAATGCAAAACAGAAATATTTATGATATTTATGAATATTAATTACTTCTTGTACCTCTTATCTGAAATATCTTTAACAGCATTGAGAGCATCCTCTATCGAAATGGATACAATGTAAGATATATTGACAATATAAGCTGTGACAAATATACTTCCCACTTTTCCTTTCATAAGCCAATTTTAATAAAAATGTTCAATAATAATAATTAAATTCCATCTGTACTATACTATGTAAAAAATATATAATAGTACTTCCTTTTGATTTATTAAAATATATTTTTGTATGATATGCAATAAATTCAAAACTTATCAACTTCTTTTAGTCTCAATAAGATATACATATGACATGAGTGTTATTAACTTAAGTGTTATTTTTATTTAAATCTACATCATGTGCTACGTCATAGTTGAGGCTGCTGTGTTTTTTTTTTTTTATCAATACTTTACATTTTGAATGCCCTTTTCATTCATTTCACAAACAGAGTTTGTTGCTTAAGTCTTTTGTTTTTGTCGTCATGTAAAACGAATTGCAACTTTTGCAATTTTTGCCAAGTGCCAAACTCGCAACATTCCTACATTTTTATATCATATATAAAAAAAAAATAGCATTAACAATGGCAATAACCTTAAGCAAATAAACCGAATTATAATGGCGTCAAATGGGGCCAAAATGCAACATTAATCAATCAGTTCTGCAAGTAAACAAAAAATCAGGGCAACTATGGTCGACTTCGGACTCTCCATACTACTTGACTGTATGTTATCTTCTTGCTACGTATACATATCCCTCTGTCCATAATTCAGCCAGAACGCCGACTGTGTAGCAGTCAGCGGTGATGGATGGATTTGGTAGTAAATTTCAAGTCAATTACATGTGAAATCCGTTGAAAGAGGTGCACGAGTGCCAAGAGACAGTGAGAGATAGAGAGAGGAGGTAAGGTGGAAAATACATTAGCGCATGCAACTATTGGCATGAGTAATAATTTTTTTTATTTTTAAATGCTTCGTATGCGACACTCCTGTTGCTGCCAAAATTTACAATAAAAACAGACTTAATATAAAAAAATAGCCACAAAATATGTAAAACATATGTTAATAAACATAAGTGAGCCAGTGCTGCATTTACTGCAAATGTGTTGCTTGTCTGTAACTTCAGCGGTTACATAATAATTTGTGACTCACACCTTTTTCAAGTCCATAACGCCACTATTGACCACTAGGGTGACTTTATTATAGTTTCAAAATTTTAAAAATTGAGTGAACATTTATAAAAATATCTATTGATTTCTATTCTGTGTGAACCAAAGTTGAACATTCTGCCGCACGCAGCAGGCAGATTTATCTTTGCTCGGTAGTGTAAGAATGCCCACCAATGGTTTAAACAGTCTCAAGTGTAAAGATTTCTAAATTTGTCACACATTAAAGGGTTTTTAACAGCTGTTAATAAAGATGAACATAAATTTCAAGTTTATTTTTTTTCAATTATAACTTGTATCAATTGTAATTTTTGTTTCAACCAAAACTGAGAAGGGTTTTTGACCATGTCGGAATTGAGCTATAAGCATTTTCAGTCGATATTTCACTAGAAATCGAACCAGCTGTATGACGTTCACAAGGCATGAATGTCAAAATACTAACGCATAAAGTCACCCACCCTAATATCATTACTGGACAGTTCCGTTGCCCTCCGCAGCGCTTGTCTTGCAGTCACACGGGCTTTTGTATTATTTCCCTTGACAATTCTTGTCATTTCTAATATTTTGAGTTATTTACCTGACCTGCCAAGTTGCTCCAAATGCCTGTCATTTGTTTTGCCATATGTGTGATTTGATTTTATTTATTGTATTTCATTTAATTTTTTTTTTTTTTTTTGTGGCAATTTTTTGAGTTCTTGTAGCAATCAGTCACACCAACAAATTTGCATATCGAACATGTCGAAATCCATATTGGTTTAGTTTGGTTTGGTTGTATTATAGCTAAAGTTCTATAGGAGTCTTGTAAAGTTTTGTCCGTTTCGTTGAGTTTTGCAATATTTTTGATTTCTCGCTTGTTGCTTTCTGCTACTTGGCTTAATATTTTCCACAAAAGCAATTAAAACTCCATTTGCAAGTAAACACCCTAAATTTTTTTCTATTAAAATGCAAATTTTATTCAATGGAATTTTGTTTTGCAACATCAAGCAATTAAAGCGACTCTGATTTCTTATGAGAATGAGTCAATTAGCGTTTAAATGTAGGAATTTATTATTAAGCTATTTGCAAATCATTTTTTTTTTTTATGTTAGAAAGTAATAATTTGGGTAAAAATTATTTAAAAAAAAAAAATTACAAAAATTTAATTTATCCTTTTTTTAAAAAAAAATCGGTCAGCGAAAATCTTTCATGTAAAAATGAGTTTTTCTTTATAAACCAAAAGATAACCTATTTAAATGCGCCCCCATTGAAAACCAAAATAACAAATGAAATGAATTTCATATCCAGGAATGCTCCATCTACATCGCATCGCATCCTTAATCTTGGGCTTAATTTGTCAGTGAAGCAATAAGAAAGAAAAATTTCTTCATCATAAAAAAAAAATCCAAGACAAACCATAAAATGCGATTTATTCACAGATGTTAAATGCTTAACCTTTGTCTGGACTGGTCTTTTACCTCAACTTAAGTCTTTCAAGACTTAAGACATTTTTCAAGATAGACGATTATAAACCTTCTAATAGACTTCTTTGCTCAATTTCAATAGTTTGAAGGAATGTAAAAGGACAAATTTTAAAATTATAAAACAAAAACAAATTTTTATATTGCTTAAAAAAATTATATCAGGGCTAATGACGATTCGATGCAAATGTGCTAGCAAGATTAGTCCATTGCACATATTTGGACATATTTGGAATGTGGACGTTCTTACCAAGGTTTATTTTACAATTTTGGAAAGAAAGTACAATTGATATTGAGCACTTATATCAGTCGGTTTTGTAGAGAGATCTACTTACCTCTAAATCAAATGTTTATTTAAATCAGCTTTAAATATTATTTTTTATATTTTCATTTTTCTTTGTCCCTTGGTTTTTAATTTTCAACTAACAAATATTTTTTATTGACAAATTGATGTTGCAAGAAATATCATTTTGTAGTATTTTTTAATATTGAAGTGAGTGCTTTTGCAATATAGTGAGGGCATATAATACAGTGGGGCCCAAGAAATTTTAAGCGCGGGCCAATGCTCAAAAAAACAAAACAAACACAAAATGTTGCTCATCGTTTCTTTTGACAAAAAATCAAACAAAACAAAACAAAAACAATTACAATGCAATAAAATTACATATCATGAAGTACATTGCCAGTCTTAATTTCTATTACAATAACAATGCTTGCATGAAAAATTAATCGACACATAAGTAACGGGACAATCAGCTTCAGCATCGACATCATCGAGTGTGCGTTTTTTATTTTGGCTTTGCATGCATTTGTTTTTGTAAAGTTCGCTGGAAAATATGCTGAACACTGAACGAGTGAGGTTTGTGTTGTTGTTTTTTGCATGCGTTCTTTGAATTTGGCTCATCGCAAAGACAAAATTAAGATAGAAAAAAATTTGTATGAAGGGCCATATGGGCCACTACGTGGGCATGATTGATATAATAAATATATGCTATAGGTTCTCGGTATTGCATTTTTGCAAAGGTTATCAAATTGAGCACAATTTGTTGTTATGATTGCAAATGTTGTAAATATAATTTACATATCCTATGATACAAGACTGTTTGTACCGGATAGTTAATACTGTCATTGAATTATTTAAAAGAAAAATAAAATACGAGTAAAACTAGTAAGAAATTATCTTCTACTGGGCTGAAGTTAAAATACCCCCACGTCCGAACCGAAGTATATTCAAAGTCTTAAGCAGTCAAAAAAATGTTTATTTGTAAAAACATTTTCGTCATTGTTTTAACAGAAAATATTCTCTTGTTTTTTGATAAAGCCACTGTATGGGAGGTGAGTGCGGATTTCACTCGATTTGGTTGAATTTCATACACAGAGTACATGTTATATATCACAGTTCATATGCAAAATTTCAAGTCCATTTATTAATTTTTTTTGGAATTTAAATAAATTTAACCTTTTTGAAAAAGTCACTTCGTATGAGAAGTAGGCGTGGTTTTCATCCGATTTGGCTGAATTTCATACTCAGAGTGTATATTAAATATCACAGCTCATACACAGCAAGTCCATATATTAGTTTTTGTGGAATTCTAAGAAATTTGACCGTTTTGATAAAGTCACTTTGTATGGGAGGTAAGAGTGGGTTTTTATCCGATATCCGATTTGGCTCATTTCGAACTTGATCTTCATTTTTTAGATATAAGCTTAAATATCGAATTTCGTGGTGATAACTTGAAAATTACGGATGTAATCGTGATCACAGACAGACAGACAGACAGACGGACGGACAGACAGACAGACGGACATGGCTTAAGTAGGGGTATAAAAATGCAATGCTTAATGCTTGATGCATCGCAGGTCATAAATTCTATATTTATTCCGATAAACACGGATGTGCTCATCATTTATAAAACTTTGACAATATATTTTCATCACAAGATTTCTTTTCACTTTATATCTCATTACAACTTCAAAATTTATCCAATTTCGCGTATGTATTTCACATTTGCTCGCATTGTGACAAAATATGGAGCGTTACAATGAAAAAAAATGTTTGCTATATTTTTGTTGAAATCGAGTACCTACCTATGTATATATCGATTTTATATAGAAAATAAATTTTCACATACTTCTATGAATTAAAAGTGAAAGAACCCGACGGGTTCTATTGTGCCACCACAGTTTTATGGTACTCATAAAGGTTAAGCACATGTTGAACAACAGAGATGCAACGATTATAATGAACGGCGAAACTTGATTAAAATGCAGCTCATATGTCATGGTTGTTTGGCTGCAACAGAAGGTAACATTGGTTTTTAGTGCATTTTTTTTTATTTTAACTACTCAACTAATTTATTATGAGCTTAACTTCCGAACACAATGTTTAGCTGAACTTCGAATAAGTTTCGTTTAGTTTGGCCTCTTATTGAATAGCGCCCAAATATATATGATAAATATCATACAAATTATGACTAATAAGTTAAAAGGAACTTGAAATTTATCTCTTATATTTTTGTTGAAAAGAAATTGAAATAACTTAAGTGATAACTATTTTGCAAAGGAATATGCAAAATAATTATTCAAAAGGTTTCTTGAACTTTGTGAGTAAAAACTTTTGTCAAAGAAAGACCTGGCTGCAGGTAGACATTTGAAAAATCAACAGTAAATCAACTGCCAACTTTAAGTTTATTTAAATATATCTCTCATGTTAATTACTTATTAATGAAACACAAGCTTAGCTTATATACACACTTACATATTTTTGACGTAGGTTTCAAAGCCACTGAAGACACATATTACAGTTATAATGGCCACTTCACAAAACTTAGAAATTAGAAAAATTAGAAAAAAGTGCCTGTCAAAAGTTCCCAAGCTTGAAGAACACACCTTCCGAGGCCCACTTTTGCAGCGGAACTAAACTATTAACGCCTGCGAACATAGAAACCTAAGAGTATAATAATAATAAAAACAATTGCAACGAAAGGAACTCCATCGACCTAAGATTTGGAGTTTTGATTTTTGTTTTTTTTTTTTAATAGAGCTTATAATGGCTTTATTAGTGCGGCTGGCTGTATCAAAGAAGTCTTGCTTAAACAACAAGTCTTTCAACAGCAACAACAAATGTGAACTGAAATCACTCTAAGGTGTGCCAAATAGTCTAGTATTTGGCTGTCGGCTTGTTTGTCTGTTTTTAATGCTATTTGATGCAAGCAGAGTATAAGCGGTGCGTTTTTTTTCTATGCTGATGAAAATTTGATTTCTGCGAATACAATATTCAACACAAAATTCATTTTTATTTTTATCTACCGGAAATGAAGGTGGATTTAAAGTTCTAAAAAAAAACAAAAAAAATCGAAAAAAATGCTTCTACCATTTGTTATATTAAAATAGCTAACTAAGTATTTGTACCACACAAAACACATGTTAATGGAACCATAACTTTATGAGGATTAAAAAAATTACGATTTATCTTGCCATGCATACGAGTAGATCAATCTAGTAACATTATCATTCTTATGACGATTCAATTTGGATTAGCTATGAACTTCTGTGAACTTATGCGGCATGAGCTAACATAGCCCAGCTCATGCTTAGTTCCCACAATTAAGACGAATGTCGACGTTATGACGTGCTCCATGTGGCGTTTACTGTCTGCAACATTGACCATGATGAAGTTCAAGTTGACTACTGAACAAAGATAGACAGCTTTAAAACAAAAAACTAGCTAGATACAGACCTGCATTCAGATAGATGTTAAGCTTCAGCTAGATTCAGACAAATAGACAAACCTTGGGTTGAGTCGAGAGTTACATAGTACCGGCTCGTTGTTGTCACACGACTCACGATATGTAATAAATATTTAATTAATGCTCGAAATTGACGTAATATAAATAAAGGCATCGAAATCGATTGGCGTGATAAAATCAGCGAAATCAAGTGCAGTGCACAGAAGTCGACGCGGCAGCGACGTTGTCATCGTCATCAATAGTAACAACAACAAAAACAACCACAGCAACGATGATGAAGACTACGCCGCTGTTGACATTTCAATGCATTGTGATTTTTATCTCGAACTGTTCTTGCCCTGCTTTCAACTACGTTGCTTGCACTTCTATCGATAAATTTTTAATCATCACGTTTTCATGATATCCAAGCATTTGTACGAGTAGAACAATAGAATTCGTTGATATATATATATATATATGTATTTTTTTTTTAAATGACTTAGTTTTTGTCCTTCCATCTGATAATTCTGCTAGACAGAGTTCAATAATGGGTGTAACAGTTTGTGTTACGCGAAATCAATACGATGAACAAAGTTTTTATTTGCCCGGTATATCCCATGTCCAACTTAAATAAATCCAAGGAAAACGTTAAAGTTAACAGAACTGATGTCATCTGTTGTTTGATTGCCGTTATTGAACCTTTTCTGTTTTAACCCATCTATAAAACTTGATGTGAAGTGGATTCATGAAAAGTGGAATCACTATAGATTGTCAATTAAACCATATAAAGTAAACTTTTGCTGGAATTGTTGATCACACAAAAGAATGTTTAAGGAGTCCATCCATCCTATGCTTAAAAGCTTATGAGTACAACCGAAATTTTATTTTTTTTTTATAACTTTTTTATTAGGTAGAGATCATCGAGTGTAGGTTCATGTCCTCAGGCGTCATTTTACTCCGAAATCATATTCGCAAGTTTCTACTAATTTCCAAATGGTTCTTGCACCCTAGATGTACAAATTTTACATTTTAGTTTTTTTTACATATTATTAGCACTTCTTTGAATTCGCAAACAAAAACTAAAAGAGAATAAAAACATCAGTACAGCTACTATTAATTAAAACTTATTGAGTCTCTAGTTTTTCAAAAGTTTTAAATTTTTTCGATAAATTTCAGGGTTCAGTAAGAAAACCAAATAAAAAATTCTAAATACGCCCGAAATTGACCTCGATGAGTATGACTTCGTAGTAAAATTGGCAACAGAGAACATAAGATTTAACTCTTTGAAATCTTTAAAAAGATTAAGACTCGATCGGCATGTTATCAACTAACAAATAAGTATTTTATGATAAAAATACTATTTCGGCAGATTGTCCAAAAAAATTAATTTTTTGACTGTTTTCGGAATTCTCTCGAGATCAGCACTGAAATGGAGGGCTAGCTCATCCAAATTTTTGTTGGACAGTACTATACTGAATAGCTTTTCTTATTCCTTATCGGTGCCCGACCAGATCAGAAGCACACCTACACGAAGGGAAATAACGCATATTAGCATTATCCACGCCTCAGTATAAATTTTATTTAAATATTTACGTGGATAAATCAAATGTTTTCCTTACAACTCGTTTTTCTCCCGTATTTGAATTTTATTTATACCACACACGTACACACATATTCCATACAAGCAAGCAGCAACAGCATCGCACACGTACACACATATTCCGACAAGCAGCAACAGCACGGCACTCTGTTCCTGCAGTTTATTTCTTGCAGTTGCAGGTTTCTTATAGTTCTCATTTAGTTATTGTTGCAAGGGTAATATAGCCTGGGAGCTTGACCAAGAAATAACATGCTAGGGTGGAGTGACAACTTGATATTTACTCACAAATATCTTGTATCGGTTGTCATTTACCTACATATTTTGCTTATAATTATCTATGTCACTTTTTCTTCCTCTAGTTTATGCTAGTTTTGACATTTGGTACCCTAATATTGTACCAACTGTCAAAAATAGTATAAATTAGAGAACGAAAAAAGTGAAACAGAGAATAAATAATACAGGCAAATGTCATTTGATGGACGCAATATGAAGGAAATAATACTATAAAACCATTACTAACATATTCAATTTAAATATGTTGTTTTTAAATTCGATATTTTTATATAAATTTTCTTTAAATGCGATAGTTTTATTTGCAAATTGTAAATATTTGAAAGATATTTTAAAAAAATTCGTGCATAATTTTAATATATTTTTTATTAATTCTGTTTAAATATTTAAATATTTTATTTAATTAAAACAGTATTCAAATAAATTTTCAATATTTACGTAGTCGATTTATGCAAATGCGTTATTGGTGCAAAAATGATTCGCTTTTTGGATAAATTAAAAAAGCTTTTGGATAAATTTATTATTTTTTTCTCTTAGTATACAGTTTTGAAATTGAGAAGATATACAACATTTTTTCGATTATTTATATGAGAAGATTCAGAAGTACTTGAGATGTTTTAATAAATCAATTTTCGAAATATTGATGCAAAATAAATCTATGATTTTCTCAAAAACAAAAAAAAAAACAACAATTTTAAAGTAAAAATTTCAAGTCAATCGGTGAAGATTTGATCGAGTTACGAGTCCATTTTACATCCGTCATTTCTTTATCTCAGTACAAATCTTATTCACGCAAAGAAAAAAAACGTTTATTGCCAGTTTGCCGCAAACGAACTTCGTTTGTCGTTCTAGGGATCGTTATTTGCAAACGTTTAAACAGTTGTCATAATAAAAGTCAGTTGCGAGAAACGCGTCGTTAAGTTGCAGGTAATTAATTTCGTTTGTCATATACGCGAATGATTTTTGAATTGCAATTTAAAATTGTTTTTCCCAAATGAAAACTTACTTTGTTTGTCCCTTCGTTGTATACACACAAGGCTTATAATTCAGAGTTACTTTATGGACAAACTGTTCTATATAAGCAATTGGTAATGTGAAGAAGAGAAGAAATGCCATAAATTGAGAATTATTATTTTTCCAATGACCTTGTGGGCCATTGAAACTACGAGTTCTGAAATGATACATAGCTCAACCTTAAGAAACGATGATAGCGCAATCAAAAGACTTAAGAAACGAACTTGCATGTTTTTTAAAGAACATCACGCCCTGTTTCGGCTGGAAGTTTAATCGCCATTTTATATAAGAAATGCGATAACTTTTTGAATCCATTTCAAAGAAATATTCCTACTCATATAAAACACCAGAAGCTTTACGCAATATCTTTCCTTACTTTTATTATTATTCATTATAATTTATTCTTTTGTTGAAATTGCATCACTTTACAATTGTTTTGCATGCATTTGAACAAATGATTTATTTTGACTTTTTTACTGACACATAATAAATTCGATATTAACAAACAACCTATTGTAATACTTCCTGGTACATGGGCTATGGACAGCAGCTGGCTAAGCAAAACATGTATCTATTGCTAAACTGTGGCAAAAGAATCACAACTCATTTCGTGCACTTGTGTAGCAATAATAATTCATTTGCTAGTCTAATAAACAAATATGATTCCAACGGCCCGAGGTTTAACAAATCCCAGTGCGCTTCACCAAGATTTATTACCAATTTGATTGTGTGAGTGTATGAGAGTGTACGTTCTTCGTACATGCTAACAACTTGGTTTGAGCCCTTTTTTTCACTGATTTCTTTAATCTATTCTTTTTATGGGAATTTCAATAAAATCTTAAATTCTATTCTATGTAAAACGATTACATTCGGTATTTCTTTGCTGGCGACCATTAAAAGAAAAACACATCTTGTATACTGTACCGTTAATACAAACAAAACACTAGCATAACAACTACAAGAGTAAGTTTGCAGAATTGAGCACAAACAGGTGCGCGATTTTCTTCAACTCTTGCTTGTAGTTTTTCACTGAGCAAACAATCAATACAATTTTTTTTTGTGTTTCTTTTTATCCAGCTTTTATCAATGTTACTTTGTTGTTAGAGTGTGTGTTATGATTATTATGATTACTCAATGAAGCATGGCATCGGCAACAGCATCAGCATTAGTAACAGCAACGGCATTAACAACAACAACAACAAAAACTAATATACTAAAAAAAGTCAGTTGCAAGCACACAGCAATGTCTAGGATTTTGTTTTCCTATCCAGATAAATGCAATTGAATTTGTGGCTCAAACGATTTATTAAGTGATGCAGAACGAAAGCTGTGACTTACAGCTATTTCTCTTTAATAGTTGGCAATGATGTGAAAATTTCAATTTGGGGAAACTGTTAATTTAGTGTTAATAATTCATTTGAAAGAAAGTTAAAAACTAAAGTCATTCAATCACAGTTCAATGCAAAGTATTTTATTTAAGCATTAAAGCTGATTTGTCAAAGATAAAATTCTGCTTTTCTCTATCAATTTATTAAAAAATAAATCAATATTTTTAATTCAATGGAATCTGCAACATTATTTGCCAATCTCCAAGGTAAATATGTTATTTTATGGAAGACGGAGAATAAATGGAAATTCATTTACAAGATGTGGCTTGTTACAAGATCTGAAACTAAATAAAATCTTTTAATTAGAATCAAAATATTCTTCAAGATAGCATTTTAGAACGTTTTTTATGGACTTGAGAAACCCTGAATTCAATGGGAACTTTTCAAAAACACAAATTAGTCAGATACTATGCTTATTGAGCAATTTAGCCCGCTAACCCGTACACAATTCTACTCAAAATGTATATTGCTTGATTTCTGGAACAAAAAGCAATAAACAATATTGCCCAGCAAAACCTTTCTTCAAACAAAATTATTTATAATTTCTTATCACGTAGTATATCTGAGTTTTATCCATCACTTTGCAAAATCGTGAATATAATTTCTTGTCGTCATAAGTACGTATTGGAGTAAATCTAAGTTTGCTCAGACCCAAGCGTGACATGTTGCATCAAACAAACTATAAAGTTACACCAACAGAGATAAAACATAATTTAGCAATTTTAATATCTAAGCATTCTTGTATAAAAATAAAAAAAAATACTTGCACATGATTATCTTAGCAAAGCGTAAATGCAATCCGATACCAGGGTGTGTACAGGAGATATCAAGCCAGTAAAACACTTTTAATAATAGAGCTATACAGCGCCTCCAACACGCACTGACGCACTCAGAGAACTGATAATGGAACAAATGCAGCCATAGATATGAATGGAACTGCATAAAATATGTGCTGCATGGTGGAATGTTGTGTGGTTCAACCACAAGACAGAAAATAACTAGACAAAATGTCATGAAACTTATCTCGAAAATTTGAACTTAAGCAAAGGTACTAAAGAAATGCGTAGCTAAAAATATGCTTAAAATATCAAACTCTGCTGAAATTTTCGTTTACTATGGAGAACAAATTTTATAATTTTCAACACCTCTTTAATATTATTAAAGAAAACTCAGTATAACTCCGCCGTTGGGTAGCTGACATATTAACCAAAATACTTGCTAGTGTAACAAAATATTTATGAACATAAAATGTCTCATGCTTGTGATGAATAATGAATGAAGCCTATATGAGTGAAATTTTTCATACGATCAACATATTTTCTCAGAGCAACGCCATAGTTTTTTTTTTTTTTGCAACTCGTATTTAAAGTTAATCTTTTGCTATAAATTACAAATTGCCTCCGCATTCGTAACCCAATACATCAGCAGCAGCTTCTACTCCGACTCCGCCAACAACTCTGCCAACCGAAGCTGATAATTCAAAAATTTGTATTTTCCTGTTTTCATTCTTTTCACCAACAATATCAGCAACAACAACAACAAGAGCCAATTTCTGAAATATTTTAGCTCAAAAATGAGAAAAACCCATCAAACACAAAAATTTGCATAAAATGCGGCAGCAGTGTTGCCACTCTTTGAGTATTAATCTAAAACCAGTTCATGTGATTTGTTTCGTTTTCAGGCACAGACAAGCCTCCTACACATTCGCCTGAGAAGCATCGTTGCCACCAAAGCCAGCGATGAGGACGTTATTTAGTTTGGTACAACTCAGCCGCTCGTCTGTCCATAGTTGGATGGTTAATTAAATCTTGCTGCATTTTATAAACAAAAAAAAAAAAAACCTGGTATTTTACATTCGGCTCGCATGAGGTGTGCGTGGCATGGTTCTTTAATGTACCGGTGTATTTAACAATTTATGCCATGTTCTACTTAAGTGGATTTTTACTTATTGATGATATTCATTTTATGTGTCAATCGCCAATATTTATTAAAATATGTTGTTATTGTAAGATAACGTTACATTTTCGAGATCAATAAAGTGTCCATATAAAAGACTGCAAATTTAATAGGGAGCATCTTTTTGCCTAAGAAAGCTGTAAGCAAAACAATCTCTTCATCAATACAATTGCTAAAGAGCGATAGAAAGTAGAAAGGTTTAACTGATGTCTTAAATGCTATTTGAAATTAGAAAATATCATGTTGCTACAAAACGAAATGTAACATATTAAATAATTTTATGGGTACTGGTGCCCAATGGAAGCACCCGATCAGCATATTCAGCTTAGCAAGTTCATATTCCTAGAAGGAAATCGAGTTGCGTAGAAGAGCATCTCTTTAAAGAAATTAAATTAATTTCCACTTTTATGATTATATGTATTACCCGGTGGTAAATGAGAGCATGATGCAACTGAATCTTTCTTAAATATAATGAAGGTGCGTAGCCGATCCAATGCCTTAATATAATAAAATTACATTTAATCAGGCATGAACGCTAAAATGCTAATGGCACCTTACATAGTAAACGGGTGTCGGAGTAGGTTGGTTTGCAGCATATCTATACTATTATATAAAAGGTTATCACGTATCTTCGTGTACGCTAAACTAAAGAACTACTGAACCGATTTTAATAATTCTTTTACTAATTCAAAGCGTTATTCTCAACTTAAGCTATTGCATACTTTATTTTTTAAAACCTACCCTAAAAAGTTATTAAAATTTGAGATTAAATACTATCTAAAAAACTTCATAGAAAATTATTCACAAACGCTGCATTAAGCAGCACAAAGCTTTTTCTTTCTTTTCCATTGTGTGTTTAAAAGCTCTTTTCGATTACGCCTTGCTTATAAGCATGATCGAAAAAATGAGCTAATGAAGCAACAACAATGTTAATTGTAATATAGACTGAATCTATTTCTTTTTTAATGAAATTCCCTACAGTAAAATGCTAAAAATAATTAAATATGTAAGCATATATAAAAAAAATATAATTCAGTGTCTATGACGTGGTACTCTCGCAAAATAAGCGATACTTCGTCTTTATACGAGAACACGAACGAGGAAATGAGACCAATGCTTTTGCTGTTTTCGACTCAGACTAAGTGCTGCCAAACAGTAACAGCGGTTCTGACATCATGAACATGAGCGTGGTGTCAGACTAAGAGACTAATAAAAGTTTTGAATTTACTTATTATTTCCAATATACTTGCGGGGTGCAGTGATGAGTAAGAAAGAGGAAAACATACAACATTTTCGATATTTGGAGAATATATCGAGACAAAACAAGTGACTCCACAAACGAATCTAAAAGTTGCTGTAAAAAAGACATAAGATTTATTCAATTTTTCGCCATTTTTCGACGGCCTTCCAAAATCTAATCAATTTTTGTTTGGTTTTCAATTGTTTGCCTTCAATCATTCATTTAATTTCAAAATAAAATTTATCTATATATTTTAAAATATAAATTTGTCCTTTTCATACATTCACTTCACTTTGAGACTAAAAAATAAAAATAAAATAAATAACTGGTCATTTCAGCCGTTGAAAGGACTTTGACCTAGCTTCTTATGATCAATTGTGTTGTGCGTATTATTAAGTTTGTACACAATTGACCGAGAACCGTACCTACAGGTTTACTGCTGACTCCGAACGGCGATGAACGGAATGTTCTTGTTCTCAAGAAGCTTTACATGGCATTTTGCTTACTCTCTGAGGCTTGCCATTGTCTGCAGAGAGGTGGCGGCGGTACAGAAAAATCATTTTAATTCAAATAATTTTCTGTCGCTGCTGGGATTTGAACCAGGGTCTCCAGGTTCGTTGACATAGAGGCCACGCACTTTAACCAACTATGCCACGGACGTCACTTTGCCACTTGTTATTAGAAAACACGAAGAAGCCATGCTGACGAATAGAATAAATAATGAGTAAACAATACATCAACGATGCAAAGCAAGGTTGTGTCATATCCCGCTTACAACTCTGCATTACAAAGTCATTAGATGGAAACAGAAAACATACAGCTGGTGCAAGGTTGCCAAACTTTCGAAAACTTCGACAATTATAACATACGCATACATTTTAAATTTCTCTTTATGTATGAGGTATGTAAATTGAATTTAATGAATTCTTTTTATTTTCAACATCTCAAATAATAAAGACCTTTAGGACAAGGAGTGAAGTGTTCCCTTATTACACCATGCTATAAAAATATAACTCTTTTAACACAAGAAAAATTATATGCACTTGCAATATAGCTCTAATTCTAGTATTTAAAAAAAAAAAAAGAATAACTTAAAGATTTAAATTTCGAAACCAAAGTATGTGAGAAAAAATGTTGGTAAGTTTGTCATGAAAAATTTTAGTTTCGGCAGCCACTTTGTTAAACCAAAAATTTAAATCATAAAAACAGCTTTAGTTTCTCAAGTTCAGTTATGGAGAAAGAGTTTTCGATAGTATTTGGGTAGAAATCAAATATTTTTAATATCGTTTATAGTTATTTAGCACCATCGGAAACCATAATAATCAATATATCCTCACTCGTCTTAAATATAATGTATTCGTTGTATAAATATCTCATTTTATGTAATATCATTTGCGACTAAATCTAAAAGAGGTTAACTTTTCCAATCATTTTAAAAGTCATAAAGTAACACACACACACCCATACTCACACCAAAAAGGCTCACACAAAGAAATGTCAGCAATGACACCAAAGTCTCTTGACGGCTTAACTATTTTTCTAATCAAAGCACTGCGTTCGTACAGGTCTAAGAAGTTAAACATCGACAACAAAATACAAAATGTCAACAACTTGACGTACATCGCAACCAATCAAGGAACCAATGAAACAAGCCGACGCTGCTACTCCGCAGCCCCACTGCATTACTACTTCAGCGTCGCACCGCAGCCGCAGCGCGTTAATCATTGCTGGCGGTTATGATTGCGTTAACAATTACGACGAAGCGTTGACAATTTCACGCAGTCGCAATGAGAAGCGTTTAAGGTGCCGCTTCGTTACGGAGCAAACGACGCCAACGTAACAACAAATTTTATGCCAGAGCAAAGTGTTTTACTTCCCGCCAAAGCTGCGCTTACTTAAGCTTGGTTCAGCTCTGCTCCGCTCAAACTGCAAATTAAAGCCTATTTACGTCGTTTAGAGGGTGGTCTGGGGAGTACTGAGGGTGATGGCCGACGACAGGCGGGGAACGCAAAATTTATAAAAACTGTTAAAATTACAGCTCGTTCGGTTGACAACTTCTTGAAATGCTCTGCAATTATTTTTGATATTTTATTGAATTTCTTTGTTCAACGTTGAGCAGTGAACATGAAGCTTGTCTACGATTCAATCTAGCAAAAACTGGTATTTGCCGTGGTAGAGCAATAATTTTCACAGAAAACCGATTTGTCAGTGGAAAATAATTATCGCGAAATGATTTATGCATTTAATTCCTTTGTAAATTAATAAGCTTTGATGAAATATCTTAATGAAATTTATGTTTTAGCTATTATTTATCTTATAAAGTTAATCATTCGAGAAAACTGTGAAGCTGTGTAAGATGACGAGGAAGAATCTATAGGATTTGAGACGCCAGTAAGGCAATTTCCAAACATTTGTTGCATATATTGTAGGAGAAGCATCGACACTGATTTCTTATAAACTGAACTGACCTTACTTTTTGCCTCCCACTGTACTCCCTACATTTTCCTTCTACTTCTACTGATAAAGTAACCCTGTACATATATAGAATCCAAGTGTACATGCCTCATTCCGAATATGTTGTTGGTATTGTTTATAGATTTAAACATCAATAAATCTCATGACAAACAAATTAATGTCCAAATCAACATATTCTTTATGGATGTCATTAGTTTTATGCTGATTGTTTGGGTAGCTCACATTTATTGATTGTGACCATTTTTGTACATTTGGGCCACATTAACGATTCGAACTAGATCAACTTAAGCAGATCGAGTGCTAACCATATTTAAAATATATATAATCAGTTGTGGATGAGATACTTATCTCAAATGCATTAATCAAGTTAAGCTGACAAATGGCTTTTTGTTTTTGTTCAGTTTGGTTTTTTCATCCAGAGATATGTTTGACAAACATGATACAACAATAAGCAATTTCATAACTAACGCGCACCTTAGCTATGCAAAACAAAAGACTTAAGAAACGAACTCATTCATAGAACATGCTCAATGACTGTCACCGGAATTATTTCATCTATTTTCACCCTATTTTTGTTATTTTTCTTTACTGTAACAAACATTCCAGCGCCCCCACGAGCTCCACTTAGGATTAAAATAATTTTATAAACGTTTTCTCTTATGTATATTTATATGATTTTTACTCTTATGACGACAAATGTACACATATTCAAATGTACTCATTCAAACTACAACTTGTTGTAGTTGCTGTTGTTGTAGTTTACCATGGCGATTTCGGCAAAACGATATCATTCATCAATCCAAGTTGTATGAGGTGTACACAACGCTCAGTGCAGCCATACTTGATTGAAGTGGTAAATTTTTGCATACTCAACGACTTGACATTATTTCACATGAAGTTATTGATCAAACGTCAAACAAACGCGCAATAGCAGTGATAAATAGCGTTAACTGCCACGTTGGTCACATATACCCAGAGGCATTTATAACAAGAATATATTTTATTTATTTCAATACGATTTGTTACCCCAATAATTATCAGTGCCATTATTTATTTTTCATTTATCTTAAATACTCGTCCATACAGCTACGTCTAAAATATTCACGCAATTGCGTGAGTGACTTGGACACAAATTGATGGAAACATTTGTGTGGCTCTAAACAAGCTACTAACAAGCGAATCATACAGAAACCTCGAGTATTAATTAAAGAAGAAAAAAAAAAGCATATTTTGCTCGTCTTCAGCTGACACAGCATGCGATTCGTTTAACGGCGCATGCGCATGCGTGGTTCTTTGTTGTCATATCATAACTCATGCTCAAGCGCATGCGTGTGCGTTTAAGTGCGCGCTATTCCTGCCTGCAGGCGCTTTAAAATCAATTTTCGATCACAGCTTAAAATGTCTGATGCTTGTTCGTATAGTCCATGTCTGTCGATATCTTATCAACCTTGTCTAGAAGACGCTCTGCCGCTTCTTGCCAACAACAAGACATTATAGTGTGAATTTAGCTGGAAGACATGCAGTGCTAGCTGTCGGCGCCTTTAAATAATATCGTTAATATTGCGAAGATGTTGCTTTGTTGTATGACCGAAAACAGAAAAAAAAATATTCTATTCAAAATTCCAAACAAAGCTGTAATTACAGAATTTGACCAAATTTAAAAATATAATAGCTTGAGGTAGAGCTTTGCTTACAAGCATTTCAATTAAGATATCTCCATATTTACGGTTGCCTACAAGCAGGTTTGCGTTGTGTTTTATTGTACTTTTATAAAATTCTAACATAATTTCTCCATTTTTGTTACAAACTACCAAACTACTAAAAAATACAAACTCGATGCATGCTGCTTTTCAAAGATACTACTACTACTACTACTTCTACTACTTTAAGTGTTTTAGATATCAATGTGCTCTGGTTTGTTTTAATTAGGCAGGAGCAGTGGACAAATAAAGTTAAGTTTAGATAAAGTTGTTAGTGAAGAATTTAAATAATTGTCAGCAAATAAAATGTGAAAAATAATATTAATAAAATTAAAATTTTGAATAAACCCCTGAAGACGTCAACAAAAAATTGATGAAACTTCTGACAAAAGGTTTCATTTTTATTTAATATATTAAAAATTACAATTAAAAAATTGCTGATCAATATGTTTATGTTTATGTTTATGTTTATTTGGAAATAATGTAGGCATTTAAGACTTAAGTCTTTTACAAGCCGCAAATATATATATATAATAAATGACAACAAAAACATTGCTTATAAATTAACTATTTAAAAGTTTAAAGCTAAAATTAACATTAATTTTAATTTTACATTAAATTCTCAACTGAAAATATGACTAAAATAATTATGAACATGTTTCAAATATTATATTTTAAAATACTTTATGAAAGAGGTTTAGATAGTAGTTAAGATTTTAATAAAGAAATAAGATCGAAAAAAGACAAAAAAAGAGTTTAGAGAAGTGATCGAAAATTAAATGCTTGAAGTACTTTGGGTTAGAGATACCTTTAATGTAGTTAGGAAGCGAGTTATAAAGTCTTATAGAGCTGACGAAAAACAAACGACTTGAATTTAGAAAGTTGTACTTCGGAATAACAAGATTCATGCTTCTACAAGATCTACAAAACTTTAACTTTTCAAAAAGATAGCTTGGACAACGCGAGTGGATGATCTTATGTAAGAAAATGCAATTTCTTGCTTCGAGATATTTGATTAAGCTGCGACCTAATAACTGGTTGGTAAAGGGTGAAATGTGATCATACCTCCCAAGACCGTAGACGTAACGAGTAGAATTATTGAAAGCCACTTGCATTTTATGTGTGGATCTAGAGTCGAGTTTGCTGTAAACGACTTCCGCATAGGAGAATATTGGAAGAAGCAGCTGCAGGGCAAGCTTTTTTCTAGTTTCGACAGGTACGAACGCTGCAGTCATTCGGAGATTTCTAAGGACATAGTATATTTTACTCACACTAGAGTTTACGTGATCTTCGCAGGACAGAGAAGAGTTTATTTTGTAACCTAGATTAGTGGCCTTACTTAAAATTTTTAGCATGACGCCATTGAGCAGAATTGGGGAAACATCAAGATTCTGGTATGGTGTTTCAGAGATCGGCAGTACATATGACTTAAGCGGATTCAAATTTAACATATTAGTTCTGACCCAATTTGCTACTATATTTAAATCTTCATTGACTCTTGCGTATAAATCTTCAGAGAGACCAATGGGTCGGGACATATACAGCTGCAGGTCATCAGCATAAGCATGCATGATATCATTATTACATTTACTAAATATATCATTTATAAACATAGTAAACAAAATCGGGCCAAGAACTGAGCCTTGAGGTACTCCACTGGTTGTACGTTTATAAGATGAGAAGTTGTTGTTTACCCTGACTCTTTGTGACCTTCCATTCAAGTAGCTAAACATTAAACGAACCGATGCATGGGAAAAACCGAAATTGAACTTGAGTTTTCTGCAGAGTAGAGAGTGATTCACAGTATCAAAAGCCTTTGAAAAGTCTAATAGGCAGAGTAAACTCAAATGGCCCATATCATATTGTACTCTAATGTCATCTAAAATTTTGACCAAAGCAGAGGAACAGCTATGACCAGGTCGGAAACCTGACTGCAGATTATGCATTAAACCGAAGGTGCTTAAGTGGTTGACAATTTGTTCAGCCATGAGGTGCTCACATACTTTGGACAACGATGCTAATAAGCTTATTGGCCGGAAATCGGATGGCTCACAAGCATTTCACTTTTTTGCTATGGGAATGACAGTTGCCACTTTCCATATCTCAGGATAGCTAGACGTTGCAAAACAGTAGTTTATTACATGAACAAGAGGTAGAATTAGCTACAAAATAATCATTTAGGATGTTGGATGTCAATTGGGCAAGATTCGGTTTCTTTGTTACATACACCGAGGGTCTTGAGGTTGCTCCAGAGCTGTTTTGGTGATAAAGTAGAATCTAATTTTGACATAAAGTATGTCTTTTTGGAAAACTTAATAGAATTTGTGGCTTCATTCCTAGCTTGTCTATATTCCTCCCAGTGTAATGAGTTTGGATTGCGTTTCCACCTGCTGTATAATTTGTTCCGCTTTTTAAGTGCCAATTTGATAGATTGGGAAAGCCAAGGACAGTTTTTATTAATAACATGACGTGTGCGCAAAGGAACATGCATATCGAACAAATTGCTTATATTGCTTAAGAAAAAATTTAGCTTTTCATCGACTGATGCAAGAAACCAATATCCTCCTAAAACAACAACATCAACCTAAAATTTAACCCAAAAATCATATTTGTTGTGAAATCATATTCATCAGTGTTGCCAGTCTAGCCTTTTTGAGGCTTGATCTAGCCTTTTTTTATTGTCGTCTAGCCTCGAAAATTACCATCTAGCCTCTAGCCTTTTTTTCGCCTTTTTTTTTTTTTTTTGTTGTAGCATGTTCTAGCCTTTTTTAATATATTGCTTAAGATGAATCGATACATTGCAACCCTGTGCTCAAAAAAGACAATATTTGGCAGTCTACATAAACTAGCTGACGTTTGTCGCGTTTTAATAGAAAATAAGAAAAATGGAAAGGTAAGACCTTTAAATGGAAAATAAAATATTCTTTGCAATTCTGGTTTCCATTGACTAGATATTTCATTAAAGTGTCGAAAGTCGTCCAAGAATCAGAAGAAAATCTTTGCGCAGAAGATAATGCTGAGTTATAAAATAGGCGATTCTAATGATGAAACTGAAAGAAATTCTAGCTCTAGCAATGGGATATCTTCTGATGAATTAATGGAATTTGAGGAGCCCAGTGCAAGCAAGAAAAATCTGAAAAACTCGAAAAAATACGCATTTTATACGCTTATATATTTAAACTTGCAAGACTGAATTCCATTTTAATCAATTTCAAATATGTTTTATTCTAGGTATGTTCCTTTTTATATCATACTAGCTGATATACCCGGTGATACTCGGGGAAAAAATGTAAAATTTTGATGTTCAGTCCAGGTTTTAACATTTTTAAAATTCCAAATAATGAAAAATAAGCTGCACTCGATTGATTATTTAATTATTTAAAAGCTCATATTAAAGATCCATGTTTTTTCTATCGGTTGAAAATAGACAGATAGCGAGAAGCCGAGAAAATAAATTTAAATCTAAAACTTTTGATCGGGAAGAGATATTAGTACATTTCTTTCACATAAACTATTCTTGGAGCTTTAACTATTCCATAAAAAGCATAAAAACAACATTTGAAATAATTAATTTTTTTAAAAATTCACTGGGGACTCGTTTTTTGACGTGAGAAACAGTTAATAAATTTTTTGTAAAACTGAAAACACTTTTGCTCTCAAACGCTATGTAATGTTAAAGATAGTCACAAATGCTATTTTTAGTTTTTATTATTTTAACAAAAAAAAAATAGTTTTGTGTCAATTTTTAAATAAAAAGCCAATATTTTGAGCTACGTTTTAAAAAAAAGATTAGGAATATATACACTCTAAACTAACAGCACCTTTCAAATAGTTTTCATTAAGCGTCTGAATGAAATTTATCAACGAAAAGAAAAATTAAATAAAATATATTCAAAAACATCGAAAGTGCGAATTCACGAAAACATACGAATTGCTGATGGTTTTTTGTTATTCTAAGGAAAATTATTATTATTATTAGAAAAATACGTCGTATTAGAAGCTTGTGCAATTTTGAAAATGTGTAAATGTTTTTGGTTTTAAAATAACAGAATTTTTTTTAAAATTATTCAGACAAACATTTTCGCTAAAAAAAGTATACTAGAGGTAGATTTGTGTTTCTTGTAAAGGGGCGGAAGAAGCGTGATCAAAACTAAGTATGCCAGAACCTAAGTTAAGATTTAAGTAATATGTGTGCCGAATTTGAGTTAAATCCGTTCAGCCGTTAAGATTTGTATTCGGGTCAAACCAACAGAAAATTACTTTTATTTTTTTTAAAGCCCATCTAGCTTTTTTTCCCCAAAAATTTCTGGCAACACTGGTGGTCTGTTATACTTCTGCCACGAATGTCCCTCCCCTTATATTTTAAAATTTGTACACATGTTGTTGTTTATGTTTTTTTGTCTTCGTCACGATTAAAGTTCTCATTCAGTTTTGTTTTTGAGAACTTTTAATTCAACTCACTGCCATGGCACCTCTGTTTTAAGGGTTAAACCAAATGAAGTTAAAAAGGAAATCGCTGAGTACTTCATTTCAATTATATATTTATATATATTTATAGTTATATCAAACTTACTAATTAACCCGACTTTAGAAAGGTCTGAAAAAGATTCGTACTTAGTTAGAAATAGTAGCTGAAAATGTAAAATTACCATTAGAGAGGCGCATTAAATCTTGTCGACAGATCTTGACACCGAACTTTATCAGATTTTACCTAAAGGCTTGGTGTTGATCATTAAAGCGAGCTGAGTTGTTCTTTTATGCATTAAGACTCTCAGTTTCTAGTTTTGAATGGGAGGTACTAGATCATTTTGCTTAGAGATATATCAGATGGAGTGTGCGTTAATCTAAAAAAAAAAATCGTTTAAAAAAATTGAAAACGCGGCTTTCTTGAAACCAAGATTTTTGAGCTAGTCGTCATAGTTTAAAACAAATAAACTATACATTCCATTGCTCTTAGTTTTGAATGTCATGTTATACACATCAATGGCTATGGCATAAATTGGGGTCAAAAAGGGCGCAAGTAAATTCCAGATTCTTAGTCGATTTGTTTAATTTAAAATTTTCTGTTTTTGAAAAAATCTATCATTTTGTTGTTTTTGGGTAAAATTTTTCTTTCTAGTTCATACCATAACTCCTTTAACACCAAATAATTTGAGTTTTCTTCAGGCAACCGTCACAACATTAAAATGCAAAGAAAAAAATTTTTATATACTCTTGAAATTTCAACAAGTGTCTTCAAAATAAGCAGCCATAGCTTTATTTGTATTGAAAATTCTTTAACACTGCCCGTTTTACGCCATAACTTCTGAACCCTTCAAGAGCACAGCTTTATTTTATATCGTTGGAAAGGTATTAAAACGTACAAAAAAACAAAATAAAGAAACTGAAAAAAGTTATAGCGTCTGTTGACATTAAACTTTGAAATTAAGAATGGATCAGCTAACTGCAATTTTTCCAAAACTTTTATATTTTTCCCTTAAAATAGACAAAATAACCTTTCGAATATTTACGAAAATCGGGTCTAAATTGACGGAGCTACGTCGTTTCAAAATACACCCTATTTTGGCCTTAAAAAATTGCTCAAAAAATGTATAACTTCGGATTTGGTTTTCTAAGCAACACACTAATCTAGGAACAAAATTTGAGCCAAATCGGTGATGGTCAGTGTGACTGATAGTCACCTCAATCTGAAATGGGCGTTTTATACTTGGCTTGGGTGAATCAAACCCTTTTTTACTGGCAGGATATCGAAGATTGTGCTTGCAAAGCAATGTATTAATCAATATATTACTTTGGTGAATAACCATAAGTTTCTAATTTACATACAATTTTCTTTACCCAAGCCAGCTTAGGTGATTTTACTATTGCTTTTTTTCTCGGTGCAATTGATCGAGAGCTGGAGAAAAAAAAAATTATTTGAACAAAATTTTAATGAAAAATACAACTCAACTCAACTAAAACAACCGGCAGTTTTCAGTGGTCAACTCTTCAGACCAACAGTATTTCGAAAAAATTAATCAAAAAGCCAAGCTTCAACACTTTTTTCAAATGGTTTCTAAACAACAAAAGTTTTTTCGATCATTCGTTAAAGACAGTGAAATTTTATTGAGTGCTCCTTTCCAACCTCTGTTAATTTCGAACAAATTTAACCAAGTTCTGCATTTTAACTATATGTTGTCACCAGGAGATAAGTTCGTTATTTCGTATTCCATCTATCTATAGCATGGAGATTCACAACGGCCAAGTTTTATTTTTGTTTAACATTGATACATAAGTATCAATAATTGATACCCAAATTATTACATACTTCAAAAAAAACCCGCATAATTGATTTACTGGTGTAGTCTTCAGTTAAATAAAACCATTATTATAATCGAATGAAATTCATTTCACCTACTTACTACTGAAATTTCTAAGGAACATAACAACAATACTTTACAAAGTTGTGATGCTACCTTTACTGTCGTTTCAACCTAACCCAAGCCCCTTCATAAACATCACATAAAAGTATTCATTTGAAATTTTTTACAAACACCAATTATAAGTTATTAAAGAACACTTTTACAACTTAAGCCAAAACTGCCAAACAAAACCAATCATTTAACTTGAAATAAAATAAATCATTAAAAAAGCAGCTGAGCACGTTGAAAGCAATTTTAATTAAGAAAATAATTGACAGCATCAAGTGACTCTTTTACAAGTAAGCTTAAAGAACTTGATTCGTCGTAGCTCATCTCAAAACAAGCCATAGGTCTAAATAAATTAACCCCATTCAGCAGCATGCAACCAACAGGCATACAGTCCATCAAGTCGTTCTCCATCCCATTTATCTCATTAAAAACCCATCCAAAGCTCCATAAAAATAATCAGCAACTGTTAAAAATTACATTTTCCTGTACTTTGTAATTATCGCATTAGTCAAAGTAAGATATGTAGATATTCAATCCCAAAGATAAGCAAAACAATTAAAATTATACCAAGCACTGGTAGGTAACCACCTTAACAGGCAGAAAATCAGCAGTAGAAAAAGGCTACTTAAAGTGTAATAAAAAAAATTGGAGACAGCACATAAATCAAAATGACGTAAAGCCATCATCACAACAGCAGGAAAGCTGCTGCAGCAGCAGCAGATGCAGCGCATCAACATAAGTGGCGACATCTTTTGAACGACACCAAAGTATTGCTAAGTAGTTAAAGTTGCTTGCTGGCAGCGGCAACATTAACAACAACAACAACAACAACAACAACAACAACAACAACAACAGGACAAAGAATCTCGTTAAGTTGACATTTTTCCTTATTTTAACCATTTTACCATTAATTAAGCGTCAAGTGCGCCAAAAAGCAAAAAAAAAGTATACAAGTTGATGCTTACAATACAACAGTAACATAAACATCAACAACATAGCGTTCATTATTGCAACATGAAACGAGAATAAGAAGAAGTAGATGATGAAGATGATGATGATGATAATGATGATGTTGTTGAAGACAAGCAAAAATCACGGTAATGGTGCTCTTTGTAGGGATCAAGCCAATTGAGCAAAACGACCTCTTCAGAAGATTGGCACCAGCATGAAAAGAATACTGTATAAGTATGATATCGGTGCATATATTCTATTTTTTGTAAAGAAACTATTTAAAAGATTTTGGGCAAGATTTGACAGCTAGCTTTAAATTTTTCGATCTTCTATAAAACAAATTGGTTTATTCGAAATGCGGTTAATTGTTGGGGGCCAAGGTAGGTGAGTAGGAAGCATGCCTGACTGCCAGACCGCAAAGGTCCCGTGTTCGAAACCCAGCCAGGACAAGGTCTTACGTCTTAACCATTCTACATTTCTTTCCTCATCTCTTATCAGCTGAAATTGAAAATTAATCAATATTTACGAGTTAAAGGTTTTAGTCGATGGTAGAGGAGTTTGTAGAATGATTGCCTTATTACTAGAATTGCCCGATGTCACGGCATAGCACAGATTCTAATTCACATGTTTCTACGGCTTCCTGGAAGATTAATTTGCAATGGGTGTTTAAGGAACCCCACATATTTTATTAATGCGGCAACCTTAATTATTTCTACAAACAAATTCTCTACATCATGTATGTATTTATGGGACACTTCTAGATTAAAGTGGATATTTTTGAAGTGAAACTTCTTAGGCGGCGCTTCGAAATTTGAATGAGAATATTGAGGAGTGAAATTTCAAGGTCAATTTACTTCATTTCGTTACAAGATAGAGAAGAAAGATATGTTGTACAGTAGATAGAATGAGAGAGATATACATTGTATAAAAGACTGAAAAAAATTTCTTTGTCAGCGCTGAGTATCGAACCTGCAATCTCAGTTTTATAAAGCCAACGTGCTATATGCTGGGCTAAGGTCTTTATATGTAAATGTTGTCTACATACCAATAAATCAAACTACTTTTGCTGTAGATGCCCAGCGGGAAAATAAACAGCGCTCCTAGCGGGAAAATATAACAGCCTTATTCATAAACACATTTTAGAGGCAGTGTAACTTTAAACAAGAAAACGCTATTCATAAACATTTTCGCAACCATGTTTTTTGTTTGTCTTTTCGTTTAATATCAAAGACATGCTCCATATGCGCCCTTTGCAGCATTTTTTTTATGTGGCGGCCATTGCAAATCCATTGGAATTCTTAATTTTTGTAGAGATTTTCTTTAATTCAGACACAAACCTTACAAACATGAGCAGCGAATGAAAAAATGTTTATGAATAAAGCCCAAGAATGATAGAAAAATAGATTGCGCAGATAGTAAAAATAATTTTCTACGATCTGCGCATCTACGTTACGATAGACTTACGATATGAGCTTACGATATGGCTTTCTGTCAAGTCTTGTTAAAAATGTGAACAAATATGAAACAATGGCAAAAGATTCAAGCAACAAACTTGATCTAGCGTGACGTCATGATCGTAAAAAATACTTTGTTCGTAGCTAGAAATGTCAAAATGAAAAGTAAACAACATAACGGACCTGCGCAATGCGTAATCTATTTTTCTATCATTCTTGAATAAAGCGTAGTATGCTGTAGAAACGAAAATTTCTTAGCATTTAATTCTACACCCGAACTATTAGTGAAGAGTAAAAAATGTTTGTATGGAGAAAAAAGTAACTACAGTACGACCTTGCTCAATGCAACTAATAGAAATTCGGGCAATTGACATAGTTAACGTTGAAGAAACGCAATTAAACTTCTAAACATAAAGCTTTATGTCTCTGAATCTTAGATATTGTGGGTTAATGCACTTTGTATCCTTAAATATTGTTTGAATAGATTTTTCATTAAAAATGTATTTTACAAGCAAAGAAGAACTGAAAGAATATAAGATAAAAGTTTATGCAAGTTTACGCAAATGCAAGTTGTGATAATTGTGCAATTCCATAACGCCAACTTGACACTGTGCGCAAGAAAAGTTGGAATAAGTTCTTTCAATAGATTACTATTTTATACATATCTTAGTTATATAATTTTATATCGAACTATTTACTATTAATAATAGTAAGTATGATGTGTGTGTGAAAGTTTTAGTTATCTTTTCACATTTAAAGTTTTGAACAAAAAAGTATTAATTTTACTTAAGCTTAATTTTTTTAAAGCAAAAATAATAACTAAAATTTGTCCCATAGTTTTTGAGTACAAAATAACCGGTAATTTTTGATTTTTAGTTTTTAAGGCAGAAATAAAAATGAAAGTTAAGATCAAGTTTACAGTTGAGGTAGATTTATTGTTGTGACATTGTTCTGTGAAACTCCTTATTAATATGCCAAAAAAAATTTTTGAAAAACAAATTTATAAATGCACCTGAAGCTCCCATTGGCAAAAAAATCGCTCATTGTAGTTATGTAAAATAAAAAAATCCCTTTTTAAGAAATTATTCTCTTAATATGCGGAATATGCAACACTTGATTTTCTCACGATCATACTCTAGCTCTCAAACTTTCAATAAAGCTACGCTCTGAGTTTTCTCCCTAGTGCAGCGATGGGTTCTATTCCAGATAGAACTCTACGCCACGTTACGTTGCGTAGCTTTACGATTGCATAATCGAGCCTTTACACTAAAATCGTTCTTATTCTAGAAAAGAAAGAGTGTATACAAAGAAGAAGTTTCACTTCTTTACTGTATACACGGTATACTGTATCTTTTTTTAATACTATGTTCGTCATGAAAATTCTACCTGTAGACCATGCTAGTTGTTCCTTTAAGGTTATAATTATTTGTAAAATAAGGATCTATTACGTGCCTTTTGGTCTTAACCACTCTAAAGAGTGTATTGAAAAGTGTATTGAACACTTTTTCAAAATGTTTTATCACATGATGATCACATTTAAATCCTCCTGTAAGAGGGTCATTGCACCTGTTTGAAATCGTTTATATCGACTCATAACCGCCAAAATATCTTAAGCGACATAATATCCGATTTATGTTTTTTGATGAAAATCGATAATTTGCGATGGTTTACATCGTCTGTCAAAATTTCATAGGTGTACGAAATTAGATTATGAATTTAAACCAAAAGCAATTTTAGCTTAAGTACACACTACATGTTTGTTTACATTTTTCATGACAGCAAAGTGTCGCTTAAGATGAAATTCCCTAAAAGAAATTAATCAATATAAGAGATAAAATTATTAAAATCAAATTAATAGCAAAGAGATAAGAGATAAAAGATAAAATTAATAGCAAAGATAATTAAAAAAAAACCTTCTCCTGTAAAATTTTCTTTTTGGCGCTTAAGATATTTTGGTGGTTATGAGTCGATATGAATTAGTTGAAGTTTGTTGCTTTAGTCTTTTGTTTTATATCAGCCACAATTTTTTTTCATTATAATTATGATTATATTTGACAATGCTTTGGCACGCTCAATACAACTGCTGTCAGATAAAATTGCTACAGATGCCAAAACGAAACAGTTTTCACAACGAAACCGTGCAGAATAGAACTAATCAATTGGTTTGGGCAAAAACAATTGGGCAACATAAAACCAACATAAACAATGTGTCAAAAACAAAAACATATTTTCAAATGACTTTATTGCGCTAGTTCTGCTATATGACAATTTTATTTTTTATTTATTTTTGCAACAACAACTGAATCGGCAATTCAACGAATTAACTGTTTTTGCGATTTTTTTAAAAAATGCTAACAATTTCTACGAATCAAATGAATTGAAGCGAGTCAACTACATAAGGAGTGCGCACGTTAAAATTGTAACATACGTTTTTGCTAACTACTTATTTTACAAACGTAAGAAATAAAATTAAAATATGGCAATACCATTGTATTTAATGTTAGTTATAATTGAAATCATTTCTCTACATTTTTGTGACAGTAATAGTGAAAAATGGATAGTCAAAAAGAAGTTAGAAAAACCATACTTAAAATATCACAAGAAAATCCCAATTGGAATTTTAAACAAATAGCAAAAACAGCTAAAGTCTCCCGACAAACTGTTTCCCGCGTCTTAAAAAACTTTAAGCAAACCATCAGTGCTGACCGAAAGCCTGGATCTGGCAGAAAATATGGATCTGGAGATGTTAAAAAGGCCAAAAAAGTCTTAGGAATCTTAAGCAAGGCTCCGAACACATCAGGAAGGAAAGCAGCTCTTATCGCGAATTGTTCAGAAGCATTTGTCCGAAAAGTGAAAACAACCGCTGGATTAAGATCATATAAGGTCCAAAAAGTCCCCGATCGGAATGCTAAAAAAAATTCCGAGGCAAAAAAACGAGCGAGAAAACTTTATTCAAATTTTATTCAAAAATTTCAATGTTGCATCATGGATGACGAAACATATGTTTTGGCAGACTTTTCACAGCTTCCAGGTCAGGACTATTATGTAGCAGACCGCCGGGGAAATGTATCAGAGACGTACAGGACCCAAAAAATAACCAAGTTTCCGAAAAAATTTCTTGTGTGGCAAACAATTTGTAGTTGTGGCAAAAGAAGTCAGCCATTCGTGACATCCGGGTCGATAAATGGGGAAATTTATATAAAAGAATGCTTGCAAAAAAGATTGCGACCATTCCTAAATCAACACAAGGTGTCTAACTACTTTTGGCCAGATCTGGCGTCATGCCATTATGGAAAAATAGCACAAGAGTGGTACTCAAAAAATAACATAAATATTGTACCAAGAGAGGCAAATCCACCAAACTGTCCACAGCTTAGACCAGTAGAAAGATATTGGGCTCTCATAAAAAGGAGAATGAAGGAGACAAAAGCAGTGTCTAAGGACCTTAAAGATTTTAAAAGAAAGTGGACTTTAGCATCAAAAAAAATTCCTGAATGTACCATAAAGACCTTGATGGAAGGCGTTCCGGTAAAAGTGAAAAATTTTGCTTTTAATAAAGATTTTTGAAATTTTTGTATTTACATTAACAATTAGCATGAAATGAAGTTTAATAAATTGCTTTTATTTTTTAATATATTTTCATGGTTTACTTAATTTTTTTATTTTTCAATGTTACATATTTTACGTGCGCACTCCTTAACGAAACACTTTTTTATCGTGTCCAAAAGAAAATTTCTACGAACGTTGAAATTGTAACAACAGCAGTAACAGCAGCAACAACTATAATGACAGCAGCCGCAACAGTTATAACAATTACAACAATAACTACAACAGCAACAACTACAACTCGAAAACTGTAACCTAAAACTAGCGAAGCCGCATGGGTGGGCAAAGCATGGCAGCATGTTCGATTTTTGTCCACGAACCCACAAAAAGCTATTAAAAAAAACAACCAAATGGCCTCAAGTCAAAACTGTGCTGTCCAAACATACAAAAACGAACAAACACACGGCCCAAAAACAAATACCCGAGGGCAACAGGAGCAAACTACACACAGACACACTGACAACTTCTTCAGCTGCTACCAGTTGCTGGCTGCCAACTTTTGGCGGCTTCTGATTTCATCTAATTCCAATACTTTTTCATATGTGTCGCTGTGTGTGTTTGTGTGTGTATGTGTGTGCCTGAATTCCTCGACTTCCTGGACAAAAAATAATTAATATGCTTCAAAGATTTTTATGACATCAGACAAGGGCAGGGTTGCGCCCGCCATAGCTACCGTGTCGCTTTGCTACCAACAGCAACAAACACAATATTGACATCGTTGAACTAAAGGCTTCTGTAGTTCCTCTGCTGTTGCTTTTTACTCTCATATCTAGATGACGCTGCACTTCATTGTCGTGGCAACAAGAATTTTTTTCTTTTGAGATTTCTATCTTTGATCTCTTACTTCATATGCAGCGTATCTGGTTGATAGCCACACTGAACAAGCCATAATAATAACCACAGTTGTTTCGTTTTCTTCTTCATCTTCTTTACTTTATAGTTCAATCGACTTTTTAAGCTGTATCAAAGCAGTTCTAAATCGTGGCGCGAGTCTGTTCTATAAGAGCTAGAATTTGTTGTCCTTGTTGGGAGCACAAAGCGTTGCATCGTGTGCCACGATGAACGTTTTCGGTTTTTACGCTTTGAATTTTAATCTTAATTGCACGAAAGTTAGCTGTCGATGAACAAATTGTTTTAAAGTCACTGTGTGTCATCGTATGAACTAATTAGGGTGGCGAAAATAGTTAAAAATTTGCATTTTATGGTCTGCTTGGAATATGTCTAACTCCATCATAGCAAAGGTGTTTTTTTAATTCGCTATAGTTTTCTATTAAGGGTATCTGACGTCTATATGAACCATTTTTTTTTTTTTTTTTTTATTTTATTCATTAAACATTGAAATTTCATCATGAAAGTCCATCGAAAATTATCCTGATTTTCATCAAAAAATCATATTTTCGGACCAAGCTTATTTCTGGCTAAACAGGTACGTAACAGTGGCGTTCCTAGGCTTGGTGACATCCGGGCGGATACTCATGGTGTCACCCCTATAAAAAATTTCTAAATGCAAACAGAAACCAATTTGATGAGATTAAGTGTTTTTATTATTATCTTTGTTTTCAAAAAAAAAAAAAAAACAAAACATATGACAAACAATAAGAATTTGGAAAAAACAGAACAAAAATATTACATTTTCAGGTGTCTACATATTTAGATATGTAGGCATAAGGTAAAAAAGCAAACTTATTAACTTCGCAGTCTTAAAAACTGACCGAACAAAAACATTAAATTTTCAGGTACATAATGGGTGATTTTTTTGAGGTTATGATTTTCATGCATTAGTATTTGACAGATCACGTGGGATTTCAGACATGGTGTCAAAGAGAAAGATGCTCAGTATGCTTTGACATTTCATCATGAATAGACTTACTAACGAGCAACGCTTGCAAATCATTGAATTTTATTACCAAAATCAGTGTTCGGTTCGAAATGTGTTTTATCGACAAATTTTGTTCAGCGATGAGGCTCATTTCTGGTTGAATGGCTACGTAAATAAGCAAAATTGCCGCATTTGGAGTGAAGAGCAACCAGAAGCCGTTCAAGAACTGGCCATGCATCCCGAAAAATGCACTGTTTGGTGTGGTTTGTACGCTGGTGGAATCATTGGACCGTATTTTTCCAAAGATGCTGTTGGACGCAACGTTACGGTGAATGGTGATCGCTATCGTTCGATGCTAACAAACTTTTTGTTGCCAAAAATGGAAGAACTGAACTTGGTTGACATGTGGTTTTAACAAGATGGCGCTACATGCCACACATCTCGCGATTCTATGGCCATTTTGAGGGAAAACTTCGGAGAACAATTAACCTCAAGAAATGGACCGGTAAGTTGGCCACCAAGATCATGCGATTTGACGCCTTTAGACTATTTTTTGTGGGGCTACGTCAAGTCTAAAGTCTACAGAAATAAGCCAGCAACTATTCCAGCTTTGGAAGACAACATTTCCGAAGAAATTCGGGCTATTCCGGCCGAAATGCTCGAAAAAGTTGCCCAAAATTGGACTTTCCGAATGGACCACCTAAGACGCAGCCGCGGTCAACATTTAAATGAAATTATCTTCAAAAAGTAAATGTCATGGACCAATCTAACGTTTCAAATAAAGAACCGATGAGATTTTGCAAATTTTATGCGTTTTTTTTAAAAAAAAAGTTATCAGGCACTTAAAAAATCACTCTTTATTTGTATATGTAGATTAGGGTGTCCCAAATGAAACTTTTTTTTTCGAATTTCATAGTTGCTCAACCTTTGTTTGAAAGCTTATGGAATCAAGTATTTTTGAGATTTTTTTCAGATTTTTTCGAAATGGTTTAGAGGTCGCGCTAGTTCGATTTTCCCTAAAAATCTGGTTTTTCGGATAATTTTTGAATTTCAGTCATAAGTTGGTGAATAACAGAAGCATTTTTGTTGCAATGTTTGTTTTTTAATTCTTCGACCAGCTCATTATTAGAGTGGATTTACACCTTGCATGCTTTCTCCCAAATTATCAAAAAAATAAAGCTCTTAAAATATCATTAATCTTTTGCTCAAAAAGTATATCGATATTTCCAGCAGAACTATTTTTAAAAAATTTTTGATTATTTTTTGCCGAACGTAAGGCTCTTTTTTTCATTTTCATCATATCATCGGTATTAAAAGTCTGATCATATTGAATGACATATCGATGTTTTTATCTGAAAGAGACCAATTATTTTTTCTCCAAAATAAAAAAATTTATATCTGGAGGGTAAGAACTAGAACGGTGCACTTGAGGTCAATGACTTAGATGTCATATTGGTCTCCTTGAGACAAAAACATTGGTACACCAAACTTTAAAATCCGACTGTAAACACCAGAGATATGAAGAAATATGTCAATGCGCGACCCCTACGTTCGGTCAAAAATGAAAAATTTTTTTTCGTAATTGTTTTGCAAAAATGCGTCATATTCGCTGGTATACAGCGCACTTTTTTTTTGAGGTACAGTCTAATGTACATAGTATGGTTGTATGGAAGTAGTATGGTAGGTGATCGTTTAAAAAATATTAAATAAATTATTAAAATAGAAAGAAAAATAGCACCCTCATGATTTTTGGCAGATGGAAACGTAATAAAATGAACTTTCTGAAAATATTTTTTTTCAATTTTTAAAGTGGGGAAAAATCCTATTTTTATGACTTGCAAAATTTGACCTTGAAGTTCAGAAACTTAAAAAATTAATTTTGTTTTTTTATATTTTTATAAAAAACAACAATTTATTGTCTTTTCGAAAATACCCCAAACGTGAAAATCGAGTCAGTTTTGTTGAATATATGATTTTGCAAGAGTAAGGCAATTTCACTTTTTCTCCCATTTTGGCGAAATTTTAATGTTACGTAAAAACTTGAAAAAAAATGTACAAATTTTTTTACTCAAATTAGTGTTTTTAATTCATGAGAAGATTCAATTCTGAAAGTTTGAGCAAAATCGGAGGTGGGCAACCCGTAATTTACGTTTTTTTGATGCGTTTAATTTGGAATGGCTGTTATGTAGATCATATTCTCATCTCTTAAGCATCCAATATGGCATCTCTGTTCAGTCCATCTAAAGTAAATTTTAATGCATGTTATTTTAGACCGACACCATTTGTCCTCTATGTTTTAAAAACTTCAAACGATTTAATTATTCCAATTTCGAAGTGCCAAGATAGGCAAATTACTGCAACTCAACTGAGTAACTGAGTTTCTGTTACTGAGGCTGAATGAAGCCGTTTCAACCAAAAACGGTAAAAGATAATGAGCTTAAAACAAACTTTGTAGAAACTCACGTCTGATGGCAACCCACTATGAAATGCATGTTTTCTTAAAATATTTTCCACTGTTTTAATTTTGTTGATTTTTTTCTTCACCAATAAAATAAATATAATAATGGGAACACAAAGCTCCCATGAGGACCAATATTGCTGGTTAAAGCAACATTTGCGTTACTCTTTTATACGATTCCCTGCGCAATGCGATGCTAATGTTTGTTAACTGGCTTATTCTTTGTCTGTTTCCATTTTGACCGCAATTGTTTTAGCAATTGTTTTGGCCACATGTGTGACCGAGCGACCGACCAACTTGTTTTAGCATAGCAAAAGACAACACAGTACAACAAATACGAGCACAAATGAAATTTATGCGCACTCGTACCGACAGTGAACGACTGCAATAAATCTAATATTCCTCTGCTCCTTTCCCGAGAACCCGTCGCCAACATCCTTTCTTGCTCCCTTATATAGCTAACGCTAATGTGTCCAAAATAAACTTGACACTTGAATGCCCAATTAACTGAGAGTGGCCAGTAGTAACAAGAGCAACAAAACAGAAATGTTGCCGAAACGAGTTCAAGTCAAATCGGTCTAGTTCGAAAAATGCACATTCAAGTCCAGTTCAAGGCTTGCATTTCATATAAAGGTAAATGTCCAGAAATAATTAAATTAATTTGAAGTAAATGCGTTGAATTTTTATAGTTAAATATCTGTGTGTGTTTGCATGTGTGTGTGAATGAAAATATTAAGGTAGTCCTAAGATGCATAGAGCAAACACAAGTAGTACATTTGTGCGGGATGCACCACAAAAAGTTTACGTTACTCGAAAAGATAAATAATCACAGATACGAGTGTCGCAATAAGCTCTTGTTCGTCAAAGGAATTTATTTGGGAATCACAATTCACAAATCACACATTTATCACAACTCGTGTAGTTTGGTCCAAATTTTATTTTTGCTGGCTTATTTTACAAAAAGTTAATTGAGAAACGAGTTGCATGCCATTTTTTTGCAAATAAACGCCTTAAGAAAGTTATTGGTTGTTTATTTTTGTTTTTTTTTTTTTAAATGACACTTTTTTCCCCATATAAACCAACTTTGATCAACAAAAGCCGAAATTCATTACGGTAACTTTTAATACCGAAAGGAAACTTTGTAGAGGGTGTTTCCCGAATCATATTGGCATTTTCATGAATAAGAACCACCTTAATAAATATAGATAACAAAATTATCTCTTCAGTTTATCTGCTCGCAAGAGATTTGAAAACTTTAGCAGCGAATAGAAAACTGAACGAATACTCCATGTCAAGTCTATATCCTTATTATTGGACTTTTTTTTTTCTTCATAAGCCTTCTGCAGTTCCAATTTTCAAATATTTCAAAATTACCCTAACATAAATCACGTGTAGCCTTAAAGCAGGTGTTTCTTGATGTTGTCTGGGAAGAGATAAGACACCTGTCAGATATAATGATGTACACGTAATCTTTTGTTTTTAGTACAACTCGATCTCGTACAAAAGTGCCGGTTGAGTATAAAATTTCTTCCTTATACAATAAAAATTTAACGCTTATTTGCATAATTTTTGTATAATTTATACTCATAAAAAGATTTTTACAATTTTAGCATTTGCAATTAGCTGAGTTGGATAGTGCGAATGTGTTATTTGTAGATAATCAACAATGTTTGTTTACATAAACAGTATGTTGGCGGCAATTTTTAAATAAAAAAAAACTATAAGTTTTTTTGCTGAAATTATTTTTTTTTTTTTAATATCCCTTCCGCATTAATACACCAGCGGACACGTTGTACTAATGAATTATTTCAACCAATATGTCTTCTTAAGTAATTTTTCGTTTTCGTCACAATTGCCCACGTCACGATTTCTTGGGCCTATATAACACTGTTAAAGAACGTATCTTTAATGGCCAAGATGAGTTTCTTGCGCACGATAGTCAAACGGAGAAAAATCAGTCAAATACGCAGAATGTTGAAACAGAAACATTTTTTCACCCAAAAAACATTTCAAAATTTTTTGGAGATACATTTCGGCCAAAGAATTTTTTTTCTTTAAGCAATTTATCAAAATTCGCTTGATAGATTATAATGATGGCAGTCTCGTTTTGTGGAAGGTATAAACAGCTTTTCGATTATATGTTACATTAGGTCTGTTCCCGAACGCAAAATGTTTTTAAAGTTTTTACTCGAAAGTCGTATTAAAAGAAGTAGTATTTAAAAGAGAGTGATATTGGAAAAGAAAATCATTTACCCTCCATGGCAAAATTTACGATTTTTCCTCAGGAAATTTTGTGTCGCAAACAGTGGTACGAATTATGTTTTATGCTCTTTCTGTGAGATTTCTTGCTTACTCTCTCAATTTTTTAATTTTACAAATTTTTGCTAGAAAAGTGTGGAACAGGCCTTTTTTTAATATTAACATAATTTTGGTAGTTACTGGTAAAATATCAAAATAAAAGATATGCTGTTTTTTATACCCCAGTATATGCAATGCTTGCAACTACGATAAGGAGGCGTGGCACGTTTATACACTTCTTACACTTAAAATGTAAACTTTAGAGTAAATTTACTCTTCATTTATTAAAAATGTGTGTGGAAGGTATGAGAAGGTGTGGGCCATCCACTTTGTTTTACGAACATGTCACCTTAAAACAAACCTTTACTTACTATATACGCAAATAACCTATTTATATCTTAAAAAAAATTTAGAGTTTCTAAGATAAAATTCACTAATAGATGTCACAACTTATACTTTCGAGAGGGCACCATTTTCAATTTTGTATACATGAGTAGGCCTTTTTCTGTAACATAAGCTTAGGGGGGCGTCCTTAATTCTCGTGACGATAAAAATCAACTTCATCCCCTCCCCTAAGACGCATCGTGACATTGTAAAAATAACCCCCTCGGTTCTTAGTAAGAAGAAAAATACTAAATTTTTTCAGTGCAATTCTACAAACATATCTATTTATATTTTTTTACAAAAGCAATCTTAGTATAGGCGGCCATCATAATACAAAATCACAAGCAATCAGTATGAAATAATGGAACACTTATACCCAAGAAACACACGGTTGTGTTCAATTCTTGTATTCCCAGATAGACTCAAAGTCCTCCACAATAATGCAGCTTCCACACCACCAAAATTTATTAAGAATGTTCGAGACACCGGTTAGGCAGTTGGCAAAAATTTTTGGTTTTCTTCGTCACATAAGCCACATCCTAGCGCCCCGTCAATAAGCCCCCCCCCCCCCCCCCTTCCTTCCAGCGTCATAAGATTCATAGACAACCTCTTAGTTTCAATCTCTCTTGTAAATAAATAATCGTCGAGGTTAGTCTAAATAAAACCCCTACTTAAGTTTTTCAGTTCCTAATTCCTTTTTCCATTTATTATTATAATATAATTAATTACATTTCCATACTTCTTAGCTTACTAATAGCATTTGTTTATAATAACCAAAAATGGGTTTTAAATATATGACTTGAGAAATATTTTTATTTTAAGTAGATACAATAAAACAGAAAATGAGCAAATAAAAAAAAGATTGGGAATAATATTAACAAATTAAACACTAGTGATATTTTTCTTGCTTCAATCGTACCACTTATAGAAAAATGTAGTTGCACATTAATTGTATACCACTTGTTATACACCAACTGAATATTATGGAGATGTACGAGCGGAGCTACTCGTATGCATTGCTATAAATTTATTTTGGTGTTTTAGGCTGGCACACATGTTAATTCAAACGTGTTTGCCGTACGATATGCATCACAATAAATTTCGAATATTTATCACTCAGTTATAATCACACTTGACTCGAATGTGCACATGCGCAATGAAGATGCTGGCCTTTTTCACGCATTAAAATTTTCACACATCGCTATATATTGGCAACATTAGTATTAAACTAACGGGTTGCACAAATATAAGTGGCAACACTTAAATATTTTGAAGAGATTTGTCCATTTTAAACTTAAAAGAAGACATAAACTATTTAACTAGAAATTAAAAACCTCATTTACTGCATTTTAATGGTTTTATTTAAAGAGCGATTATAAATATTATGGAAATGCATTCGTCAAATAAAAGAACAAAAACTTCATTATTAACTTAAATTATGAATTATTTCCTGGCAGAGAAAATTTTTTAATATTTTTTTTATTTAAACAAGTAAAGTTTGCGATCTGGTTGTTTAATAAATTTCTTAAGGAAATTTTTAATTTATAAACTCCACTTGCGTAGAGTCTCTATGACCTTTGTGATGTTCGTTATAACGCTGTTTTTCTCAAGTATCATCTTCAGCTTAATTTGTTTTTGTCAAACATGTCGCAAAAAGTTATAACGGTTATTGAAAAATTAAGTTAATCAACGAAATCTGTTTTTTTAAATAAATTTGATCTCATGAAGCTCTTTCCTTTTCTTTTTTTCTTTTCTTAATATCTTCATATTGGAATACATACAACAAATGTACAAATAGAGATTTTAATTTCTTAATTTACACCAAGTCTTAACAATGTTTGTTTAAAACATGTTGCTCTACAAGTCTTCCTTCCCAGATACAAAGTGTTGCTTCATTGAGAGATTTTTCCATATTTTAGTCTCATGTTCACCGAGTTGTAGAAATTCCTTAAAATGTTGAGCACCTTTTTCAATCATATTAATTAAGTGAGGCACATACATATATTTTTATAGTCGTTCATAGCGACAGTTGTGCTATACTTTAGTTTTTCTTCGTTTCTGATACATCCCAACGATGCCCACATTTTTTTCCAACACTTCATTTTTTTTATTCATTTTTTTTTTTTTTTTTTTTTGCTCATGTAATCAGTCAAATATGCGACTCAACATGAAATTCAAAGCTCTGTGCAGCAGACTGCTACTATAGTAGAAATAAACCTGTCTGCAGCGCCTTTTAATGCTTTGTATTCGCCTTGCATCAGCGTCAATGTGTGATGAACGAGACGTTTGGATCAATTCCATTTGCAGTTATTAGCTCATTATTATTTAATAGATAGCTGGATATCTTTAAGTTATGCTGGCCATAACTTGACCAGTAACGTTGTAAGGCTTCAAAACTGATAAAATATGTAAATATCATTTTTACCAGGCAAACAATTTTCCAGGCACAGTTCAAGACTAATAGGTCAATAATAATAATTAAATATTAACCCAGTTTTGAAAACTATCAACGGCTAATGAATGCTTAAAAAGAGTAACGTAAGCAGAGGTTGTAAACGTTTGAGAATGAGTTTGAGTTTGATAAGTTGTTTTGCGTTCATCTCAATCTATTCAAGTTCCTTAAGGGGGGAAACGCACCCAGACCTTTTTTTAAAGCTTTGAGTCTCAAGAATATGTGGTGAAAATTTTAAGTCGATATCTCAAAAAATGACAAAGTTATAGCCTAGTAAGTGACCCGCCTTCTAGAGCGCGCAGTGCTGGCGCTTATTTTCAAACTCGTTTTTCTCGAAACCATGTTTTCAAAGTCGATGACCAAGATTTCTCGAAGCTCAGTGAACCAATCGTTTTGATTTTTTTTTGCAGGGTTATTTTATTCATTATAATGTCGTACTTGTCGTAGGATTTTTATTTTTTTTTAGTTACGTTCATTTTTTATAGGCAAAATTATGACGAATTTTTGGTCGAAAATCGTTTTTTTATGTTCGAAAGTCCGCCATTTTGTGAAAAATCAATATTTCCAAAAACGGCTGAGAAGTACGAGTTTTAAGTATCTAGTTTAATAATATATTTCATTTTTTTGTTTCTGATGAAATTAGGAGGAGCACTCTTGGTCACCGCATTTCACCTTTTTTTCAGAGCGCTCTACAAAAAATGCTGTATCGACCTTAATAATATTTTTTTTTAATAAAAAAAACTAAAAATACTCTTGAAGGTGTATATTTTTAGGTATAAAAACCCTCATTTAAAAGTATCCCATAGGTTTCCTTAAAAAAATTCACAAACATGACCTTTTTCGGCCTAGGTAGTTTCGAAGAATATCAGGTTCGTCTACTATAAACCAGTAGATATAGTGAGCAACTTTTTATTTAGGTCGGATAGTTCGAGAAATGTGTGAATCATACGATGTAAAAGATGACATGCAAATGCGAGCAGAAATGAAAAAAAAAATCCTGTTTTGGTGTAGATTCATGGGCATCGTTCACTTTTTTAAAAATATTAATTTTTGACAAAATGGCGGGCTTAGAAAGTGTATTTTAATTTTTTGTTAACAAAATTGAGGTCGTTGTAGATTATTAATCAAAAAAATAGTATTGAAAAAAAAAATGCCCCTTAATGAGTCCTTAAGTAAGTGTGAAAATTTTGCTAGCAATCGGATGAGTAGTTGTTGAGCAATCTTGCTGACCGCAAATGAAAGGTCTTTCGCGGCATTGCACTTTTCTACGAGTACCTTACCGACGAATATTTTTGGACCAAAATGTCAGGGACAAATCTTGAATAGTTATACTTTAAAAATACTTTAAATAAAACTCCCTTAAGAAACTTTTTAACAGATTGCCCAAATTTTCGGGGAGCACAAACCAGTATAAACATTGGTTCACATTTAACCTTAAAAACGGAAAAAGCCTTTACTTCAAAAAACCGGTCCAAATTTTAAAAGTTCGCTATTTTTGTTCACCCAAAATATTTATTTGTACTTCTAACGATATTGACTCAGTTAAATTTCACTTCTTTTATTTCAGATGTTCTAGAGTTGAAAATGCAAGTACTTATGCTTAAAATAGGGCTTAATTAAGAGCACAAAATCCCCATCCCACTTAAAAAAAAATTAGTTTTTCCATAACTTTTATTTCATATTTCGAAATATAAAACTTTTAAAATAAATCTGACTATTAAAACGAAATACATGAAAATATCTTCATTAGACAGTATAGCCCTTACCTAATGAAATTTTCGTATCCATGATGAATATCATGATAAGGGATATCATGTATATAAGGGATATCATGTATATCTTGGAAACAAAGAATCGGCTAACATTTTTTATTTATATATACAGTAGACGTCCAATATAACGAATTGTTTCTTGTCCAGCCTTTTCGTTAAATCGAAAATTTCGTTATAACGAATGAATATTTTAAACAAAGAAATATAGTTCTTGGTAGTTGGGTTTTTATTTATATATTTATAAAATACTTCTAGTATTTTTTTTTAATAGATTTTTGAAAAAACTGAACAAACTCATTCGTTTCTAGACGCTTTCCATTAATTTTTTGTGTGCTTACTCTTGAAGCTCTAGTGAAATTTATTATTTTCTGAAATAATAATTTACATTATTTTTTGAAGCCCATTCTGAAGCCCACTTAAGGGCTTCTATACCTTAAGTATTCCTCAGCATTTGTGTGGGATATTTTGGGTGTCATTTCAGCCACAAATTCTCCTTAGTTTAAAACTCTTTCGCTTACTTGACATTGCTAAATTTTTTTTTTATATAGAACTTTAAACAAGCGTGAAAAATGATAACTGACCTAAGAACGCACCACGCATCCCTTTTTTGCAGTCCAAAACATGGTTGAATAAATAAGGTTGCCGCATGGGTGAGGGCGAATAAATGTCAAATCGAGTTGACAGCTCATACAATATCTTAAAGTGAAAATTGATAACATGTAAAGCCGATAAAGTTGTTGTTCTTGCTTTTCATAGATTTTGACAATTGTGGGTACTAAGAACAGAGTCCGATCAGCCCCGAGACAACCTTATTAAATAAACCATGGTCCAACAAACGCAAATGTTTATTTATAGGAGCTTATAACGGTACCAAGAACAAAAAACAAAGAGAATCTGTGTATGCAGAATAGTGGAAGATGAGATTACAGCTGATCAATGAAAATAGTTTCAACTCGTATTGATGTTATTCGTTAAATCGAATGACAACAAAAATTTGAATTCGTTATATAAAATAGTCAATGAAGATATTTTGCCGTTCGTTATATTGGACATTTGTTAAATCGGGTATTTGTTATATTGGACGTGTACTGTACTTTACTACCGAATGCTTTTGATGTTTATGATGAGAGAAATATAGCAACAGACTCCATAGTAATTTACTCAACTCCCAAACCAGAGTTCCTTTGCTCGAATGAATTTCTAGGTAATTAGAACTAAGATAATGAATAACGCTTTCAAATAACTCTTTGGAAACGTCTTCGGTCATTTTTTTTTTTTAATTTTATTATTTCAAGTTAATGAACAGTGGTTCTTACAGACCATCAATAATAGTAATACCTATTTAACAAAAGTATTTATAAAATAATTAAAAAAAATAAACTTTAATAATAGTTTTTTAGCACATTCTTTAATGATTCTTTCGAATTAGAAAAATCGATATTGCAATAAAGCATACAGTTATTGAACTCTAAAATTGCTCTATACATAGGTGAATTAATGGCATAGTTGGTTATGCATACTCCTAGATAAAACACATCAAAATGACGTAAAGTTCGACAAGGAACATTTAAATTTATAAACTCAAGTAGTTTTGGGCAATCAATCGTTCACACTATAATATCAAAAATAAACAACAGAGATAAAATGGTCCTTCTATTCTGAAGCTGAATTCTTTTCTGAATTTTAAAGCAAAGCCAGTTAATATTTATCGTTAACATTATATAATAATATTAATATTATAACATTTATACTGTTAATAATATTATAAATGTTAATTTTGTAACCTGTAATTTTTTTCAAATTGGGCCTTTACTTAAAATGACACACGAACGTGCATAAATTATCGCAATTTTATCCAAATTATTCAAAAAATTATGTGAAATAATTTAAAAATGAATCAACCGCTTTAAAACAAACTCCACATGTCTGTCATGTATTATGACATATGCCGCAACAACAACGCTTGCTAAAATCAGTGACGTTTAGACTCGATGTGAGGTTGCCATAAATGAAGTTTAAGCAGGAGTTGCACGGACGCCAATTAAAATTTTATTGCTAATGTTCGCTGCTCTGCTCCGGTCCGTCTATTTCAATTTAAAACAAAACTGAGTTATAGTACAACAACAAAAACAACAACAACAACACAAGTAAATCAAAACAATAAACTAAAAAATCTAAATAAAACTACAATCGACAAAGTGAAATAACAACGATAAACTGCAAATACTTTTAATTGATACAGTTCAAGTCTAAATTTCAATTAAAGATAAAAGATACATTTGCCAGATACTGACCCACTCAGTTGTCCAGAAACAAGCACTTCCAGTATTATACTTTTTAATTAATTTTAATTTGCGCTTTGTTTGCTTTATCGGTTTTTTTCATTGAATTTTGATTTCTTTGATTTTAATTTAATTTGTAATTTTATTTATTGTGAACGAGTGATAAGCCATAAAATTATGAAAAAACCATTGCAACAAAGAAAAAGAAACATTTTAGTTTTTGGCTAGTTGCTAATAAAATAGCACTAACTGAGCGCTACAAATTGTTGCCTTATGCCGTAGAAATATTTGGCAGAAAAAACTGTAACAACGTTGTGCAAACCACACCAACTACTCAATTTAGTCGTCCATATATGAGGAACGGGCGTAGCTAGATGCATTGCGTGTAATCAATTTCAACGATTTTGTGGTAGCGGTTGCGTTGGATTACTTCGTGGCTTATGGCAAATAAATAAAAACTTGTTTTCGATAGCAGACATAAAATATAAATATTATGATAGAAAACATCCATCACGATCCTGACAAGGTGAGGGAAGGAAAATATTGATCATTTTCATAAATAGTGAAGAAATTATTCTTTATGATGCAAATCATAAACTTTAAAACCTTTTCTGATAAGACAGCTAGAGGGTCTTAATCAGAAAGTTTTGAATCGGTCTCTTAGCGATTTCAAAAGGTTGTGATCTGAGAAATTTGAAAATTTTGGTGAAGCAGATTGTCTGAATGTCAATTAGAAATCCATATTCATATGTTGAATTTTTATGGAACCGTCTTTGACGAACTTTTTATGGCTTGAGCGGTCAGTGGAACTAAATCATGCAGCGGACGGACACTCTTGATGGCTTAAAAAGTTTTGTATCAATTTTTTTCCATTTATTTTCTATTAAGTTGTCAATGCAGCAAAAATGCACTCGACACACAACAGCGCGCCAAGCCAAATGGAGTAGAATGTGACTAACATGTTTAAAATATTTTTTTGTATTTACGATCCTAATTACATAGCTGGTTGGAGTCATGCCACTGTAGTCGTCCACTTTAGATTGAGTTTTGAAATATTTTTAACTTCCTTCTTATGTTTTTTTCAAGCAAGATTTGAAGAACATTTTCATTCGTTGTATTATGTTTTTGTTTTTTAAATATCGAAGTCTTAAGATGTTAGTTTGAATATAAATAAACTTATTTGAATGTGGTAGACATTTTCTTCCTGGAACAAGTGGAACAAGTGCCTGCTTAACATACATGAAATATTTTAAGAATATTATAAACTTATTTTGTAAAATAAAGAAAATATATCCAATTGATATTTGTTTTTAACTATCTACAAAAATTTCTAAAAAATAAAAAATCATAATTTTAATATGAACTGAAAGAATAATTCAATGAATTTAAAGCTTATTCTATGAATAGGTCGTTCGAATTTATGAGTCTAAATTGTTGGATAGAATGGATTGACGTTTCGGCACAATACATATTCCAGGAGCAAGGCTAAAACCAGTGAAAAATAAAGCATATAGTGCCACAATCGCAAATGATAATCCCACATTTGTAAATACCACCTTTATCTAGAAAGATAAAATACCACCTTTATCTAGAAAGCATTCAAATTTTCAGATTTCAGAATGCCATTTAAAACCCACCAAAGGCAAGCACCCTTGAAGATTTTTGTAATCATGTAAAAAAGTAAATTTCGCATCTTGATCAAGCATTTGTTTATTAAAAAATCCAACAACTGTCGCAAAATTATCACAGTTATATTTTGTTATTAAGCGCCTTTATGGAGGTAGGAGTAATAATCTTTGAGTTATATGAAAAAAGCAATATGTTTGACTGTGTGTGAGTTAGATATTCTCCTACGAAGAAAAATTTTGGAGTAGGTATGAAGAAAAATTATGGAATAAAGACCCTTTGCAGTCGTATTTATTTTATGTATGGATGTCATGCTGATCAGAATTAATTTTCGTTGAAAGAACAGTAGAACACAATATGCAAGATTATGAAGGAAAAATAAAATTTATTAACTCTTTTTAAAACTTTAGATATATGTAACATAATTATATGTTTAATTTTATGTAAAACTTATATTTTATAGTTCTTCATCGTGTGGTATCTTTCAAAACAGTCTCCAATATGAAGCATACGACTGGAATGGTAAAAAAAGCTTTGGTGGCCGAGAGCAGACATACGCCTGGAACGGTAACGGTCGTAAAAAGTTAAACTTATAAGATTTTTATTTAGTTTTAAAAGAATCAGTCACACAAGAAATTACTTGTGAATCCAATCACAATAAATTGGGGGAATTACATAAGATAAGCTTTAATCAATACAACGATTAAAAATGTGCAAACAACTTATAGTTATTTTGTATTTGCGAACAGCCGTTATTGTCCCCATATAAAAAAAAAATCATCGATTGTTCTGCAAGCCAATTGATTAAGGGGGCATATATGTAGGTTACAAATTAAAAAAAAATTTTTCGGGAATTTTTTTTCATAGAAGGAAAAAAGATATCGTTTTCAAAGTTTGCACATATCTTTACTAACATTTAAAAAATACAAAAAAATTTTTTTAAATTTTTGAAGCGATTTTTGACGTTATGTGATTTTTTTTTAAATGCCAAAAATTGACGGTGTGCAGGATATCACCAGTCTAGAACATCTGAGGGAAAAAACCAAATTAATCCTTGTTTAAGTGGCTATCGCTTGAACTAAAAAAACAAAATGGCGGCCATTTGAAAAAATCGGTCTATATGCCCCCTTAAGCATTCTTTCTATGGTCAACAAAATAGAAAAATTAATCATTACATTTCTCATAATATCAGATCATTCCACTGTTGGCGATTCGTCAAGAGATCCTGTTCATTTTTTTGGGGCCTCAATAGTCGAGTAGATATCATTCTAGACTGTCACACCAGGGGTCCCAGGTTCGAATCCTGGCCAGGCCATGATCCTATGCCTGAACTTTTCTGCATTTCCTTTCCTTATTTCTAATCAACTAAAATTGTCAATTCATCAATATTTACGACTTAAAAGTTGTGGTTGGGAGTAGAGAAGTTTGCGGATGGGTGGGATTGCCTTATAGAATTATTTAAAAAGGTATTAGTATACCTATCCTGATTGGTTTCAAGCTAAAAATAAATAAAATATAAAAAAAATATGTAACGAGCAGCTTTTCCTCTCTTTTGGTCAATTTAAATTTGATAGAGTAGAAATTTTGATTTGATTTCACAATAACTATTTTATTCCTACAATTGATAAGATTATTGGATTTTTACAAAATACATCCATATTCGTAAAAGTAATCATGCCGCATCCTCGAATACCTCTCTGCCTCAGAAAAATTAAAATTTTTGGTTGATAAAAGTGTTCCCTCTAGAAAAAGATATTGTTTGAAATTTTTATTTTAATGAGGTATGATTCCAATAAAAACTACCAAAAAGTTATAATTAATAAGTGCTTATTTTATATCCAAAAAACGTTTTGCTATCTAGAAATTACTTTATTTAACTAGGCTTGTGTGCCCATTACAAAAAAGGACGTAAATTGATTCACAGCTGTCAGGTTAAAGAGGTTATTGAAAATCTTCATTGAATAAATAATGCCACTTCGAGGCAGCGGACTGACAAGTACCATAAAAATTGGGGATAAGCAATTCTATAAATAGTCCCAGATATTAGAGAAATCTGAGAAAGACATTTCAGACTGGATAAAAAGTTTTCAAAAATTTATAGTTTGTCTTCAAACATATTTATTTTTTTTAATATACTATACAACTCATAATTAGAACGATGCATGCTTCTCATTATTCTTAACACACAATTTCTTTCCATTTTATATAAAAGGTTAGTATTAGCCAACAGTTATATAATCTAATTTAAGACTATCAATCTTAAAATAAAAAAGATTTAGTTTATGTTTTGAAACCATCATAAATAACCGAAAAAAGAACTTATAACTTATGTGAAAAAAGTTACCACATAATATGTAAAAACCAACGCAAATTGCAATAGATAACTATTATGCAAAAATCTACACAATCTCATTAGCAGACCAACAAACAAACAAACAAGACAGTTTCTATTCAAAAATATCGTGATCCATTAAAAACTTCACTGAAAATAAATTTCCTATCATAATTGAACACGACTCAAAAGTATGAGTATGTGAGACAAGATTTACAGTATTTTATGTCATTTTTGAATTCTACCTCGAGGATCTATAATTACGCCGATAGTAAGACGCTGTAGGAGACGCTGAGATGTTCATTGTCAGCAACATGATCATGATCATCAACTTTATACCTTGCAACCAACCATTCAATTGTCCATCTTCGACGAACAAACTCACTTACATCAATTTCATAATCATCTCCGTTATAAAGAATACGATTAAACACCATTGCAAATCTTGCCTACAACACTCATACATTTGTATTTGTTCAACACACTTGTAACACTTGTGTCGAAAAATTTAACATAAATTATAAAATGCATGTTACCCAACATCATCATACTTGTACATATACAAGCAAGAGGGGAAAACAACAACAATTGAACACATTGGGACCAAGCAAGAAGACCCAACATGGTCCCACATTTTTTGCGGTTATTATATGGATTCGTTGACAATGTCAACCTTGCGCCAAATTTCCATAAAATCGACTTCAATTGGCAACATGAGCACAGCACTCTGTAAAGAGATGTTTTGAAGCTGAGGTTCCAAATGTTTTGAAGAGACATCAGGACTAGCAAAGTCAAAGACGGTGACGATGGGTGCAATGAACGAAGATTCGCAATAAATCAGTAATTGGTTTCGTTTACTGTGAATTTGGTGCAATTCGGCTCGATTGGCTACTCGGTGTATGGTGAACCAATGCACCATTTGATGGTGTCTTTTATGTGATTCCATATTTGGCGTATTTAAACATCTGAATGTGTTCACATTGTGACAAAGTCACCGTCAACGATGATGACATGGTGAATGTTTAATATGAGTTGTTAAGCAGTCTGGTTATTTTCGGATAAGATGTTTTACTATTTATAAAAGATTCTCGTTAATTTTTTAGAAATCAATAAATAATACATTAAATTATTAATATATTATTATTAATATATTAAATTATTAATATATTATTATTAATATATTAATATATTATTATTATTAATATATTAATATATATTAATATTAATATATTAATAATAATATATAAATTAATTTATCCACATAAAGTGGAATGAGATCTAGCTAGATATAAATTATTTAACTAATGCTTAATAGTCAACAAATTTAATCCCAAAAAAGACAAGAATTTGAAAAGAAAAGAAACCCAATGGTATATATTATTAACGGCACTTGAGCCTTGGTATGCAAATCATTTTCGGAAAGAGTCAGAATTGTCAAAAACACCGAACAACGAACAACAAGAAAAAGAAGTAGAAAAGTATTTTTATTGAATTTGACAGTTTTGACTTAGAGCGAGAGAAGATTTTCAGCCGCGAGACTACCTTGTTTATTATACTATGCTTTTTTGAGCTTCAATTATATGACAGATACGAATTTTCTGTTATTTTGTGAAAATAAATATACACATATATTTAAAATGTATGTATTAACGTTTTAAAAACGGAAAAGGGTATATTACAGAGGTGGGGGACCTGTGGCCGTTTTCAATTTTTCATGTGGCCTCGACGATTATTCAAATATATTCAAATACATAAAAATAAAAATCATTCATAAATTTATAATAAAATAGCATGTATGAACACTTTGTCATCTCTTCATTGTCAATATTTTTATTTTTGAAAAACTGAATTTAAAAAAAAAATTTATTTTAACAGCAATAACTTTACAAGTTATATTTATCGGTATTGAAACTTATGTGGCCTCCTTTGTTACTGCTATTTTAAATGTAGCCTCTCAGGGTAAAAGGGTTCCCCACCTCTGCTATATTAATTTTACTCAGTTTGTAACGCCTATAAAGGAAAAAATATAGGTATAGAAAAGTATATATATTCTTGATCAGCATCACCACCTGTGTCGATTTAGCCATGTCCGTCTGTGATCATGATTTCAGCCGTAATTTGCAAGCTATCATGAGGAAATTCGATATTTGAGCTTGTATGTAAAAAATAAACATCAAGTTCAAAAATAAGCCAAATCGGATGAAAACCATGCCTACCTCCCATAAAGAGTCACTTTATCAAAATGGTAAAATCTCTTAGAATTCCACAAAAATTAATATATGCACTCCGAGTATAAAATTCAACGAAATCGGGTGAAAATCTCGCCTATCTCCCATACAAACAAAACATTTTATTCCTCACTAGTGCTGGAAAAGTGTGTGAAAAAATGCTTTCGAGTAACTTCAAGCAACTTTAAGTGAGTACGGAAACAAACCTAATATCTGATAAATTCTCTCATTGAGACGGATAATCTCACAGTTCCAACTTTACTCGAACTTTACCAGAAATTTGCGAACTGATGGGTCCTTTGTGACTAGAGTTATAGTCGAATGGACAAATTCGAGTCAAATGTCGAGTCGAAAGAGTCGAATGAAAACATTCGACATCCGAACGAAAATTTACATCTTTAAAGCCGAATGGTCAAAAATTAATGTTTTGCCAATTTCGAGCTAAAGCATTTCCACAGGATTTGAAAATATAAATTTCCATGTTTTTTTGTTTTGCTTATTTAACAAAACTCCTTTTATTAACTGTCGTATTCCTCAAAAAACTTCATTTGTAAATATTACTGACTTTTTGAAAATTGAACAAAACAGATTTATAAAAAAAAAAATGTAACTTACCCTCAAAACTTAACTCTTCCTCAGCAAAACTTACATCAACTGGGCAAACAATTGCTTATCATTAACAAGGAATGCTCACGTTTTCACAGCATCACAGGGAGCTGTCGAGGTCGACTATTGCAAAGTCCCATTGCCTTTACATCTACATTTTAACAGACGATTTTTATTTTTAAATTGTGCTTCTTTGCATTTTACTTGCTTTTATTTCGTTGCTGTACTGACAACAGGTGGCATCTTTGTTTAATGGGCCAAACGTTGTACCAAAATCTATCCCGTTTTATCTCTCCTTAAAATGGTTTTAGCGTTGGAGCATTGTAGCATCGGTATTAAATTTAGATTTATGACTTAAATCGAAATTTGATGCGTGAGTTTGTTGCATGTTGTTGGCGCATTTAATGGTCGCTTTCTTAAAGTCGTGTTTGAAGTGTTTGCTTTCCTGTTTGCTGCTCACGCTGCTGCTGCTGTTGCTGTTAGTAAATAAGTAAAGAAAATTACAACCTAAAATTACAACTTTAAATTGATGAGATTCAACAACAAAAATATTGTTCCTTGTAATTAATTAAGTATAAGAAAGAAAATTTAGATTAATTGCTGTTTTTTGATATAAATTTTTGGAATTTTTATAGCATAAGTATGTGCATTGCTACACTTAAGAAAATTAAATATACAGCTATGGCCAAAATAATAATTTATCATAAATCTGATGAAGTGATTGCAGAAGATTGATAAAAATATATTTTTCCAAGCAATAATAGAGTTGTGATTCGAACAAAATCTTTAATAATTCACATATCGTCGATCGATACAAAACTTATGGAATGAATAATATAACCCAGAAAAGTTAATACGAAAATTGTTAAGAACTAAAGCAAATAAGTCTCAGTGATTTCAGATTGATTGGAGCATATCTATTCCATCTCTAAAAGCATTATCTACAATCGAAAAAAGTTATTTTAAAATTTTAACTTATTTTTTTTTCTTTTAATGCTTCTAGGCTAAGCGTTTAACATTGTTCTTGTAGTTCTTAACGAACTTTGAAAATTGTAAAGAATCGAATATGCGAAATTTTCAACACCAATTTAAGAGGATCTGTAGGTGAACAAATTTAAACATTTTGTCGCCTGAAAAGAATTGATTTCCATGTTTCATTTTTTTATGTTTAATCGGGTATCGACAATATAATTCAAGCAGAAAATTTATATGAAAAGCCATCAAAGATTTTTCGAGAAAACCTGACCTTAGATACAAAAAATTCGATTAGTTGCGTTTTCAGCACAAAAACAAAACAAAAAACTTAGTTGTCAACAAATACGTTCACACCACCAAGGTCCATGATTAAATATCATCCAAATAAGCTGAAGCCTAAAGGAAATCGTGGAAAAATATGAGTAAGAAAAAAAACACAACTACAAACACTTTCAAAACATTTCAATTTCTAGAAATTTTCTCGGAACAGCGACAGAATAAGTAGTCTAGTCTGCTCTGTGATTACTCTATAGAGTTTTTATTGTTATTGTTTTCTTCATTAACATACTTGACCTCGAGCTCAACAATTAATGTTAAAGAAGTTCATTGAATAAAAGTCATATTAATTTAAATCAAAAGCCCTTGTTTTGCAGATCTGCAGGAATCCTTTCTAAATAGTCTATTATATTCTGTAAATTTAATCGACGACCAACACCCCAACTATGGCCCACAAATCAAATAAATAATCAACTAAGTTATTAATCTTCTTTTATTTAAGAAAACAATTTGTGATAACTTGAAAGGACGCTTGGACAAAAAAATGCTTTTAGAAATTTTGTGACGTAAGCCTAACGTTGAAAGAAATATGAGCATTGTTGTAATTATTTCCAGATTCATATATTTTATATTATTTTTGATTAACGAATATTTTGTTAAGTTCAAGTAAGTCTGTTTTACCGGGCTTGTAGTTTTCATCGTCTTACATAGGAACTAATATACCTTTATAAGGTCATCTCTACGCAAATTACAATGAGCTCTATAAACATAAGAGCTTATAAGAAGTATTCTACTCAAATTACAATCAGCTCTATAAACACTAATGAAAATTAAGCTAAAAATGTTTTAATTAAAACAGGCTTGAAATTGACCTAACCGAATACAAATAAAAACTAAAATGATGCATCCACGAGTTGCATTTGATACCCTATTCGATAATAGGACAGAAAAAGAAAATTCACTGTTCCTTCACTCAGAAAATTTTTCCTGAAACATCTAACTACCAATCCAAGTATATTAATTAATAAATTTAGCACCAATAACAACTGATACAAAACTGCAGAAAAAGTACAAAAAATTTCTTCTGAAATTTATATGGCCTCAGTAATTAGTAATGAGCGATTGTTATCATTTGGTGATATTGATTAAAAATAAATAGTAAACCTATTTCTTAAATCCATTATACTAAGCCTTACAAAAATAACTGTTCGCGACGCTACATTTAATAAAAGTAAGAATCTTGGTCTTCCGATATCTTAAATATTGTTTTCAGTCATCTAGTTTTACCTAAAAATTATCATTTTATTTGAAGTTTTCGTTTTAAAATAAAAAAATTTTACAACACTTTAGGTGCCTCAGCAAGTTCATCCAAGGGTTTGCTTGGTGGTGGTATTTTGTATTCTGTCTCTGGGGTCTCGTATATTTTTTCCTCCTTGGGCTCAACGACCGACACATTATCTGGCAATGGCTTCTTGGGGCCAATCTTGTTCTTGGGATCATAAGGCAACATAATCTTGACTTTGATACCCAACACACCTTGACGCAACAAGACATGACGTGTGGCAGTTTCGACATAGTCGTTGCATGGATCACCAGAGTGAATCATCAGACCATCGACGAACTTCATTGACTTTGCACGTTGACCGCGCAACTTGCCAGACACGACGACCTCGCAACCCTTTGCTCCAGATTCCATAATAAAACGGAGAACACCATAACACGCACGACGCACAGCCAATCCTCCAGTAAGTTTGTAGCGTAGCGACTCAGCTTGAGCGATAGCGCAAAGACCACGGGTAGCAACTTTCTCGGCATACAACTCAATACGGCCGGGTTCAAAATTGAAACGCTTCTGTACCATTGCAGTTAACTCACGAATACGACGTCCTTTTTCTCCCAAAACCTGCTGGGTCTTAGTGGCCATGATGATGATTTCAGTACGGGATGGGGTGACACGCACCTCAACTCCGGAGTAACCATCTTCAGCGAGTTCACGAGTGAGGAACTCGTTCAATTCAGCCTTGAACATGCCATCGGCAACGAACTGCATATAAAAACATTTAATTAATATTAAAATAAATTTAACATGGAATTTGCAACACAAGCGAAAAATTATACACGGAGTCCCCTCCACCCCTTTACCAAACAACAAAGACAACCAAAGCAACCATTTTGAGGTTAACTACAAAACTTTTCACAAATTTACACAATATTTTTCATAGTTGTCAATGTAATAATAGCTCGCGTGTGATGGAAAATTTTTTGAGCATAGTGGAAGCAAATTCTTTTACAAATAATGATAATTACCTTGCGTTTTTTTGATATTGTAAGGCTCATTTTTGCTAACACAGCTCACACAGAACGTGGTTAAAAAGAAAGAAAGGCGCACCACTTTATCGGCAACATGGCTGTCCGTCAAAATTGACACTGAGAACCCATTTATCGATAAGTGCTGCTGGGTTTAATATATGATACACAGCCGTGTTTTATTTTTCATTTCCGCTATAACCCAGTGTGCTTATTTTTCGTCATAACTGGTGTTAGTTACTATGTTTCCCTGCAAAATGTACTCGTTGTATTTCAGTTCATTAAGCTGTAGTGCTGCTAACTTTATTATTAATTTATATATTATTTAAAACTTCCGATAGGCTGGTGTTACATGGTGACCATTTGATAATCGTTTAATGAATCATTATTACTCTCTTCCACATTTTGCAGTTAGTAGGTTACACGGCAGAAAATGAACGGCGAGCAACTTTTTATATTTCATTCAGTTGCGGTACTTTTTCCCGTACACTTCAGGTGTGTTCTCGTACTTTTTTGCAGAAATTCGCAAGTAGCAAAATTTGCATAGAGTAAGCGAAAAGTGAGCTCTGAAAAATTTGCGTGAAAAATTTCAAAACATACGGAAATGTCAAAAACATCTACAAAATAAAACATTTGTTTTCACTGGTATTGTTATTTTATTGCATAAAACACTGCTTAAAAAACTTTCCATCCTTTCAATGTGTTGGGCAATAAACTTAAACTTCATTCATTTACTTTTTTATCAGCTGGCAATGGCTGACGCAACATGAGCTGTCAAAATATGGTGCTTGCTAATTGTTGCGAATTTTTGCTTCGCCAAATTTGTGTACCAGAAAATTGCAAATATTGGCAGGGATGGCAAATTCTTTTTCGCTCTCGTTTGCAAATTTTTTGGGTACAGGTACAGGGAAAAGCAGAAAATGGCAGAAAACCGTACGAATTCGCACGAATTTTCAAGTACAGGAACAGACCTTTTATTTCAACAAGGATTTCCTACAACTATTGTCTTCATTCAGAAGTTCATTCGTTTCTTCATTCAGAAGAACTACTTCATTCGTAGTTGGTTAAAGTGCGTGGCCTCTATGTAAACGAACCTGGAGACCCGGGTTCGAACCCAGCAGCGAGAGAATATTATTTGAATTAAAATAATTTTTCTGTACGGCCGCCACCTCTCTGCAGACAATGGCAAACCTCAGAGAGTAATCAAAATGCCATGTAAAGCTTCTTGAAAACAAGAACATATTCCGTTCATCGCCGTTCGGAGTCGGCGTTAAACCTGCAGGTCCGGTTCTCGGTCAATTGTGTACAAACTTAATAACACGCACAACACAATTGGTTATAAGAAGCTAGGTCAAAGTCCTTTCTAGGGCTGAAATGACCAGTAATTTATTTATTTTTTATTTTTTTTTTTCTTCATACTGTTATAGTGCAATAGTAGCACTTTTCCTCAAAGAAAGTACTTTTTAGCTTCAGAAACGAACAAGTCTTTAATTTCACCACACAGCAACATTGTTTTGAACCGCGAACTCTGTACCGACAGCGCGCAAAAAAAAACATATTTTGCACGCCATTCCAAGAGTTCATCCTTTCACACTCTCAATGGTTTTTTGACAGTTTCACGTTGAAAGCAACAACAAAGTAACCCTGTCATCAACCATGTCAAAATTACAAAGTCACCATGTAACATCAGCCAAAGCAGTTCGCCTTTGTCGACATTTAATACTGAGTCCACACAAAAATGTCAAAAATTAAATTCGTGATCAAAATTAATATCACTAAGGCTGGAATATGTGAAATTGAACTTGAACTTGAATTGAAATTGAACTAAGTGTTGACTACGGTCATTCTGTTCGGGCTATTTAAGAGCTCGAAGAGGATCATATTTATTATTTAAGAAAAAAACACAGGTGTGTCGTTGGACATATGAGAGAAGCGAAGCTTTTTCGCAGTTTCGTAGATTTGATAATTTAATGTTTTCTTTTTTTTTTTTTTGTTAATTTTGTTGCTTGGAAAGTCAATACAGAATCCTTTTGATTGTTTCAGCGATTGATTCAACTTATGGTTAGTGTAAAGAACCATCAATTGTTGCAATATGAGTTCAATTCCCACGACGGACAAGTAGCTGTTTTTAATTTTACATTTTCTTGTTGTAATAGACGCTAGAAAAAAGCAACATCAATTCTAAGAAAAACAGTATCTGAAAGCAGTTTCCTTTTGAGATTTCACTAAAGAAAATCACAAAACGAGCCGTAAAAAGCTTCGCTTTAACATAGCGTTTCGAAACAGTTAATACAAACAAAAAGAATCATGCAACACAATTATTTTAATATGCAAGCTTTGTATTGATTTTTGGTCAGTAGCAGGAGCAAAATTCATTGGTGATTCACCTTCTTAACACTACCATTGCTATGGTAGCTTTCGAACAGCTATTTGATAAGTTTTACACACGTAATACTAAAATAAATATATTAGGTGTGTTTTTTTGGCATCGCTATATGCGCTTATCCAAAAAAACGCTCATCGGCGCTTAATATTTCGCTTAACTTTTTTGTTAAAAACTTGGCAGCATTGCGTGTTACTGTCAAATATACTGCCAAGTACTGTAAGCACAAATTGGCAAATTTTATTTTTATCAAACTGTAACACATATTCTGCTCAAAATGGACAGCTCTGAGGAAACTCACAAATATGCTAACAAATTTGGCTATAACGCTGCGATTGCATTAGAACACATTAAAGGCGAATTCTATATAAGCGCTTAATTACTAATGTGGCGCTTAAAAAGTGTTGGAAACACCAAGTGTCGTCAGGTTGCTCAACACTTGGTCCTTCTTACCAAGATGTGGGCGTCCTCTTCTATGACATGGATAATACTGACCTCACCATGTTGAGGCAGTCAGACATGTTGCCACATGAAGATCACCGCCATGACTCTCCCGCGTTGCCTTGTGAGGATCGTCTTTTCCATATCTTCAGCTTCTTCAAGCTCTAGTTCCGAAGAATCTGAGTGTAAGACTCATCCTAAATGGCAAAATGTTATAAAAACCATTGATCCATTTGGCGACAATGACTTCTGATGTCATATGCGGCTGCGGCGGCCAACCGCCGCATTATTGTTTCTTTGTTTACTTTTTATTATTTGTTTCTTTGTTTACTTTTTATTATTTGTTTCTTTGTTTACTTTTGATTGTGATTTTTTTTTATCTTATGTGACAGAAACATGGTTGTTTTTCAAAAAGTGATGCCAATAAATTTCGTAGACTATCATTTTCTTGATCTGGCAATAGTGTTTCTATCGGCGACTATGAGCTAAGCGGCTATAATTATCCTGTCGTATCTAAGCAATTTCTTATTATATTTCCTTTTATTATATGAAATAAAAAAGCCCTAAGTTACCAAAAATTCAAAATCGACTTTCTGATTGAGTATGAAGCACCGTATCAAAAAATTTGTTCATAAAAAATGTTAAACTCCTACTACTAAAACCGACGTTTTTATATACAAAATTCAATAAGCTATTCAATGCAAGCGCAAAGCAAACCCAAGCATTTTTTGCTTCCCCTGCAAAACTTTTCATATGTAACTTCGGACTTTTTTGATTTCATATGACGATATGGAAAAATTAAGATATGATTTTATCCAGGTGGCAAACAAAATGTTATCACTCCATCGAAAACCAATTCCATTCAACACATGATAGTGATTTAAAAATAATAATTGACGATGTATGTATGTGGTAGACCACTCGATAGCAATTCAAGACCAGGTTCGAATCCCAGCTGACACAGAAAATTTTTCAATTGGAATTGATTTTTCTGATCGACCGTACCACTCTGCCGGCAATGGCAAGCCTCAGAAAGTAAATATGATCATGTGAATCTTCTTGAGAGCATACCGATTAACTGTTTGGAGTCGGTATAAAACTAATAGGTTTAATTCTCCATGATATGTGTCATAATGATTTAATAACACATAACACTATTTCCCCAAAACATGCTGAAGTTAGTCCTTTCAAGGGCTGAAAACATCGAATTTGTTATTAAAACAACAAAATTAATTTAAGGCTGTGTGGAAAAAATTAATTTAGGAAATGACTTTTCTATTCAATGGAAATTTTCAGCCCTGCAAACATTTAGCAAAACAGCTGACGTAACTGTGCGAAATAACATTTGACAACTAAATTTAAGAACGTATTGTAGCACCTATTGCTATCTCTTTTCTTCACATTGGCGAGCATGCAATAATACATAAAAGCTCAACTCTGCCAGATGACCGAATTAAGAGCTTTTTTTTTTAAATTCGTATGAAATCTACAAAGAAAATATTCTTAAACAAGCAATATATAAAATTTTAATTAAAAAAAATTACCCTTTAAGAATAAATTCGTCAATTTGGATGCTTTTTTCCCTTTTGTTCAATTAAAAATTCCCACTTAGTTTCCCAAGAAGATCAGACACAAAAATATGGTAACTTTCAATTTAGTCATGAAAAGTCTACTCGAAAATTTACTAAATTTTAGGCAAGCACTGCATTACCGGCAAACTTCCAATAATTTAGAAAAGTCAGTCAATTTAGATCAATTCGCACACGGCCCTGATTATTCAAAAAGAAATATACAAATGCACACAAAAAAATAATACTATTTCTTATGTCAGTAACGAAACAGTGGTGGAATTTTCAGTTACTTTACTTCTGTATTTTATTTCTTTATTACAACTGTACTTTTCACACGAACCGCTACTGGTTTTAAAATCTGAAATCAAAACAATGTTATAATATATGAGCACAATTCGGACTCAATCTACGTTTTTTAATTTCGTTTCTGAAATGAAAAACGTACTCCAAATAGTATGAAATACAAACAACTGCATCTCTGCCCAGCGTTGCTTTTCCTGAACTGTTTTATCGATACTAGAATTAATTCAACTGCATCATACTTCAGCATCACTCACTCGCAACCCTTGAAAATTCTATTCGCCATTTTGTTGAATAAATCTGCAGAAAATTTTTCTTTTGTATAGAAAAAAATTGTTAACGCTGTATTTGAAGTTTTAAATCAAACGCTATACATAGATTGATATCTCTGCACTATCAAATAAGTCTGAATCAATAAAAATGCCAGAGATTGGAAAAAAATTAAATGAATTAAGAGTATGTGATCTCAAGGATGAGTTGGAGAAACGTGATTTGGAAACGGTGGGATCTAAAGCAGCCCTCTATGAACGATTGCAAAGTGTAAGATAATTAAAACCTCAATTGAAATTTTTTCAGGAATAATTTTTCTCATTTTTTTAATAAAGGCTTTAAAGAGTGAAGGTGTCGATCCGAACACTTATGTATTTCAGCCGATGGCAAAGACTATAAAAAAGTCACCAGTTAAGCCTGTAGAACAAGTTCCAATTAAGGAAGAACCCGTCGATTATGATGGCTCAGGAGTTGAGGAAGAAGAAGCCAATGGAGAATATCGTCATGGCGATGATCATCTGATAGATGAAGTGGGCACTGTGGATGATGAATGTGTTATAATAGAGGATGATGATGAATACTATGATAATGGTGGTGATGAGGCAGCTGAACCAGCTGAAGAAGACGAAGAGGAGGAGGAAGAAGCAGAAGGTGAAGAAGTTGAAGATGAGGAAAACACCGGCGATGGTACTAATCAGGATAACGAAGAATCAATTAATTTAACAATTGGCGAAGAGGAACAACAGCTCTTACATGATGAGGTTTGTTCAAACTTAACATTATTATTATCGATGTAGAATTTTAAGATTTTTGCAAGTAATACAATAAAATATATATATTTCAGGCTCCCGATGATAAGGACAAATCAACGGGTGAGTTATTTAAAAAAAAAAAAATAGTATAGTTAAATTGATCAAATAAAAAAACCTTAGAAGAATTACAAATTATTAGGTGAACTGATTTGGCTGTTGCGAGATCGTTTTTTTTTTTTTTTTTTAATATACCTTAAATGTGCTAAAAATATATACATATAAAAACATTGAAAATTACTTTTCCTGTGAATTGCTGTTGAACCTGTTTATTATTCATAGCTGATGAACAAGCAAAAACTGTTCGTAAGGAAAGTAATGGAAAAGCTGATGGAGAAGATACAAGCGAAAATTTAGGAAAGGACGACAAGAAGGAAGGAAAAGAAGACGATAATTCCAAGAATAAAAGCAAGAAGGACGAGCAGTCTAACGATAAAAAGGACGATAGGTTGGTTGAATGTAAAGATTTGCAACAATATAAAATACTTCAAGATACCTGCATCGAAATTGATCTGTATGCAAGTAAATTTTTCAAAAGTATCTTAAAATAGAATTTCTGACAGGAAACAAAACCAATAAACTTTTTATCAAATATTTCGAAAGATGATCCAAAATGATTACATGGCAAAGTTACATATCTGATTATGCAAAGGTTCGCAAGATATTTCCTTGCTTAAATTTTGTTTTAAAATGCTTTCTATAATTAACTTGCATACATTTTTCTTTCATCCGATCCAACATCTTCAAGAAATGGAGATCTTATTCGGAACAACAAATACTGCAAAAATTTAATTTCAAAACTAATGTTAATATTTTCATTCTTTCCTCATTGAATGTAAACTTAAACAACGTTCGAAGCAGTGAACAAAAGACTTCTAGCAAAACTTCGCACAAGGATGATAAAGGTAAATTTTGTTTAAAAAATTCACAGAAATACTTTAATTAGGATAATTATTAGAGCATGAATAGTTTTAAAAGTGTACATTAGGAGTGAGCTAAAGATTGTTTATACAGCAAAGTTTAAAAAAAAAAAAAAAAAATAAATTTCAAGAAACACTGATAACAAGAAGTTTTAAGAACTCTGCTTGTGTAATTCCCATTTTTTTGTTTTTTTTTTTTTTTTTCTAAAAAGTGTGAATTAGTTTGATATTGACAAATGATGCTGTTTCATCGAAGACATCGTGTGGACTTTGCTGTTCTCATCTCATCGTATGGTTTATCAACAACACGTAACACAGAAAAGTTTCCAATTCTTCCCTTTGAATAATCTTTTTAAATCCATTTGTGAATCCCGTTAAATTGATTGCTTAGAACCTTAAGAATAATCTTAAATTTGGAGTGAATTAATATGAATGCTCCTCATGATGCAGCTAAATTTAAATTTCTAATAAATACCAAAATATACCGACTTCATTGCACATCATTTAAGAATGGAACCAATGTAAATTTTTGCATTAAAAATTGAGGAATCTTTTCAAAGTCCTTAAGTTAATTTCGATATGCAAAGGAAATGCTGAAAAAAAATATTCTTAACAACTACTTCGAACTTCAAGAATTTCGAAAACTTAAAGGACAATTCAACTAGATGATAAAGTGGTCAATGTAGCAGTATTTTGTTAAATAGAAACAAATCACGAAATTTTACATGAAAACTTTTAGGAACATCGGAGACGAGACTAGTGCTGGATATAACAGGGCATTTTAATTCAACGGAGCTTCCTTTTAATAGCAGTACTGGTAGATGTGGTATTTGAACGCTTAGTGTTATGCAGATTATTAAAGTAAAGTAGGTATTCAAGGGAACTCATCATAGTAGCGGCGAGTCAAGCAAGCTTCCATAAGAGAAAATTTATCAGGTGAATTCAAGTTCCTGGGAGCCAAAAGCCAGCCTATAAACGCCGAGAACATCATTAAAGTAGAGCAGTACAAAGGATATCACAACATGCGGCAGACCATTAAAGACATCAGCAGCTGCTTATTCAACCAATGATCGTGCAACGTCAAATCAAACAATTCACACTTATTCTAATCCGCGTGTAGTTTTCTGTAAAGCATTCTTTTCTAAAATAGACATTTATTAAAGTATCTGTTAGGTTTTCTTTAACAACAGCAGTATTACCGAGTAGTCATTTAAAATTGCAAATATAACTATATATAGTGCAATAAGTGCTTCCCAAACCAAGAAAATCTACAATTTCAAAATATTATCAAAACAGTATCAATGAGCTCACCCTCACCCTTCCACTATCTATTATTTATATGGAAATTGCAGAAAAATCAGCTGCTGCTTCATCGAACGCTGTTACCACCAATGCCACTGGAGAGGCGTCGAAATCAGCACCTGGAGCAAAAACCGCATCGCCATCACGCAATCTTTGGGTATCTGGACTATCTTCACTCACACGTGCTAGCGATTTGAAAACAATATTTTCGAAATATGGCAAGGTGATCGGAGCGAAAGTGGTCACTAATACTCGCACTCCTGGAACACGTTGCTATGGTTATGTTACCATGTCATCATCGAACGATGCAAGTCGTTGCATTGAACATTTGCATCGTACAGAACTGCATGGGCGCATTATTTCGGTGGAACGTACTAAAAACGAGATCGGTGGCAACGCATCTTCAGCATCCAATGCGGGTAATCGATCAGCAAATAATGCCACTTCTAGCTCGAAAAAGAGGGATGATGATAAGCGAACATCGAAGACATCCAGCGATGATAAAAAGAAAGCAGACGACAAGAAGAGTTCCACGCATGGCAGCAAGAAAGACGACAACAGAAAAGATGACAAATCCAAGAAAGACGAGAAGGACAAAGAAAACAAGACCGACTCCAAAGAGGCTGGAAAAGACAAGGATGATAAGGATCGTGAGGTTACTTCATCGGGAAAACGCCATTCTCGTCGTGGTAGTCGCTCAGTAGATGGATCACGTTTAGATCGTAACCGCGATCATGATCGCGAACGTGAACAAAGGCAGAAGGAACGAGAACGTGAGCGTGAGCGTATACGTCAGAGAGAAATTCTTTCCTACCAGAAGATACGAGAAGAACGCGAACGTCAACGTTTGCGCGAAAAAGAGCGTGAGCTGCGAGAAGAAGAACGTCGTCGTCGTGAGATTAGGGAACGTCAACGTCAAGAGGAGCAACGTCTAGCTGACGAACGTAAGAAACTGGCTGTTGAACGGGAGCGTCTCGAAAAAGAGAAAGCTGAGCTACTTCGTTTGGAACGTGAACGCCAGAAGTTGGAACGTGAAAAAATTGAATTGGAGCGACTTGAATTGAAGCGGCAACAAATGAAGTATGAATCCAACTAAAATGCATAACGTTTTATTTATTTTGTTTGTAAATTTTTTTGAATTAGTTTCCATTCTTTTTCTCCCGTCTGTGGGGATAGAGATGGACACTAAAGTACGATGACCGCGAAAAACTTCATAAAATACTTTGTGATATTGTGAATATAAATCGAATTAATGTGGTCGTGGCTCGCGGACGACAAAATATCTTCGGAAGACAAAGCTTTTTTATATGTTTTAAATCTGAAAATTTACTAACAATATTCTTTATTTCTTTTTTTATTTTCCTTGATGGATATGTGTTGGTATTTGAAGGATTATACAATCACGCGATGATCCTATTAAGCGTACGGTGAAACGTTCCGCTGATGATCGCTATACAGAAGTACCAGATCGAAAGCGTACTTCAGGAAATGAAGGCCGTTTCGAGGCACCACCGCCACCAAGATTTGATGCTGCTTTAGTTACATCTAGAAGGTAAGTTTACAATGTGTTTAAATAAATATATAATATTGAAAACAAATTTTTGAGCTTTAGGCCAAGCAACAACGGCTCTGTATAGAGCAAATCACACAGCTTGACTATACAAACTGTTTCGTTGGTCGCTACACCAACTCATCAGTAGCCTTTGTTGTTGTTGTTGGTTGTTGCCTTCTTTGTTCTTCATGTTGTCTTGTTGTCAACATGCTTGGCCTAAAGCTCAAAAATTTGTTTTTAATATAAATAATGAAAGGCCGTACTCAAATATTAAGATTAAAAACAATAAATATATAATTTGAACAGAAATGTATATTCTCGATATTACTCAAAATTTTTTTAAAAGCATCTATTATTTAATAGATCAATTTAATTTATTTAATACTTTAAATTATATATTATAAAATTATTTGACTTACCAAACCGGTCGTTTTAATAAAAAAATACACTAAACAATTTAAGTAGGTAAGCTTATATTAAAATTTTTATTTAAACGTCTACAGCTATGACAAAAAACGTGAAGATTATACCAGTTCCACGACTGCTAAACGTGGCATTGATGATTACACTACATCCAAGCGTTCAGACTATGCGTCCAAACGTGATGACTACACCAGCAGCACTACTAAACGTGCAGCTGTCGATGATTATGCTCCAGCTCCACCCAAACGTAGCACCGATGATTACTCTAAGCGTGCCACTGGAGATTATATTGCTTCCTCTGGATCGAAGCGAGGAATTGATGACTACTCATCATCAAACAAACGCGATGATTATTCATCAAGCAAGCTTCAAAGAGATGATTACAAGCGAGAAGTGGAAATACGTCATATCACGGCTTCAAGCACTTCCGGAGGTGGTAGTTCATACATGCATAAAGGCAGTGGAAGTCGTTATACTGAGCCTGATGTCCAAGTGCGTTCATCCGTTACAAGCTTTAGACGTGTAGACGATCGTGGTGATACAAGGTAAATAGTTAGTTGTGATTTTATCAAGTGCTCATGTTTAATACATAATCTTACAGATCCGCTACTGGTGGCAAGCGCTATGATGGTTACGGTGGCAGTAGCAATGGAGCCTGGGTACCATCGACATCAAGCCATCTAAGTCACGTTAGCGGCGGTGGTGTGCCAACTATTAAATCATACGTCAGCAATGGAATGTCTTCAAATGTTCATAGCGGCAGTGCAGTATGGCAAAAGTCCAGTGGTGCAACAGAATCCAATTGGCGTCCAATGACATCCTCACAGGATCGTTATGATCGCACCTACAATGAACGGTCTGGGGGATACACGGACTCATCGCGTCCAAGTGGTGGTGGCTTGTATGGTAGTGGAAGACCGACATCTGATCGGTATGGAGGAACAGTATCATCTCGTTACGATGGCAAATATTAATAACAATATAAAACATAACTTTTAGAACTTTTATTAAGGAACTTTAAAATGATTTTTTTTTTTTCATTTTTATTTGACTTATTTTACTATTTGAATAGTATGCATATTTTAAGTTTGGATAAATAAACAGAAATGTTTATCCACAGTTTTAATCATAAATAAATGTTTCCTCTTGATGATGTTGTCTTCATCAAATTTCTATTTAAACAAAATATTGTAAAAGTCGCATACCATTCGCAAAGATGTTTAATGACACAATGAAGCAAAGAAGAAAAAAGTTTTAAACTTATTGTATTCGTATATTCCCATCAAAATGTTTTCTTATTGTACACTTAAACATGAATACTATGCCCCTGAACATATGAAATAAAATAAAAAATTGCACTTCAGTCAAGATGTTTTTTTTCAACCCAATTCTTCGAATGATGAAATTAAAGGTGTTGTTGTATCTACCAATATTAACACACTATGAGGCAAGGGATAAAAATTGTTTATTTCCACATAGTGACCTTTATTGAACTGTTCCATGGAAGAATATAATCTATAAAAGAAGAATTCGTTAGAAATCATTAATATTAAGTTATTTCAAGCCTACGCCAATATATCCAAAGGTTCTGTGATCACTTCCGATTTATAAACTGAAGCCAGAAAATTTGTGAAAGCAGCTGTATTATTTCCAAATTCCAAGTCAATATCATTATTTTTGATTTCTGTCTGCTGAAGAAATTGATGGTTTAAAATTGTTCGTATTTTAAAAATGTATATTTACTTTATAATCTGCGGACTGGTTTTCGCGACTGCTTCCAATGAATTCCGGCCTTCCGTTGCGCGCTCCCCAAAATGTAACGACATTGTCATCTGACGAAATAATAGTGCATTGATCATTACACTTGACTTTCTGTGGAAGAAAAGAAAGTTAAAATTCATAAATACCAGCTTTCATTGGATAAGAAATTTAATTGCTTTACGTAAAGAGAACTAAAAATTTGTTTCAATTCTAAACCACATCAACACCTTGGAAATATTTAATTTAATTTGAAGCACTGCAACTTTCACAATTTCTTAAAGCACTTATCCAAAGGAGCAGTGCTGCATTTTTAAATATACACGAACCTTGATAAAACGATCTTTTACAGATTCCACTAATGTAAGTGAATCTATCGCATTGCAGTGTCCGACGCCTCGTTGACCTTCTGAATTTCGACCCATTGTAAAAACATAGCCACCTTCAACAAGAAACACCGAGTGTGTAGACGATAGATCCAAATCGACAACCTTGCGTGGTAGTATAGCCTTTTTCTGCAAATTATTTAAATTTAATCAATCCAACTCGGAGTTAAATTTGATTTTAATATTACAAAAGCCATTATCTTTCCGGGCTTACTAAATCCTAACTTGTTATAATCATTGCTTCCACATATGTGAACATCGCCATTTTTAAACAAAATGGCTGATGTATCGGGTCCACAAAATATTCTGTCTGCAATGCTGTTAATGTGGGAGAGGAATATCTTTTGTGGAATTTTTCTGCAAACAGAATTATTTAGACTTGTCAATTTTTCCACATAAATCAATTTTTAAGCTCACTGTTGTGTCTGCAAACTTCCTAGACCCAAAGCACCATGACAACTTGTGCCCCAAGTATAAACAGAACCATCTGCGCCCAGTGCCAAAACATGGTCCGTTCCTGCCTTAACTTGCTGTATTTTTATATCCTCCAACTTTGTTATAATTTTCGGGCTATGATAGGTTTTGTTATCATCATGTCCCAGAGCATATTTTGAATTGTCGCCACAACTCAGAAGGGACCCTGATTGAGTGAGCAGTATCGTAAAACCATCACCAGCACAAGCTCTATTAAATAATGAAGAAAATATTAAAAAGTTTAACCATGGTTTGTGCTCTACTCACCCGATAACATGATAATTTCGCACACTCTCCATGCGCGTGGGATAATGTTTCCATGCTTCCAATGAACTAAGACCAAGTTGGCCATGTGATCCTTCACCCCATGTATAAACTGAGCCATCTAAAATTTTGTGATTTTAATTTCTATTTTAAGGAATATCATCTTCTAAGAGTCATCCAGTTACTTTCATTTCAAAGTGTATACCTCTTATTATTTAGTATACCTCTCTTATTGTTATATAAAATCAATCAATAATTAGTCTTTTTTCACTTACATATTTTTGATAGAGTTTAACTAATAAAATATAGAGCTCTGAAAAATCACTCTGTTCATGCCATATTTACCATCATTCACCACAACAAAATGAGATTCGCTAGTAGCCACATCGAGAATGCAAGCTTTAGGCGGAAGTTGTATCGGATCCATGCTGAAGTTATTACCAAACGATTTAAGCTGATACAGTACTGATCTAAAAGCAGCTATAAAAGTAACTATCAATTATCTTATGCTAAGTAAAACCTTTTTTGTATTGTTTCGCTTGGAGACACAGTCTCAGCATTCATCATTTCTTTCGTCTCAGTTTGCGCTGTTGGAAGTTCCATTGCAGACTTTGCGGTTATGCTTCCGACTGTTTCCTCTTTTTTAATAGACAATACATCTCCTCCTATGGTGGAGTTGTAAGAAGAAGTTATATCGTCATCGTAGGAGTATCTATAGGTGAACGTAACAAATAATCAGCCAATATCCTTAATAGTTTTTAATACCCTTTATGTTTTCCCAAATTGCGAAATATCAATGGAATCCAGTATTCTAAAATTTCGGAGGCCTTTGGTCGTCTTGCAGCCTCCACCTACAATAAAGTTTCATATAATCTTAAAGTTAGATTTCTACCGATTTATGTATCAGCAATATCAACCTGTAAAAGATTGCTTAAAAGACTGCGTAAAGCTGAAGAGTATCCAGATGGAAGTTGAGTATAAGATCCCTAGAGAGGTGGACACGAGTGAACTATAAATATAAAATAAATTACTGTAAAGACTTACTGCCATAATTTTAGTCACTAGTTCAGACAGGTTAGTTGCCGCAAAAGCTTTCTTGAGACAACACATTTCACCCAAAATACAACCCAACGCCCATATATCACTTTTATGGTCGTATTCTTTTCCTTCGCACTGAAATACTTTGTATTAAATTATTTTTCAAGTTAAACAATAACCTACCATTTCAGGACTAAAATAGTACGGTGTGCCCAATACAGTTTGTGCATGAATTTTCGTGTTCATTATTTTTGATATACCAAAGTCACCTATTTTTACAATTCCTCGTTTGTTTAAGAATACGTTGGCAGTTTTCAAATCGCTGTTAATTAGAAAATGATTCTAAAGTTTTGGTCACTACTAGGTCATGAAACTCTTATTACCGGTGAAGTATATTTTCTGAATGCATATAGTTGATAGCACTTGAGATCTGCTCAAAAATAGCTATAATATAGCGTTCGGGAAAATAGTCTCTTTGTGTACGATCCGCTATTATATGGGAAAGTGTACCACCATCTGCGTATTCCATTTCAATAAGAAGTGTATTGTCTTTGATAAAGCTTCCGAGATAACTATAAGAGAAAAATTGAAGGTGTACCAACGATCACGAACCGTAATAAAAAACCGGACCTTATAATATTGGGATGGTGAAGCTTTGAAAATACATCTACTTCGTTCATGGCTAAATCACGTTCTGCTGGTGTTAAGTCTGCCAGATTTATTTGTTTAAAAACAATTTGATGGTTATCCGATTTACGGCGATATAATATAGCTACACCGAAAGAACCTTAAGCGTAAAAGACGACATTTAACAAGGGCCAACCAACATTTATCGAAGTTGTCATACCTTGTCCTACCACTTTCACCTTTTCATAATTGTTGAGTTCTGCTCCTATGATAGTTAAGGATTTTGATGTCAATTGTGTGGAATTCTTAGAGACATGAGCTTCTTGGTCTAAGTCTTCATCGGATTGTACCGCATCTTCGGTTTCCTGACTGTCTTTAAGCAATGAAGCCATGGACGAGGACGATGTTGATATTGCAAATACAGTAGATGGTATAACACCACTGAAAGTGGCGCGTTTTTTCGACTTTTTCGGCATTACGATGGATGAAGATGTGCTTGATGTCGACGAATCGGAGATCTTCCCATTGAATATGGGAAGAGAACTAGCTTTAGCTCTAATTTTCTTCATAGCTCTTTGTTCTAGCTTTAATTCATTTTGGTCAACCGTTTCAAAGTTTACTGACAGCTCGAGTTCATGGTCAGTATGTGAAATGCAAGGCAAATATTATTGTTGTGGTCTCTGGTTGCCAAGAGTTGCTGCAAAGCAACTAGTGATGATTGTATATCAAATAACATGTTAAAGTTCGGCTAATTATTTAGTAATTAGGATAATTGAAAGAATTAATATGATGTTATGCTAAAAATATACATGTTTTGGGAAACTTTTGATTGAACTGTAAAAAACAGCACACAAATTATTGGTTATCACTGAATGTTCTTTCTTCGTGGTAATAATTTATGAAAATAAAATAAAGGACTTGTGTGGTATTATTCCTATCTACTATTCAACTAGTATTTTATTTTTAAATGAAAATAAATTGAGGTCCAAGTTCTCAGAAGGTGCTTGTCAATAAGTTAATAGAAAGATTAAATAGATTGAACGCAAATTAAGCTACGCTTTTAATTCTAATATACATATAATGAGTCAACAGTATTTTCAGAAAGTAGTACCCAACAGAAAACGGCAACAACTAAAAAGCCTAGCCGTAGATCATGGGCAATAGGAGGAATTAAGTGTCTGCCTCTGCCGGGGTTAAAGGATACAGACGATACGATACCATGATACAATTATACAGGTAGCATTGACAAGTATAGATTTTCTCAGCAACAAGGCAACGACCATCTGTCAAAAACAGTTGTTCGTGCAACAAGAATTAAACGAATGTAAAAAGCAAAAAACTTGCAAAGTGAGAGAAATTGAGAGCGCAAAGTGACAGTTGACTTGGAGGGGAAGCTGCAAATTCCTGCTGGAAAAATTTTTACTGTCGAGAATTTGCAAGCTAGAAAACAGCTGATTTAAGTCAGTTGCAAATTGAACAATCAAAGAAATTTAGTTAAACTGATGTTCACAAAGCGGAGGATTAACTGCTGCGTCAAAATATGAAAAGTATCTTAAATTTTTGTAGAAAACTTTGCTACTAACGTTATTTATCACTTCTCTTATATCTTTGTGTCGAAAATCTCCTTTAAAAAAATAAAAAATTGGATACTTCATATCCAATTTTCTTTTGTTTTTCATTCCACTTGAAATGTAATCAGCTGTTATCGAGGCTTGCAAGTTTTTGCAAATTTTGCGTTCGAGTACTTTTTTGGATATTTTTCTATTTGAGAGAGAATTGTGCGTTACTCTCTTGCAAGTTGCTGCTGGATATTTTTCACTGGAGAAGTACGCGAACAGACCAAATATATAATATCGGCGTACAGAAGAATGAGAAAAGCCTGCTATAAATTTAAGAAGAGAACCGAACGCTTTATATGTTTTCTATAAAAAGTTTTAATATACAGTGAGGCCTCGATTTTCCGTGATTCGATTAACCGGCAACATCAATCATCCGTGAAAGAAAAAGACAATTTTTTTTTGTTTGCTTCGATTTAAATTTTTTTTTGCATCGTTTAACCGTGATTACCTCTAGTATCCGGGATTATAAGCACAAAATCCAAGTTTACCGCATCCAAGAAAAGCTTTTAAACGAAAATATGAAATTGAAAAAGACGAGACAAGCAACATTGCATGATTTTTTTTAAAAAATTACTTAACAATAAATTCTTATGCTTGCTTTTTTCTGGCAAAATATTTTTTTTTTCTTATATTATTTAAACATGTACATTAAATGCTTGAATTTGTTACTGTAAAACTATGTAGAACAATATTCCTTTATTAATTAAAAAAAAATATGTATAAAAAAAACTACTCAAATTTGTTACTCAATTAACCGGGAAAATCGATTATCCAGAATGCTTCCGGTCCCGACCATTACGGATAATCGAGGCCTCACTGTAATTAGATATTTGTAGTTCTGATTTGAAATCAGAAATATGTATGAACTTTTTTCGTTTTTCTTAAAACAAAGTTTAAAACTCGGTAGCGATTATAGCTGGTAAGTGCCTAACCGATTGAAATAAATATTATTAACATTACTTTTAAAACTTTATACAGCGAGCACTGGGGAGTTTTTGAATTTTTGCTTAAACATCAGAGTTAAAAATTAATTTTTGGTGGTATTTGTATAAGAGTGACCTTGTTTAATTTTAGCTTTTTTTAAAAACTCGTCCGAACTCACTGAATTTGAGTTTTAACTTTTAAATGCGTCGAGTATTTTAAATGGAAAACAAGAGTTGGAAAGTTGTTTAATGATTTTTATTTTTTGTTTTGTAGTATTGAAATTCATCATAATTTTTTTGATTCATAAAAATAATAATCACTGAGACTCGAAGTAAATCTTTAGTAAAGTTCCAACGCTTTTATCAAAATAACAATAAGGATTAAAATGCTGAACCTAATTTAAACCACCTAAAGACCACTTCTGAAATAATCTATATGCACTGTTAATTCATTTAAACCGTTTATTTAAATCATAAATTGTTTACCTTACAAATAAATATATGTTTATGAAATTCGATAATATAGGTAATAAAATAAAAATTATACAATATAAATACAAAATTTATTTTGTTTAATTGTGGTTTTTTTATTGAGTATGTTTACATTGATAGAAAATATGTAAGTAAATTATGTCAAGAAAATAAAAAGATAATTTTAATTCAAAATGTTCCGCACATCAAATAATACATTAAATACACATAAAAATTAATTTTAAGAATTGACACATAAATTACAGAATCATGTCTTTTTTTTAGATAAAGGCAATCGATAAAATAACATAGAAACGTTAATTGGCAATACATCTAAATCCAAATTTATCCTAAGCTATTGGTGTCGGTAGTCGATAATAATACCCAATGATACGATATTTTATGCAAATACCTTATTTTCAGGATTTCTTACAAAATTAAGTTACTTACTAATTATGAAATTATTACTAAGCATTAAAACGCCAAATAATATTATAATATAAATATTTTTTAAAGTTGTGATAAAAACTATAAACTATTGTTGAGAGTTTTCCAAAAATAACCGATATTATGTAAAGTAACAAAGTGCTAATACAAACAGTTCACTTCCTTAAACATTTCAACGAAACTTTAAATGGCATCAATATGGATTTTGGAACTTAAGTCAAATATGAATTATATAAACTCAGTTTTATTTTATTTTTGTTTTTTTCATATCTACATCTATTAAAATGCATCATTGTCAACTTATAAGCTATACTTAATTCTTAATATTTATATATGAATATCTTATTATACTTTACTTTGGACATTCGGTTTAGAAAGAATAGGTTAAAATTTAATCTAGCAGGAACATCGACTACCCTCCGATATACTGCCGAGACTAAACGTGCCAAGTCCATTTGAGCCAGGAGACTTTTTGTCTTGTGGCTTATCTTCGTTATCGAAATTCTCCCCCTAGAAATAAAGCAGTAAAATAGACATGTTATAGATCGAAATCAATGCGGCCATTATTCATTAAGTACCCTTCGTTCCCGCTGTTCGCGTATCTTTCTTGCTAGCGCTAAAAAGGCGTCCTCGATGTTTATATTGGATTTGCAAGATACTTCAAAAAAGGGCATATCAAAGTTTTCAGCAATCTACAAAGAAATATATTCTCGTTATAAAATACATCAATCGTACACATTTTCATGCGACTCTTCTAAATTATAAATAAATTTCAATTTGAATAACTTAAAGTATGCATGTTGCTTAAACTTTATCTCTCTTTTCTAGCCAGATTACTCCAACTAAAATTAGGAATCTGCAATATTTGAAGACTTTAAAACCGATTTTACCTTTTCTCCTCTCTCCTTATCAACCATTCGTTGAGTTGCCGAACATTCGCATTTGTTACCGGCCAATACTTTAACTACATCTGGTGATGCATTCTAAGTAATAAGATAAAATTTAAATAAAATATTGTTTGCCAACAATTGAATACAAGCTTCGAACTTACCTCTTGAATGTTTCTAAGCCAATACGACAAGTTGTTATAACTTTCTAAATTGGTGACATCATACATAAGTAATATACCCATAGCTCCACGATAGTAGGCTGTAGTCAGCGTTCGAAATCTTTCCTGACCTGCAGTATCCCATATTTGTAATTTGACTGGCACACCATCGAGATTTATAAGCTTCTGCTTGAAGTCGATTCCTTTGAAAAGTCATAGAAACGGAGATTGAACATATAATCAAGGGATAGGCAATATATGTACATATATTTACTTAGATTTCAAGCTTAACAATAAAAATATCTATCAATAAATTTTAATAGATGTATTTCGAATATTCCTTGGCACGACAAGCTTGATAGTAAAAAAGTATGTCGATTCTAGGATTTTCGGAACATTTTGAACGAAATTCTGTGATTTTCGGGAAAAACACTCCTAGAATCGACATCGCGCATCTGCATTAACTTACCTATGGTAGAGATGTACGTGTCATAGTACTTTTCATCACAATATCTGTGCACTATGCATGTTTTGCCGACATTCGAATCGCCCAACACCAGTACCTTATACGTTGCTACAAAATCTAAAGCCATTGTTCTCCTTAAGACTCCTAAAGCAGTAACCTATGTTCAAAAAACTAAAGTCAGCAAGAAAGATAGTAAATCTATAGTAAATCTATCTAGTATGATTTTCACTTAAAAGATATCACTTCGAAATGAAATGGTCAAGTATAGAAAATTCAATCGAGTTGATTATTTGTATAATTTACTTTGAATTTCTTTCAAAGAATTTGACTTTTATATGAGTGGAAACACTGAATTTCACAAAACATTGATAAATAAAATAAAATTAAAAAATACTTTGTAGAGTACCCAATTTCTTTCACAGTTCGTAATCGATCATAAATCCAAAAAATAAAAGGAAAATCAATATTGTTCCTCTTCTTTATGTGTATTTTTGATAAAACTTAATTTGAATTTTTCTACTTCACAGATGATATTATTAAGAGTTTTTCAAGCAAATGTCTTCAAATGATTCTGAAAAAAAAGTATGATTCAACTTTTGAACATTTGGAATGAATGAAAAATCGATATCCCTTCTTTTGGATCTTATTCGCTCATTGTGGATGTTGTGTGTATTTTCTGATGGGAGAGTTTTAGAGTAACACTCTTCGAGAATTCGAATATTTTGCATTGTTCCGAGGGTTGATATCTGATGTTTTGTTATTAGATACAAAAAAGTATTTGTTGTCATTGCTACCACCTGTAGTTATCAGAAGAGTAAAGGGATGATTGTTTACCATAGCAGCTGGTTCGAACTTCGAAGAGCTATTATTATGTATGTACTCATTATAAATGATGTCTTAAATAGATGTGTTTGGGCTCTAATGTTTAATTGGGCTAAATAATAATTCTATTTTTATTAAAATTTATTGTCTTTTGGCCCAACCAAATTTTATTTTGGCACAATCTGCTCAAACCCAAGAAAAGTAAGCGATACTAAAATATACTTCATTTATGTATATTTAAAATTAAAAATTAAATTGAACGAAAATTAATTTTTTTTTTAAATTTAAATGAATTTAAGCAATTATTTGATTTAAAATATAAGAAATATTACTTATTAAAAATAATAACTTACATTTTACTTTTACAATAAATGCATTAAGTTGAGTTCCAATATTTATTAAAAAAAATCTTTTAAAATTGAATTTGATAATTTTTTTCGATATGATCATTGATCACAGGAAGCTGCTTTCAAATCCGAAAGTTGGAATTTTTTATGTCTATTCTTAACATATCTTACAGCAAAGGGATCTTAACAGCAAAGGAAAAAATTATAAGATCCAATAGATTCACACAGTTAAAAACAATGTTTTTATTGGTAAGTGTTAAAAATTAAAAAATATAAAAATTATAACCGGTTCCGATAGAAATTTGATGGAACCGTAATATTCTTTTAAGAAGGCTTATGAAGCGGATAATTTCAAGTGTTTGAATTTTATGTTTTTAAATAATGTAAATAATGTTAATTTTCAGCTAAAAATATTATTGTAGATAAAAGGCAATTAGGGATAAACATCGTTTAGACAAGGGGCAAAGCATGTTTAACTGGCAAATACTTTTGCCGACATGCTTCTACAGTTTAAAAGAAGTCCAAATTTTTTTCTGGATCAGATGGTTGTTAGTAAATTTCTTTTTATATCATAGTCGGTCGTTTGGTGAAAATAGTTTACAACTTTATAGTTAAATCTTTACTTAAGAGTTCATTTTTTAGCTAGATTATTCTTTAAACTGGCAAACTGGAACTAACTAAATATTTGTCTTATTTCTGCTAAATATTTTTATAATTCAAATATGCAGATTATATTGACGTTGAGCTATGAATTTTAAAGTTTTAGGGACAAAATATATTAATTACAATTAAATAACAGAAACTACAGGTTAGTTTTATGAAAAGCCTTATTAAAATATTCATGCAGTAAAATTGAGTTTGTTTCAATCCTTGCAGTTCTGAAGTTTTCCCGCATTGACATTTTTTCGGGACGGCATATTACTATAGCAATATTTTAACTCGTGCTCTCAAGTTCCACGTTCAATACAATTTTAAACAAAAAAGGAATCCGTACTCACTTCAGGTGACGTGAAAGCATGGTTCATGGTATAATAATACAAGGTAGCATTGACAGTTGCTTGGGAAATCATATACTGTCAAAAAATATCCTCAAAAAGAGAGCGCTCACAATCCGCCATTAAAAACACAAGCAATGTTGAAAACGTTGAAGTGAAAAAAAAACAACAACCACAGCAGCTGCTTATGTATTTCCACAAAAAGCTGTTTTTGACAGTTTATGTTTTCCTGTTGAAGAGAAAATAAGCAGTTGTCAATGCTACCATGTATTATTATACCATGGCATGGTTGAATAAATAAGGTTGTCGCATGGGTGAAAGAGAGTTCCCATAAATGTCAAATCGAAGTTGACAGCTCATACAAAATCTGAAAGTGAAAAATTGATAACACGTAAAGCCGATGAAGTTGTTGTTGCTTTGCATTGATTTTGACAATTATGGGTACTTAGAAGAGAGAACGACCATCCACGAGACAACCTTATTTATTGAATTCAACTATGCTTGAAAGCGTTTCTTTACACATTTTTCCAGCACGAGAGAGAAGAAGAACGAGAAAAATGTCTCTCTATCACTCAAACCATGATACAATTATAATGTAGGCTTATATTGGAGAGCAGGGTGTGCTAGTTGTCAACATCAGATGGTAATTTTGAGTTTTTCTAATTGTTGGTGTTGCTTTTACCGTTTGGCGTTTGTAGCTCCTACAGCTTTGTTGTTGCAAAATTTCACAATTGAGCAGCCATTTTAAAATGAGCCTACCTTGTAATTGTATCATGACTCAAACTTTATTTGAAAAATTTTTCGAGAACGAATATCTAGCTTCAAACAGCTGATTGTCAAAGTGACTATTAAATTGTCGTGTTATTATGGAAGAAAATTTATACAATTGGTTAGCAAATTAGAAAATTAAAGTTCAAATAAGCAAATTAAACACAAATGTGCTGATCTTTTAAATATACTGCACCAGATGCTTCCAGCTTTTCCTGGAGAAAAATTCACTTACAATTTCAATGAAATTTTTCCTTTATTTAAATAAACCAACCAGAGAGCCAATTCAATTTTTATTTAATTTCAATTGTCAAAAAACAGCTGTTGTGCTTTAAACTTACTTGAAGTCATTTTCGAACTCTTAAACAAATTTTCTTATTTTTACAGATATTCTCTACTACTCCAACTTTACTTGAAGTGATGTCGTAGTGGGTAGAGTGCGTGGCCCATACGCCAGAAAACCCTGGTTCAATTTCCACCTGACACACAAAGTTTTTTTAATTAAATTAATTTTTCTGTTCGGTCATCATCTCTCTGCAGACAATCTCAATCCTCAGAGAATAAATAATGTCAATAAGAAGCTTCTTGACAACATGCACATTAGACGTTCGGAGTCGGCATAAAACTAGTAGATCCAGTTCTCGATCAATTTTTTACAAACATTTAATTACACGCACAACACAATTTGATCATAAGAAGTTCGGTCAAATCCTTTCAAGGGCTGCAATGGCCAGTTTATTATATTTGGGTAGTATTCCTTGAAATAATATCTTAACTGTAAGTTCGTTCTTACTTTTATAAATTAAAATTAATTCTTTTTATAACATAGTTACGTTTTTATTAACCTATACTTATTGGAACTGCTGAGATAGTGTGTTTGAAAAAGCGTAGTTTTCTGAAAGAAATACAGTAATTTCGTAAATTTGATGTATCATCACGAAGTCGGATAATTTATTTGTCAAATAGAATCGAATACATGTGTTAGAAAGAGATACATATATGACTAATATATGCTCAACTGTCAAGAAATTTACTTTGTTTTTATTTTGGATATCACATAAAAAATGTCACAAATTCGCCGTGAGGTAAAACAATAATTTTAAATTAATCCAATGGTTTCTTAAATGTCGGTATCCAGGTACTTAATGCATTTAAAAATCTCCATCGCACCCGTCAAAAAGTCTTCAAAGAAGATGCATTTGCCCTCGGAGAATGTAGGAGACACATCAACGAAGGTTTTCGTAAGAACCAAGATGTTACCAATGAGGATGAAATAAAAAAGGTAACATGAATAATTATCTCACTGTATCAAATAATGAGAAACAATAATAGATGGTTCAGTTGGCTCGTGATGTAGAGACTGAGCTAAGGACAAACGTTATACAAGCAGTAGAAAAACAGGAAGGTGTCTATGGTGAGCCACCGAATTTACATATTAAGCGATTATATAAACTCACAAACGATTTCAGAACTGCGCATCACGGAAGATACGACACGATTTGATAATGCCTTGTTTAATCCCGCAGCTGTAATAGAAAAGCCAAGACGAAGATCAGGTCGTGGTCGTTCCGATAACGAAGGTTGTTGTGGTGGAACTTCTTGTGAGAATTTAGCTGAACAAAATAAATAAGTTACCGAAATCATAAGATATCTTGGACAATAATGTAAACTTTTAATTTTTCTAACATAAAACATAAAGGGAGCAATATAAAACATATTTACCCAAAACTGTCAGCATGCTGAGAAAAAATTGGTTTGTCAGAGTTAATCTTGAAATTTCATTGTTTAGATTAAAGAATATTTCTGATTCACCAGGATTAACATAGTGAATTTGCTGAATGCATATGTAATAAAAACCCTCAAAAAAAAAATTCGTTAGGCGGTGTTTCTATTGTTCACGAAAATAATTATGCCAAGCTGTTTCACTTCCGAAAATTCTACTGGATAAACAGTGTTCACGGCAAGTTCAAATACTCTCAAACAAAAAAAAAACAAAAAAGAGTTTCGTTTTTAGTAATTTCGTGATTACTTAAAATGGATTTGTCGAATATTTCGTCCTATTTTTTTTTCTTTTATTTCTTTGATTTTTTTCTATTTGAGCTTTTCTTTTTCTTTCTTCTTCGTTCATCTTCAGAAGTGCTGCTGCTGGTTGATGATGAAGACGACTGACTTGAACTTTCACTAGAAGATGTCTCTGAATCTGAACTGGAAGATACATGTCTTCCTTTTTTTGATTTACTTTTACGTGTTTCCTTCTTCCGTTTGTTTTGTTTTGTTACTCTGGTCTCATTTCGTTTGTCTTTAAACAAAAGAGGTGATCTTTTCTCCTTATGACTGTGATCACGTAATGTTTCACGATGTCTTTCTGGTGAATATCTGAATTAAAAATTATGAATAAAATTAATTAACTTGGTTATAATAAAATACACCTTTTTTCTGACGGCCTCCTTTTTTCAAGACTAGTGCTTCTGGAACGTGAATTATTACTTTGCTGGTGTCGTCTTCTGTCTGTTGAGGTTTTTCTTACTTCGTGACTGTTTTGTGAATGTCTCCTGCGTTTACTGTAAACTTCTCCTTCGTGTCCACTTAGTTGCTGACGATAATTTCTAACTTCAACATGTCTTGATCTAGAGCTATTATGATGGTCTTTCCTCTCGTCTCGATCACGTTCACGATGTCTTTCCTCTCTAGCTCTTCTGCGTTCTTCTATGGGTATATGGTTCCGCCCGATTTGTTTCCTTTCTTCTGTTTTTATACGAGGCTGATCCTTATGCACATGTTTTCTTCCATCGTCCTTCAAATTATTAAAGTCAAGGCGTCCTTCTGCACCTACAACTCCTCTACCCTTACCTCGCCACTTCACTTTTGCCACAGATTGAGAAAAGTCAACATGTATACGGCGATCGTCAATGAGAACATTATCCATTTTTAAGAACGCCGCTTCACACGATTCTTGTGTTTCGAATTCAACAAAGGCATATTGCAGTGAGTCGCCTGTTTTTTTGTCTCGTATAACTTCACAGTTCCTTACTTTGCCAAAACGGCTGAATATTATTTCTAAATCATCATCTGTGGTAACTGGATTTAGTTTGCAAACAAATAGAACATTTTCCGGCGGGGCCATGTCAGCATCCGGCAAGTCGCCCACAATTTCAAGTATGGTCGCCCTCGCTTTTGCTTCTCGTTCTTCTAACATCTCTTGAATTTCTTCTAAGGATTTACCCTGAGTATCATCGATGTCTTCATCAGCTCCAATACGCCCATTTTGCAAACGATCTGCTGAAGGCGATGGTGATCGACTAGGAACTCGAAAACCACGCGGATCTGGAAATGGATCATCTAAGATAACAGTGTGGGTAATGCGAATATCCTGGAACGGGCGAAATTTATCATCCACTATTGCTTCATTCATTTTTCGAAGAGTTTCTTGGCCTTTAAAGAATAACGTTTAGTTTTACTAATTTACTAATAAAGTACTCTTACCTTCTACTACTTGACCTATAACGCAATGGATTCCATCAAGTGATGTAAGGTCAGAGCCCAGGGTAAAAAAGAACTGCGAACCAACCAAATACTTTCCCGCACTTACCATTGATAAAAGGCCGGGGCAAGAGTGTTTTATCTTAGGCAAGTTTTCAGCTTCAAAGAAACGTTTAGCTGGGCCCTCAACTAAGCCCCATACGGAAGAGCCGCCATCGCCAGATCCAGTAGGATCTCCGGTTTGAGCAATGAAGCTGTGCTCAACAGTATGGAAAAGATTAAAATTGTAATACTTTAGCTTGCATAGCTTTATAAAGTTTAGGCACGCCACTGGTCGCTCATCCAAAAATAAGTCGACTGTGATATCACCAATCGTGGTTTCAATAACCACAGACATTTTAGCTCGTAATAATTGCAAATTTAAAGATTATTAAAATTTTATTTCAAGTTTACAATGACAATAATTGATTTCCAAATACTACCGGAGTTGATTATCAGAATGTCGTGTGAGCTTTTTGACAACTTATTTTTATTAAGGTCCATACACAGTAAGAGGTTTCAGACAATACCAAATGTCTATCCAACATGTAGTTCGGCAAAATAACGGCATTTACTTGACGTACTTTCTGATATACTACTTGTTAGATAGACCATGTTACAATAATACAAGGTTGAATTGACAACTGTTTATTTTCTCTTCTACAAGAAAACATCTACTGCCAAAAACAGCTTTTTCTGAAAATGCATATGCAGCTGCTGAAGTTGTTGTTGTTTTTTCCACTTCAATGTTTTCAACATTGTTTGGGTTTCCAATGGCCAATTGTGAGTGCACCCTTTTCAAGTATATTTTTTGACAGGAGATGGTTTCCTAAGCAACTGTCAAATCTACCTTGTAATTATTATAACATGGAATAGACATAATTATTTTTCAGTGCTCAAAGAGAACACATCATAATAATGGCTGCACAATGCTTTTCTAATTATTGATGAAGTATTCGAGAAAGACGAAAGACGAGAAACTTGTAAATATTTAGCATTTGCCAGAAAACTCAAGAACCGCTGAACGGATTTAAGTGAAATTTTCACTATTCTTACCGAGCGTTTCCACCGCCCGAACGAACGAAGATTTCTTCGTTCGTTCAGGCGGTGTAAACAGTTTGGTCCGAACCAAGGTTCGGAACATTGGTTTTTTACAAAATGCTCGCGAGCGCTATTCGCGCAGTGTAAACACTTTTCCAGCACGAACGAACGAAGATTTCTTCGTTCGCTCTGATCGGCCGACGCTCGATCTTTTTGGGCGAATCCAGTGCTTATTTGCGCATAGGTAGTAGATTTGTTGAAATTGTAGTTAATAACGTAGGAAAAACAAAAAAGAAAGAAAATATATTGAAAATTTAACGCAAAAGAATTTTCTTTTGCTTTGTTATTTTATTAGCACTTTATATAAGCAAATTATTTGTATAATATTCTTTATATAATAAATTCTTTACATAAATACTTACATAAAACCTAAATTAAAAGGCATAAAAGTAGTAAAAATTAATCAAATTTAGTACGTTTGCATAAACAAATATTGATCAACGCTGATGCTCGCAAGCATTGAATTTAAGTGTTTCCACTGCACGAACGAACAAGATGGCGACTTACCAATGTTCGCAACTTGTGTTCGTGCGGTGGAAACAGTTGGACCGAACGAAGAATTCATCGCGACGATTTGTTCGCGATGATTTCTTCGTTCGTTCGGGCGGTGGAAACGCTCGGTTATAACAATTGATTATAGATGGTTCACATATATATACAAACTTTTGAAAAATTTGATAGCGTAGAAGTTATTGGCTAAGAAACTGGCTTTGATCACAATTATTAGTAAAATTCTGCGTTTTTTTCCATTTCCTGCTTTAACAGTAAAAGGTATTTAAATATGATGTCTGGACAAAAAAAAAGATCATCCCGATTAAAAAAAAAAAAAGTGAGCGGTGACGTACTATCTAAAATCAATAATTTTTTTCCTAAAATTAATGTTTAAGTGAAAAATTAAATCAATTTCTTGCAAGCAGTCCGTTTGTTGGTTGGCTTCGACGCTGTCATTGCTTGCAGCTCACTTAAGGTATAATATACGTGTAGCAACCAAAAACAGGAGCTGTTTTCAAAAATGTTTTTTTAAATATAAGAAGTTATTATTTTTTTTTAAATTTATACAGGTTATTGTACATAAAAAATACTTTATGAAAGTATTTTTTTTTAAAATACAGTTCTGGCTTTTATATAGAGGGCTGAAAATGGCATTAAAAAAAGACATCTAAAACGGTTCGATGAATATGGCCTTTCCCATGTGTCGGAAACAAAAAAATCAAATGACTTTTTAAAGCATAGACCTTATATTAAGCATTCCCCCTACGCAAGACCCCTGGGGTTTTTTCTTTAATTATGGCGGAAGTTGAAGTAAAAAGTTCGAAAAATAGATACATTTTCGCGCGCTTTTTTATTTATATAAAAAAACAAAAAATAACAGATACTTGAATTTAGGGGGATGCTTAAAGAACTAAATAACGAACAAAATGCAAAAAAAATCATTGAAATTGAACCGATAGATTTCGAGTTATCTATAGAACCGTTTCAAAAATAGATAATGCTTAGACATAGGTGAACGAAAACTGTTACTTCCGTTTTTTTAAAAATATCGATTTAAAAATGTTTATGTATATTCTTAATACTACGTTCACACCTAAGCCAAATGAGCAAATTTGAATATCTCATTAAAAAGTGTTCACACTTATAAATCTCATTTTGTTTGACGGTTGTTTTTGTTGTATTTTCATATTTTGTTTTGATAAAATTTTTCTGTGTACAAATTTTTCTTACATTTTGCTTTGAAAGGTATGTTCACAAAGCAGTTTAATATGCTCAGAGCTGTGTTTAACGTGAAATTATCTCTTTTGCTACTCATTTCGTTGAAATGAGTTGTAATGAGTTGGAATATTTCTATGGGAAATGAGCTCATTACGCATCTCATTTGTGTTTTTTGTCCGAAATGAGCAAATTAGCTTAGGTGTGAATGGGCTATAAGGCTATCAAGAACACATTAAACAAAAAAATGTTTTTACACATATATTAGGTGTGTTTTTTGGCATCGCTATATGCGCTTGTCCAAAAAAACGCTTATAAGTGCTTAACATTTTTTTGTCACTACTTGGCAGCATTGGTCATTTCAATTGTTTTTGGTTGTGTATAAATAAACTTTTTTCTATCACCGGTCTGACGTAAACATGGTTGTTTTCCAAAAAGTGCTGCCAATAAATTATGTAAAATACCACTTTCTTGATCTGGCAATACTGTTTCTATCGGCGACTATGAGCTAAGCGGCTAAAACTATCCTCTCTTAGCTAAGCATTTTTTGTATGAAAAAATATTGTTAAGCGTATTTAGCGATGCCAAAAAAACGCACCTATTATACCTTAATATTGCTTTAGTTTAGTCACAAAATGCAGCTCACAATTGAAGCGTGTCGTTTTAAAGCTCTGCGTTCATTATTTGTGTTTTTGTTTTAAATCATACGTGCGTTTTATTTCTTTATTGCAATTAAGATTTAGGAGATGAGATTAAGATTAAGTTCTTGTTGTTGTACAGTAAACCGTAAGAAATTTCGGTCTTGACGTGGGTTCCCTGACCAAACAACTTCTTTTTTTCTACTTCGCGTAGCTGTTCACTCCTCGATGATTTTTTCAGAATGAAAAATGCAACAAGTCCGATGATCGTGCGTTAAAAAAATACTGAATATCGAATATAATACTGAAAGAACCGACAGAAAAATAAAAAAATTTTGAATTTCATATAACATGTTGGATGAACCGCAGTTTTTGCATTCCAACTATCCCACATGTCGTACTACACGCAATGTCCATCGGACATATACATAGTATAGTTTCAAAGGCCCAAATGAAAGCGATAAGAGTAAGTGTATATAGATACTTGTGCATCTTGTCAATGGTGAGAATTCGTTGAAGTTTTGATTCTTCAACTCTGATTCTTGGCCTAGCTGGTAAAAAAATTGTAGTTGATACGAATGTAATGCAGAGCTGTAAGCGGGACGAGACATAAACTTTTTTGTGCTGTTAAGAGTGAACGAATAAAATCACTTAAATTATGTAAAAATATTGTTTCTTACGATCAATTGTTAAAAATAAGTTACAGATTACAAATTAGTTATCAACACATTAGCTCTCGTAAATGCGTGAAAATGAATACTATAATTTTACTGTTAGTTAGTGCGATTTGGATAGGCTTCATTCAAAATGCATGTGCATGAATCAATTAACAGACGCTAACAGACGCAAGCGCATTTATTTATGTAGGTCGGACTGTTACTCAAGTTGTTAAGCAAGTTGACAACTTTTCTATTGTTCCACGTAGCAACTTATTAATAATAGAACAGCGCCCACTACGACATCGTTCCAACAGTTGAGACCAGTGAATACACTCAATTTAAAATTTGCATCCCTGCGTAATCATCAAACAATCTACATTGACATTTATTTTTGGATTCCTGCTTTGTTGATATTCGTTTAATCTGGGAGTTATAAAATTAAATATCGTGTCTAGTTTTTCTTGGTTCGAAAACTTTTGCGTATAAATATCGAAGGATTAAATTATTTTAAGTTGGTTTATTCTCTTGTGAAGTATTATAGAAAACCGTGCGGCTAATTATCAATGTCATAATACAAACAAACTCAAAATAAAGCGCTTTCTGCAAATTATAAAAAGATTTTAATTATTTGAACAGTGAAGTTGAATACGCAGAATAAATATTTTACTTCCGTCAGAGTTTTCACTGTCAAAATTGAAAAAAAAGATTGCTAAATTCAGAAAAGGCGTATATTAAAAAAATATAAAAATTATTTTGATCTCCATACAAATTAATATCGTTAGTGAAATGATTTAAATAAATCTGATTAAATTATTTCGTTAATACAAAAGTGAAAAATAAAAAATATATAGTTCGCGACATAGCGATAAAATCCTAAAAATACTATAGCACCTATTTTATTAAACTGGACGCCGTTAGCGAAAAATTAAATTTCTTCTCCAGCATGGATGAGGAAGAAGACGAAGTCACGGATTTAAAATTACAAATATTTCATAATACAGTGCGAGAACACATTGTAAGTAATTCTCATAAATAATTATATAAATGTAAACAAATGAAAGTAAAAGTAACCTAAAAATAATGTAAATAAACAATCATTTATTGCAATGTAAAATATAAAGATGTCCAAGTTTAAAGTAGTTTCCCAGGCAGGAAAACAAACTGGGAACGTAGCGACAAAAGAAAAAAAAAATAAAAACAACCACCTTTAAATTTCGCCAGCTGCCGCCACCTCAAACAACAGCGTGCACTTTTTGCAGATCTTATTTTTTTAATTTTTATTTGTTTTTTTTTTTGTCGCAACTTCAACATAATCCAAAAACGGGATTATGAAGAATGATATTTTCTCATAACGATATATTTTCCTGCGATCAACCAACACGGTTTCCAATTTTTGAATTTGAAAAATAAAATAAATATTTTAGCATTTTTCATATTTTTTTTTTATCTTTACTAAGTGATTATTATATTAAAACATTATTGCTCTGCATCAAAGTCCTCCAATACTAATCGGTTGAAACTAATGCATTAATAAAAATGTCAAAAGCTGAGCAATTCTTTTGAACAATAATTGCATTTATTTATATCGTGACTTCTATTGGTTTCAAGGTAAAAATTAAAATTTTCACAATGCTGGCTGATTGCGTCGGTGATAACAATTCTTATCGTGGTTGTAAAACAAAAAATAAATGTTAATTTAAAAATTAAAAATAAAAGCCAAAGGAAAAAGTAATGATTCCTTGTATGAGCTATTGTAAAAGAAATGATAATTTAAAAAATAAACTGCCTTTTCCAGCAATAATTTCTAGCACTTTTATGCTTTAATGAACATTCAATATATATTTATTTAAACATTCAAATGTAATCAATGATATGAACTTTCTGATCTGATCTTCTTATTATTATGTATTGTGAACGTGAATTCGTTGCCGTTCTTTATTTAACAAACTATCCAAAGAAGCAGCGAATTGAAGTAAAAAGATAAAAAACAATTTTAAATCTGCTTGCAACCGCATATAGGATAGTACAACCAAACAATCAGTTTGCAAGCAAAATGAAATATCTATTAAAAAAATGTGCTTCATTCCGTTTTTCAAAAGATTCACCGATCTTAATTAGTTTTCTAGCACTTTTTTTTCACTAACACATTCTGATTGAAGTACAAAGTGACGTTAGTTATGTTGACCCCAACAAGTACCGTGAATAAGTTGAAGCACTTTGCTAAATTTAATTTGTTTTTTAAGTACATTTCATGGTGTTGTTATGTTTTATCTTTTATTTTGCACATTAAAAATGCTCGTGAAGTTTTGCAAGTAGCAAACATTTATTTCTTGCTGAAACTAATTAATTTGTTAACTTACCACATTAAACTGATTTTATTTTTTGAGTAAAAATAAATTATGAAAAGTAATTTGATTGTTTACATGATGTTTGAAACTTTTGGAACATATCGCACACTAAATACAAATCGAACTATAAATTTTCCAAAATGAGCTTTTTGCAATAAATCAATTTATAGTACACATCTGTAACTATGGCAAACATATTATTTTTATCACCATCCTCTTTAACTGATAAAATACCGTTAAAACTGTTTTTAGTTTTTTTGAGTTGCTGCTGGAGATGCAACTCATCTGTAATATTTTTAATTGCATCAATGTTATGAATAACAACTGATAAACCAGAGAAAACATTCCTCTACATGAAATTCCTTCAGAGTGGGTCTCAATTTTTTTAAAATTTTACAATCATTTATACACAAGTTTTTTGCCTTTCCTGAAAATTTGAGTTTTTTTGAGTTGAGACTGTTGTGTATTTAGTTTGCGATATTTTCTAATTATGTAATAAACACTGTTTATTTTTAAAGTTTGATGTCATTAAAAAACGGTACACTTTGAAAAAAATCAATTTTCTTCAAATAGTTACTTGAGTTTTTTTTTTAATAGATTTTTCTTTTTGCAAATTTCTTAGGTTCAACCATAATACACAAAGTAGCTGCATGGCTAAGAACCAAAATTCAGAATTGCAAAACCATAACACCATAAAGAAACACCATAAAGAAACAATATAATTTGTATTCATTGTGACGGTTTCGACTATGACTGAAAGTATTCTAAGCCGTGAGATAACCTTGTTTATTCTGCCATAGGTACAACCTATTAAATCGAATAAAACAAACGTTTTAGTTTTGCGTGCACTTAAAATTCTTGTATAGTTTACTATTTAACCAATTACAAATGTATTTCACGTAACAACTATTTCTTGAATTCGAAAGTTATACTGTTTAGATGACTTACATAATACATACAATAACCGTATGGTTGATTGTACACGAGTCTTGGAATTATGCTATCATTATCATTACAAAGTTTAGGTGCACATAGTTGTTAGCGAACGTGCAGTTTAAGCATTAATTATCAGGCCCTTCTTATTTAATCATTTTCTTGTTCTATGTGGTGAATCTAATGCCACATCCATGGTTTTAAAAAACATCCAAAAAAACCGAACAGGTAAAAATGTAGGTCCTTTTTAATCCTCGATATTAAGGTACTTTACATAAAAAAAATGTTTGCAGGTAAAAATTTTTAGGTAAATTGTTTAGTAAAATCAGCAAAATAAAGAATTTCAAGGTTAAATTAATTAGCTAGCCCAATTTGCTTAAGCTCTGCTGCATCAATGCTGGCTCAGAAAGAATATTCTTTATAATGATAGCTGTGCGCTGCATAAAAGTGTCGGCGTTGCATCGTTAATCGGGTCTTTTTCAATATAAAATTAAAATTAGGATATTTTAAGTGCATTTGTAGGCATCTTTGCACTGATCTTAATGAACTACTTTTTATTTCTTACAGTTAAATATATGCAGAAGTTATAATAATATATAAATTATAGGCCTTCACACCCAAATTAAAACACACTTGAAATACATAAACACTTTAAATACTACATGCCTATAGCTAATCACGATCTTCTGCGCTAAATACATGTCAAAAATTGGTCAAGCACGAACACTTGTGTAATTGAGTAACCATACTTTAACAAGCATCACATCAACGCCAAATTAACTCAATTTTCTATATAGAGCATTGCAAATCGACAAATAATTGAGTGACACATCAACATATAAGCAGGAACTACCTTATTTCGACTTGATCTTATTACTATATCGAGTCTAAGGAAATTAATGCTAAAGACGATCAAAGAAAACAAACTGGAAATACTTTCTTAACAACCCATTAAAAGCAAAACGAACTACGAAAATATAAGATAATTTTTTCGAGCGGAATATTTATATCTTTGCTAAATAGTAACTAAAAATAAAATATTTTTATTTGTGATTTTATAAGATGTATTTTTCCTGTTTAATGATATACAAAAATTTTATTGTTATTATTCGTAGTCTGTAAGAACATTGTTCATAGACTTAAATAAATAAATAAATAAATAAATATGCTTTCGTGTGACATACATGTAATGCTAGTTGCGAGGGTTAATTAAATGTTTATAAAAGTGTTTCTAACACATTCTTAGCGAATAACTGCCGACATATTTTTATTTTTAAATTTATTAAACAATCTTTTAAAAGCTTGCTCTCTTTATGCGTTGTGAAATGAAATTCGGATGTTATTGTTTTGAATGTAGTAATTTTCACATCTTTCACGTGTAACTTTGTGGTTTCGAAATCAAAGGTTAAATATTTTACTTTAAAGCAAACGCCAGACGTCGCATGCAATTTTTGTATGTGATATACATAAATAATCATCTAAATACACTGAAACAATTACTATAAATAGTTTTGCACTCAGATGTCAATAACCTGAGTCAATTGTTGATGACTTATTTGTTTTTGTATGAATGTAAACGTTTGCAGGCATATTGTAATAGCAAACATTTTCTATGTTGTGAATTCACTTACAAGTTATCAACTGGCTTCTTTGGATTCGGAGCAAATTACTTATATGCACGACTGAAGACATTTGACAAAATTTTTTCACTTTGAAATCTGAAACATGGACGGGCATGGCATTAAAGAGTTTATTTCATCGAGGCTATTCGGTATTAATTGTGTAAAATATGTTCGCAATAGCAGGTGTGCTTAAAGTCTACAAACAACCAAACCTGGTTGTTCTCAGAACAATCAGTAACAACTTCTTCACCTGGTTTTTCTAATATTCTTATCAGCAAAAAGTAGAAGGTAAAAATTCAGTCTATATTATTTTATTGAATCGAAATCATATTTTTAAACATTATCATAATAAAAACGTTTCCTTAGTTAAACTCCAGGCAAAAAAAGTTCGTCAGGTTTTCAAAGAAATTGTTAGTAACAATAAATAAGAACTTATAAAGGAATCCAGAAAATATAATCAAATTATAAACAAACTATTGTATGAAATGAAAAATTTTTAATGTCCAAAGTCATCTTATTAAAAAAAAAATGAAAAAAAAAAATCGGGTAATGTTTACACCATAACTTAACATTTATTTACTTAACAGCTTATTCAAAACTTTATTGAATAAATATTTGCAGAGTAACAGAATCTTAAAAAGCGAACTTTTCCATAAATTGAAGTTATAACTTCATTAGTATTTGAACTTATTGAACTGATTTTTAAAATTTATCTAATCATGGACATTTTTTCTGAACCTATATTAATATTTTGTTAAATGCTATTTTAATGCTTTAAATTTTCCAGTAAAAGAAAACGATAAATATCTAGCTTTTGTTTCCTATTTTATTTTTATCCCTTGCATTTCCTCGAAAGATTTATTTTCAACAAAATATTTTTAACAAGCCGAGCAAAAAACAGTATTAATCGACTTGAAATTTAAATTTTTTAGAATTCTTAAAACTTTGAATTTTTAACACTGGTTGACTTTTATTGACAATTCACTATAATATAACTTTTACAAATGTTAAATGAATCCTTGAATATATATTTTAAGGAGTATTAAGGAATTTTAAAGCTATGAAAAACTTTGTTTTTATTTTTAGATATTCCTACTTCTCCTTATGCTGCTATATTTAGCTTCTTACGCTTTGGTATCACGTTTTCGACGCAAGGATCGTGAAGATCTTTTTGCGAATGATGAGGACGAAATACTCGTTTATCGTATAAGGTAAGCCAAAATTTAAAATTTGAATGTCTTTTCGTTTCCGATATCTTAACTTATTTTGTAGTTCTTGGCTTTGCACCTTCTCGATGGCAATAGCTGTGGGTGCTGCGCTGCTGCTGCCCGTATCAATTGCCAGCAATGAAGTTTTATTGCTGTATCCAAATAGTTATTACGTTAAATGGTTAAACAGCTCATTGATACAAGGTAAATCAAGATTAAGATGGAATAAAGTTAAAAAAGTAATTAATCTTCTAATTTTTTTTGTGAATTTATTACAGGTCTTTGGAATCATGTATTCCTCTTTTCCAATTTATCATTGTTCGTCTTTCTTCCTTTTGCCTATTTATTCACCGAGTCGACCGGCTTTTCAGGGCACAAAAAAGGCATAATCGCCCGAGCTTATGAAACATTTACAGTATTTAGTTTACTCGCTACGGTTGTGCTCGGCCTTACTTATGTGCTGTCAGCTGTGATGGATCCAGAGAAGATTGGGTTTCTCTCGTTGCTAAGTGAGTTGATGCTTTAACGTCATGTGTTTAGTTGCCTTGTAAATAGTACTAGGTATTTACATCAGTAAAACTCACCCAAGCATTACTGTTATTAAACTTTTATAAAACTACACCGGAAATTATTTGCGCTGTTGATTATTTCGTAGCTTGGGTGTGTTTGATATGACAAATTTGTGCTCACATTATATGTAAAATTTGTATACTATTCTCTTACAGATTTAGGGAGCGTGCATTTGCCCTTTTTGTATTCCTGTGTATCTTTTTTGGGTGTGCTACTTTTGTTGGGTAAGTGGATCGTGTATTTTTTTTTGGTTAAATTTATGCATTTCTTCATTGAAGTATGTTAATTTAAGACTTATCGTTATCGGTTGCAATTGTTATTTGTAGTTGCAACCCACATCATCATGATTTATTTGGTTTTAAAGATCTGGTTGGATAAATATACATAAAATTTTCCCCACTAGAACTTTTATGGTGTTAAGCTTCTTGTATAGAATCTTTTTGTCTGTAGAATAAAATAAGATGCAACTATAAAAAAATATGTATTCCTCATTATTAAATAATCAAGTATTTATAATTCATTTTCAAAACTCAGTTCGCAATTTTTCAATAAAATTCTGAATGAATTCCGCTTGCTTGGAATTATTCTTTTTAGCGAATTTAATGCTGGTCTCGTAATTATATTCATCATTCAAACGTTTATAAGCAGCAGCGCGATAAAGCCAAGCTCTAAGATTCTTCTCATCCAACTTATTTAGAACAAAATCACAGTCAACAATACCACGTTTATAGTTCTTCAATCTGTAAAAAAAATGTATGTTGCTTTGTATTAATATTCTAGTTACCAAATTATCAATCACACACTTAATGTAAGACAAGGCTCTGTTATTATATAATATTGGACTGTCTTTGACATGTTCAATGGCTTTAGTGTACATTATAACGGCTTTTTCATAGTTTTGCTTGCGGAATGCTTCGTTCCCGAGGCTGTGGGATTTTAAGATATTATTATCATAGCACTTAATTTTTTGAATGTATTGATTTACGTTCTGAAATTTTGCGCAACACGTTCACGTTCCTGCCTTGCTTTTGCACGAGCATCTGCATCCTGTTCGACTTGTTGCATGAATGTAAATTTATTCATTTCTGAAGGATCAAATAGGGCATTGTTTTCACTATGATCGGCTTTTTTATTAATAGCGCTTCGATTTTCACGCACGGTTACTATGCAGCTTTCATCGACTTCAGCTGGTGGTTTTACTCTAGATTAAAAAATGAAATAGTTCACTTTATATCCAACTTACTCGGCCGTGCCTGTTTCTGCATCCGATTTATTACTGGTGCCCATTTCCTCCAGAAGTCGCAGTACCTGATCGACTTTGGATTCGAAGAGAAGAAAATCTTCATCCATTTGCTTTTCTGCCATATCGATTATTAGATGTCCAAAAGTGGAAGCTTAGACGTAAAGAAAACAATTTATTTTTTTTTTTTGCTTTCAATTTGTTTATCATAAAAACCGATTGCGTAGTCAAATATGTATTTATTACTGTAAAATAAAGTGGGTATCTATTGTAAGCAAGTTGTTAATGTCGTCGTCATACCAACGTTTTTTCCATATTATGCACATCTAGCATGTCTTGAAAGACATAGAACATAATTATTTAAGTAGACTTATACAGAAAAATCTTTTTTAAAAATATTGCCAATTTATTTAAAATTTAAAACTGTAAGGTACATAAAAATTGCAACATAGTCTCATTGTTTTAGTTTGTACACCGTTCGGCTTTGTGCGGCTCTTCGGCGTTGTAGGCCAAGTTCTAGTAAAACCACACCTCCTTCGCGATGTTAATGAGGAATACACAGCGTTTCATATGGAAGAGGCTAGCGTTAAGCGTAAACTGGCCAACATAGAAAATGTAACATTGCAAAATGTAAGCGTTAGCGATACAACGCTGAATGGTGTCAGTTTTAACACACGTGTAAATCGAAACAGTTACTATCATCCATCCTTGGAGCATTTGTATCAACGTAAACCAATGAATGGTAATTTTAATGAACACAAAAAGCTCAACGAAAGACTGCGCATATTAGAATCTGAACGTCAGGAACTAGACAAACTACGAAAATCTTCAGCGTTACAACGAAACTTTGTTTATCCACTAGCCATGCTATTGCTACTCTTTTTTACCGGCGTCACAGTTCTGTTAGTGGTACAGAATACTTTAGAGTTGCTAATTGGCATAAAAGCATTACCGCTTAGCACCCGGGTATGTATTTTGAAAATTTAATATTTAATTTAAATTTGGGTAAAACCCAACTTAAGTATCAAACTGTTGTTATTAAGTTAAATTAATAAGTAACTCATACTTTTTTAGCAATTTACGCTCGGAATTTCCTCTTTATCGATGTTGGGTCCTTTTGGAGCTGGACTGGAGGTTTGTCTAATATGTTATTTGGGCGCCACTTCAGCAGTTGGATTCTACTCAATGCCCTTTATGCGATATGTTCGTCCGCAGAAACGAAAAACTTCACTGTCGCAGTTGATTCTCAACTGTGCATTAGTGTTGATATTGAGCTCAGCATTGCCGCTGCTTAGTAGAATCATAGGTAAGATGGAAACTAGTTAGTTACCGGAGTAAAACTCACTTTTATATCTTTTATTAATTACATCGACTTCCTTCTGTTCATCACCTTAATTTTAAATTCAATAACTTAAATTTTCAATAATCCCCTGGTTGGGCATGTTTGCTTTAATGGTTAATATGAAGCTATTTGTTGTGGACAATGTAATATGCGTTTCTTTTTATGTAATAAAAAAATATGTTATATTTTATTTATAAACGAAGTTCGAAGAAGCGTCTCAAAAATTCTTAAGAAAAACTCCTGAGGCTTGAATCAACGTTTTTATTTTACTTGAGCTTCATATGGGCTAATGTGTAATACACATATTTTTCTTTCAACATGATAGTTGGGGATTTTTTAAATGTACTACTGAAAATGTTTTCCTATTTGTTTTTTAAATTCAATAATTGCCAAATTTATTCTCTTTCTCTGTACTTACAGGAATCACAAATTTCGATTTGTTGGGCGACTTTGGTGCTATAGAATGGCTTGGTAACTTCCAAATTGTTCTGTTATACAATCTGATATTTGGCACAGCGACTGCACTTTGTTTGGTAAACAAGTTCACAGCGACGGTGCGGCAAGAACTGTGCGCTCGGTTAGTAGAGAACTATGTACTCTTCACTAACTACATGTCATTCATTAACTGATATTTTCTAAAGCGACGCGGTAAAACCATTGCCCTCTCTGCCAGCGTGCCACGTAAACAATAGCATTTGCTTCAACGTCTGGGTAATGGTTTTGCAGCGACGCATTTCAGAAACTTAGTCAAAAATTATAATAGGAAGACTTATTAAAGCTCATTTTATATAAAACAAACATTACTAATGCGGCTCTGCTTTTTATCACTTACGTCTGCTTTTTATAACTTTTATAACGTGCAAAATTATATTTAAATTATTTATACTAAATTATATATACTTTTAATACACAGTACAAACATAATATTTTATTGGGGATTATTTGAGGGAGTTCGATTTTCACACTGATAACTCAATTATTTTGAGTTAATAACAAAACATTTTAATTTGAAAAAAAAAGACTAAAATTGTTAAACGATACCATTCAGTCCTGGCCTTTAGCTTTACTGAGTTATAAAGATTAACTTTTTTCTGAAAATTTACAACTTTCCTTTTATATAAAGATAAATATTGCTAAGTTTTCATCGCGTTAAAAAAACCACTAAATCTGATTCAATGAACTAGTCTCTTAATGTATTATGCATTTATAGTTTAAAACTAAAAAATGTAGGGCCTTGTGAATTCTGTCTGAATATCTTAAGGATTTAAATGGGGTTTAACTTGCAAGTACTTTCAATAAAATTGATTTCCGTTATTCATGATAAATTGTATCATGAATAAGAATACCAATTTTGCCTGTGACTAAAATTTAACACAATCTACACAGCTACTTAAACAGAATACGCACAGACTCTAAATTGCGGAAAATACACCTAAAAGTTAAGCTCATGATCTTCAGCTCGTACGTTACAACCTTAAATAATCCTCAAAATTAAGCAACTTTGTTCAATTGCTTAAGAAATCACTTCATCAAAATTTCATTTGATCTAATTTTAATGCATTCTCATAACACCTTACATTTTTCGATCGTAAATTCGATTAGATAATTAATCTCTTGAGTTTGTGAATAAGGTTAATTAAAGCAATTGATTAAAAAAAAAAAAAAAATATAAAAAAATTAGGAAACTATTAGAACAAATTTTAACAGAATGATAAAGTAAATTTAATGTTCTTAAATATGTTGATTTAAAATATCATTGGATATATTTATATTATTTACGAAATTTAATATTTTTTGCGGATAAAGCGAAAAGGAAAAAATAATAATGTTCTTTAATACATACAATTTTGTTAAATAAGTGTATAATATATTATAAATTATTAAAATTTTATTTAATTATATATAAGAAATTATGTTCTAAAATTTATATTTATTGTCAACATACTTGACCTAAAGCTCAAATTTGTCAATATATATTTGTCAACATATAATTTAAAATGCATGTATATTCTGTTCTTAAGGTAAAACAAAATTTGAGTTAGCTTGCACGATAAAGTTTTAGATAAGTTTTAGCTAAATCGGCTGTTCAAGTCAAATGTTTTAGCAATAGTTATTCAACTCTTTTTATATTACATCCTTTGGCTTAATTGATTATACTTATTTAAATTTGAAGTATTCGTAAGTTATGTATTTGATATTAATATTTAAGCATAGGTACTGTGTTCCTTATGAAAAATCGAATAGACATTCATCATTATTTTAAACAAATATATGAAAGTATTTCTGTATTTTCATTTAAAAGAACTCAAAGTTTACTAAAAAAAAAAGTAAGAAAAAAATTGCAAAGCTGTAAAGCAGTGTCGACCACAGCAACAGCATTTGTCTTATGTACTCTTTCGTGTTTACGAAGTGTCGCTTGACTCGCGAAGGTACTACATGATCGACCCTGCTGTAAAGTTTCAGACTACATTTGTCGAGTTTGTTGGACACAAAAGTTTGCTATTAAACATTAAAGTGTCAAAGTTTATTAGTCATCAAATACGTTTGAGTTTACTAGTACAACGAACTTTGTTCCGTTCGAGATCGGTATAAATTTTATATCAAATTAAAAAAATACTATACAAATTAAACATATTAAAGAATATAATATATTAACAATATTCTTCGCATTAAAGGATTTTCGAAGTCTTAAGTACTATTTTATTTTGCATATTTCACTTCACATCACCTTCTTTGAGGAAGACATTCAGCCCTATCATGAAAAATTTTCTCTCGGGAATTGTAAAAGGGAGTATCCGTTTTTTAAGATAAAGCTCGAAAACTTTTTGGAAATTTTTATGCAAATTTGTGCATCAACCTGAAATATTCATGAAAACAAAAAAAAAAATTAATGTCTATCTTAAAAGCGGAAACTCCCTTTTACAATTCCCGGGAGAAAATTTTTCATGACAAGGCTGATTATTACTCTTATTTGGGTGATGCCTTCTTTGAGCGCTAAATCCACTTTGTTGAAAAATTAGACGGATGTATTTGTTTGGATTTTATTAACTGTTAACTGTTACACGCGTAATCAAGTATTTAGTTAAATATCGGGTTTTCTATACAAATCCAAGTTATTTTGATTCAGTATTTTACTAACTTTCCCGTAATATTTGAATATATGGATTTGGCAACTTTTCACTCAAGGCCTGTTCTATTATTTTCTGTCGATAAAACAAGATATCAAATTTTCATAACTAAATATTTTTATTTGACATTAAATTTTCTTCTAATCTTCAAAATCCTATTTATTGCTTCACTTCTGGTCATCGTTTAAAGAATTCATGCTGCTCTATCTCGCATTCATTTATCGGTAGCCTGTGCTTTTCACACTGTGATTAAAAAAAAATAAATGTTTTCTCTTTATTTTTATTTCCACTTTCAGATTGAGTTCTATATTTCTGTTTGGATGACACACTGTGTAGCGTAGATTGTGTTGAATTTAATTAAATTAAAAATTGGAAATAATAAATGAATTTATCTTTTGTCATATAAGAATAAACTATGTGTTTGAGAGCAAAAGCCTAGCAGAAAAACTTAAATTTGGACGAAATTGATTGATATTCTCTTTCACTGAAATTTATTGAACAAAATTACTCTTCGGGAGTAAGGTTAAAGTGTTTTGGCTCCTATATTTTTTGGCGATAAATATAATTATATATATTTAAATGTATCACTCTCAATCTATACGAGATAGCTTGAAATAAATGAACTGATATTTGAACTGTGATTTTCTCGATATTGAAAATTTGTGTGTTTTGTTGTTGCTATATATGTTTGTAATATCAATAAAGGATGTATGTCATTAATATTTGCCCTCTTTTATTCTTTCTGAGGACACAATATAAAGCTATGAAGTTATAACTGCAATTTTTTTTTTTTAATGCTGTAACACTACAACTTATTAAGACATTTTAACCGTTACAGTTATTCAGGTAATGTTTAGAGCGCACAAAACCACTGGAAGCTGATCAGTACAAGTTTAAAATAAGTATTTTGTATTTTATTTGCTGAAAATTAAAAATTTGTTTGCTTATCGCATATTAAAATTGCTTTATTAAAAAAATTAAAAGACACCCTTTTATTTCATTGATTTGAGTTTTTATATTGATTTATCTTATTTTCTTACAAGTTTACTTATTTTCTTGTCTAAAACTTGTGATCTGCTGGTTGGAATGTCAATGTATTGGCAGGATTATATATAAATACATGAAATTTCTTATTGAAGTAATTATTTAAGCTAAATTCATTTAGTATGTTGATGGTTAATAGAAGCATAACAGTGGTATATACTAAAATTATAGCGTTGTCCTTTAGTGTAATATTAAAGCTGCGTTGTAATCAATCCTGTTTTAGAATAAATCTATATTTTGATATGATATCATTAAGGTGTGTGATCATTAAACAAGGTACGGTTCACGACATTAAAATAAACATAATCATAAGCAAGAGGCTAAAATGGCTCAATTCAGTGTATTATCATCTTCCTGCTCTTCATCTGTGTCAACTTTTTTATCAGTCACAAAACTATTATGAACATCTTCCGTATCGATTTCCTCTGCATCACCAACAACTTCATCGAAATCCCGCATATCTAATTCATGCAAAGCTTTCTGTACCATTGCAGCAAGATCAGGAGGCAGATCACTCAAATCATCGATGCGTTCTTTGACAATTGAGCTTGGAATAATGCTGCATGTATTCGTCGTATTCTTAATGCCCTCATTTCCAGACTCTGTTGTTGTCGATGGCGTTTTGTAAGCATACAAAGTAGAGCTTGCGAGTTGACTTAAGCTGTAAGCTCCTACTTCGATGCCATATTCTGAGGATTGTATACTTCTGCCCGATTCAGTCGATAATGATGACATGCCATCATCAGATAATACACGCGAAATTTTATTGCAGTTATTTACATCCGACGACATAGTGCCGGTATCTTCAGACTTTCCTGGAGTTATTATTTGTGTGTCGTTGGTGTCATTGGTGCTGCTATCTACCGTAGCGGGGCAGTAACCTTGCAGTAGTATTTGTGACGGAGAATATCCACAAGTCCCAGATGAATCATTTGAATCAATACCAGCTATAGTTTGAACACGTTGTTCAAGTTCAGCAATTTTTGTAGCAAGAATCCTAAAATACAGAAAATGTTTATTTTCCCAATAGTTTGTTACAAATAACGTAAGTGTGCACACTTGTTTGTCTTCTTCTGGTGAGTTAGTGCAATGTTCTTGTCATTGAGGCTATCAAGTAAGGCCAAGCATAATGCTTTCAGATCAGCAATTGTCTCTGTGCTGGCAGGTAAATCAATACCATTGTCAAGGATGCTTTTGACTGGAAACAATAAACATCTTACATAAGCAATGGTAATTGATTAAAATTTTAATAAAAATTGCAACAAAGAAACACGAATTTTTGAATAAATATCTAAGAGGAAACGAATTGTCTAAATACAGAAAGGTACCAAAAACAACAATAAAAAATTATTTGTTTTACAACATTGAAAGCTAAAAAAAGTTGTCTTGAAAATCGTATAAACTTTACCTTGTTTATGCGTTAATGCGCTGTCCTCACTTCCACTTGTACCTAATTTAATAATACCTTTCTTGCGTTTGGTTTCCAGCATGCTCTGTTACATAGATATTATTGATGCGCATGCATAAAAGAGTTTTAAATCAAACGTAAATGTTATAATATGTATATTTTTGTCGTTTATTTAATACGTTGGGTTTGCATACTATGATTCCTATTTAATCATAATCCTTTTTAGTTTTAAGAGGCAATCTTTTATTGCTTATCAATTGTTCATTGTAAGTGACTTACAAATCTAAGTTTCTGCTTAGAAATGTCGATTCAACCGATTCAAAATTAAAATTCTGGAACGGACTTCTTAATTTAAAGACTAAATTTACTGTTATATACGTTTTATATCAATATGACATTCAATAAGTACTTGTAAAAAGTTCTTATATAATTATCCCTGTCTCGTATAAAAGAAAGGGGGAAAAAACTAATTGTTCGAGAACTGGACCTACTAGTTTTATGGCGATTCTGAGGTTTGCCATTGTCTGCAGAGAGGTGATGACCGTTCAGAAAAATTAATTTCTATTGAAAAAATTTTCATATGGTGTTGGAACCTGGTCTCGAATTGGCATTGAGTGGTCCAAGCACTCGGCCACTGTGACAATGCTTTGTATAATTATGTTTTATTGCATGAATTTCAGAACCTGTTTTTTTTTTTTTCCTTTAACTTATCTAAAATAACCCAAATTTTAATATTTTAAGTTACAAGCCCTATCATCTTTTTTATTGTTTCTATTATTGAATTCCTACCCATTACCTATTTCCTAAACGTTTTATAATATATGCCTACCTTGTATTTTGTGACAGACTGCTTTGTTAAATCCAATTCATTTTCATAATTCTTGAGACGTTCGTGGAGGTATTTATTTTCTAAAACTATGCTATCAATATCGAGCAGCTGTAAAAAATTTAAATTTAAAACATCATTTAGAAATAAGAGTTAGGTTGATAAAAAATTTAAAACCTTGGGATGAGTTTTGTTTGCATTCAGAGCAGCAATCAGCTCATGGTTCAAACGATGTGCCTTGCATTTGTAGGCATCACGCTCTGTGATAATTTCTTCTTTTTCATCAATAACTGTTTTGAAATCAAAGGCAAGTTGAGCATTCTGTAAATTTTGAAATATTTAAATCTGAAGGATGTTCATAGATTACGTAAATATTTTTTATCTCTTACTTTCTTTTTAAGATTTTCCAAGTGACATATGAAATTTCCACGTTCTTGTTTCCACTGACGTTCTTCCTTATAATAGGCAGCATGGCTTTGGTTTCCAACATTGGCACCTCTGGCAACATTCTCTGTATCCCTACACCCTATGGACCGTAATAATTCAATATCACCCTGCAGTTCATTTAGCTTCTGTTTAAGCGATTCCACTTCTGTGGTCAATTTAAGGTTTCGTTCACGAGTTTCATGTAGCAAGTTTGCTACGCTGGACTTGCCACCAAAGCCAAAATTGTTATAGTCACTGCTACGTTTGATGGCTGAATAGCGAAGTTGCAGAGTCTCTGCCATGAGTTTAAACTGGTCGCGTTCAGTGCGGAACTGTTCAAGTTCCTTGCGAAGTATGCTAAGTGCTTCAATTTTACTTTGAAGTTTTCTATGCAAAGCAGAAGTCTGTCAATCATTAGATTATTAGAAACGCCTTATAGATTTTATCAATAAGTCAGTTTATCACTAACCTCAATATCGTAGTTTTCCATATGTTCATCAAAGAAATCAAACTGCTCGGATTTGTTGTGTCCATGATGTTCGTGTGGCGGAAGATAATGTCGAGGTAATAGCATTTCCGACATTTTATCAAATATGTCGAATTATTTAAAAACTTTCACACGAAATCTCTCAACATTTTTTGTGTTGGAATTTTGCAGATAAATTTTTTTTAATAATCTGTCAGTGTACACAGCTGATTTTGAGAGTCAACAATAAAAAAAACTATTTACGATATTTTGTTGTGTCGATATTGGTTGTTGAAATTGCTAATTCTTGTAGTTGGGAAACAATAGCGATTCACAGGGTGAGTATAGAGTATATTTTTGTATCATATAACAATGTAATACAATTAAAAATATTTTTAAATTGAACATTGTCATACTGTGAAACATAACAAAACTAGTAAACCCATATGACGTTAAACCGCCAAAATGAAGGAAAAGAGTGGATGAAGATAGAATATATTTGTACGTTTTTTTCTTTGCACCATTGCTTTAATTATAGTACAAAATTGGAAAATTTTAGAAAAAAAGATTACATAGTTTTAGACAACGCATAGGAAACTTACTTTCTTTGTAGAAACTTATTTTTGAATTTGAAAAAGTAATACTACGTTTACATTAGAGCAAATGAGCCATTTCAAATGAGTCATTCAAATGTGTTTACACTGATTTTTTTGCAAACGTATCGCATTTAGTTTGACAGCTTGTTCTTTGTTTTCGAATTCACTTCACAATATTTTTGACATTTTCCTTTCTTTTTAGTGCGTTCGGTGTTTTTTTATCCATTCTGCATTGAATGCGTTCGAAATAGTTTGTAATTAGTTTCAAGAACGTATCCAATCTCATTCATTTATTTCAAATGAGATGATTTGCAAATGAGAATTCGTATGATAAATGAGATGATTTCGGTTCTCATTTGGCTGAATGAGCTGAAATGAGTCATTTGGCTCAATGTAAACGTAGTATAAGGTATTGTACTTCTGCAAAGCGAGACCTTTCTATTGATACCCCATTTATGAAAATCGCATTTACGATACAGATTTGATTATCATCACAAAAAAGCACTTGCGTTATAATAATATTGATTTTTCTTTTTTAAATTTTTACTGCACAAACAATACAAATTTTATTTATAATAGCAGTATTATTCTGATACTGAAAAAATCAAGTTTTATAAAAATTTATGAAAAGTGTGAAAACAGAAAATCCCCACATGTCGTTACACAAAGTAAGACAATTTAAAATTCTTTAATGTACTGGGTTGATTTTGGTAAAATATCTTGTTTTGTCAATATTTTTACTCTGTTTACCGGTTAGAGGGTAAACATTTTTACTTCAAGCCTGTTTTAAAGCTTTTGTTTTATATTGAGTGTGTATCGGTGTCATTCCCATAATATAATTAATGCTTTTATTGATGTTTAGTCCTTTGATTAAAATTATTTCGTGTATACAATCATTTCTCATCAAAAAAATTTGTAGTGCAAATAAATCAATAACAGACAACGATATTAACTCGCGCACATAACAAAGAAGTATCCTTGAACCTCAAACTAGCAATAGGTGAAATACGGCAGTTGAATGCATGCAAGGTCCTAAAGAGATGTCTATTTTTATACGACTATACGAAGCAACAGCTTGAAAACCCAATTCAAATAAGTCCTTGGGTTTCTGCTTCAGAAAACTTTGTTTTTGCTGATGACACGATATGTTTGCTGGTTATACGATTAAACAGCTAAAGAAAACAATGCACGCGCATAGTGCATTTGGGGTCATTGTGTTCTTTGTCGGTGTATTTTTATTTACTTTATTTTGTAAACAACTTGAGCTGTCATATTTAACATAATTGTTGAATATCCGAATACATCCTCTAAAACAAGAGTTATTTCTAGTATGTGGCATTTCAGATATAAGTAATTTCTTCTCCCAAATTCAACGATATTAAGAAAGTGTGAATGTAAAATTTGTATATATTATTTATCGGATCGGTATATTTGTCTTAAGTGGAATTCGAATTGAAAATATAACCAATTTCTTAATTAGTTAGTATTCGAAAGGATGACGATTAATTGTTTGAACAAGTTAGTGCTACACCATGTCTACACAGAGAGTTAAGTTTGAGTTTTCAGGACAAAGTTGAGTTTTGGAATTGAGTTCCCCAGTACAATTTTGCAGGATGAAACTCAACTTTCTTTCTATCTTTATAAAAACTCAATTTGAGAAATGCCTAAAAGTATGCTAACGTCTATATAAAAAGGTACATTCAGATGCAAATTTTTAGTTGACAAGTGTTGAACAATTTTTTGCCGAGTAATGTCAAAATAGCTGTTTCTAAAATTGTGAGATTTATAATTTGCAAAAACTTAACAAAAAAGCGAAGAAAAGAACTTGGGCAGCAAGTTATCTTATCAAATGTGAAATTATGCAACAACAAAGCTGTACGTGTCACACACGTCAAACGAAAAAGCAACAAAAACAATTACCACAACACATAATCAACAGCTGATTTTTACATCTAGCTCTTTCTCCAATACGAGTCAACCTAGTTCTATACTGCTTCCAGCTTTTCCTGGAGAACAATTCATTCGCAACTCATTTGAACCCACCACCCAATTTAATTTTTATTTAACTTTAACTGTCAAAACAGCTGTTACTTGAAGTTTTTCAGTACTTTTTGACAAATGTTCTCATTTTGACAGATAATCAAATTACTCTCTATTACTCGAACTTTGCTTGAAGTGAGTACGGAAACAGACCTATTGCATCATGCACATCATAGCTTAAGTCGCCGCGAGATATTCCTGATTTTCAATAATTTTTTTTTGCAAATTTTTTTGCCAACACTGTACAGTAATATGCGTTTTATTATAATTTCACTGTTAGGTAGTATTTGTTATTCCTCTTATGTCAAAACCATCCGTTTGTGAAGATAAATATTTTCAAATATATTGCATATAAACTTATGAACTAAACAAATAATAAATATATATACGTACATGTAATAATTTCAATACATATTTAAATATTCTTAATTTATATATACTTTTATTAAGAACATTCTACAGTTTCTACTGCTAAAATCTTTAAATATGGCACAACAGCTATACAAAATAAGTGCAGGTTTATTTTTATAACAAGCTTCATCTATTTCATCCATTCAGCTCTCGGTCAAAGATGGTCCACTCTGTGATAAACGCTTTTGATTGCAATATTCCAAAAGACCATCCGACAACAACTGCTTTGACATATTTATGAATCTGTTGTATAGAGTACCCTTGGCGCTGATACTCCCAACACGTGGTATAAAATAGGTCTCCTATAATTCACAGTTAAAAGTTGAGATAAAAAGTAAACTAAGAAAGGAGCTTTAATTACATATTTTTCATTTGGGAATAACTCCACAATCTGCTTAGCTAGACTATCGAACATTTCCACATTCATGGCGACCTTAGTTTCGATGGCTGCACATATTATAGCGTTCGAAATCTTTCGACGATGATGAAAATCAAGAGATTTATTGATCTTATAGAAAGTAATAGCTTTACGCCCATCAAAATTTTCGACGAGTACTTCGAGCACATTCTTAAAGATATTTAATTGGATTTTTTAGATTAACTAAATTCAAAAGGATACAAACCAGTTTTTTGTCGGAAGTACTAGAACTGCTTTTACAGCGTTTATTGAAATCTACCATAATTTCAAGGTCAATTGTTTTCATGGTTATCTCCTTACTGGGCGCTCTATGTTTTCTTTTAATACTAGAGGATACATTCGTCGACGAACATTCATCTTCTGGGTTACTTCTTGTAGAACTTGATAGCACTGTGGAATGAGGTAACGCTTTTAAGATAATATTGTCTGTAGTGACGTCATTTTCTAAAAACTCCTGAGCATTAAGATCTTGTGAGCAAGGCAAACAATCTTGGTCTTCGTCTCCATCCGAAGTACGTTCTTCTGTTTTAACAACTATAGGCTCGTTTCTTTTGAAATTTTTTGAAGCATTGAACATCCCAAAATGAGATGCTCTTTTTTTATTTGGTATTTCGATTAGATCGCAGCCGTTTTCTCGCCTCCACTGCTTTAGTCGTTCACGAAATATAGATCGAGGTCCTATCTGTGCTATAAGTTCACAGATATCTTTTTCCGTAAGGCATCTGAGCGAAGACAAGCTTATTTCATGTGCTGCATTAAGTTATGCGTAGGTTTTTATGTTGTTAATTTCTTAGATATTAATATTTATACTTGACCTTGAAAAACCACGTTAAGCTGTGGTACCTGCCATAAATTTAAAAGTTTTTGTATATCATCCATTCTGATTAAATAGAAGAATTCGAGAAAACTGAGAATGTGTTTATTATGTAACTATATTTTTGAAATAACTAAAAAATAAGAACGTCTGTTAATACGTACGTCTATGTAACTCGTGGCAATCATGAACAATGCAATTTTTAATTTTTATTTTGATTTCTTAATTTTTAATTTTTTAGTTTTTATTTTGGGTTTTGTAACTATTGACCTAAGTATTGGTGGGGACAGGTAGCATACCATGAAATTTAATTTGGATGGTAATAATCGGTAAATGTTGTAAAAAGTTTAGATGATCTGTTAATTAGAAAATTTTTACTAACACTAGACCTAACACAGTATTAAAATAAAAATGAAACTATTGCAATTAGGAATTTCAAGCTCACACTCAAAAAATTCTCTCTACCATGCATTATTTACTCTTTGAGGTCTGCCATTGTCTGCAGGGAGGGACAGCCGATCAGAAAAATTAATTAAACTGATTTTGATGCATTAAAAAGGTTGGATGTCACTTATGAAGTGAAAATACTCATTTCCGCCATTGGGTCAGAATTTTTAAATCACGAAAATCTCCTATCAGTCCAAAACATAATGCCAGGTGTCATTATAGAGCCAACAATTTCTACAGTGGAGGTCCGGCATACCTCACTTTCTACCTCTAATATCTCGAAATCTGTCCATTATTCGACTTTGTGCCCATTGAGAATTTTGATCAGGATCTCAATATATTTGACCAGACTTTTGATATCAAATTCAGAAAATTTCACAAAGGCCACTTCCCATTCAAAACGTGCGGGGTCCTTTGTATACGCTTTTCACGAACACACCCTGCAGGTAACGAGTGTGTAAATAAGTGGTTGTCATACGAGTACCGCGTAAAATTTCTGTGTATAGAAAAAGAGAACAGCTGGTACACGTAATGAAAACTTGCAAGGTTTACCTGGTATACGAGGCATTTGCGGGCTTTCATGAGGACACTAATGTGTTTTGATTTTGTAAATGTCAAAAATTTACTAAAAATATAAAATTTATCAAAAATACACAATACAATATCTAATACACCACACTGTGAATACCGCTAATATTGTTCACAAAATACTATTTATATTGATTCAAATTCAACTCTCATGGTACTTACCCCCTTAAATTAAAATATAACAAATAAAAATATTAATTACAATATTTACGTGACACCGTTGTGTCTATCTATACATCTACAGCTCTGCAATAACAGCGGCTTGGGAGTTGCTGAATTGTAGTTGTTTCTTTCGATACAAAAATTTATGTAGAGTTCATATTAAAAATTCAGGCACATAGTAAAATAAAGATATTTCTTCTGTTCGAAATTACAATTCACTCTCTTTCTCAAATGCGCATGTTCAATTTGTGCATAATTTTCTGCATAATTTTGCTCTATTCTAAATATGTTAGTAATAAAAAGAGGCTCACTAGCTTCATTTTATTTATTATTTATGTTTGTACTAAGTCTATAGTTCTAATGGTGTAACATAATTCAACATTTATGAATGAAAAAACAATAAGCAATGAACTTTGTAAACACAAGTATCAAAAACCACACACAATTCGCATGACAACCAAACATATACTACTTTGTATATTGTGCCGATTGAAACTGCCTCTTTACTTTGCTCGTTTCCTGCCGCATTGTAGGTTGCAACATCTCTACAAAGTGCGTTATAAAAGAAACCAAAATAACAAAAACCACCAAATGAAACTGGTTTTGTAAGGCACTGTTGTTATACAGAAAATACAGCTCATTCTCGCTCAAATGCGATGGTGAGTTCCTTGGAGACTTTTTGATCTTATCTGAAAAAAAAAAAAACAAAACCATGCCAATTTTTGAGTATTTAAAGACAAATGAAACTTTATACTACTTACAGTTTTTAAGAAATATTTGATATGGTTTGAGTCCTTTTACAGTACAAGACGAAATTATACATAAACTGCTCGGCTGATGTTAGACAGAGTGGTTTGTAATTGTTGTTCTTTGTTGTAATTTTGTGGAATTCTACTGAAATCATGCCATACTTCAATAGGTCAAAAATAATATATATTCTTGAATTTTATACACAAAATACTTTATGTTGTCCTTAATGCTATTGAATTTTTCCTTTTAAGTCATTAAATTTTTGCGGGTGTATAGATGACGCTGGGAATCACGCGGAAGAAATTTTGGGCTGCTGTGACCTGGTGACAAGAATTGAACAGTCTACTTTTGTACAGACAAGAGTTGTAACACGGTCTTCTGGATACGAAGACCAAAAAGTATATTAACAAATTTTTATTTATTCTTTTTTATCATCAAAATTATAATTTTTAATGCATATTTTTATTATATAAATCTAGATTTATAATGCCAAGATCGGCAGAAGAAATTCTTTAATCTCTTAGTCTTCGGCAACGTAGCTTTTATGGTGAATGCTCATCTGAAGAGGATGCAGAAGAATAAAATGACATCGTCTAGACACTCTAAACAATCAGCACCTACAAATTATGCTAGGACCGAGTTAATAATATTTTAATATCTCGTGCGTTTTTTTTGAGTTAACCTTGTCCAAAGTATGGTTCCAATTTTTTTCAGATTTTTCAACCCAATTTTAACCTTAAAAACAGGGTTGGACACCAAAGACTCCATGTATCACGCCGAGTATATTAGGGGTATAAACTTTATTCAGGGCTTCTGATGATTAGATCACAATTAAGAATCTATCAAATATAATCGATAATTTTATTCCAATTAGTTAATGATCGTTATTTTTTCGATTGTTTTTCAATATTTTGTTCACTTTAATCAAAAGTTTAGAAATGCTGCTTATTTTCAATATCTTCTGATTTTTCTTCTATGATAAATATCATAGGGCATTCAAGATTAAAGTTTAAAAGTACGATTGATACGCTTGATGAAGAACTAGAGTATGGAATAAAGGATAACAGTCTCTATTTTGCGAAAAAAATTCATTTTTTAATTTACCTCTTCAAATAATGCTAAAAAATTACCTTTTGAGCTTTAATCCCAAAATAATCTTGAAGTTCTATGACGTATTTCTTTAAAAAAAATTCATGATGAGGAAAAAAATTCTGTTTGACTAACACAAATTTCAGTGTAAAAGCTTCACTTGATCGGGTAGAATTTGTTTTTTCCTTTCGTTAACATATTACACCGTGGCACAAATATTGCATCTTTTGAACAGACACGGAAAACGAGAGCTCAAGCATTGGCATACTGAGTACACAATTTTTTTTTTGTCTTTTTTTAACTAACTTAAGTATTTATTGAACTTACTCGGTCCAGAAATGGTTAAAAATATCCTTTTGAAATTTAATTCTTAAATGTTTTAGATGATTTCCAACGAATTGCTTTGTTAAAGAAATGTTCAAAGCAAAAACATTATTGGAGACAAACTCAAATTTCAGGTTAACGATACAGACAAAAATCAAATTTAATCATATCAACCATATCTTGAATATGAAATGTATTTTTGAAAAATGTCGCTTAAAGATGAGTAACTCTTAAAAAAATTCTGACGTTCAAGAAAAAAAAAAAAAAAAAATGAGTTCGTAGTCTTACTACTTACTTGAGCTATAATTTTGGTTACACGGTGTAATAAATAGATTGATTACACTAACTCTAAAGATATGTATAACCGGGAAATGTGCATACTTCAACATGGTTCCTTATACTGCTCAATCCGCGTTGTCATAATAACGTCCTTGTTACTAACTATTAAAAAAAAAACAAAACCATTTTTAGCAATCCTTGCAAAATATCACAAAGTTTAATCAATACAAAATCAAACCTTATTGAAAGAGAATTTCAGTGATACACAAAAAATTACTGCTGTGCAAATAATTAAATAATAAATAGTAAAAATATAATTTATTTAAAAGTTGTGTGCAGAAGTTTTGTGTTTTGACCGCACACAACCAACGACCACAAACTTTTGAAAACCAAACAGGACAACAAATGTTTGTGCACAAAAATACACGCGCCCAGTTTGCTGAGCATGTCGCTGCCATACGTGCCGAGACAAGCTCAGAAGAAGAGGATGAGAATGGCGACTTACTGCAGGTGAATTGTTCTTGGATGTCATGGTCGATAATGTAAAAATGATGTGACTTAACTTAATAACTTCTTTTGCCTTTACATCTTTAAAACTGTGGGAAACGTTATGATATCAATTATTTGACTTTGATCGTTTACACAATGGCGACGTTTTTAACTAGAAAATGGTGGAAAATGATGGAATTCTTAATGACCATTATATAATCTTTTTTTATTCATTACACAACAAGTATTGGGACTTGCAAGATTTTTATTATTACTGTTGTTGTATGGTGTGATCAACGTTGCTATGGTGATATCATCGAAATTATATTTATTTCTATTATGTCGTATATTAATTCGAGTAGCAAATTTGAATTATAGAAAGGGAATGAAGTTTTGATGGATATATGTATTTGTATTTTATATTAATCTCTCCTTAAGAGTGTTTTGAATGTTATTGATTTCTAAAGTTATATTTTAACATCCCTTATCATTCGATTCCAACAATTCTGTTTAATAGTAAATTCCACAAAGATTTCACAAACGTTGAGTTCAAAAAAGATACCACCAGCCAAAAAGCATACAGTATTCATAGTTCATTTTATGGTATTTGAGAAGAATGTTTCCGTGATAACTTCAAAATAAATAAACAAATATTAAAAATACAAAAATTTGCTACAAATTTGATCACAGTCTATAGTATGATCAGTCTAGATGTGTTGCATATTTTCGAGAAATAAACCACAAACACACCACATAGTGTGTGGTAATAGTATAGTAATTGTACCCTTATACAATTTCATGTATTTAACTAAAATAGTTCACAAATTTATTATAAAAAAAAAAAAATAACGAAAACAGTTTCGTTACCAAACTCAGATCGTTTGAATTAAAAAAAAAAATATGATATTGAAACCTTAATTATTATATGCCTTATTTTTATTGTCTTTGCAGAACAGTCGCATTTCCAACAATTTTTACCTTAGATGTTTGTCCATTGCATCTTTATCACTGGGTTCCTTTTAGGAGCTCAAATAGTTATTTTGCACCAAGTATTCTATTGACAATATTTTTTATAGAATGGTAAAGTTGTTTTTTTTTTATAATGCTCGTACTATAATTATACGTAGTATACTATATACTATAAGTATATATTATTAGTATATACTACGTTTTGATAGTATTTTTTGGTAAAATGCTGCAGTCGTTTCATTTTTTGTGTGAGAATCTCTGCAATGAATTTTTTTTATGATGCCAGTGTTTCATGGCCACATGCGGCCTTATTTTTGCAAAAGTCCAAATGTTTTTGAAAATATTTTTTGAAATTTTATTTTTTCGTTGCATAAAACTAATGCATTTTTGGTCTAATTTTGTATTTTGATGCCGAAAATTATGCTCGTCTGCAAAACGATCTCGCAACTTGTATTTTTAAAAAACATTTTGCAATTTTTAAAATTTATACAATTACAACAACACAAATGGATTGAGGACTTAAACTTTGAATATTGATTAAAAAACAAATACTGCACAATGGCGACCGATGCTGATGAGGCGCAGCGCCGACGTGAGGAATGCGAACGCAAGGCAAGACGTGGGGAAATGGATCCCCGTTTGGAGTTCACATTTCAGCTGCTGATTGATGGCACCGCTCTGCCACGGCATCAATTAATGGATTATATTTTTGAGGGCGATATGGTGAGTAAGACTTATTTAGATAAGTGTTAGTACTTTTAACCCTCCCTGGGTCCACTATATTTTTGGGTACGTTATGTGTCCACTATGGCGATTTTATCAAATCTCTTTTTTCACCCCTTTTCTTTTAACCTTACATTTTTTAAGGTTTAGTTTTAGGTTTAAATGAAAGGATAAAGTAGGTTTTGTTAAAAAATATTTGTACAGTTTTGCACAATTAATTTTGAAACAGTTAAAAACGAGCATTTTTTACTTTCTAATGAAAAATTCATAAATCTGGTCCTAATAAATATTAAAAAACTGTTTCAGGGAATTTTACTTGATATATAGAACTTTCAAAAAAACCTGCCCAAATTTGGCTCCGTTCCAAAAACCATAACTATTTCGTCACCTAAAAAATGACCTATTTTTGGGTAAAAAAAATTTAAAAAGTTCAAGTATTTATATAAAACCATTGCCTTAAAGTATCTAATGAGCCTAAAAGGTTTAAGGGATTGTGTGCTAGCTATTTATGAAAAAATAAAAGAAGATTTTGTTCAAAAACATTAAAACAGTTTGTTACAAGAAAATTTTAAACAGCCAAAAACAATTGTTTTTTTGGGAAAGAAAAGTTTTATAATTTCAAAAATTTATTACATAAAGATGTTTTTGTTTAAAAAAAGTATAAATAGTAAAATAGTATAAAAAGAGTAAAAAATTAAATTTATTCAATACAAATTTTTTACTTACCTAAAATCACAAAAAGTTATGTTTTGTGTCCACTATGACGATTTCGTACTGGGGCCAACTTTCACAGTATACTGCGGATGAATGGCTTGATAGAAAGTGATGCGGCTTGGCAGCTGTTCGTTATAAGGCCAAAAGTTTTTTAGGCGGGGTTGCCAAGTCGCGCTCAAAGTGCACGATATCGTCATAGTGCACACAGGGAGGGTTAAGCAAGAGACTCTCTTCAAATTTGTGTTCAAAATCAATAAATTCAAGCCCATTTCAAATTTTTTTATCATTACCGTGATTTATGACATACATACCTTCTTCTTTAAACGAATAAACATATTTTTAAATTACTTTGAATTTGAATTTTATAAATATTAATTTCAAGTTATTAAAATTTCTGTAAAGTACAATTATAATTATTATTTTTAGAAAATTGAAGAAATTTGTTTATGAAGTATAATAAACGAATATTTCTAACTTCAATTTTTATATGATAACTATTTTATATGATTAATAAAGAGCAAGCCTCCTTTTAGCTGGACGAAATCAATCAACTCTTCCTTCCAAATATGAAGAATAAACTTTTGTGGTTTTACCAAGAAATTGAAGAGCCAGAATCACAGCCGGCACAAGATGCTAATAAGCCCGGACCATCACGAAGTGGCATTGCATCAAGTAGCTCAAAAACGCCGCAAGGTATGGATACCACTCGCATGATGCGTTGTCTTATCACGATTTAAAGTTTTCGACAAATTTTCTTTTTCTTTTCTTTTTTTTTTTTTTTATTTTGATTAATTTTCGCATCATAAAAAACTACGCATTTATGTGCTTTTGATTTTATCTACGTGGCGCACAGTGTAACGTCTCCTTACAACAAATGGGAAAATAAAAGAACGAGCTGTACTTTCAAAGTACAGCTTAACTTTCAAACAAGTTAACAACTGTCAAAAAATGAAAAACATTTGATTTTTTTAATGCTTTTTTATGATTAGATATTAATTGGTAGATTGGTCATTGTGGGCAATCTTATCCCTAGACCGAGCTGAGATTTTTAGTCGAAGGCTATTCTAGTCATTTGGTTTTTCACATTAATTTTGTTTAAATTTCACATGAGTTTTATCCACTTACGCTTTGAACTCACTGATGGTTTTCTCCTAGGTGCTTCTCCAAGTGGATCTGCTGCTGCAAAGCAGAAAAAATTGTTCCTCACCGATGGTTGGACGTGTGCTTTTACTGGTGTGTGTATTTATATTTTTCGAATAAATACATCTAAGCAATTGCCAGAGGAGGGCTTTCAAAAGGATTTGTAAGTTTATACAATATGTTCAAGGCTTAAGGAATATGAATAGAGCCCTTTTTGTGGTTTTCAATAAATTTACCATAAACTGTGCTCCACTAATACAGTATCATTGTCCTAAATTTTTGTTTTCTCTACTCTAACATCTCCGGAGACATCTTTATAAATAAAATTAACAGGAGTTTCTAAAATGACTTTTGGTAATTAATAGTTTTTCTTACCAGATATTGCGGCATAATCGATTCCAAGAATATCGGACTGGTTACCTCCATTGAACGTATTGTGGAATTTGTCTTCATGCAAGCACTCGCTTTTCCAAGCCTTGAGGGCGAGGACGAGGATGTCAGCTGCGGCCTTATTAAGGGTCAACTTTTACCTGGACTTCGTTCGTTTTGTAGTGCGCTACGCGTGTGTGAGCAAGTGTGCGACCACTTCAATGTCTTTGCTGATGGTTGTGATATGTTCGAAAAGATCGATGTAATCGATGAAGTCAAGGATCTATCTAAGAATCAGGAATTCTGTTCACAACTGGAAGAGCGTGTCACAAACTGGATCAAAGGAATCATGAAGATTCTGGGCGAGAGTGAGCAGCTGCGTAAAGAGAATGACTCGAGTGGGCCTCAAGATGAGCTCGAATACTGGAAAAAGCGTGGAGCGCAATTTTCGCAGCTCTTGGCGCATTTGCAGGACAAGGAGGTCCAGTATACTTTAAATTGCCTCTACATGGCTGGATCCCGAATAATGCGTTATTGGAAAACAACTGATCGTAAAATAACGTTCTGCTACAACGAAGCACGTGATAACTCAAAGTTTATTCAGGCAATGGAGACATGTTGCCATGCGCTGTATTTAGATGATCCGGTGGGTGTTGTACTAATAATTTCCCTGTGATTTCTTGTGATTTTAAGAATAAAATTACTTAGGTCAGCATGAAGGAATCAATATTGAGCCTTTTGCAAACCGTTCGCCTTATTTACAGCGTCTCACAATTCTACAATACTTCGGAAAGAACTTCAGCCCTCATGGTCAAGGTACATAAAATACTAGTTATTTTTATTTTTTAATGATTTTTAAAAATGTTTTAAAAATAAAACAACTAGATTTAATATTACTAAGGAAAGTATCTCTCCTAAAATTTTGGAAATTCTTAAATGATAACTTAAATGATACAGTTTTTCACTACGCTGTTATTAATTTCCTGCATTTTCAGTCAAAGAGGTTCCTCTGCTTAGAGAACGCCTTTGATTGCGATATCCCAAAAGTCCATCCTTTCGCAACTGTCTTGATAAGTTCAAATACTTGTTGTAGAGAGTACCCTTTGGGCTGCTAGTTCCATTTCGAGGTGTAAAATAGACATCCTGCAATTCATAGTGTTATATTAAGATAAATATCCAGAAAGAAGCTTTACTTACATATGGTTCATTTGGGAACATTTCGATGATTTGTTTAACTATATTGTCAAACATTTCCATATACATATTGATTTTGTTCTCGATGGCCGCACATATTATCACAGTCACGATCTTTCGGCGGTGATTCATATCAAGCATATCATTAATCTTATAGAAAGAAATTGCTTTACGCCCATCAAAATTTTTCGTAAGCACTTCGAAAACATTCTGAAATATATTTAAGTTTAAAATATTTTAAAAATTGTATTAAAAATAATACCTACCAGTTTCTTTTCAGTAAAAGGGCACCTGTTTCTGGGTTTATTTAATTCCTCACTTTCTTCAAGTCTTAATAGTCCTTCTACAGAGTCAATATTAAAATCCTTACTGGCGGTCATGAGTTTTCTTTTCAGATTACTGGACATCTGTGTGTCATAAAGATTATCTTCATCAATTGGACTCCTTGGAGAATTTGGCATAACTTCCAAAAGATCATAATCACTAGTAGTATTGTTTTCTAAAATCTCTTCTTCCCCTTCTTCTTCTGAGGTAACTGTTTCTTGCTTAACTGCAATTGGTTCCTCGACCCTCATCCTTTTTGAACTATGGGGAGACTGCTCGGGCAGATTCAATTTTCGAGCTTTAATCTTTGTATTCGAAAAATCGAATTGTTCGCAGCAATTTTCGCGTCTCCATTGCTGAAGTCGAGCACGAAATATTGATCGAGGTCCTATATTTGGAATGAGCTCACAGATATCGTTTTCTGTAAGACATTTGAGAGAAAGCACGCTTACTTCGTGCTCTGCAGAAAATAATGGTCTTATTTCAAATTAATTCTATTTAAAATAATTCTTATAATGTTACCTTTCAAAACATCAAAAAGCTTCGATAGCTCCCACAAACTTAAAAGTTTTTGCACTTCATCCATTTTAGTAAAAAGCTTAGTTTTGCTTAGTTGAAGAGCCTTAACTTCAATTTTTGTAGAGTCAAAATTCAAAGAGAGATTATGTTCAATTAAATATACAATGTTATTGCTGCAAAATATACAAAAAACTTCAATATTAATACTGACGAAGACAACTGATAGTAAATATATTAAAACATATAAGCGCAACGGTTTTGAAACATCTTTAAACAAAAATAAATGTAAATATTTACTCAGTAGAAAATATAAGCCTCTACGCAATTGCCTGCATCACGAATAGTTGAATTTGTTTGAATTTATAATGAGCTCTCTCTGTATCTCTCCAGTGCGCATGTGAGGTTTTTACAATTCTTACTAATTGTATTGTACAATAATAACTTTGTATGACATATCTATTTTTCCTTTAACATAGCATTTTGTATCACCATAAAATTTCACTCAGTTTTATTGAAGTATGCGTTGTTTTGTTAACAGTTTTAAGTAAAAGGTTAAAAGTTTTAAGTAGGTGTTATTAAACTAACATTATTAAATGGAACCTCTTGAAATACAAACGGATTAATTTCATGCAGTAAATTTTACTTAACGAACCACTTCACATGAAAATCGAACAAATACTACTGATTGTCAACTGCACAAAGTCAGCTTGTTGTCGTCTCATTGTAGGTACAACAAAATTGCTGCTCTACACAGTATGCTATAGTGCTCTATGGTGGCTGGAAAAGTATCAACAACCACCAAATGGAACTGGTTTGCTGGTGGCTGTTGTTATACAAACAACGCAGTACGTTCTCTCTCTTGTGTTTTTGACAGCTTATTTAGGTGTGTAGTTCTTTGGAGAGTTATAAATTTGAACTGAAAGTGTAGTGTTTGCGTTGTAAATACGACATTTGTACAACAGATTTTTAAACGTCCTGATAAAGAGTGGCATAGAAGACAAATATAGAATATATAATGTAGTAAATAAAAATGGTGGAGGTTGTGGTCTTTGTACAAGTTGTCAATAATTGAAATAATGAAATACAGATGTATATGTATATACATAAGCGAGCATTATATATATTATTTGATGATTTTGACAATTGTATCTCCATTTTTAAGAAGTGTTCTTAAGAATAAAAAAAAGGTTTCTTATAAATGGTATGATATTTGAATGAGTTTAAGTCATGGTTAAAAATTAAGTCAGCCTTCAGGTTCTAAAACTATGTGTATACAAAGGCTAGTAATAGACGAAAATAAGATTTTATTCCATTGCGGTTTTTCGTTTTTAGTATGAACACAGAAAAGCTGTTACTATGGTAAATTTTATATTTAGTTTTGATAAGAAAGGAAACAATTGAGAAATATTTTAAGTCAAATAAAAATAAGTTTCTTAAAAAAAAATCAAGATCATGTCGGAAAATAATTTCGAATAATTTTGCTATAGGTTATTTGCAGTCTGTTCTTTCCTTAGAAATGGCTTGTTTTTGTTTATAGCGTGTAAACGAATAAAATCTGCTTGAAAATAAAAAGTATTTGTTTTCTAAAGTCGATTTTTATTTTTTTAAATGAAAATGACATTCAACTGAGAAGATATACAGGAAAAGAGCACCAGAGTGACGATGTTCGAAAAATCGAAGAAAAAAAATATATCAGAACAAAATTATTACTGAAAAAGTTTCAACTTTTGTACTTTTTTCAATATGAAAAGTTTGATACCAAAGAATTTTCTTGTTCCACACAATGCCCTCAAGCTAGTTAAAGCAAACATTTGATACAATATAGCGAATACAACAACCTATTCATCATAATATAACTTGAATTCTAGAATGACATACATCCCAAAAAGTATGCTTTGAAATATTTTAATTATTGCTAGCATAACTTTATCAAACAGCATCACTTTGATGCGAAATATGGTCTGTTCAAAGAACTAAGATATAAGGAAGTGATGTTATTGCATAAAAGTGTGGTATTTTTCTTATTCGTGTTGGTTGACACAAATCCATAAACATTCTCAAAGGGCCGTATTCGGTTACGTCGAAAAAGAAGGCTCAAAGTGTGCTTGTTAGAACTACATATAAAACCGGTGTTTAGAGCAATACGTTATTAGTAAAAGTTTGATAATTAAAGATCTACAGCCGTATTCAAAACAATATCTTATTCATTAAAATTCTTACTCTTAGACCGTATTCATAAAAATATATTGATTTTTCGTTCAGTAACGTTTATGAATAATGTTTTTAATTTTTTTCCGATTTTTTTCTTATGAAGGCTTTATAAGAGGTTCAAAATATTTCATGAATACTGCCGCTAATATAGTAAAAGAAAATTGTATTGTATTCCACCACCCTTAAGGAATACAATTTGGTGCGTTACCGATTTTTTTTTTTTTTTTAACGTAGAATACGTTATACGGGGGTGTTAATCTGGAGCACAAAATTTTGAGAAAATGTTTGTCATTTTCATTATAAGTTTTTAATACTTTATGCATGCATTGAAGAAAATTCAAGTATGGTCGTAACATATTTAATATGTCTTCTTTTGATTTGTATTTAAATAATCATATTGCTACACATAATTTTTTTGATTCTATAAGTAAATCAAAATTTAACTCCTTCAAATTTTGTATTAATTTTCATATGCTTTGTATTTTATGTATTATAACATCATGTGTAAGAGCAGTACGATTATCTGTGTGCCCATCACAGAACCAGTGTGAGAAAGAGAAGAAGTATAATGACCAAGTAGCGAACGATGTGTACGTAACAGGCCGCCTCCACGAGGCATAGCATATGCCATCATATACATCAAGGCATCGAAAAATCTAGTGGAGACCGCATACCCCATAAAGATATGCCATGGCGTATGCGGTCTCCACTAGATTTTTTGATGCCTTGATGTATATGATGGCATGTGCTATGCCTCGTGGAGGCGGCCTGTAAATACAACCATGATTTTTGTTTGTCTTTTCTTTTACTATCAAAGACATGCTCCATATGCGCACTTTGCAGCATTTTTTATGCGGCGGCCATTGTAGTCCATAGGAATTCTTAATTTATTGTAGAGATTTTCTATAGTTCAGACACAAACCTTACAATCATAAGCAGAAAATGAAAAAATGTTTATGAATAAAGCCTAGTATGCTGTAGAAACGAAAATTTCTTGGCATATAATTCTACACCCGAAATATTAGTGTAGAGTCAAAAATGTTTGTGTGGAGAAAAAAAGCAACTACAGTACGACCTAGCTCAATGCAACTAATAGAAATTGGGCCAGTTGACGCAGTTAATGTTGAAGAAACGCAATTAAACTTCTAAACATAAAGCTTTATGGCTCTGAATCCTAGATATTGTGGTTTTATGTATAAAGATATGCACTTTGTTTCCTTAAATATTGTTTTAAGAGATTTTTCGTACATCAAAAATGTATTTTACAAGAAAAGAAGAACTGAAAGAAAATAATATAAAAGCTTATGGAAGTTTACGCAAATGGAAGTTGCGATAATTGTGCATTTTTTTCTTAAGTTGCGTTTACTGAGTCAACAATATAAATTTTTGAGTATTGCGACAATCGAGTGTTGCGTAAAGCGAGGTCGTACTGTTTTCTTATTGAAATGTCAAAATTCTGGGGCCAATTAAATGCCCGGACATATAATCGACAGCGAAATTTTGACATTTCAACTCTCCACATGGTTGTTGTACTTGCTAGCATTGAACAAATTGTTCACCTCTACAGCGTACTAAGTAGCTGTCAAAAACTGAATGCATTCCTTATGGAAAGTTTCTTTCCGCTTCTACAGCATACTGGGCTTAACAATGTTAGCAAGGTTGCATAAAAGCTGCGTAAAGCCTTAAACAGTGCGTAACTAAACAAGCGTTTAAAGGTTGTTTAAGGAAATCTATTGAATAAGGCTGTTAATGGCTAACGTATCCTACGTCTGACCTATGCGCCCGTGTTATCTAACACAGGTGTGACGGCAATAAAGACAACGAAAATTTAAGATTAAATTAATAGTTTAATTTTTATTGATTTATTGAAGTTACATGAAATGTTGAATACAAAGCAAACTGTGCGCAGAGAAAGTCACGTCTGTCTCGTTTTAAAATCGTTGCGTCTCTAAATTTAAAATTTTAACTGGCTGTTTGTTTCGTTTTGTGTTCTTTTTCGTAGTTGTATGTATTTAGCAGGGCTGGTATTATATGTCAATTCTGGTATTAGTTGTCAGGGCTGGTATTTTTGTCAGGGCTGCTATTTGTTATCAGGACTGGTTGATAGATGGCGTTGACAACAGGCTTGAGCTTTTTTTTTGTGTTTGGTTCCCCTGTAGGCCTATATCACCCCTAAAAAGAAAAATCACTAGAAAAGAATATATAAAAAAAATATTTTCAAATAACATGGAAATAAGTTTATATATTTATTACTCTACATGGGTACAACCCAAAAATAATAGAAATCAGATTACGCCATCAGAGGCAGAAAAAGTTGCACCGTTAGGTCTTTCGTGACGTAGATAGGAAGAAACACTTCCTCTGTTCTTCTCACTGATTTTGTGTTCGTGCAAGAAAAAACGAAATATAGTACGAAATACTTCTCTGCGATTTATTTTTCAGCTACAGTTCTGTTTGTTTATCTTTTGCTCAGTGAAAAACAGCTGATTTTGACAATGTGTCGATCATGACGTAGGCAGACATGCGCATGGCATAATCTTGTATTTATTATTTTTGGGTACAACCTGTCGTAGGATGGGATTTTTACTAATATTCATATAAAACGCATGAAAAAATAAATGAAAAATTTTGTTTTTACACATTTTGATATGTATAGTTTTATACAATTTTTGACGAATAGTCAGTTTAAGGTCCCGAATATGCGGAAATCTGAAAAGAAATTAATAAAATGTATTACGTCTGATTAACTATGCTGAACACAGAAGCGCCCCAAAAATATATTCAGCTGTGAAAAACTAATGCGCCCCTGAAGCATTTTGACAGATGTGGGTGCACCATTGTGAGTGCAAATTGGTGCGAAATCAACTGGCTCTAATTTGCATTTTAGCAAATTCTAACCACACAACGCATGTTATAATTATTTTTGGTCATATTTTTCTTTAAAATTACATAGTTTTCAGCAGTGAAAAACGCTTTTAATTTAATTATTTCACTGCACAAACTTTCAATTATATTTAAGTGATCTCAGAAATGTCAAAAAACACTCTCTATCTAGCTCGCTCAGTTAAGAAAGCATACCACAGTTCATGTACACTGTGTGTGTGGCCAACACCATTTCCTTATATTTTATTTCTTTGGGTCTGTTCGAGTACTGATAATTTCGAGTACGCAAAAAACTTGCAAAGTAAGAGAAATTGAGAGCGCAAAGTGACAGTTGACTTGGAGGGGTAGTTGCAAATTTCTGCTGGAAAAGTTTTTACTGTCGAGAATTTGCAAGCTAGAAAACAGCTGATACTTCATATCCAATTTCCTTTTGTTTTTCATTCCACTTGAAATGTAATCAGCTGTTATCGAGGCTTGTAAGTTTTTGCAAATTTTAGTATACCCAAAAAACTGCTAGTTTTTGCTGACTTTTTTGGGTATTCGTTTAGAATAATTCTAATTTAGGACCCAAGCCTATATATTTTTTTCTTATTTTTATAACATGTATATAGGCCTCCCAAGCCTAATGGTGCAATAAAATTTTGTCGGTCTCGAATGGTTTCGGAGATAAAAATCTGAATTTTGAAATTTTCACGATTTTTATCTCCTAAACCATTCGAGACCGACAAAATTTTATTGCACCGTTAGGCTATGGAGGCCTATATACATATAATAAAAATAAGAAAAATATATTTGGGCTTGGGCCCTAAAGTAGAATTATGCTATTCGTTTTTATTGCGATACGACGAATTCTTATTTTTATTGAAAATATTTGTATTGGACTTAACCTAATTTTGATGTAATCGTTTTGAAACATAAGACCTTTTTAATAAAACCTTTATATAAACAAATAAAAACTTTACATTTTTTTAGATATTTTAAGATTCAATTTCAAAATTATATTTCTTCTCAGTCCGCATTGTGAACAAAATATGAGTAAAAATTGTGTTAAATTTTTTTTTACATTTAAGTGCTTCGGAAAAAATTAAATGATTTTCTCCAAATTTGTTTCATAATATGATATTAAATAAAAATACACGCTTAATCTTGGAAGTTGTTTCTTCTAAAATAAATTTTTAAAGTGGGGTACAAATTTTTGTATGTACTTTTCATACCACTTTCTTGTGAAGTATATTTTTTATACCAGAAATACTATTTTTTATGCTCTAAAAATTTCTTAAATGCACTATTAACACTTTATGAAGTGTATTTTTTTATTTTAAAAAAGTTGAAAAATATTTTAAAATAATATTGTATTTCGAGTTCGTAATGCCTGCTGAGTTGCTTAATTTTCTACAAAAACTATCGAAAATTCCCTCTTACCTTACGGTAAACGTAGCTCTTGAATTGCAAGGAACTCTCTTAACCCAAATACTCTCGTATTTAAGCAATCACTCAGCTATCGTTACCACTAAAGTTTATGCCTTTAAAGTTGCAATTTTTAAGCAATCCTCCTAGGTTATGCTCGTTAGACTGTGACTGATGGCAAAAATTCTACTTTAGATGACATCAACAGGCAGACACATAAATAATCAACCTTAATGAATTGCGATTTTATTTGATAAACATACGAACAATTCAAACTTCCCACTACAACCTTTCTAAGATTATATAAACATATTGTACATGATTATTCAAATTACTTCGTAAACTTTTCCTTAACCTCTGCTATTGCTTTGTGTGTTCCTTCTTATCTCATCTACGTGTTCTTCGCTATCCCACAATTGTCTTACAGCCCAAGAGAAGAAACTTTCGCAATAACTTCGTGATAAACGAAATTATAAAAAACAACCTTAAATTTCTGCCAGCCTAACTTTTGATAAGAACCATAATAAAACCTAGCTGCCAGTGATTTTTCTTCGAAATCCACAAAGATTAAAACTTTAAATTTGGGAGGCAAACGGATTTTGGGTTTGTTGTTGTTTTAAACAAGCAGATATCAGATAACTATAGTTTATTATGCGGGCACAACTGCGCCTTTCGTTCTGGGCCCAGTTAAAATAAATTTTTTGTTCGTGGCTAAACTAAAGGTTAAAATGTACTAAAAATGTTCGAGTTAATTTTGAGTCCTACTTTATTACGGACTGTAAATTAATCAACTATCTATGCAAATTAATTAAACACTTATACTATTTGTGTTTTTAAAAAAGTTCATTATTTTTTATTCACTCTAAGCACTCAACTGGCTGAGTTGGACTAAAAATTAACTGTGAAAATCCGTTCTTCTCTTATTTAAAGACTTTTAGTATAAACAAAACTGAGGAGGATAGCTTGATCGCGTGTTCGCGTTATTATAAACAAAAGTATTTCATTACAAGATGAAATATTGCATCAGCCAGAATATTTGCTGACATAACAAATTTGAGCTTAAGAAAAAGTATCTTAAGACAAAGCCATTATTCAATCTTTAAGATACAATTTTGTTTACATTTACAATTTACTTATTGAATAAAGGGTGATCTTAACTTGCATACATGAGCAAAAAAAGATTAAGTAGAGTATTTCTATTATGTACATGAAATACTTGATTCGAATTCAAATTTAGCTTGAAGAGCTATTCTGTGAAATGGTTTATAACGGTAAATTGTCTCAGACACTTCCAAGCATGAATGCAATTCGATGCAAAAAATTTCAATAATTTCTTTTGCAGATCACCAATCAAATGATAGAAACCTGCAAGTCCTACATAACCTGTAGAAGCAAAGAAACCATTTGGTCTCAAGATCGCAATGTTATACGCACAAAACTTAGCAACTGCATCAAATTGAATCACATCTACCACGAAACCTACTATACGGTGCGTGAACAACCTTTTCTTCCCGATCAGACACCGTTTGGATTTTCAGAAAATTTTGTTTTTGGAAAATTCGATACTTTTTGTGAACGTTTATCGAAAATTATATCAATGTTCAACATGATCGATGATTACAATCATCTCTTTGAGAGACGCCTGGAAGGTCTGCTGCTGGGTGAAGCTTTGGAAGAAGCGTCAAATTTTTTTGAGGAGGCGAAAAAAGAAATTTTATCGAAAAAATATGATTACTTGGATCATCGTAATCTCGAATTTAATGAGGACTTTGATCGTTTTATGAGCAAAACAGACTCTTTGAAGGATACGATAGCTTCGTTGATAGAGACTAATTTCGACACAGTGTGGGAGACGCCACAGTGCATACGCTTCTTAATACGTTTCGAGAAGGTCAGCGAAAAGATACCATTGTCTAAAATGGATGATAAATACATGCGTATCATCAAGTACGTTGACAAGGAAGTTGAGCGCGTGCTAAAGCTTTTCAAGAAGCAGCGCGATGATCCACCATTGGCAAGAAACTTTCCACCCATAGCTGGACGCATAAAGTGGTCGCGCTCGTTGGATCTGCATTTGACGGAACTAATGATTGTGGTTACCGAGCATCCTGTACTAGGTAGTCTACCAATGACCAAAGATCTAGAGATCCGTTACAATGCAGTCATGGGCTCATTAGGCGAATACGAGGATGAAATCGTTTCTATTTGGCTGGACCAGGATGTAGATAGATGTTTTTAAGTTAAGTCCTTTTATATGAAATTGAACTCTTGCAGGTTAGTGTGGCAGATGCTTGTTTGCTGCAGCCAGTTCTGTCGCTTCAAGGAGATCGTATGTTTGTTAACTTGCATCCAACCATACCGTTACTTATACGCGAAGCTAAGATGTTGGCGAAAATGGATATTGAGCTGCCTATCGTTGCTGCCACACTCATGAGTCGCCAGCAGTACTTCACCAACATTCAGGATTCGTTAAATGTAGATAGCTTCAGAAACCAATTTTTATCATGAAATGTATCTGTTCTCTTGTACTTTTTGTTTAGAGTCTAATAAAAATGTTCCTGACAACTGTGCGCGCCGTAAAATTAGAAGTGCGTCCATTGTTCTTGCCACAGCTAGTGCGACTGACGGCAATGCTGAGACCTGGTTTAACTACCATAAATGTGAGTTTTATTTAAACATTAAGCTAGGTTTTTATTTCTGTGCTAAATCAACATTATTTTTATTTTGTAAAACAACTCTTAGTGGACGGATCAGAATTGGACTAAGTTCTATGAACGCTGCAAGCAAGCTATTGAAACTTTTGAAGTGCTTGTCGCTCGAGTGCATGACATTTATTCGAATCGTATTTTAAATGTACTGATGTGGATGCAGGACGTTTCCTTGCAGATTCTACCTAGCGGTATGATTTATATTGTAAATGTCAGAAGCATGACTTATTTATTTTATTCTATTTGCTTGGACAGACGATGAAATCTGGACGGTTGATGAATTTTTGGAGAAAAGTGAGGAGGCTTGCAGGTAACTACAGAATATGTGTGGCAATCAAATTTTATGCACCATGTTCTTAAATTTGTTTCAGTGTTTTTTATAAAGATTATGCTTTATTTCTATAATAATAACACACCTAAAGTATTTGCCACCAGCTGTGTGATTTTTCCGAAGATTTGCATTCAATTGATTCTATTATCACTACCTACTCTATGCATTGTGAAAGCTTAAATATTTAAATATTGTCTTCACTGTTTTAAAGAAAATATCCTTTTTTTCCCTTCCATAGAAAAGCAGCAATTGAATTAAATCGCAAAAGCCAAATGGTCTCTGAAGCAGTCGAGGAGGTGTTGAATTTGGTTGATAAGGCAACAGAAACATTTAAAGAAATCGCAGGCGACGATGTTGTTACCTTGTTTGATGGTAATTTAAAGATTTATTTTTATGTTGCTTGCTGATAAGAATAAATGTTCCTGTTGCAATTAATTCGATTGAATTAGGTGCTCCGAAAGATCAACAAACAGCTTCAGCGCGTAAAGGTGACGACAATGCAGCAGCTGGCACAAGTGGTAACAATGGAAATAATGGGGGAGCTGGTGGAAATGCTGGTGCAAACAATGGAGGAAATCAGCAACAAGATTGGAGCATTTTATGGTCTTGCTTTGAGAATCCCTTGACTTTGTTGTCTACCTCAGAAAGTCTACCAAAGGGAATGCAGGTATGAGCATAAATTGGCTAAGCATAAGAATTATTATGTGATGCTATATACAACAGTTATTTGCTCATTTAAGTGTGGAGGTTTAGAAGCTTTGTATCATGTGTTGAAATCTTTCAGGACATGGTATGTAATGCCGTAGTCGAGATGAGGCGTTACTACAGTCGAAAAGTGATTGACGTTCTCATAAAGGTTATACGCTCTGCTCTCGATATGATAAGACGCAGATTTATTTCAGATGAAGAAATTACCACGCCACACAAGCCTATTTTCGCACTACATGCACAGCTGCAAATACCCAACGTGGTAATAAAACCTAATCTAGATGAGCTACAAGAGATATTAATAACGGCTGGAAAGAATATAACAGGAATAGCCAAAGGCGTGGCACAATGGACCAGTGGCAAAGAAAATCCGGTAATATAGGCTTTATCGTGCCTTGATAGCTATAGTAAAAGAAGAATTATAGTCCATTACTTGTAGTCCATTAAATTGTCGTATTTTCAAAAATATTAGTAAATTCATTTTATATTAAAAATAAAAAACTTTTGACAAACTCAATCAATATTCGTTGATTGCATGGATATTTCAAGATTCTGACTATGCAATGCTCTTAAGTCATATTGTTTCTCTCTTGTCAATTGACTTTTGTCTTCAAATATGTTCTTAGAAAGCTGGAACATTTTTTTTTTAAGATGATTTTCTCATTTTGTTCAATGACAGCATTTTTTTCACCCAACATTTCCAATCCATATATTAGAAAATGTGATGTTTTTCCCTAGATATCCTAGCTTTTTACTCTTCTGAGTTGTTTAAACGCGGTTGCCAAGGGAAAAATAATTTTACATGTAAATAGTTTTCAAAGAGGTTGTTATTTAAGCAGAATTCGGACAAACTTAGTCTGCTCAGTCTTAATCTATTTCTACAGGACTTGTGCTTGGATTGTATGCCGCAGACTTGCAGCTTCGTCTGCACTTCTTTAATGGATTCAAAATAATTGGCAATCCTTCAGGGGAATAAAGTTCATTAAGGGGAATATAGTCCATGGGTGTTGGGTTTGTTCCATCGCTAACTATGCTTTTTTCTCGGAGTTCAACTTTTCAACTTAAATTTGTTTTTAGGTGTTTTTAAAGGTCCGACATCCGACTCTATTATCTGCTTCTTCTTCTTCTAATCTTTTTTTTAAAAATTGCTCTTAAAAACTTATACTTATATATTTTCACTTATTTTACTCAGCAAGTGTCCACAACTGTACAACCTCGGATTGGTCGCAATCACAATGAAGGCAACCGTTCTCGCAGACGTAAACTCTATTGCCTTGCCTCCGAGGAACGGCCCCAGATGCCACACATGTTGAAATCATTTTATGCCGCCATTATGGATAACAAGGAGGTGGCCAAAACCTTAAATTTATTATCAAACTGCACAAAGAATATCAAACCGGAAATACAAACCTATATAAAACGTTGGAAACCCTACCATTTCCTATGGAAAAACGATCGCACCACACGTCAATTAATGGAGTTTAGTTTGCTAGAGTTCGAATCAACCTTACGTTGCTTGGCCGAACTGGACACTAATCTCTTGGGTGAACCTGATATGGAAGTGTTTGGTCAATCCGTAGCTGTCTATAATGAGCGTCTAAAATATGGCCTGGCAATTGAAATAAAATGTGAGTAGAATCAATATAACTTGTTATGGGTCATCGAGATAGGTTTAGGATCGAAAGAAAAGTTCTGAGTAACAGTGATTTCTTTTACCTAATAACTTATTTCAGATTATAAACCAATTTTTAAATCACTCAATCGGTAGAGAAAAGCGGTAAATATAAAATAATAATCGAAGTAATTGTTAAAAAAAAACAAATCTCTGCTAAAAATGAACTATATCTAAGCGATAGGACATGATTCCACAATAATTCCACTAATCTTAAAAATAATAATAAAAAAAAAAAACGGTTGAAACAAGCTAAAGTTCAGTTGCCTAAAATAAATTTGAAAATTCCTGCACGTATTCGTATCTTTAAGCTCTCGGTGACTAAAAATAATTTTTTATTAAGTGCTCTTTATGCACTTGGGGGACCAGAATCCTCAGAGCACAGTACTTAAAGAAAGAAAACGAGACAAGGCAAACATAACTCATCCAATTTGCACACTTAACTCACCTTAATAATAATTCACACCTGGATACTGCCGTTTTTCGGCTATTCTTTTGGGGTATCTTATGATACTGTATCTTATGAATCCATCTACATTTTAAATTATTTAAACCAACAATTGTTCCCTCGGTAATAGAAAGCTTTTAAACTTCAATTCCATTCGTTTGTGGGTCTTGTGCGGACGTGACCTTGTAAATGGCGATTAAATTTATTCCTTTTATTTATGTTAAATTAAGGTAAATTGAATGTAAATGAGGGAATTCATTAAACGGCGCAAAGATTGAAGAAGTTCAAAGATGAAGAGAAATGGCAGGCAATTTTGTTAACATTTTTGTACACGATATAAACGTTAAAAAATGGCCAATTAGAGATACTGCTAATTAGCCTTTCCCCAAGAAATCTAGCCTTTGATTGTTCGACTTCAATCTACTCTTTTATAGTCAGAACATTTGTATGTATTGTAAATTGAGAAATGTATAAATATTTGTATTGAAAATATATAAATTATTTGTAATGAATAAACTTAAATTTATTTTAAAACTTAGCTAAGAATCACACTTTAATTTAGGGCATAAGTTAGGTTAGGTTCATGTTATAAAGTAAAAAAAATACGAAATTCTATTTTTTTTTCTAACTTTTATTCTCATTTACTAATACTAAAAGTTTGTCATATCAAGTCAAAAGACCAAGACATCAGCGCCATCTGATGTCAGTCAGAATTATTTAACCTGCTGATTGGAAAAAAAAGAGATAGAAAAATGGTTTAGTATTGATTTTAATAGTTTTGTCTCAGAGAAGGCAAGTATTTTTGGCCATCTTATTTATTCTAACGATAGTTTCCAGATAGACTTCGTTCTCGTAACCTTAGGTGTTTGGGTTTATATGACAATGGGTCGACGATTGATTAATAATTGTGAATAAGATTTATGAAGAATTGTAACTGTCGGTTCCCATCCAAACAAATAAGTTTCAAAGACAAACTCCATTTGAAAGCTTACTTTGAGAGATTTTTGGCGCCATAAATATTTTAAAAACAGCGGTAAGGGTCTTTAAGTAGTTTTTACAAAGATTTTTTGTTTTATTTTAGTATGTTTTATTGAAGTTAGCACCAAAATAATAATTTTTTAAAAAATTTTGTAAAATTTTGGAAAATTTCGTATCTGGTAACCCAAATCTATAGGATGTATCAATAAGAGATATAAGATTTATTTATTAAACAAAATTATCAAAAATTTGAATGTCTCTTAACTTATTTTCAACATGATAATATTTCTTTTTTATCTGGGATTGAACTCGGAATCTGCCGATTAAAAGGTATTGTTTCTGGTCATCTTTAATAAGTCCCAACATAATAGGAAGCAAAGTTAAATTTAAATTATAACGATGACTCATTATATCTCTGACAGCTTCAACTGGATAATTTTGAGTATATTTTAAAAATTAATCGCCAACAGCACCAAAGCACGTTCTTGCATTCTTTCAACAGCTGACAAAAATGCAAACAACCAATATGACTGAAAATGCATAGATACTTTCTAGACATGCCTGCCAACACTGCGAAAAATTTCAAAATTCCCGTTACTTTTGAACACACCTCGTATATGTGTTTTATATTAAATTTATTCGTTTGTTTTCAGCATGTAATCATAAAATTGGACAAGCTATGAAAAAGAAATACAAGAAAGAAATGGATTATGTTTATGCAGTCATCAATGAAATGGACAGAAAACTAGATCGATCCATACGCGATCTTGATGATGTGCGTATGATTATGGAAACTTTGGGCAAGATCAGAGAACAAGAGGTCGATATGGAATTGCGCATTGACCCAATTGAGGTAAACGATTTAAATCAGTTATTATAAAAAACAAATGCTGGTGCTCAATTATCCGTTTCCTTACAGGAAGCTTTCAACGTCCTCACTCGTTACGAGGTTCAGGTGGAACGAGAACAATTCGACTTGGTCGATAACCTACGTGCTACTTTTCAGAACTTACTGGCTTGTGCATTGCAAGCTCAAGTTAAACTGTTGGACATGCAGCCTTCATTCCAGGATGATCTTAAGAATAACCTAAGCAGCTTCAAGCATGACAAGATCGATTATGTGAATGAGTACCGCAATGCCGGTCCAATGCAACCAGGATTGACACCGCGTGAAGCCTCTGATCGCCTTATATTGTTTCAGAATCGTTTTGAGGGTATGTGGCGTCGACTACAAACGTACCAGAGTGGCGAAGAGTTATTCGGCTTGCCACAAACTGATTATCCGGAGTTGGGCCAGATACGCAAGGAACTCAATCTCCTGCAGAAGCTGTATAAACTGTATAATGATGTTATTGATCGTGTCAGTAGTTATTATGATATACCGTGGAATGAAGTTGATATTGAGGAGATCAACAATGAACTCATGGAATTTCAAAACCGTTGTCGAAAGTTACCCAAGGGTCTTAAGGAGTGGCCTGCTTTCCATGCGCTGAAAAAAACCATTGATGACTTCAATGATATGTGTCCGTTGTTGGAACTGATGGCAAATAAGGCAATGAAGCCACGTCACTGGCAGCGTATCATGGATGTTACTCAATATATTTTTGAATTTGATTCCGAAGGTTTTTCGTTAAAGAACATCTTAGAGGCTCCACTGCTAAAGCACAAGGAAGACATTGAGGATATTTGCATTAGTGCAATGAAGGAGAAGGACATTGAGGCGAAGTTGAAGCAGGTGACCAATGAGTGGTCTGTGCATGAGTTGCAATTTATGAGTTTCAACAATCGTGGCGAGTTGTTGTTGCGAGGTGACACTACTGCTGAGACTATAGGTCAGCTGGAAGATAGTCTTATGGTACTGGGCTCCTTACTGTCAAATCGCTACAATGCACCATTTCGCAAGCAGATCCAACAGTGGGTCTACGATCTTTCTAATTCAAATGAAATTCTAGAACGCTGGCTGCTGGTTCAGAATATGTGGGTTTATCTCGAAGCTGTTTTTGTTGGCGGCGATATAGCCAAGCAGCTACCCAAGGAGGCGAAGCGTTTCTCAAAAATCGATAAGTCATGGCAAAAGATAATGCAGCGTGCACATGAGACGCCTGGTGTAGTGGCCTGTTGTGTGGGTGACGATCTTTTGAAGCAGTTATTGCCGCATTTGCAGGAGCAGCTTGAAATTTGTCAGAAGTCGCTAAGTGGATACTTGGAACGCAAGCGCATGATGTTTCCGCGCTTCTTTTTCGTTTCAGATCCAGCACTTCTGGAGATACTGGGACAGGCATCAGACTCCCATACCATTCAAAATCATCTTCTATCCATTTTTGATAACACTCGCTATGTGAAGTTTCATGACATTGAGTACAACAAAATGATGGCGATCATGTCCAGTGAGGGCGAGATGATACAACTAGATCGTGCCATACGCGCTGAAGGTTCTGTCGAGACATGGCTCACTCAACTGTTGGTTACTGCCCAACAATCGTTGCATTCGATTATAAGAACTGCCTATACGAACATTAATGACCCGAACTTTACTCTGATTGGTTTCTTGGAGAAGGTACCAGCACAGATTGCTCTGTTGGGTATACAAATGATTTGGACACGTGATGCGGAAATGGCACTGATGCAGGCCAGGCTGGAGAGAAAAGTTATGTCGGAGACAAATAATAAATTTTTAGACATTTTAAATACGCTCATCGATCAAACCACAAGAAATTTGACAAAAATGGAACGTACCAATTATGAAACATTGATTACCATTCACGTTCATCAGCGGGATATATTTGACATTCTAGTGGGTGCAAATTGAAAGATTGTCAAAAAGTGTTTTATATCTTAAATTAATTACAGTGCCGCATGAATATCAAATCGGCGAATGATTTCGAATGGCTTAAGCAATGCCGATTCTACTTCAAGGAGGACCTGGACAAAACTTGGATATCAGTCACAGATGTAACATTCACTTATCAGAATGAGTATCTCGGGTGTACGGATCGCTTGGTAATTACACCGCTGACAGATCGGTAAGCTTAAAATTATTGAAAGAAAATAAAAACTACTAAGAAAATATTTGCTTTTATGAGCTTGTGAATATTATGGGTAATACTCGTATCGGTTTAATACATTGGAAACCTTTAATTTCCATTTCATAATTGTTTATTTATAATTATTTAATAATAACAATAAAATCGACTCAGTTTTTTTCCACTATTCTTTATGACGTATGTATATTTTAATTACCCTTGAGGGTTGGTTAACCGCATCCTACAGAGATGTGTAATTAATTAATCGCCAAAATGAAATGGCTTTTCCTCGATTTACAGATTGTTACAATATCTTGGCTCCATTACATTGCCATATGATTGATGTGTCCTATCGCATAAGTTTACAACCTTTACCATCCATTTAGTACTCAATTTACTCATTTAATTTGGCACAAATTTACTTTAATCTAAATGTCAAAACTCCATCGTAAGGGCTTCGAAATTATTAACATTGCCAATCAAATGGAAATTTGTACTTCCCAACAAGAGAAAATTACTTCCAACGTCAAAATATTACATAAAGTTCCATCCAATTCCCCTCGGTATTTTACTCAAGTATTAAAATATTCCATAGACTACCGTATATCTCTCCTGCATTTATTTGTATGAATGTTTGTGGCTGCTCCATCATAAAGTATTTGAAAACAGAATTGATTGAAGGTGTCAGAGAAGGTTTGCAAGGATGCAAAAAAAAGTGAAGCAAACAGGACGGGAAAGAATATGAAGAAATGTTGAAACACGTTGAACAGTGTTTTACATTGCCCCGAGTTATTTTGATGATTTGTTCTAGTTTTATGCCAAACACGAACGTTGCATCAAAGCACAGCATGGAATGGTGATGGAAATATTTATTTTTCTATCCATCGTTAGATTTATCACACGATGGTAAAAGGATGGATGAGACTAATTATGTTATAAAATGTGTGGCGAAAGTTTAGGTGAGTTAGAATTGAATTTAAGCTAGTCGAAATGGTTGAAAGTCATTGACAATTCTAAACGGTTATCACATATTTATTTTTACATCGAATGGTTTTGACATCTGTCAACACTCACGAGCTTGAAATATTTAGAGATTTGTGACGTCAAGTTAACGTTTAAAAGAAGTATTGTTGTCTGCGTTATTAGTATTGTTGGCAAAAATATTTTCTTAGGGAGTGAGGTGTGGGTCGTGATTTCTAGGATATTTTGTGAAAGAATGAAATTTGGAGAAGTGCACTTTTATATGAATTGGGTGTGAATCGAGTGGTACTGGCTGCATTTGGGAAAGAAGCGTAGTCCAGCAGGGATTCGAACCCGGTGTCCATGGAGTGGCAGTTAAGCCCGCTACCTAGTCGACTACTGAGGCCCCCATAAAACCATGCAGTAAACTACATTTTGAGCTGAAGATAAAAATTCTAATATTATATTAATATTCTACTTCCTACTACTTGTCTATGGCTCAAGAGGATTTGGCATTATTCTGGATATATATTTCAATTTTAATACCTTCAGTTTTGATTTCAGCTAATTTTGTCGTTTAAGATGAATAAATATTTTAGTAAAAATAGAAAAGAATCAATTGTTCTAACCTGCTTTTGTCGCATTGCTTAACCCATTAATGCTCACCACCAGAACTCGATCATCATTCTGAACAAAACTGGCGCGAAAAATGTAAACAAAGGAGCTTTTGGCGTCAACTTCAGTGCTTTTTTGAAAAAGCATACTTTTAGCTTTCTCACACTGTCGAAATCAAAAGTTGTACATTGTCGGTGGATTTTTGAGGAATTTTCGAAAAATCATACGTTGTCATTAATGGGTTAACATTGCATTTCCGGCTCCTGATACATACAGTGTATTGATGTATCATTAAAAACCTACTCGTGTGAAGTATTTTTATTTATATTTTGTTTCTTTCTACACTTCAGCTTCCTGCATCGACATTTCTCATTACGAGAAATGGCTCTTTGAATACTTAATTTAACGGATACGTAGTTTTTATATTGTAAAAAATTCTTAATTAATGTTTTATATCCTTTACTTTTTGTTCTCTTTTTTTTCTTGTAGTTGCTACATAACGTTGGCTCAAGCTCTTACACTCAGCATGGGTGGCGCACCATGTGGCCCAGCTGGGACAGGCAAAACGGAAACAGTGAAAGATATGGGAAAGACATTGGCTAAATATGTGGTTGTATTTAATTGTTCTGATCAAATGGATTACAGGTATTTCTGCGATTTTTCTCGTCACTACACAGAGAGAAAAATATAATTGAACACTTGTACTATATTTCTTTGCAAAAGTTAAGTAACGTTAAGTGACATACATATAGACACAGTTGGTTTAATGAAAGAGTGGTTAGCCAAAGAGTGGTGGCCCGAACTATGGGCTATATGTAGGGTGACTGTCTGAACTCGACCAAAAATTGGGGGAACATTGGTTTAATTTTGGGGTCAGTAAATACGGGAACAATTCGGAAATAAATGTGAAATAAAAAAATCACAAAAATGCACATAAAAAATAGATGTAGTTATTTATTTTGGTATATAAAGAAACAAAGTTATATATTTTTCCATTTAAATTCTCTGAGTTAAAATTCTTTAAGATAAAAATTATTGATGGCTTGGATCAGCTTCTTTTTCGTCCAATTGTTCATTCCTATTCTTTGTGCTTCAGGAAAATTTTTTCGGTGGATGTTTTTTAAGTGTACTTAATCAACATGCGAGTCTGGCTGACAGAAGAGAAGATAAAATTTTTAATTGGTTTTATTTCAATTACTGAGAAAGTACACACCTTATAATATCTTTAATTTATTCAGGTTTTTACTATTTTACAATGTTTTCTCTTGCTCTCTTTACTGGTGGGTTAGACCAGGAATTTATAAAAAATAACACCTAAGGAATCTTTCTGTGACACTTACCACACATGTTCGTCAGCCACTAAAAAATTAGATTTTTTTGTTATTTTTTTTTTGCTTTAGAGTCGATAGAAGACAACTTTGTTTATAGGGCCGCAATAGGTATTCTAAAAAAATTTATAATTTTTGTAAAAATTAAACTATTAATTCTACTTTCAGAGGATTGGGCCGCATTTATAAGGGTCTTTCACAATCCGGCACTTGGGGTTGCTTTGATGAATTTAATCGTATTGAGCTACCTGTGTTATCTGTGGCCGCGCAACAGGTTGCGGTAGTTTTGACAGCAAAAAAAGAGAAGAAAAAATCATTCATATTCACAGATGGCGATACCATCGAAATGAATCCCGAATTTGGAATATTCATCACAATGGTAAGAGTCATGATAAAGAGCGTGTTTATTACATTCCTAATTACCTCCATGTTGTATTTTCTTAATAAGCAAGTGTAAGTTTTTGGGTAAACTTTAACCATTAAGTTAATTCAAACTCAAACTACCACCCCACCCCCTGGCAAATTTATTGAATATTATCCAATATTGCGGTGTCGGGACGCCTCAAATTGAATAACAAACAAAAATGTATACCAATGTTAAACACCCTGTTTTGGAGCCGAAGAATTGAGTGCATATGTTTTTTTTTTGTTAAACCTCAAGTCTTAAGGTATGAGTGTAAATTTTTCGTGAATTGTTGGTGTGGCTGTGTGTGTGTGCGCGTAGAAATTTGATTATCCCGCTAAATCAACATTGAAGGATAAACCACAAAGTTGCACGACAAACACGCGCCGTAAATATGTCTTACGTTATGCTTTACCGTTACATCTTTAGACTGGCTTGTCTCGCTACACAAGTTTTTTTTTTATTGCTTGAATTTTGTAATATTTAATTCCAACAGACAGTAAGAGCGCATCGGCAGAAGATTAAGAAAGATTGTCATTGAGTAGACGTAACCACGTAAGTTTTCTGAGATGAAAGAGAGGGATGATTAGACCATCCGCGAAGAGTTTGATTTTAATGTGAAGGCGTTTTATGGCAAGATATGTCTTCAATTATTATGGTTGTCTTGAGTGATCGCAAACTAGGAAAGTGAATGTTTGATGAATGTTTAAAATTGAAAATAAATTTAAGGATGATGAAAGAAAATGTTGATATATATTTTTTTATTTGAAAAATGATTTGATCTCTTGTTTTTTGTTTCTTTTTATGAAACGAGATAATAGAAAATAGATTTTGGAAAATAATTACACGTCCTTTGAAAATTAAAATATTTAAGAGTCAGGAGGAAAAAAAATTGCTTTTTAAAAAATTTGTCCTTAGAATAAGTTTAAAATTACTACAGTAACAATTTATATGCATATTTTAGCAACTTTAAACTTAACTTTTTTATTTTACATTTGTAAAAATTACTTTGATAGCTAGTGTCCAGCACGATATCACTAGACTGGATCATCTAAAATGAAAAAAAAATGTCAATTCCATAAAGTTCCATTTAATCGAGGTTATTAGGTTATTGCTTTTCACTTCGCCACCCAAGAAAATGAAAAGAGTTGGATTGAACTCACACAATTTTTCTATGTACCTACTTAATACAAAATAGTTTCTTCTTGATAGCACCTGTCTTTTTTTTTTTGAAAGTTGAACTTTTGCAAATAGGTAGTTCTTTAAAAATTTTCAGAATTTATGTATTAATTTATGTACATATCACTAATTTAGACTTCTAAAATAAACCATTATTGGTTTTTAAATGGACTAAAAAAAAACATTAGAACGGGATCCCGTAAAAGCCTTTTGGTTGTATAGTCGCTTAAAATTCGCTAACTACCAAAAATGGTTTTACTTTATATTTTGTAAGACCACATATTTTCAATATATTGTACACTGTACAGTAAAGTAAAGAACGACCTAGATTTCTAACGTCAAGTTTTTAAATAAAGCTTTTGTTTTGTACCCAGTATATCAGCGAGTGATTTTAGATAGGAAATTACTGTAAAATTTTGAAGATGCGAATTGCTGTAAGCATGAGCTTCCTAGATAATGTTTTGTTTCTTGTTTCTTTTGTGTGAAAATAAAAAAAGCCTGTTAATCCTGAGTGTTCTCGATTATATTCAATAATATTATTGAATTGCGATTGCTCACAACTTAAGTCATCTCTAGCGTTTAACAAATACACTCTTGGCTCAATAAATTTGAACATCGTTATCTTGCGTCAGTGCCATTGCTTTTATCGCGTTTTATCTCTTACTTTTTTGCAAACATCGTATTTTTTCACAACCGCAAAAAAAAAAAAAATAAACCAAAAATTAAATTTATCTGTACGATTTATGTTTGCGTGTGCTTGTTCTTCACTTTTCTCTGCAGAATATAGAAAAATTCTTCTATTTGCGTCTATTTAAATTTGGATGATGTTTTTTGCACTTTGCACAAATTATATTATAGGTAATATAAACATTGTGATGACGCTTGTAACACTGAGGATAGAATAATTCCAGCTTAAAAAGAAATATTTTTGATTATTTGTCGGAAGCACCAACGCGTTCCACCTGTTTAATACTTGAACGATGGTTTTGGTGGTTTTTTTATTTAGTTATTGATATGGACTAATAGAACTTGGAGAATTTTCCATAATTCACATTAAGGAGTTTCATCTCCTAATGATGAGTGTACCCGTGAACTTATCTGACAGACGACGGTACAATTAATAAGGTTGAAATAACGGGTTTTTTAGGACACTTGAGGCACCTATTTTGATAACACCATATCGTGACACAACACGACCTTTGGTTTCTTCGTTTACATTGTTTCAATCAAGCTTTTTATATATTTGCACTTTTAACACCGCAGAATCCTGGTTATGCTGGTCGTAAGGAATTACCAGAAAATTTAAAAATTCAATTCCGCACCGTTGCCATGATGGTGCCTGATAGACAAATCATCATTCGTGTAAAATTGGCTTCGTGTGGTTTTTTGGAGAACATTACGTTGGCGCGAAAGTTCTACACGCTGTATAAGTTGTGTGAGGAGCAGCTTACCAAGCAAGTGCACTACGATTTTGGGCTTAGGAATATTTTGTCCGTGTTGCGAACATTGGGTGCTTCAAAGCGAAGGAACTCAAAGGATAGCGAGAGTACGATTGTGATGCGAGTCCTGCGTGACATGAACCTCTCAAAGTTAATAGATGAGGATGAGCCGTTGTTCATATCGCTTGTCTCGGACTTGTTTCCCAATCAGGTAGGTTGTATTTGAAATAGATCCTAATACATAGCTCTTATCTCTTATGCTTGTTTAATCCAGACCCTCGAAAAGACCAACTATCCCGAACTGGAAGCAGCAATTGCACAGCAGACTGATGAGGCTAGCCTGGTCTACCATCCTCCGTGGGTTCTTAAGCTGATACAGCTCTACGAGACCCAAACTGTTCGCCATGGCATCATGACGTTGGGTCCGAGTGGTGCCGGCAAGACAACCTGCATACATACACTAATGAAGGCTCTTACCCAAATGGGCGATGATCATCGCGAAATGCGCATGAATCCCAAAGCTATAACAGCCGCCCAGATGTTTGGTCGTCTAGATGTTGCAACAAATGACTGGACTGATGGCATATTTTCGGCTCTTTGGCGCAAGACTCTAAGGATAAGGAATGACGAACATGTTTGGCTAGTGCTTGATGGTCCAGTAGACAGCATTTGGATAGAAAACTTGAACTCGGTATTGGACGATAATAAAACCTTGACACTTGCAAATGGTGACCGTTTGACTATGGCACCAACAGTTAAAATTATCTTTGAGCCGCACAACATAGACAATGCATCTCCAGCTACAGTATCGCGTAATGGCATGGTTTACATGAGCTCTTCAGGATTGGACTCAAAACCAAGTTTGTTTCTTTAAGACAAAGCTATTGATTTTGTAAAACATATCCTTATAGTTGTGCAAGCCTGGCTCAAAAATCGTGCTCCAGGGGAGAAGGCTGTCTTCTGGGAGTTGTTTGAACAAACATTCCTACCCGTTTTTAATTGGGGCACACAAAATCTCAAGCTTCTGATGTCAGTTTTGCAATGTAATATAGTGCAGCAAATGTTGTTCATACTGGAGGGTCTAGTACCGGTTAAGAAGGAAGAGGAAAAAGCAGTGAGTCTCTCCAGCAAAGAGAGTAACGATGGTGAGTAAGGTAGTGATGGCTAAAAAGATCAGTGAAATTTCAAGATATCAATAACTTTATTAAACGTTGGGTTTGGCTGCTACATAATACTTTTTGTAACAGATCAGTGGGAACTTTGGTTTTTTGCCAAAATATTTGAATTTTGTATTGAAAAAAATGAAATTTTCAGCAAAGCTGCGCAAAGAAACGGAAGAACGTCGTAACTCCACGGGCAGTGATGGTGGTAAAGTATGAATATATATGAAAGGTTTTTCAGATTTTTTCTCCGCTTTTGTGTGTAAACCGTGTTGCAAAACTAACAAAACTACACCAACCAACCAAACCAATGAACTGGTGCTGGTCATGACAATTTTTGTCTCCTACATTTTGAGCACAGATTTTTTGTAACACCTCCTACAGAATTTCCACACCTTTTTTACAAATTTTTTTATTCTTTCTACTAAATGTTTTGTATTCGTGACTAAGTCGTAAACTAATATAAAGTTTGATGTATGTTTGTGTGGGTCTTTTATTAATCTTTGTATTTTCTTTGGTGCTTTTGTATTAAACAATAAATTAATTTCGACTACAATATATGACAGATAATGCTCCTGAGGAAGTGGTTGTTGAGGAAAAGGAGGACACATGCACTCCCGAACACTTGCAACGTTTATATATTTTTGCATTGGCCTGGGGTTTGGGTGGTTATATCAGCACTGATGATCGTATTAGATTTAACAATTTTGTTAAGGAGACCTTTCCGACTTTGGATTTTGCGAAGGGCACTGCTAGCGAGAATACTATCTTTGATTTCTTTGTTTCTGCAACGGGAGTTTGGCAATCATGGAAGACCCTCGTCACACCTTACATGTATCCGGAACTCTCAACACCAGATTACTTGAGTATTTTAGTGCCGATTGCGGACAATGTGCGCATCGACTATCTGATTGCCACGATCGCTAATCAGGAACGCGCTGTAATGCTTATTGGTGAACAAGGCACTGGTAAGACGGTTATAATGAAGAATTTCATGAAGAAAATGAACCCTGAGAGTTATATGGGTCGTTCCTTTAACTTCTCTTCGGCCACTAGTCCATATCAGTTTCAACGTACAATTGAGAGTTATGTAGAGAAGAGGGTGGGCGTGACATTTGGACCACCTGGAGGCAGAAAGTTGATTGTGTTTATAGATGATATCAATTTGCCTGAGATAAATATGTGGGGCGACCAGGTTACCAATGAAATTGTACGTCAATCTATGGATATGAATGGTTTCTACAGTCTAGAGAAACCTGGAGATTTTACAACTGTTATCGATGTTCAGTATGTAGGTGCCATGGGACTACCTGGTGGAGGACGCAACGATATACCATCACGTCTCAAGCGTCAATTCTGTGTTTTTAATTGCAATATACCGGATAATGAATCGATTGATAAGATATTTAGAGTAATTGGTGAAGGTCACTACAATGCAAAACGTGGTTTTATAATCGAAGTTCGAACCTTGGTGCGCAAGCTAATTGTTGTCACACGCCATTTGTGGCAGCGCACACGAGAGAAACTATTGCCCACACCAGCAAAGTTTCATTACGTCTTCAGCTTGCGTGATTTGTCACGCATTTGGCAAGGCATGGTTGGCACTTTATGTACAGTTATCACCTCGGAAAGCGTGATTATGTCCTTGTGGAAGCACGAGTGTACGCGTGTGTTCTCCGATCGCTTTACCACGTTTCAGGACAAGGAATGGTTTGCCTCGGAGCTTGCATGTCTGGTGCGTGAAGAGCTGGGGGAATCACACTCCCAGATGATTATACCAAATCCTGTGTTTGTGGACTTTATGCGTGATGCTCCTGAACCTACAGGCGAGGAGGGTGAGGACGCAGATATGGAACTGCCTAAAGTCTATGAACCGGTTACATCGCATGAAGTGCTACGCGAGCGTCTGGTTATGTTCCTCGCCCAATTTAATGAAATGGTGCGAGGTTCTGGTATGGATTTGGTATTTTTCCCCGATGCAATGCTGCATTTAGTAAAGATATCTAGAATCATTCGCCATCCGAGAGGAAATGTCATGCTAGTCGGGGTGGGTGGATCGGGCAAACAATCTCTGACGAAATTAGCCACTTTCATCGCTGGATATAAGACGTTCCAAATTGCATTGACACGCTCCTATAATGTGGCCAACTTTTTGGAAGATCTTAAGCTATTGTATCGTACTTGCGGCGTACAAGGGAAGGGCACTACTTTCCTTTTTACTGATATGGATATAAAGGAGGAAGGATTCCTCGAGTATCTGAATAACATTTTATCTTCGGGTGTTATATCAAATTTGTTTTCGCGTGACGAACAAGCTGAAATTGTGCAAGAGCTGACGCCAATAATGAAGCGAGAAAATCAACGGAAAACCGCCACTCCGGAAGCAGTAATGGAGTTCTTCTTGGCACGTGTTTGCGTGAATCTGCATGTGGCTTTCTGTTTTTCACCAGTTGGTGAAACTTTTCGGGCAAGAGTGCAGCGCTTTCCGGCATTGGTATCTGGCTGTACTATAGATTGGTTCCAGCCATGGCCAAAAGACGCTCTTGTCTCGGTGGCAAGACACTTTCTTAATGATTTTGAAATCGAGTGTACACCAACAGTTAAAGGGGAATTGGTAAATGCACTTGGGTCAATTCAAGATATTGTAGCAGAGACATCATTGGAGTACTTCCAGCGTTTTAGGCGTGCCACGCACGTTACACCAAAGTCATATTTGAACTTCATTGCTGGATACAAGAACATTTACCAGCAGAAGCAAAAAGAACTGGGTGACGGTGTTGAGAAGATGGATACTGGGTTAGAAAAACTGAAGGAGGCCTCCGCATCGGTTGAGATACTGAAGAAGGACTTGGTTGTAATGGAGGAAGAATTGGTGGAAGCTTCGAAAAAAGCCGAATCTGTGCTTGTCGAAGTGACAGAGCGTGCCATGCAAGCGGAAATTGTTAAGAATCAAGTACTTATAGTAAAAGATAAGGCAGAGGCGCTGGTGGCTTGTATTGCAAATGAGAAAGCTTTGGCAGAGGAGAAGTTAGAAGCGGCCAAGCCTGCCCTCGAAGAAGCAGAAATGGCTTTGAATACCATCAAACCGGCGCACATAGCAACGGTACGCAAACTGGGCAGACCACCTCATTTAATTATGCGTATCATGGACTGCGTTTTGATACTCTTTAAGAGGAAACTACATCCTTGCATTGCTGACGCGGCGACATGTTGCCCGAAGCCATCATGGCAAGAGTCACTCAAGGTGAATATGAATAATTTTTTCAAAATGAAAGTTTAGTTTGAATTTTAATTTTTTAGATGATGGCAAGTACAACATTTCTGTTGCAACTGCAGAACTATCCGAAGGATACAATCAACGACGAAATGATTGATTTGCTACAGCCCTATTTCCGCATGGAGGACTATAATATGGACATGGCCAGACGCGTCTGCGGTGATGTTGCTGGTTTGCTATCCTGGACCAAAGCCATGTCTTTCTTCCACAGTGTCAATAAAGAAGTTCTTCCCCTCAAGGCTAATCTGACGATGCAGGAAGCACGTTTGAAGGTAATTCTGGATGGAATTTATTTCATTTCTTGCGAATAGGGTAGAACCCAGGGTTTTTTACGTGAGGATATTTTTTCATCTTCACCTGTATATTATTTTTTGGCTATATCTTTAACAGTTTTTGTATCTTCCACTTTCACTAAATTCTCCAGCTCGCTATGGATGATCTGTCAGGTGCAGAAGAGCAATTGCGGGAACGTGAAGAAGCTCTTCAGGCTGTTAAAAATCAATACGATAAAGCAGTGGGTGAGAAACAAAGGCTCACTGATGCGGCCAACGTTTGTTTACGTAAAATGACCGCTGCAACTGCTTTAATCAATGGTCTTTCGGATGAAAAATACCGTTGGACAAATCAAAGCAAGGAGTTTAAAATTCAGTTGGGCAAACTTGTAGGCGACGTTCTACTTGCAACAGGGTTCCTTTCATATTGCGGCCCATACAATCAAGAGTTTCGTGCAAATCTTATAAAAACTTGGATGCTGATACTCAAACAGAAGGAGATACCATTTACTCAAGGGTTGAACATCATTAACATGCTTGTCGATTCGTCCACAGTCTCTGAGTGGACACTACAGGGTCTGCCCAATGACGAGCTCTCGGTGCAAAATGCTTTAATTGCCACCAAGTCTAGTAGTTATCCTCTTTTGGTAGATCCGCAGACGCAGGGAAAAATATGGATTAAGTCCAAGGAGGATAAAAACGAACTGCAGATCACATCACTTAATCACAAATATTTCAGAACACATTTAGAAGATTCGTTATCCTTAGGAAGACCCTTGCTTATAGAAGATGTTGGCATCGAATTGGATCCCGTTATTGATAACGTGCTCGAGAAGAACTTTATTAAGTCGGGTAGTATTGAAAAAGTATTAGTTGGCGATAAGGAATGTGATGTTATGCCCGGCTTCATGCTGTATATCACAACGAAGTTACCTAATCCGGCATTTAGCCCAGAGGTAAGCGCTAAGACGTCGATAATTGATTTTACTGTAACGATGCGAGGTTTGGAAGATCAACTACTGGGACGTGTCATCCTAATGGAGAAATCTGATTTGGAATCGGAACGCGTAGCTCTCTTCGAGACAGTAATGCAGAACCAGCGAAATATGAAAGAACTAGAAGCAAATTTACTCTACCGCCTCAGCTCCTCTCAAGGTTCATTGGTCGATGATGAGGCTTTGATTGAAGTTTTGCGCGTGACAAAAAGTACCGCCGAGGAAGTGAATCAAAAACTAAAAATTTCCGAAGTTACCGAGAAGAAGATAATGAAAGCACGTGAAGAGTTTCGTGCTGTCGCTGCTCGTGGTTCAATTCTATACTTTTTGATTGTTGAAATGAGTAACGTCAACGTTATGTATCAGAATGCACTCAAACAATTCTTGGTCATTTTTAATAATTCCATAACTAAATCGACAAAATCCAGTGTCACTGAAGAACGTATTTTAATAATTCTGCGCTATTTAACCTTTGAAGTTTACACTTTCACCAACCGTAGTTTGTATGAACGTCATAAGCAGCTATTTACACTGATGCTGGCCATAAAAATTGACTACCACAAGGGTAACGTCAGCCATGAAGAGTTTATGGCATTTATTAAAGGTGGTGCTTCGCTTGATTTAAATGCGGTTACACCAAAACCATTTCGCTGGATTTTAGACATCACTTGGTTGAATTTGGTAGAGATCAACAAATTGGACTCATTCTCAAATGTGTTGCATGTGGTGAGCCAATAATTTTTGAGTTGAAATTATACTATGCCTGTGTTTTGAGTTTGTGATTTAAAATTAAAAAAAAAAAAAATATTTTTTATCCACATGTAGCTATCGTGCTTATTAATTAATTTTAACTTGGATAAAAATCAAAATGTTTAAAACCCATATGTACATAATTTTTTTTTCTATTCTTATACTTCTTTCTGTGTTGATGTTCTCAGATCGAATTAAACGAAAAAGATTGGCGCACTTGGTACGAAGCCGAGAAGCCCGAAAATGAGGAAATACCTTGTGGATATCAAAATTCTTTGGACGGTTTTCGTAAGCTGTTGCTTGTGCGTTCCTGGTGTCCTGATCGTACAATTTCGCAAGCCAAGAAATATATAGAAGGTAGTACAAACGATTTTTTCTTTCCTCAATCCTTACAGATTCTAATCAATGTTTAAATTATTAGAGTCTCTTGGTCCGGAATATAGCGAAATGCAAATACTTGACTTAGAAGCTACCTGGGCTGAGTCAGAACCGCGTACACCATTTGTGTGTCTACTGTCTATTGGTTCGGATCCAACAACACAGATTGGTCAATTGGCGAAACAGAAGGGCATAAGTAAGAAGCGTCTTTGCAAAGAAGGACAAGACTTTACCGGTTTGGAATAATATTTTTTTTTAATAGCTCTTAAAAGTGTTTCCATGGGTCAGGGTCAAGAGTATCATGCCAGAAAGATGATTATTGAGTCGATGGCCAACGGTGGTTGGGTGCTCTTGCAGAACGTACATCTTTCGCTACCATTCTGTACAGAAGTAATTGACATCTTGGTTGAAACTGAGCACATCGATGATTCGTTTCGCATGTGGGTCACCACTGAACCACACTCAGAATTTCCAATTGGCTTGCTGCAGATGGCAATTAAATTCACCAACGAGCCACCTCAGGGCATTCGGGCGAGCATGAAACGTAGTTATCAGGTGACAGCAAATGCAGTAGTTTATACCTATAGTTCTAACTAAACTCCATTTAACGTTTTAGGGCTTTACTCAGGATTTTCTTGACTACACTGCTGCCACACAATGGCCCGCTCTACTTTACACAGTTGCTTTTCTCCACACCATTGTGCAGGAAAGACGTAAATTTGGTCCTCTTGGTTGGAATGTACCATACGAATTCAATCAGGCTGACTTTGCTGCTAGTGTGCAATTCATTCAAAATCATCTCGACGAAATGGATCCGAAAAAAGGCGTCTCCTGGCAGACACTCGTTTACATGATTGGAGAGGTTCAGTATGGTGGTCGTGTCACTGATGATTTCGACAAGCGTCTCTTGACTACTTTCACCGCTGTTTGGTTTTGTGAGGCCTTACTAACGAGTGCCTTTGAATTTCACAAAGGCTACAAAGTTCCAAACACAAAAAGTCTTCAAGGTTTCATTGACTACATAAATAGCTTGCCTGCATACGACACTCCTGAAGTATTTGGGCTGCATTCAAACGCCGACATCACGTATCAAATTAATTCGGCAAAAGGTAAGTTACAAACTATGTGTGTCATCGCAGAAAAATCATTTAATGAATCAAAGGATTAAAAGTTTGATTGGGGCTTTCGCTAGTTTGAGTTTTAAGCAACATAAATTTGAGAAAACTCTATAGTTGCCAAAGCCAACCAATCCTTTAATGTTACAGATAACATTTTTATTTACATTTGCGAGCGAGACGAATACACATACAGAAGTACTCCTTGCATTTACTTGACTAATTGGTGCCACAACAGTAGCAGGAGCAAAAACAACGCGCAAATGTACCAAATAAAGACCGACTGAAAAATAGATATTCCATAACATTAAAATTTCTAGTTAAGAAATATGTAAACTAGCATTTCGTAAATCTTTAGAAATATCTTTTTAAATTTCTGTATTTAATAGAAGAGAGAACCCGGAATTGCATGGGCTTTTGTCATGACCTTTTAATCACGTTATCTTAATTTTGTATTGAACTTGCCTCAGCGATTTAAGGGAAGGGTTCCCTCATTTTGGACTAAAAAATCGATTTTTTTTTTGCAAAAAATGAAAGCCACATATGTGTAGAATATGTGTGTAAATGGATTTTTCGATCCGACGAATATTTTTCGAATGGCAACGTCTTGAAGACACCTATCTCACGCGCGCTACGTCCAAACTAAACTTTTAAAAAAACTTCAAACGCGCTTATCTCGAAACCACGTTTTCCGATCTAACTAAAACTCTCAGGCCTGATCTATTGATCCGATTCTCTTTATCTAAGAACTGTTTGGAAGTGCATGCTTTTTTGTACGCCCTGAACTAACATCATGTATAAAAATTATTTATTTATATTTTTTTAACGTTGTTGAAATGGAAAAAAACAAGCAAAATTTGAACTTTTAGTTCTAATGTTCATTATTCAATGAATTTTACATGGATAATAACAATTTTAGTTCCAGTCATAGAAAATATCATTATCTTTAAGTAATAACAACAATTTTTGATTTCAGTCCTCCACAAGAAGCGGCAGAATTTTAGTTAGGACACCATGTTTCGCGCGCAGGGGCCCACGGAAATGTGCATTTTGTAGCCGCCATTTTGAATTTTTTCAACTTTTTCACTTTTTTAAATTCTCTGATAATATACTAATATAATCATCAAAACCAAAAGTTCGTACGCCTTTGCATTGTCCTACAACAAAAATACAAACTTTGCCTTATTTTTGTCCATAATGAGGGAACCCTTCCCTTAAGTACAATCAATCACTCTAGTAAATCCTTTCGAATGGTCGGATGGATTTTATACTTCAAAATATTTTCTACGAGTATCAGTTAATATTGAATTTAATTTTGAAACGATTTCATACAAATTTTAACCTGTGTCTTAGTCATTTAATGTCAGAATCATGAAAATCAGTCCTATAAAAGAGAAATAACCATTCAGAAATTAGAGTGCTTTAGTAGAGATTCTATGTCAGTTAACATGAGTTCTAGCGGTATTTTATGTAGGTTCCTGTAGGTCAATGCAAAAAACTGACTTTAAAATTACTTTGACAAATATGCAATGGTAAAGACAAGAAGATAAAGGGATTTGAACTGCTCTATTCTATTAAATGGCTACTATTAAAGACTTGTCGATTTCTTATTATTTTATCATAAATCCTGGAATTTTTAGTTCCGAGAAGGCTTATGATAAATGTATAGTCTACTATATTGTTGAACACATACCATAAGAATCCACTTTCTGGTGCCGATTTCGAACATGTGTCATTTTACATGAGGATTCAAACCTTAGAACTGAGCAGTAGTAAAAATTTAATTCTGTACAATGAAGAATAATAAGAAGAAGACACAAGTGCATAAACAAAAAATTTAAACGTTTAAAAAAAAACTCCCCAAATAATTGCAAATACGACAAAATGTTAAAGTTACTAACAGCAATGGAACGGTCGTGCTATTGACCCCCAATGAGCCAATGACTGGTCAATCAAGGAATCTGCAAGCATAAAACAAAAATGTTCAACAAATCACAGAGGGTATTCATGAATTCATACGGTTTTGTAGTAAAGTTGGGTGTTTTTATTTTTTTCTAATCTCAGTTTCAATCTCGTGTTTTTGCATATTTCCTTGCCTCTCAATTTGATTAACATATTTATAAAGCATCCAAGAATTCTTTAGGTTAAATTAAGTTTTATAGAAAAAAAAAATACAGAACATCCTTCATTCTCCTCAATTAGCTCGCGAAATTTAATAAACAACGATGTGTGAATAAAATTAATTCATGTAAAATGTTTCATTCTAAGAGATTCTTCTACCAACAGGTATACTCGATACCATTCTCAGTGTGCAACCCAAGGAAGGGGGTGGGGGTGGTGGAGAAACTCGTGAAAGCGTTGTCTATCAATTAGCTGACGATATGTTGAGGAAGTTACCCTCGCAGTATAACGAATACGACGTGCGCGAGAATCTGACACGCATGGGAATCCTGCTACCCATGAATATCTTCTTGAGGTAAGAGTGAGCGCTATCATCTGACTTCGTTAACTAATTTAATGTCTTATTCCTTCACTTTCAATCAACCTAAAGGGTTTGATCAATCAACCTATAATGATTTCAAATTAACTTTTTTTTTTTTAATTATGTTATAGACAAGAAATTGATCGCATGCAGCAGGTTATAAAGAAGGTCTATTCCTGTCTGAGTGACTTAAAATTGGCAATTGATGGCACTATTGTGATGAGCCCGGCGTTGAAGGAGTCCTTGGATGCCATGTACGATGCACGTATACCAGAAAGTTGGATGAAGGTTAGAAGTGTGAAATGAATATACATACATATATTTTTTTCTATTATTATAGTCACACGGTTGCATGTGTGTGCAAAGGCAATGGAAATCTTGCAGCTGCATAACGCTATTGTTGTATTTTGATAAATTTCCATCCATCGTTTCAAAGTTGTTAAGCGTGAATCTGACTTTTGTTGCGTCTATCAAAACGAACATATATATATATATGTATGTAATTTTTGGCACACATGCACGTGATTTACATGATGAATAATAAATTAAGTGCAAATGTGGCTTCGCAGTGCGATTTCAAAGCGTGATTCTGTATCTGAACTGAGAGCAGAATTTAACAAAAGAAAAATTTGAAGAAAAGTAGCAAGGAATATTCGGGAAGCGATGTCAGAGAAGAAGAGTTGCTACCAACAGATGTAAAAAAAAAAAACGTATTGACATTGATGAATAGAACCATGGATAAAAAGAGGAGCATTTAAATTTAGCTTGAATTTTTGCTTCTTAGTTTTTTGAAAAGAATTCCTTTTTTTAACAATTTTCGCTTTTTGTCCGGTAAGAACAGTTATAATTAGTTAACTTTGATGTCTGTGTAAAAGGTGTGCAAAAATCGATTTTGAAAACTACCAGTTTTGAATTCTGTCTAAGCATAGAATGCCATGAAATTTTACTCTTTTATTACATTTTTGCAGCCTTTTGCCAACTTTGTCCTTCCATGTCATTTAAGACTTTTGCTTTTTTTCTTCTTGGTAGTGAACCTTTTAGCACCTTTTTGTGCAAGCTCTCTTTTGCTGCTTTGTACTCGCCCTTAGTGACAACGCACAGTGGGGCCGAAACAAAGAAAAACTTGCACCATGAATCATGAATTGCAACAAGTTGTTGACAATTTTTGTTGGTTTTGTTTTACTCTCTAAATCGCACTCATAATAATTACATTTAATTCAGGTTTAAATGCTATGCGCAACTCACTCCTTTAACTTCCTTCTTTTCTCTTCGCGGCACAAGTGTAACTTAAAGTTTCTAAATCTATGCGGTATTTCTTAAAATAAAGGCCAAATGAAATTGTTTAATAATGTAACCCACAACATAGGTTTTCTATAAAGATGTCTGAGTTTTAAATTTGGGGTGAAAGGTTCATTGGAAAATGTTTAAGTTTGTTAATGATTTTAAATAAATTTGTTATAATATAATATTTTCGAAATAAAGTTTAAATTAAATTAATAATTCCTTTAATTTGATTACATTTTAAGAAAATTATACTTATTAAATTTTTCTGAAATATTAGGTCTGTTTTTTTAAGTATTTTATTTATTTATAGTACGATAAGAACTTAGTTCTTTTAATGTACAAACTATGGATAAAATCTTCAGGATTATACAAACTATACAAAGTAAAGAAACATAATTTAAACCATTATACTTATAATAAAATAATCTTAATATTAAGCAGAAATAGAAGAAACTGAAATAGAGTATGACAAAAGTGCCAAGAAGAGAAATGAAGAAGAAGAAGATAAGTGTAGATTCTGAAGGAAAGAAAACTGGCTAGAAACATTTAAATAGAAGCAAAGTGCAGAAATACGGCACGTCTAAATCTTGGTATTTCTCTTAATGCTCTTACATGACTCGGTAAAGAATTCCACAGGCGTGTGGCATTAATAAAAAATAGTCTTGTGGAATTGAGGTAGTTAAAACATGGAGGAGTCAGCATGTAACTCGTTGAGTGACCGAATTGAATTTTTTCAAATAAATAAGGAGGAAAATTTTAAACATTATTATTTTATGCAGAAAAATACAATTTCTAGCATTGAGATAGGTAATTATATCACTTCCCAGAACGCATTTTTTAAACTGAGAAATGTGATCAAATTTTGATCACATTTAGGTCTGTTCCCGTACTTTTTGGGCTAAAAATGCTTAAACTGTCAAAAACGTGAGAGTAAGAAAAATCTCTCAAAAATATTGAAAAACATAAAAAAGTACGGGAACGCTTTTTGGACTAAAATTGTGTAAACTGTCAAATAAAATCGTTTGTTTGGTGTGTAGCATCGGCAGTGCAGACGACATGCTAAAGATTTTGAACAATATAAAAATGAATTCTTCAATAAACATTTATATTTAGTTTTTACACAATTTACCATGTTTTTGGTTTCCATTCCAACAGTTTTTTATTTATTTCAAAGAACTTTTATTGTTTTGCAATTTCGTTGCTAACATGTAAACATATGTTTTTAAGCAGTTTGGCACTTTTACCATTTTTGCCAGAAGAAATTTCTCGGACTAAAACTTGCAGCTTTTTACAAGGTGGGGAAATTTTTTATTCTCTCGATTGCACTCTCTTTTACAATTTTTTCGAGTACGGGAACGCTTCTCGGGCTAAAACCTGTAAAAATGGTAAATAGGACTAAAACTTTAGAGTACGGGAACAGACCTATTTTTGTGAAAAATGGCAAGAATATTTTCAAAAACCTATAAAAAAATTACTTAACGCATACAACTTTACATATTTAGACATTTTACTATAAAAATATATTTTTATCTCTAACTCATTGAATTGTATCAGACAAACATTTTAAAATTTTAAATGCCAATTGTCAAAACAGTCTGAAAAATTGCTTGCACTTGATCGAATAGACCTCTCACCCCCCTCTCAAGAAATTTTTTTACAAAAAATATAATTGAGTTTAGTTTAAAGTCGATTTTTTCGAGTTTAATTTGGCATTTGTAATGTTTTTTAAGCATTCTTTTTGAATGTTTTTATATTTATTAAGGAAATCAAAATCAGAGTACTGGTTGTGAATATTTATATGCTTCCGGATTATTTGTAAATCTGTTCGTATTCTCTAAATCGCTACAACTTTGGATTTATAAACGTCTTTTCTTTTCTTTTTGGTACAAATGAGTGTAGACAGCTTTCAAGATATAGCCGTTAAATTGATATCAGCTTTACCTTGCTTTTGCCCCACTGTGTAACCTTTGCGAAATGCAGTGCGGAAAATAAGTGCAAAAATAAATGTTCGCAAACACTTTAGAGGAGTAGAGAACAAATTTCGTGGATTTTTTATTTTAGGAATATTCAAATATACATATACAAATCAAATGAACTCCTGAGGAATAGGCCAAAAAGCTCAATTAAACTTGAGATATATTCAAGCTGATTGTCACATTCAAATGATTATCATTAGGTAGCTATTTAGTTCGTAGCCTTCCGTAGTTTTCTACGTTCCATAATAATCTGACAGTACCTTATAATTAAAGTTTTGCGAACCGAACAAGCCCACTTAACATAATTTTCATTAGTTCAGTAAAGTTGTTCAAAGCGAACCTAGCCTCTGTGGGACGCAGTTTTCTGCAAAAACATCATTAATTATTTTGCGCAGAGGCAAAGTCGAAGGAAAAAGAAAAAATTGGGAAAAAATTGTGAACGCATAATTAGTGCTGTAAATAAATGCTTCCTTAGCAACAACAATAATTATTGTGCTCAAACATCAATTGTTACTTTACTTACAAGAAAAGTTAAAATACATTATTTAGTACTTTTTAGCAAATAGTATCTAACTTGCGGGCGTGGCATACCTTACTCTTATTAAGTAGCTTTAACATTTCAAATGAAATAAGTCACTATTAAGTAAATAAAAATTCCTAAAGCAAGCAAATTTAAATCAAAAGTTATAATTGAATAATTGGAACTAAACTCCAGTAAATACAGAAGTTTTCGATAAATACGTCTTTTCTAAACAATCGCTTGAAAATCCCCAATGAAATAACTATAATTTCTCTATTATCATTATCTGTACAAGATAAATCGTTTGAATTATATTTTGTTCAAGCACAATTCTCCCTTCCAATTCAGCAATTGTGATAGTGAACAATTGTAGGAAAACGAACTTTTACAAATCAGCTTAGCTTACCGTCCATTATTGTGAATCTCCTGTGTATACAGACAGGAGATGAACGTCTGCTCTTTAAATTAGTTATCTCGCCTTTATATTTAATTTCATTGACCTTCAAAACAGACAAGACTCGTACATATAAAAACAAAAAAAAACTTTATTCTGTTTGTTTTCTTTGTTGATTTCCGTCATCTGCAGGTATCTTGGGAGTCGACAACGCTGGGCTTTTGGTACACAGAGTTGCTGGAGAGAAACGCACAATTTCGCACATGGATATCAACAGATCGACCTAAAGTGAGTCTCCTTCTATGATTTTAGTTGTTGTGCTGTCGTAGTTATGACATTTTAATTTTCCTTAAAATCTTCTTACTGCTGGTTATTTATTTTTATTAATATCTTTGTTTATTTTCCTATGAAACCGACACAGGTCTTTTGGATGACGGGCTTTTTTAATCCTCAAGGATTTTTAACTGCTATGAGACAAGTAAGAAAATTGGTATTTTAATAAATCATAGTTTCCATTGTTTGTTCTATTAAAATAAATTTGAGTTGTGGGCACTTCTTAAATAAGCCTTCTTCAATTTTCTCAAAAGATTTGGAATACTTCACAAAACGAAATAACTAAGAAAATAAATGAAAATAAATGTGCGAAGTTACACCCAACGACTATTTATTTCCGACTGAACTAATTTGTTTGAACTTAAAAAGATGCTTCATTAGTTAAACACTGCGACGAAAAGTTCTGTTTTTCGTCCTAGACTGATTAAAAGGAAGGAGTTAATGCAAAAGAGTGGTTAATCCCCACTAACCGGATATTTTCCGGAGCCTTTCCAAAAGTGTCAAAACAGTCTTGAACACTTGCTGTTTCATTTATAAACTTTTTGAAAAGAATAATAGAACTCTTTGGTAATGCCTTTAAACTTTATTCTGTTGTAAATGCTTATATTAGTTTATTTAATCGATTGCATCAAATAACTTTAATCATGTTTCATAATAATCATGCTGAAAATTCCTAAAATCGACTAGTATCAGAGCGTTTTGTATGCGAGCATTAATGCCGACACGTACATACAGACAAGGCCACACACAGAGATGTTTTGTTTGGGGAAGAGAGTTGTTGGACATTTCCTTGATAATGGGAAGCTTAGAAAAGCCAGGCCACAGAATATTAAATAAGTGCAGAAAATACTTTTAAGGCAAGTTTTCATCTAAATAATTAATTTAAACAATGTCATTAAAGACATTCGCGATGCTTTTAAATTTTATTGGTCGTCCCTTGCGAATTAAGTTGTAAGTAATTTAATGTATTTAACCGTATTTACAAATTAATTAAAAATGCTCCTTAGTTACTTCAGGAACAATTTTAAAGTTTGAAATTTTCATCGTAAGTGAGACTAGAAAGAAATGAGAAATTTAGTGGTACACGTGCATGAGTTTTGTGAGTATCAATTAAAGGAAATATCTTGGCCGAGCATTATCCTACACGGAGAGAAAAAGTCAATCATTCTATGCTTTGAATGAGGCTTAATTTTAAATTTTTTAAAATTTTCTTTTTCACTTGCCATTTTCACTTGATGGAACAAATTCATAAAATTAAGTTTTAATTCCTCTTGTATAATAATAAAAAAATGTCTGTTTTTACATAAGAACTGCATAAGAAAACTAAAGGATATCTTTTTTTTATCGTACTGCTGTCGTTCTCAAAAATAGTTGTTCTCAATAGAGTGCATATAATTTCGATGCTAAATGGGTTTTCTATAAATGCTTATTTAGCAGCAAATTTCAAAAGAAAAGTTCCAAACTACTGTCAAATAAATTAAATTTATTTCGAAATTAGATTTGATATAAGAATGTTATATTTGCAGAGATTTGCATTTTTATATGCGCCAAAAGCAAAATCAGAGTTAAAGGTAATGTTATTCTTAATATTGCATTGTAACATTATGCATTGCATTGTAACTACTCCCAAGAAATTTGTCAAAAGCATAATTAGAATTAAAGAAAATGTTGTCAACTATTTCAATAAGCATTGTTACATAATAACTACACTGAAGAAATTCGTGATATTAACTGTTTTGTCTGTTTCAGTCTGGCATGAAATTAACTAATTATATCCTTATTTCTTCCAAATAGTATGGTATCATGGTTATGAAATGATGGTTATAGTATGACGGGTATAATGATTGGTGTGGTATGATGAGTTTTGAGTGATGGATGAGTATGGCATGGTAAGCAATACACACGTTGCATTAAATTTTGCTTCTGAATGAAAGAAATCAAAGAATTTACGGTATTATACTCTAAGAAAAATATTATCGAGTTACTAATTACTTCAAAACTACGTAAAAATATACTGAATTTATATGTCCTAAAGAGTTTTTCCAAAAGCGTGCTTTGGAGTCTAGTCTACCTCAACACAATAAAGTTAAAAACATATATGATTCAGTAAAATAAAAACTGGCTATGAGTTCTAAATAAAAACTTAGACAAAAAACAATACGTTTGTCCTATGTATTTTGTTATGAAGAAAACTTAATTTTCTAAAAAGGTGCATTATTACCCCCAAAAAGCTCCCCATATTTACGACCTTTTAAGCTCTCTACTTAAATGTACCAACGGTCAGGAAGCTTAACTTCTTTTGGATTATTGGGAATTTCAACATGTTCCTTTAAATTCAGGTCATGTATTACCTGAGAAAATATATTCCTGTTAGGACAAAAAAAAAAAAAAACACAAAAAACAGAAGTTTGAATTTAATGTTGTTTTCTTAATACAAACAAACAAAACGTGCACCATCTCAGCGGTAATAAGCCACACTTAGTACACACTAGCACTACGTCAAACAAAGTGAAGTAGCTACCTGTAGGTACGGTTTTCTTATCACTCGTGCTGACCTGGTGCTGCACGAATACTATCCGGTATCACCGTCGTTGTCCTGTACTTCGATGATGTTATGACGACATAAATGTGTGATTAAACTAAATACATGCAATATATGTAGAATACATAAAATAAAATACATTTTACTCAAAAAGTTATTTTTCTATATTTTTATGACCTTTGGCTTGTGACACAACACATCCATTTCTATCTTTGCTTATTGGTGTTCGCTTCTGTGGTGTAATGTGAACATGTCTGATACAACTGGACGTTATTCGTTAAAGGAAGTAACACGAGCACATAAAGGCTGGGCACTCGATTCGGTTGTCCTGCAAAATCAAATAACACGTTACAACAAGGAAGACATAACGGAGTATCCAACTGAGGGCGTTTACGTGCACGGTTTGTTTCTTGAAGGTGAGTGAAAATTCTTCAACACATCTTTAAGCTACAGCTGCCACTGGCAAGGATAATATTATTCTTTTGATAATCCTTTTTATATTTAATATTCCTTTTGCTTTGCTTTGAGGTTGTGTTGTTTATTTCGATTTGGTGAATTTTTATGATATTGTGGCTTATATGGCTTTAATAAAATATCTTAGCTGATTATAGCTTAGTTTGGGTTTTCAAAACAATAAAATGTGTTTTGTTTTAAGCACCAAGGTACCTTGGATTAACTGAGGGCATTTCGTAAAAATTAAAACAAAATCGCGAAAGCCTTATGAAATCAAAGAAGTTCATTGTTAAGACCATCTTTGCAGGATTATCCTTGCATATAGACGTGGTCGTTCAATGATGAAGATTATTGAATTGCTTATGTATAAGCAATTTTTGAGATGCAATAGACCTGCCCTTTTGACATTTTAGCTAACGAAAAAAATCATTTAATCTTTTGCGACTCCATTCAAATCTCTATGTATAGAGAATTTTTTAAAACTATATTTTATGCAAAAAACTTCGGTCGTCGAAATGATTTTATATTTAATCAACGTAGTTAAAAATTTTGTTAAAATGTATTATTTAATCCAAGTATAGAATTTGTAACTATAAATAATATTCAACTAGTTGTTGACTAGTTGCGATGCAAAATTCAATTTGAAATGACCATTACTTCTGTTAATTAAGAGAAAAGTACATATGGACGATTTTCAAATCTGTACTCTTGACTTAAGAATCGGATATGCGCAGTTATTTTCATTTTCCAATGCAAAGAATCGATTGTGGTGTATTCGATACTTTACAACACCAATTTAAAAATATCTATAAGGTGTGAAAATTTTGTAATTTTTGAAACACCTGAAAGCTGATTTGTAAGGCAAAGTATTGATTTTCATATTTCCTAGTTTGATTTTGTCTCGACGAAATTATTCTGACAATTTTTTATGGGTAGAAAATTAAATTAATAGATTGAATTTCAAATTAAGAATTGAGAAAACAAACGTTCTTGGGCACAAATTCTCATCAACTTTTAAATTTTATAAATAAATCATGTATTATCTATTATTTATGTCCTCTTTAAGTATCATCTTAAATGGGATTATATACCCAGAACTTTTTCCAAATTTTTTTATTGCATTTTCTTAAAGCTTCAAGCCTCTAGAATATGTGGTTAAAATTTTTCTCGAAACCATGTTTTCAAAGTCGGTGACCAAGATTTCTCGAAACTCAGTTAACCGATCGTTTTGATTTTATTCATAATAATCTCGTACTTGTCATAGGATTTTTTTTTTTCATAGCTTCGTTCAATAATTATAGTCAAAATAATGACGAATTTTTGGTCGAAAATCGGTACTTTAAGTTCGGAACTCTGCCATTTTGTGAAAAATCAATATTTCCAAAATCGGTTATGATAAGTACGAGTTTTAAGTATATAGTTTAAAAATATTTATAATTTTTTTGTTTCAGATGAATTTAGAAGGAGTCATCTTGGTCACTGTATCAATACTGTATCAATACTGTATCAACCTTAATATTAATTTTTTTTTCTAAAAAAAAAAAACTTAACATACTCTTGAATGTGTATATTTTAAGGTACAAAAACCCTCATTTAAAAAGATCTCTTAGGTTTTCTTAAAAAATTCACAAACATGACCTTTTTTCGGCCTCTAGATATATAGGCCCCCTTAAGTATAAAAAGGTTGTTTTTTATTTGATAGTCTCTTAAGTTAAGCGTGGATGATTCGATGCCAATTCGAGATCAGGTTCGACCATCTGTAAATAATGCCATCTAAAGCTACTTGAGAACATGCACATTGGCCGTTAGGAATCGGCATAATACTAGGATGTCCTGATCATTTAATAACGACAAAGTATTTTCAAAGTCTTTTTCTTTTCAAACTGGGTCAAAGTCTTTTCAAAGCTGAAATGGCAAATTCGTTTTTTTTTAGTCTCAGTTAAGTATAAGTGAGGCACTTCACGTAAAATGTACAACTGACAACCACTTTTTAGACATGTCACTTTTTTATAAAAAACAGCTTTTGCTCAAAATGTGTTATCTATCCAAAGTCCAGTTAGCAAAATGTACGATTTTTTAAATCGGCTGAAAGAAAGTATGGTCTTTTTCGAAGTCTATTACCGGCAATGTTTGTAAAAAGTTAAGTAGTGATTCTCCTGATTTTTTAGCTAAGTTAAGTAGAGATTCTTACTGAAAATTGATTTTTTTAAGAGGAAAAGACCCTACTTTGTTTCTTTTTATTCGACTTTAATAAGCTTACAATTTGGTTGATGGACATCGGACAGTAACAAAAATTTTCACACAAGTTGGGGTCTCGTAGAGGTGTTACATATCCAAAAAAAAAAAAAAATCGAAAGGATGCAAATTTTTTAGCTTTCCGTTTCATGTTAATACCCCAAATGTAAAACCATAATAAAGTCCCACATTTTTTTACTGTCCCCGCAAATATTCTTACTGGGGTTGCAATTACACACACTTGTCTACGTAAGCAGATCATAAAACTGAGATTATGGAAATGATGAGTTTTTATTAATAAAAAAACTGAATAAATTGAAAAAAGAAACATATGTTTGTGGTGGTGATTTGCTAAAAGCAATTCGCAAAATTGAAATTGAATATGAATTGATTCGAAACACGTGACCCAATATTTAGAGAATCGCGCGGTAGAGTGATAACATAAAAAAGGCACGAGGTGTTCTCGCTCAAGCGCACACATCACATATTTGAAGATATGTTAAGCATAACACCATGAATAAGTGCACCTAATGGGTATTCAGAACATCTAATAAAAGTAACTGTTGTTTTGTGGTAAGAGTAAAATATAGCATAGTTTACAAACATCAAATGTTAAGAGAGAAAAAAAGGAACGATGAAGAAAGCACATTTCTGTGGAAACCTCGGCCAACATTATTACGTTTGTTTAGAGTTGATTTGGTTACAGAAACCAAAAACCTCATGACACGTAAAGATGATTAAGCCATGCGATTTATTTGCTCTAGGGAGGTTTTGTCATTATTTCTTTCTGGCAAAAGCCCAATTTTGCTGTAGGACAAAGTGCACAAAGTTGATAGTGAATCAGATTAATAAAATACACAATTATTTTTAAAAAATGCAAAAATTAAGCTCGCGTGTTTTATTTTGTAAATTTGTACTTCATTAAATTAACTTAAAAATAAGTATTAACTTACATGGTAGGCGGCATACAAGGTAAAACATTATCTGAGAGACTGTCTTGTTCTTGCAGAGTGAGTTCACCTTAATTACTCTAGACATTTTGATGTCAGATGAGGAGACGAGAATTGTGACGGTAGCAAATAAAATTATTTTTTTAATTAAAAAATTTGAGCTTGATCGAACCAGGTACATACCGTTCCATAGGTGAGAAAATTAACATCCAAAAGCATTTAAGTCATTGTCGCCAAAACATTAATGCTGCCTACACAGAACCAAAAACGTACTTAATAACAAAGAAAAAGTTCTTTGTCCCAATGTATTATACATTAAAATTGGTCCAAAGTACGAGTTCCTTGATTCAATAGATCTTTATTCTTACGTTATTTCTTTGATATGTTATGAAGAAAAATGATTAATTAATGACACATACAACTGTTACAATAAGTTAGTCTGTCCTTAGAAATTTTAAAACAATATCAAGATATATTTTAAAAAATCATTTTCTTATTAAGATAAAATTCTCTAATGGTTTTATAGATATTACAACACAAGAACTGGAACAAAATTTTAATGAACACGAACAATGAACTGTTCCTTAAAATTAAGAACAACGATTCATTGAACCAAAGAATTCGTTCTTTGGAGCAATGAATAGTTCTTAAAAATCAATGAATTTCGCTTTATGAACGAGATTCTTTGATTTTAAGAACAATATTTGGTTCAGTGTACATATTTTTCTGTGTCAAACTTTGCTAAATTTTGCCTTTGAAATTTATTGTAATTTTAATTATTTGATGACTAAATCAAAAACAATGCCTAACAAAAACCATTAGATATTCTGATTGTGTCATATTTTGTTATATTATAAATAAATGATTTGTTTATTTTTCAGGTGCATCCCTAGAACGACGCAGCGGCAAGCTTATTGAGTCTAAAATGAAGGTGCTCTATGAACAAATGCCGGTTATATACATCTATGCCATAAACACTACAGCTGGTAAAGATCCAAAATTGTACGAATGTCCCATCTACCGCAAACCTCAACGCACAGATTTAAAATATGTTGGTTCCATTGATTTTGAAACGGAATTTAATCCAAAGCATTGGACTTTACGTGGAGTAGCACTGCTTTGCGATATTAAATAGAAACACTACCTGAACTGCTTGATAGTGTTTCTATGATTGTGCTTGATTGTGTAACTATTTGTTAAGCTGTGATAGTATCCGGAAGCCGTTGTGCTCAAGTTAGAAACGGGAGTGTTTACATGGTACCTATTTACACAGATTGTCAATAAAATTTATCACTTGTTTAAAAAAAAAAAAGGAAAATAGTTGAAAATCACTAAATATTGTTAGTAGTTCGTAGAGCAAAAAATAAAAAAAAAACCCCAATAAGATACATCTTTTCGTTTTTGGTCTTATGATCTGGAGAAGATATATGGATAAGTGATAAACTTGATTTGATTTTCTTTGATGAATACTGTCTGCATGGATGCAAACTTTTTTGTTCAAAAATATTAGCCTTCAAAAAAATAAAACTAAGAAACTAAGAAGTGTTTAGAAACTAACATTTAATATTTTCTATTTTAAATTCTTAACAAAAGATATATCTTATATATTAGGTATATTCTTAAAATCCAATGCATTAACTAACTAAATTTTCTCAGAAAAGTCTTTTTTCTTCAACTTTAATATTTTGGTAGCGGTTGACCTTTTCCAGGAAATATACAAATTTCTTCGTGTGACAATTATATTAAAGAATATCAAATTTTCGGATAAACCACAAATACAATCCAATTTAATATTCAAAATATAAAACGATGTGTCTTATATTTGATATATACAAATGATGTTCTTATTTATTGATATATACAAATATTTTAGCATCTTTAAAAGTTATAGGTCAGTTTATTTTTGTTTTATATGAAAGTTTCTTTGCATCCATTAAAAAGGTAAGAGATTCTCACAAGACAGTTTTTATGTTGGCAAGAAGCTAAGTTTTTCGGAAAGTATCTAGACAAAGCAAATCAAAGTCATTCCTTCAAGTTTTATTGTAAAAGCAGTAGAGAATAATTATCTTGTCGTCTGTCTGCAGTGCGTCACAATTATTGTCGGTACGTTTTTGATATCCAAAGCGAAAAATTTAATAGTAAGCTAAAAAAGTATTGACACTACAATACGGAAATCTCTTTTCATTAAAAATTTTTCTTTATTTTAAAAACAACTTTTTAAAAAATGTTGAACTTTTTTAAACAGTTACTATTAGAGAACTGTTACATAATACATCGGAAACATTTTTCTCATTGAAAAAAAAAAAGATTTTTTTTTAGAATTAAAGAAAGAGAATTAAATAACCTTCTACGAATACTGAATAATTGCATTAATAAAAATACAATAATTATTAAACTGAGTAAAATATTATTGATATTGGGTTAAATGTACACATAAGAAAAATATTCGAAAAAATTAAGAAAATATAATTTTATTCCTACACTAAGGGAAAAAAAATATTAAATTTATCCAAAAACTTTTTTAATTTATTCAAAAAGCGAGTCATTTTTGCACCAATAACGCATTTGCATAAATCGACTACGTAAATATTTAAAATTTATTTAAATATTTTCTTAATTAAATAAAATATTTAAACAGAATTAATAAAAAATATATTTAAATTGTGCACAAATTTTTTTACAATATCTTTCAAATATGTAATATTTGAAAATAAAAGTATCGCATTTAAAGAAAATTTATATAAAAATATTGAATTTTAAGAACAACATGTTAAAATTCAATAAGAATTAAAATGTATAAGAAGAAACCCTACAACAATATCAAGTTGTCACTCAACCCTACATCAATCCATAAAACGACCACCCATCGCATTCACAAATCATCTTGGCCAAATATCCACCCTATATTACCCTTGCAACATTAACTAAATGAGAACTATAAGAACTGCAAATGCAAGAAATAAACTGCAGGAACAGAGTGCGATGCTGTTGCTGCTTGTCGGAATATGTGTGTACGTGTGCGATGCTGTTGTTGCTTGCTTGTATGGAATATGTGTGTAGGTGTGTGGTATAAATAAAATTTAAATACGGGAAAAAAACGAGTTGTAAAGAAAATATTTGATTTATCCACGTAAATATTCAAATAAAATTGATACTCAGGCGTGGATAATGTTAATATGCATTATTTCCCTTAGTGTAGGGAATGGGCCTTCCGGATCTCTGAATTAAAAATACTTGCGCTGAGTTATGTTTAATTTCAATACTCGAAATTATTTCTTTGAAAGCTTATTGTTGTAAAATAAATAAAACTCACCTAGAACAGGGTGAGTCACCTATGAACATTAGATAAATTGTTTTTATTCCGAAATCGTACTCGTACATTTACGTACAATTACTCGTACATAATACACCCCATTGATTGTAGTGGTAAAAATTAGACATTACTTTGTATTGGAATCTAGCGTGGATTACATCCAATTTTGGCAAATTTTTAGCTTTAAGTGCGTATTTGGATTAAAAGCTCATATGCAAATAATTTTTGTGTAATTTTTAGAGATTTTACCATTTCGGTATACTTACTTTGTATAAGAGGTAGGCGTTGTTTCATCCGATTCAGCTCATTTCCGAACTTAAACATAAAATTTGATTACAATAGTTGCAAAATTATGGCTGTAATCGTGAACACCTTTTCAATTCATATGATATAAAATTATGTAAGTATTTCTGAATTACAAATGTTTTCAATACAAAATTTTTTATGCAAGAAAATTATTCCTTGAGAACACAATTACAAATTATTCCTTGTTAGTATATTGTACAATTTGGTATGAATATGAGCATAGTCTTGAACTTATGTGTTTGGATTTGAAAAACACATCACAAATGCACCATATCCTGAACACCCCTAATGCTTTAAATTTTTAGAAAAAATATCGGTATAATTCGGGAAACATTTTTGAAAAATGAAATTATTTGCATATCTTTTCAAATTCTTTGTTTATATCAATGTGCTTGCTTCCTGCACAATGAGATCCAATCTATTTTCGGCCGCAATGAGTAAATTATACATTCCACTAAAAAAGTAGTCAAGAATTTTTAATTTATTTTAGCATAGGTACTTTATTTTTATATATGGATTTAATTTATAAATTAAAGTATTTATATTTACATTTCTATTTCATTGTTTTCGTAGTTTATGTAGATTATTTATCTTGTATTTTTTTTCTTTTTTAAATTGATTTATGTATTTTTGAATATATAGTATAAGCATCTTTTAGTTTACAATATTAACAACATTTATGCCAGTTTAAAAGTCACATAAATTTACAATTAACAATATATATATATATTTTTTTGTATGTATGTGTATATAAATAAGTTAGTTTGTGAAATTTGATTACATTGAGATAATTTCGATTTGTTATAAATATTTTCATGTTTGTATATTTTAGTATTTATGCATGTATATAAAGTGTAATAACATAGTATAAGTTATATTTTCGAAAGTATTTCGTTTTCATGAAAAAAAGGATTTGTACTTCCAATGCAATAAAATATAATACATGTTAAATTGCATCGATTTGTTTTCATTTGGAGTTTTCACGTCAGTTAGCAAGTGTAAAGTGAAATTTGAGGCTTGCTTTACTTGGCGTGACATGGAAAAAATTCGATATAATGTAAATAGCAAATTTAAAGTATTTCTATTTTTTTTAAAAGAGAAACACTTGTTTGCTGCTGATAAAACGAAAATAAAGTAACAAGAAATTATTGTCAGAAAATACTCATTTCGAAATAGTTTTCTATGCGTTGGCGGCCACTTTTTCTACACTTGGTTTCTACCATGATACAATTACAAGGTAGGCTCATATTGGAGAGCTGGGTGCGCTAGTTGTCAAAATCAGCTGATAGCTTATAGTTTTTCTTTGTTGTTGTTGTTGCTTATGTCGTTTGACATTTGTGGCTTGTACAGCTTTGTTGTTGCAAAATTTCACAATTGAGCAGCCATTTTAAAATGAGCCTACCTTGTAATTGTATCATGGTTTCTACAATAGGATAGTATAGGTCTAGCTTTTGTAGCTCGCTGAGATGATGTTGTGTTTTGTTGTTGTTTTTGAAGTTTTCTTCTTCACTTTACTCTTGTTTGCTGACGTGAAAACACCTAATGACTGGTATATAAATAGTAAATAAAATCAAAACTGTATGTTTATAAATTATTTTTAGTTTTGGAAAATGATAAGGTTTGCAAAAATCATAATATATCATTGTCTATGAGCTATGCTCCTTTTAGGATTTGGAAAGTTTAATATATTAATTAACTGGGAAAAGATATAAACTTAAATAATGTTAAATTTTTGAATTGTACATATTTGATCAGAATTTAAAGTGGGCACTCTAAGCCAATCAATACTCATGAGGAGACTCCATTTCACGTGAGTTCTTAAATCAGTATCTACTGAAGTGAATTACAGCCCACTCAAAATAAAAGTGACCCTTAAATGCGCATGTATCTTTAGACACAACAACAGATTTTTTTACACAATTCAACATATCAATATTTTTCCCCCCTACAATTAGGAGTTCTTGAGCATTTAAGGGTTTTATTTAAGCAATTGATCCAATGTTATATTGAGAGTTTGTTCTATCGAAACAAAAAGTATGAAGTTAAATACTCGATGAAAACAATCCAACATAAAAAGATCTTTAAAAAGTTAACTTTCGGTTTAAAATCACATTTCATTGCGTTATGCAAATAAGTTTTTCCTTTTTTTTTAATACAACAAAAGTTTTCTGCTATAAATTCTTTGAAGTTTTTGTTTTTAGTTTAGTTTTTGTTCATTAAGGTACATTCACATGTTTTGAACGAGTGTAACTATGAAATTATTTAATATATTTTATGTACTGCGTACGTTCATAAATTTAACAAACATCCATTAATACTTCTTATTTTCATTTTCGCAATCGCATAAAGTAATAATAAATATAAATCACAATTTCACTACTTAAAAAACTTTTATGTATCGTTTTATATTTGATTATATCTTTATGTTAAAGGTGAAGTTCTTTCATTAATAACAATATTTATAAATATAATAAATGTATTGAAGTTATTCTGACTGAAATGCTTTTCAGGAAGTAATGAAATTTTTTACATTTTTGGAGAGAATAATTTTTGGAATTTAGGCCAGTTAGGTCACAAATTCCGTGGCTTTGAGCGAAATACGGTTAAGGTTGCCTTTGTTTTTGGAGAATGAATTGTATTTGATTGTGGCTAGAGTATGTGAAGAACATTTACTTAGTGGTTAAGTTATTATTTGACATGCGGTACAGATACCGCAGTTGGTAGTCATCATTATTATATCTGTCATCATCGTTTTCATCGTCATGAATAGTATTTCCTGCATTGCTATTGCTGACGTCGTTGCTGACTCCAAGTATGTCAGCGACTTTGCGATTTGTTTCATTTCCAACTTCATTTTCGTTCAGTCTATGTTTCGTGCCAATGTCAATGTCTTGGGATTGTTTGTCATTCTCTAGTGTATCCAGTGCTGGACGCTGTAGAAAATCAAAAATGGACGTTGAGGGTACAATGTCCAGTTGTGTTGGTTGCTGTAACAATTGCTGTTGCTGCAGTCGATGGAACAGTGGGGCGAAGTGACCTCCCAAGACAACTGCCGACGATACTCGTTTACCAACATTCTTGAGGATGGCGCGATTCAATTCAACCTGTGCATAAGAAAAATGGAAAGGTAATAATGTTAAAGCAACTATTCAGTGGGGAAATTTCTTGTAGCTCATAAGTTTCTGGATTTTTTTCTCTCGAAATTTCAATCTAAATAAGAACAAACATTATTTTCTGTTAAATGAAAACTGTGCAAGAAACTTTGTTTTATATTGAAAAACTTGCTAGTTAGTTGGTTATCTTGCGGATATTGATGTAGATAAAAAAAGCTAAAGTTTTGTATGGTCTCAGAAGTAGAGGAATGTTCGCAGTTTTAATAAAAGATGAACTTGAATTGAAATAGTGGTTATTATAAATAAGAGTAGAGAACAATGATAAAATTATTTTAATTTAAAAAGGATTGCATTGTTAATTTTGTATCCAAAGGGATTTTTGCTGTTTAGCTGGAGAGAAATTTTATAAATTTTTTCTTATTTAGATTTCGAACTTCGCACTAGGAACAAGCAAAAATTTTCAATAATAACGATATGAAATATGTTAGTTTTTTGCATGTTAAACACTAGTCCCGACAACACTATCAAAAATTTCGCATAAGATGAGTACAAGTCAATTTAGGTAGAAATTATTTCCGGAACTCCTATAAAAATAATGTCTTAAGGCCAGTTGGAAGATTACTCGTGCTATCTGACTGAGAGCAGTGAATAATTCTCAGAAGAAGTTTGAACTCAACCACGTCTAGCGACAACTTGGCAACTGCCTCGCACAGTAAAGTGTAGAAAACACCAATTTGGTCCATCCTGTACTGCTGGAACCGTTTAAAATTATCAAAAATTATGTAAGCATCCTATCTTTTGCCATGGCACAAGGGCGGTTGTTTTCGATTTCGAAGGACATCCTTACACTGATTGGAACACAGTAAGTTATTGCTATTGATCTTCAATTGGTCTTCAAAAGCAATAAAAAAAATAAAAAAAATAAAACCCAATTTTATTTTTGTTAAAATTTGTTTATTTTCCCATAAGATTATTCTCACAGAATACGTTTTTGTTCTATGGGACATTATTGGTAACATCATGCGATCAAACATCGCTTTATGGTTCTGATGTCGAAACTAAGGAGTAATCGTCAGAGTTTATAATTATTTATAAGAAATAAAAAATCGCTAACAGTACCAAAATATGTGTTTTTCTTTGAAGAGCTGACAAAAAGTAAGCAACCAATATGGATAGAAATTTATAGATACTTTACAGACTTGCTTGCCAACACAACAACAAAAATCGTTCCAATCGGACCAACACAGCCCGTGAAATTTCAAAAAACCCGTTACTTTTTGCACCAACCTCTATTTATTTTGCATCTAGAAAATCGCCATTGAATATTTTAGCACTTTTTAAAAAAGTAACAAAAGATCCGGTCTAAAGTGACTTATAATGAAACTAGACTCTTTCCTCCTTTCGAGTACCAAAGGAATTAGACAAAAAAATCTTCAATGCAAATTTAATCTGCATTTATAGAAAAACTTTAAATGCAAAAGTTACTTCAAATTCTGATAGCAGAATAAAATTAATTTTATATCACAAAAAAGTGTCCAAGCTAATTCTATTGTTAAAGTCATCGTTTAACAAATAGTAGAACAATGAATTGCCGATTGATTTTTCCGTTAGAATTCCTTCCGATTTCCGACTATCCATTAGCTGAACTCTCATTACCTTTATCGAGCTTAAGTTGGCAAATGGAAAAACAAAAACTTAACCAACCAAATCCTTTCAATGAACACTACATTGTGAAGTCATAACAAAAAACAAATTTATTCATTGGTACAGAAACAGGAAACAGGAACTTGATGCGAAATTAGATGATTGTCATGTACATATCGTTACATACATATACCTATACTATAGTATAAGAGTGGAACAATTAAAAATGAACAAATTTTCAGGAGTGCTTCAGGATATATTTAAGGCAAAAGATTAGTAAGGTGGGTACAAAATTTGTGCTGAGTATAACGTTTTTTAACCTTTAGCAAAAAGTAAATTTTTTATATTTTGAGCTCTGCCGTTTTAAAGTAAAAGTGGGATTTATGAAGAAAAAATTTCGAAAACACTTGTATTAAAAGTTGTCGTTGAACGTTTTTTGTGACAAAAATAATAATTATTTTGTGCCTTTTATTTGTTGGCCAAAAATATGAGGCAATTTGCATTTTTACAAAGGTCGTTTAAACGACTAAAAAACTATCGGTACCATTAGTTTCGTCTCATCAGTGCGCACATTTAAGGTTATATTTGCTAATTGGCTAAAATAATGTTATCAATAGTTTTTTAGTCGGTCAAACGGTCTTTGTAAAAATGCAAATTGCCTCATATTTTTGACCGAAAAATAGAAGGCACAAAATAATTTTTATTTTTGTCGGAAAAAAAGTTTAACGACAACTTTTAATATTAGTGTTTTCGAAATTTTACATACATAAATCCCACAAGTCAGAAAATAACCGCTATTTATTCCCGAAATAATAAAAGGCTCAAATTTACAGAAAATTTTTTACTTATATTACTTATGTATATTTTTAGTACGATCATATTGGCATATTTGAAAAGGTTCATGGGCAACTTTTTTGTTATGTCTTTTTCATTTACAAATTGTAAAATAACAGTTATTTTCAGTCCTGGATATCAATCATAAAATAAAAAACAGTTTCTATCTAATGTTGGCTGGTTCTCATTTCACTATAAAACGTACAACAATAAATGACATAACATATTTCACAAAATGACAAATATATCTCATGAATCAGCCATGAAAACGACTTGTTCCCAACTTCCCGTTAAATGAAAACTCCAAACACAAAAACACAGTTTGACTCAATATTTAAATGCAAAAGCATTTAACTTAAATATGCGATTGCATATTTTTGAATATATAAGTGCATAGTAATAAGAGCAACCAGACTACAAGCAGGATTGAAATGTCTTTGACGAAGCGACAATTGCCTGCAGCGGTGTAAGCAATTCTGAAGTAACAGATACGCTTGGTAAAGAACAACGGATGTTGCGCTCACACTGATACGCAGATACTTCTCTCAATCATACAAAATTGAAATCAAAGAATGGAGAAAGCAGAATCCTTTTTTTAATTGAAAGCTAAATACACGTAATACTCACAACAAAGAATAAAGGTCAAAGAAGCTGCTTTTGTTTCGGTGGTTTATTTGGTACATAGCTCACTTGTGAATGTATTATGAAGATGTATGGTTGATACTCTTATTCCGGGTAATAATTTTTAATATTTCATTTTGTTTGTTTTCAATTTAAACTTAAAATTTTGAGCTCTAAGGGCATCTAGCTGTACATCGAAATGAATTATGTCGTTCGCGATAGAAATGAGAAACAATACAATTTTACTTAAAAAAAAATCTTCGATAAATGAAATGTTAAACAGAAAGATGAAGCAAGCGAGATAAAACTTTATGTCACAAAATGAGAGAAACAAAGGAATTTGTTCCTCGAAAACACCGCTTGAATGTGCAAGTGTTCGTGGCTTTCTTAAATTGAGACAAAAAACGAAGGAAAGACGGATCCTTTTCGAAGACGATTATGGCTCTAAGCATTTTCAATATATTTTTAATAATTTTTCAATACTACAAAATACAAAAAAATAAAAAAAAAAATTAATCCAAATTCGCGAATTTTACACATTGTTTTCAATTTTAAGCTAATATTTTTTTTTGAGCGTATATATTATATATAAAATACTATTATTTCTAATGTACTGATGTTTTATCTAAAAGTAATATCAAGTCATATTGTAAAATATAATAACTGCACGTAAAGGGTATTTAATGCAAATAATTACTTAAGAGTCTGGCTTACCTGTCTCGTATTTTCCTTCATTTGCCTTCTGGCAATTTCCAGCAATAATCGCTGTCGTAAAACATCTAGCGGATTAACGATTGACAGAGAGGGCTTGTTGCGTTTGTCGAGTAGATAATCGTTCTGTCAAATAAACAAGTGGATGAAGTTAAATATTACAAAGTTATCTACATATTGTTACAAGTATCTAAACATACTTAAATATTATCATTTTAATATATTTTGAATTATTCTGTGGAAATATTTTTATTAGACTGAATGAATAAGAAATAGTTTAACAACTTTTAACTAAATATTTTTAAAACAGCTGATCAAATTAATTTATACCTGATAAAATTACTATAAAAGCTATTTCACTAACTGTAGACTGTATAAAGTTCGACAGAATGAAGCTCATAACATTAACTGTTTTCACCATACTATTGGTTTTGGTAGTGGCACATCCACCACAAGGACAACCAGGACAAGGACCACCAGGACTAGGACCACCAGGCCAAGGACCACTAGGACAAGGACCACCAGGCCAAGGACCACCTGGCCAAGGACCACCAGGACAAGGACCACCAGGACAAGGACCACCTGGTCAAGGACCACCAGGACCACCAGGACCTCCAGAAGCCGATATTGAAGACTCATCCGATCAGCCAGAACCAGAAGATCCACAAGTGCCAGAAGCGAACTTTGAAGTACCAGAGTCAGATCCCCCGGCCTCTGAAGATTCTGAATCCTCAACTGCTAAAAAATAAACTCTCCCAAAGAATCTAGAACTAGCATTGAGTGCTCTTCATTCTTTAATGTATACATTAGAATAAAAGAATAGAATGCAATAGAATAAACACAAAACTGTTTTAAAATGTCGTATTAAAACAATATATTACGTAACATTTCGTAGCATCTGCTTGCAGCGAAAAAGAATCTTTGTCTTCTAAGCTTAAAAGTTGCACAACTAATTCTTTCGAGGCGTAACTTTCTTATTTGTTGTTGTACCTACACTCAGGGAAAAAAAATCGTAAAACCAAAGAAAATACTCTTTGCCACAAAGACTTTTATTGGTTAGATTGTGCCCAAAGATAAAACATCCTTACGGCAAAGGCACAAAGATTGTTAAATTCCCATGAAAAATATACTCTATATCAAAGACTTAAATTCTTGTCACAAAAAAGTACGTCTTTAAAAAAGTCGATTTTCTTAATACTATTTTTGTATGTCCGCCTTTTTTTTTATTACTCACCCCTTCTCCACCCTCCTTCCCACCCCTCCCCCTTCCCCTTGACCCTTAACCTATACGATTTAATCTAGTGCTAATTACAACTCATACACATTAATACATCAATTGCCTTATATAGTACATATTGCCCACAAAGTAACTGCGAACTATAAGCGTGTGTATTTTTAAGAAAAATATGATTTTGTAGAAAAAATTCTTTAAAGTTACAGACTTTGTCTTTGAAACAACTATGCTTAGCTTCAAGAAAACAAAGAAAATTTGTTGATTTTGCGTACTTTTTTCTTTGTTAACAAAGAATTAAATCGTTATTGTAAATAATTTATCTTTACGGCAAATATTTTTTAATTGATTTAGCTTCAAAGAACTTCAGTCTTTTGTTTCAAAGATGCAGCAGTTGCTTAGTTAAAGAATATATCATTAGTGCAACGATCTTTTCTTTGTAGATGTTTTGGTTACAGTCTTTTAACAACTTTTTTTCTTTGATTTTAAGGCGTTCAATTTTCTCAGTGTATGTATTATATTCTGAACTATTTCTTCTTTCTATTAAAAGACTCGTATTTATAAGCCTGAGTGCTCTGAAATACTGATTTGAGTCCGAAATATGATTCTCATAGAAGTAACATAAATGACAGTATGACTCAAAAGAGAATCTGAACTATGAGAATTTTGGGAGCGCTCAAAATTTGATCATAGGTAGATATATGACTCTCAAGAGACTCATAATAAAAAGAACTCAAAAAACCATTATATCCTTAAAAAGACTTAATTATGAGTTCCCCTTATGAAAATATCTCCATATTTTAAACATTTTTTTTTGAGTCACAATGAGTCGTTAGGAGCGCAGACATTCCCATTCTTGAGTCGCATAAAAAGGAATGCTCGAAGTAATATTTATTGAGAATATATTTTGCTTTGTTAATGCATTTGTTTATGTGGTGTTTTTTTTCTTAATTTTATGAAATTTAGCAAATACGAAAATAGTATAGGGTAAGCTGATTGTTGTATTTAGAAGTTACCTTCAAGTTTTTTGTTATGTACAAGTGACAGGACAATTTAAGGCTCCCTTAATTAAAGCATTTAGTTATTTTTTTTTAAATACACTTCAATAAAATTAATTTGTTGAGCATATACCAGCTCTAACCAACACTCAATCAATTAAATTGTGCTTTAACTAACAATAGTAATGGACAATGAAAATAATAAAAAGATCATATAACGATGATGGTCGGTAGACAGTATTAAAATATAGCAATTATGTTAAGCTATTATGTAAATAGTAATAAAAATAAGAAACAGTCGTTAACATGATAATAAATTATAAACAAATGAGTTTATGTGAAGGAATTCATAGATTAATAGAGGCATTGGGCTAAAACAAAGTTAAGCTGTAAGTTGCTGTTATAATGGTATAAAAACTTTGTTCCAAGTCAAAAAGTTGTTTTGAGCTAATTTTGAAAAATCATTCTTTTAGTTTAATCTGCCTTATTAATTAAATCGTTGGAGAGAAATAAGTCAACTTAATTCTCTGAATAAAAAAGCTTAAGAGTATTTGTCATGGTATCCACGTACGAATAGAAACCAGTTTCGGAAATTTAAACACATTTTTTTCTAAAAATCTTGACAGTTTTCTGACAGATGTCTCAGGTTTAACGCTACTCTAATTTCTTCCCAGTACGCTGTTGAAGGAAAACATTTGTTCAATGCTAGCAAGTTCAACAACCATGTGGAGAATTGAAATATCAAAATTTCGCTGTCGATTATATGCCCCATGGGTGAATTAATAAGGTTGTCGCAAGGGTGAGAGCAAGTGCCCATAAATGTCAAAACGAAGTTGACAGCTCATAAAAAATTTGAAAGCGGAAATTGATAACATGTATAGTCGATGAAGTTGTTGTTGTTGTTGTTGTTGTTGTTGCTTTTCATTGATTTCGACAATTGTGGGTACTGAGAAGAGAGTACGATCAGCCCCGAGACAGACATTTAATTGGCACCAGAATTTTGACATTTCAATAAGAAAACAGTACGACCTCGCATAACGCAACCCTCGACTGTCGAAACCCTCAAAAATTTACGTTGTTGACTCAGTAAACGCAACATAAAAAAAACAATTATCGCAACTTGCATTTGCGTAAACTTGCATAAACTTTTATCTTATTTCATTTCAGTTCTTCTTTGTAAGGATACAATGTGCATAAAACCACAATATCTAGGATTCAGAGTCATAAAACTTTATATGTAGAAGTTTAATTGCGTTTCGTCCACGTTACCTATGTCAACTACACCAATTTTTATTAGTTGCATTGAGCAAGATCATACTGTATTTGCTTTTTTCTACACATAAACATTTTTGACTCTACACTAATATTTCGTGTAATAGAATTATATGTCAAGAAATTTTCGTTCCAACAGCATACTAAGCTAAAACCAAAAAATACTCATAGTACCTACTCAAAGTATGTGTGTTGGCAAATTATTACTCTATTAGTTGTGGGTTAATAATCTCATAAGTGAGTTGACTATTATTTTGTGTTGTACCTTTGCTCATGGCAGATTCATGATACAATTTCTAAGTTTTCATGTTTCAATGAAAGATCATTAGATATTTCATTCATTACTTTCTATTATTGTATAAAAATTATTTTTGGAAAAAAAATAGTTTTGTTATGTTAAACAAACTTGTATGCTTAGCGTTTTTAACAAAACAAAAATATTCAAGTTTAAAACAAGTTGATTTCTTTAAAATTTAAATGGGGTGTCTAAAACACCCCGAGAGTGACGGCGTTCAAAACGAGATGCGCAAGTAAAGCAAACCGAGGGTTAAAGCATGAAATACAATTTCAAAACTACGTTGTTTAACATCATCATATTGAACGTCAAAGTTCGCATAGTTTTGGAATTTTTCCATTGTTAATTCCTCAATAAGAATGAAGCCTTAGAACTTTTATTAGCAGTGCAAATATTTTGATTACAAATGCAAATTAATGCACAAATGCAAAATGTTATTATTTTCTATGAAGAAGTGGAAATAACTATAAAACAGCTGTACAAATTTATAAAATTAAACTCAACAACTATAAAAGCACTTCAACAAACTGCAGAAGACAAGTATTTCTGAAATGAAGGCAATAACATTATCTATTTTCGCAATACTTATAGTTGTGGTCGTTGCACAGCCAGGACCATTTGGAGGAGGACCATTTGGAGGAGGACCATTTGGGCAGGAACCATTTGGACAGGGCCGTTTTGGTATTGGACGTCCTGGTCAACCAGGACTAGGTTCTCCAAGGCATGGTCCAGGACCACATGGACCACCTGGAGGAGGACGTAACCCTCCAGGTCCTCCAGGTCCACCTGGTGCAGGAGGTCATCCTGGACAACCGGGTCCACCTGGACCACCAGGCCCACCAGGACCTCCAGGTCCACCAGGACCACCGGGACCACCTGGACCACCTGGACCACCAGCAACATCTACTGCAGCTCCGGAAGAATCATCTTCATCTACTGAAGAATCATCTTCGGCAGCCAATGAAGAGTCATCCTCTACAGTTACTGAAGAATCTTCAACTGCAGAAACATCTTCGGTAGCTTCTGAAGAAACATCTTCGGCAGCTTCTGAAGATACATCCACTGTAGCTTCTGACGAATCATCTACTACAGTCGCTGCGTAATCATATTATGGAGCATAAAATGTAATATCTTATTGATTAATACAAATATATAAATTGCAAAACAAAATTAATAAATTCAAATTATTAAGTGCTAACTTAGCACTGACAAAAAAATAGTTTTTAATTCGATAATGATTTCAAACTTAACGATATTGACTTAAACAGTTGAGCCTCTTTATTGCTCTCACCAAAACTTGAAAAATTCTTATTTGAAAATATTTACAAAGAGTACCTTTCTGTAGAAAATGGTACTCTATGTTTATATTGCTGATATTAAAGGCTTTCAAGGCTTCAATTTCTTAATGGAATTTTGATTTCAATCATTGAAGTTGGTGTAGTTGTCTTAATTCAGGGCTCATGTTTTACTTAAAAAAAAAAAAAAAACAAAAAACAGCCTGTGTTGAGGTTTAATCTTGTTACCGTGTATTTAAGCAAGGTCAGCCAAATTAGTGACAATTTTGAAATCGGAGAACTTAGAGCAAATGTCTAGCAATGAAATGAAATGACTGAATAAATCTTTAATTTTTTTTCCGAGTCAGATTGTCATTTTCACTTCAATCCTGTATTTTTAATTACTCCTTTTTTCAAATTTTTTGTGATTAATTTATATAAACTTCATTTGCTAAATTCAACAATTATCCTGCGAATTCAATAAATACAATTTATTTACAATTTACAATAATACAATTTACAAGTATATTCTTCTTTTAGTTACAACCCTTAAATGCTCATTACATCTTTTTAGATACAAACGTAGAAAAATCTTTCAGGCCTTATCTGTAGAAAATATCTTCTTATGACATTTTGTCAAACATTTTAAACAAAATTAGTCATGTAAAAATGAAAATTATCAAAAATTTCGAATAAATTCAGAACGTAAAAGTACTTGATGTTCAAAAAATGTTATTCCGCTCTCAACTACTAGGCGAAATTTAATAGTTGTGTCTTAAAGGCACCCATATTTCTTGCTGTACATTGATGAGTTACTGATTTAAAAATGAAATTAAAATAAAAATCAAATAACATTATCTTGATGTTTTCTTGAAATTTTATTTAATTCATATCTATTTGCAGACTAGACTAGCTGCTATTGTCTCATTTATGATACTGTTACTTTTTTTAATTTTTTCTTAAAAAACAAATTCTATCAAAATTGGACTCCGTGAGCATTTAATGTTTAACATGTCGGCCTCCTCTCAACTTAACGTCTTTGACTTACTAATTGGCTTCATGATTTCCATCCTCTGGTTGCAATTAAATGACAACGAAGAGGATCTGTAAGCTGAATTTATTACAAATGTCCATAAATTCGAGACGGAAAAGTTAATGGCTTTTTTGTTCGCATGCTTTGAATTCAAGAAAATGTTACAATCATTTATTAAAATAGACATTTGTCATTTGTAAACGCACAATAATAAAAATCTTAATTCACTTACAAACATAAAACTCACCATTAAAAATTGTAAAAATCCAAGACATACTCATACTATATATCTGACAAATTTATTGTGGGGGTATAATTTCAAGTTTATTTGGGCGAATTATGTTGTATTAAGCTTATAAATAAAATATTAACAAAATGTTTGTGCTTTTCATCTTATACGAGAAGAAGGGGCTAGTTTTGAGCGTGGTGGGAAGCCGTAGACACATTTACGTTATTCATTATAGATGATCTACTACCTATATGGATAAATATCACTTTTTTTATAGTTATTTTTTTAATTTATCTGAAGCTTAAGACTAACAAAAACCGTCAAAAAACTTTATCAAATCTCTTAGAGTAAAACTTTTTTCAATTTGAACAATGAAGTAATCATTTGAATGTTTACCAAGTTTATTCTCAATAATAGCTAATAGTCTTGGAAATCGTTACTGAAATCAATTTATTCTGATTCTGAAGAGAAAAAGAGAAATCACTATTCGGAAATACACATTAAATCATCCACCATTTAAGAAAGTTATAAATTAAGAGTGAATTTTCTATAGTTTTTTTTTAACTTATTTTTTATAAGAATTCAGGAATTTTTTAATATAGTGTGGTTTAAGGGGTGTATAACTTTGAATTGAAATTAATTATATATTAATTATTATTATATATAATAATTAATTATATTATATTAATTACAGTGTATTCTCTCTTAAGCGGACACCTACCGGACTGAACATTTTGTCCGCTTAAGAGAGGTGTCCGCATAAGAGAGATAAGATTAGAAAAATGAAAAACTGATCATTTTATTATATTAGGATTCAATACAAGAAAATAAAAGAAAAAATTCATCATTAGAAAACAAAACAGAAATTCACATTTGATTTCAACAAAATCATAAAAAACATAAACAAACAAAATGAAATATATGTATATACAATTTTTTTACACTAAATTGAATTAAAAGAATCGGAAATTTTAGCTTGACGATTTTTTTTTTAATTTCGATATCCTACAAATTGATTTAGAAATCAGTTAGTAATTCGACTCCTTTGAGGTAGTTATGACGTAAAGAAAAATGTTTAAGTTTTTTATAGTTAGCCTGTTTTTATAATTAGCCTCTTTAGCTATATGAAGTTTATGTGTCGTTCAACTCAATTTTTCTTCATCTCCAGACATATTAATTAATTTTTCTGGTGTGTTAACTACACTTGCAATATTGCCATTTTCATACGTTTCTCTAACTTGTATGTGTTTTTTTTAAATCAAATCCGAAACCTCTTAAAAAATCACCCTTTATTAAACTTCACTTTCAATTACATTCACTTAATCTTTTATCGACAACGTAGTTTCTTCCAGTTTTAAACAATTTGTTAATAAGAATTTTTAAATTTTCTTACAAACTGAACTGTGAATCTGACCCGGTCAATTGAAATGACAACAGCAAAACAGCTGTAGAATGTCTATGAAAAGAGAATACCAAAAACAGTGTTGTTAACTGTCCGCGTAAGAGGGAAGTTATGTGCCTTATGTGTTTCAAAGAATTGTCCGCGTCCTGTTATGAGAGGGTTGTCCCTGTAAGAGGGAAAAGTGGAAAAATTGTCAAACAAATATATACGGTCATCAAAAAGTGTCCTTTTAAGAGAGGTGTCCGTTTAAGAGGGGTGTCCGTTAACAGAGAGTACACTGTATTATTATATATTTTAAAAAAATAACAGACAAAACTGAGCACAAATTACACTGTGGAACAAATTCAGGTTAGCAAAAGTTAGGTCGATTCTGAGAGTGAGGGGTCAAAATAGAAGCTAAATTAGAAGACCCGTATCACGGCGTTTGTTTATGTTAGTTCGAATTTTTTTTAATCGACCTTCGAACTTTGCAGTCAAATGCCGATTTTCAGCATATTGTTTATATGGTTTTTTGGCTATAACTCGTCGACTAATTGATATTTTTTCAATCTGTAAAAGCCAAATTATTGCTAGAGACCTGTGCAACAATACAATCCACAATCCACAAAACTAAGTCTTTTTTGCTTTCTGTTTGATCTATAATATGCTTCTCAGTTTCTTCAATAAATTTCATTTGAAAAGAAAATGGTCTTAGTCGATAATTTGCGTTAAAAATCTCAATCTGTTGCAAACATGTTGGCAGCTTTCGATGAAATTGGGGTTAATATGTCGTACAAAATTCATCTTTTGCATCAGCATCTTGATCAACTCGCTCAACAGTTTCCAACTGAATCTGATGAGCAAGCTGAACGTTATCACCAAACTGCGCTTCCATTTGAAATAAGGTAACTATAGGGTGCATATTTTGAATTCCTAGATTTTTCTATTATCTTTGTCAGAGTGCACAATTTAAGCATGTTAACGATTGAAAACTATTTTCGTTTCAGGTACAGAGGAAAGAAATTTCCAGATGCAATACTCGCTGAAATTTGTTGGTGATACAAACACACCTTTGAACAAGAGGAAGACGAGGAAAAAGAGGAAGAAGGGGAAGACAAAGATGAAATTCCAGAATATCTGTTGGATGAAATTATCGACCTTTCTGATGATGATGACGATGACCAAGATATTAGAGAGAGCAGTGATGTTGATCCACACCCGCCTGCTAAACGGCAACTGGCCAAATCATTAATTTAATTTATTTAAGTATTTTACTTAAAACTTTTCATAAGTAACATTACAATATTATTTTTTTTTCCATATTTTTATAATTTCTTTTTCAATGTTTCTTCAAAACCAACACTGAACAAAATTGGTACATAAAAAATGAGAAGTAAATTAATATTAAGCTGGAAAACGCAAGTTTTGTATTATGATTGTTTTCTTTTCAAATGAAATTTATTGAAGAAACTGAGAAGCATATTATAGATCAAACAGAAAGCAAAACAGAAAAAAATAATTTTTCCAACATTGCATTGCAAAATGCTTCATAAGCACCACAAAAATTTTCTAAATAAATTTTTTAAAAAAATTTTAATTGTTGCACAGGTCTCTAGCAATAATTTGGCTTTTACAGATTGAAAAAATATCAATTAGTCGACGAGTTATAGCCAAAAATATATGTTTTTTTATATATACCATATTATATATATATATACCATATTATATATACCGATTTACAGCATATAACAATATACTGAAAATTGGCATTTGATTGCAAAGTTCGAAGGTCGATTAAAAAAAATTCGAACTAACATAAACAAACGCCGCGATACGGGTCTTCTAATTTAGCCTCTATTTTGACCCCTCACTCTCAGAATCGACCTAACTTTTGCTAACCTGAATTTGTTCCACAGTGTTATAATAGAGTTGCCAGATCTGACCACTCTATGACATTTTAATCCTTATTGCTATATGACATTTTAAAATGGAGCTTAAAACCGACGCCCATAGTATTTCTTTTAATATTATAGTGATATCTTATTGATGAATGGACTCCTAAGACATTTTTCTTAAAGGTATAAAACAAAAACATTTTTTTCTTATATTTTTTTTTATATTTTCTTATATTTAAGACCGACTTTAAACGTTTTAAACGGGGAAAAATGCTATTAAATTACTTTTTTAATTTCTTTTACATTTTCCCAACCATTTTGGAGGAGCTCAAAAAAAATCGAGTGGGCTTATATTTAATTTATTTTACGAATAAAAAATTCAATTTCATAAAGCGGCTTTATACTTTTGAAATTGAGTGTATATGACGTTTAACATGACGGTTTCTTTTGAAGTTGCACGTTAATTGATTTTAACATTTTGATTATGTTTTTGGGTAGGTAATTAGCTTATAGAATTAAAGTTGCGGTCAATATTAATTGTATATGTGGTTTGTATGAGGATGCATTGTTAACCACATTAATCAAATATCCTTTTTTAATAACGAAATCAGCTTTATATTACTTTAAATTATTTTTGTAGCCCTGATGGAATATTACATCATTTAAAATATTTGTTGCAAAGGTATGTATATACGACTTTGCATTTTTTTATTTTTTACAAATTTAATTAAAGGCAAATATTTTGTGAAGTCAGCACTACTCTGTAAAATAGGTTATGGTTTTTTATTTGGTCTGACTGATAAGTCAGTGACTGTCAAATTTTTTCTCATTTTCCCTTGGCTAAACGTTGAATCTCAAAACAAATAAATAATTCACGCATTTCGCACTCACATATTTTTACATAAACTATTTTGTACGTTCATAACGGCGAAAAAAATGCCATAAAAATGCACTTCAAGGCATAACTGAATAGATGGATACTCAAACATTTACACTGACATTTATAGCAACATTCAGGGTCAACATCAACAGCTGCATGTCAGCTCGCACCAATGCATTCCGACATACAGGCATACGTAGTATACTCGGCTCACCTGTAGCATATTCGAGTTCGCATAATCCAGAGGATATCCTCGTTGAGCAGTGCATACAAGCCGTGTGGCGCAGAGTAGAGTTAATACTGGGCACAGCCACGTTGTGGCTTTCATATTTCTGCAATAAAAAATAAGAAAAAAAGATATTAATATGGAATGGCGCAAATTGTTTTAAAATATGCTATAAATTCAAATAATCATCAAAGTGATAATTTAATACCAAATAATATAAAAAAGGTTACTCCCACACACGCTGAGTTCAAATACATGTATGTCAACATTTTCAACGTTGTGTTTATAGAGTCCTTAGAGATCAGAAAGCTTGCCACTCTTAGGTTGACATCTATGCATGTGTGTTTGCTTGTGTGTCACTTGCATGCGGATGTGTTTGATTTTAATTATTAAATAATGTCATTAAAACACTTTTTAATTTTAATAGCTTTGCAACGTAATGTTGAATGATGCTGCTGGCAACATTGTATTAAATATGCTTGTGTGTCACAAAATGTTGCCAGAAGATGTTATTTGCATTTATTCAAGCATTATAAAGTTAAGACGATTGTGAACATAATAAGTAATATTATGAGTAAAATCATTTCTGTAAGTTTGTGTGTTGTTTATGCATATTTAATGTTCTTTGTCATATCGTTATGATGTTAATAAGCTTTCTTAGAAATTTAAATTATGTTATCATCTATAGATATAAAAGACAAATTTACTTAGGAACTTGTGCAATAGAAGAAAATCATTTCAATTATTACTATTGAATAGGCATTCAAAATTTACAGTTGATACACAGTTACGGAAATTTGTTTATATTTCGATTATCAATGCATGTTCTGGCTAACATTAATCCCAAGAAAATGGTTGATCCTGCGCATTTGGCGAGCAAGCTGCTTTCTCACATAACTCTATCATTTTTAATTTTTTTTCGAAAAATTTAAATAAAAAAACCCGAAAACCGATTTTTAATAATAAAATATTATACAAATCTGAAATAAACTCAAAAAAAAAAAAATGTTTGTTACTTTTTGAGTAGTTTGAGTACATTAAAGTTTAATAAAGAAGCAGATATATGTTAAATTTTCGTTTATATCCGTAATTAGATGATGGTTTTAATCTTTAAATAATTAAACACTACATAACTTCTACGTAGTTAATTTATGATATTCACAAGACCAAAATACATCGACTATACAATGAAAAAAGCAAATTGTATTCATATTAAATTTTGTTGCATTTGAAAAAAAAAGTATATCTGTGCAATTATTTTTTTTGCAATAAGAAAGAAATAAGAAATAAGAAACAATGTAAAAATTAATAAAAAAAATTTAAAAAAATAGTTGCTACGAATATCGTCAGAGTCTAAAGTATATTTGTATATTTTCAAAAAATGTTCCACAAATACATAAATGGATACAAATTAATGAATACCCCTATTATTTCAATAATATGATTTTGATTTTTCTTTCAAATCTTTTTCAAATCTTTCCGTATTCATGCCAGGCTGTGTCTTTGGGTCACTATTTAATTTCAAACTAATATAAATGATTTAAAACTTGTTTTAAAATAAGATAAGTAAAATAAGTTAAATGTATTTTATTATTGGTCATTCTGTTTCTGTAATATACAATTAATTTTTTTTTATTTTTTGATAATATTTACTTATTACACAAAATATTAAAAAATAACATGAACTGTCACGTAGTGACTATTAGACACTGGTATCTGCAAAAGACGTGATAATGGAAAACTCATCATGGAACCCAGCTTAGAATGCATCGACAGTATAATCAAAGAAGAGGCATCAACGTAACTGTTTCTCTTATAAAAAAGGACGATTTTCTAAGCAATTCCGTGGTAATAGTCAGAAACCCATTAGTAATGACCATTCACAGAAAAGTGTAGTTTGCCTTACATGTACAAATAAATAGTTTAATAACAATTTCCACAATATTTATATATAAATAATTTAATTTTTCTTTTTAATAAAAGAAATTAGTTCTCCATGAACGATATTTTGTATTAAACTTTCTTTTTTTTCAATAAAATAATTATGTTTTTTGTATTAGTGTCTCTAAGTCACACCGTGACAGTTTACGTTATTCAGATAGCGTGACATGAATTGGGTTGGTGGGAATATTTCTAAGCGCAGCTGACAATTAATGATGATAACGTTAGGGAACATATTGTTAATTCTATCATTTATAAATAAGTTTTAAATAAAGGCCGAGGAAATGTGGATAACTCAACTCGGATAACCGGTTCTTCGAATAATCGAAATTGTAAGTTTTAAGAATGTGTTTATAAAACAAAAATTATAATTTTTCTCTTTTGAGACTGATATTATAAACACCAAACCACATTGAGAACTTATCCTCCCCACTTGTATCCGATGACTACTAAATTGTTGTGGCAGGTTTTCATTCTTGACGCAATTGGAACTCATTATTGATTAATCTACTTGAAACGCTTTATTTAATTAATAACGTTATTGCTTGACAGCAACTGTGTAAACCTCAAGTTATTTGTAAGAATTTTATTTTTAAATATCAAAAACAACAACACAAACAATATTACGTAGGCAATAGTCGCAAAATATTTATTTAGTTTCATTAATTTTAATGATGCTATATATATACGCACACAAGAGCAAAAACAAAAAAAAAAATAAAAAATATGAGAGATGATCCCAGTTTTAAAATTAAACTTCGCGTTGATGCGTCGCATGTTATCAGCCAGTCAGCAGTAAAAGAAAAATATGCAAAAATTATGAAAACTGTTTATCAGAAGAGGGTTTAAAATTGTCAAATTGCATTCATGAAACATTGGGTTAAAAACTCTTATTTTACGTGTGCACATTAAAAGTATGTCATCACCACATTTGCTTTATATCTCCTAAAACATATAATAATATGCAAACGCGTAAAGTTTAACGCTACACTCAGGGAAAAAATCATAAAACCAAAGAAAATACACTTTGCCACAAAGACTTTTATTGGTTAGATTGTGCCCAAAGATAAAACATCCTTACGGCAAAGGCACAAAGATTGTTAAATTCCCATGAAAAATATACTTTATATCAAAGACTTAAATTCTTGTGACAAAGATGTACGTCTTTAAAAATGTTGATTTCCTTAATACTATCTTTGTATGTCCCCCTTTTCTCTCTAATACTCACCCCTTCTCCATTCTGCTTCCCATCCCCTTCCCCTTGACTCTTAACCCATACGATTTAATCTAGTGCTAATTACAACTTATACATATTAATACATCAATTGCCTTATATAGTACATATTGCCCACAAAGTAACTGCGAACTATAAGCGTGTGTATTTTTAAGAAAAATATGATTTAGTAGAAAAAATTCTTTAAAGTTATAGACTTTGTCTTTGAAACAACGATGCTTAGCTTTAAGAAAACAAAGACAATTTGTTGATATTGCGTACTTTTTTCTTTGTTGAAAAATTCTTGTAAACAAAGAATTAAATCGTTATAGTAAATAATTTATTTTTACGGCTAATATTTTTTGATTGATTTAGCTTCAAAGAACTTCAGTCTTTTGTTTCAAAGTTGCAGCTGTTGCTTAGTCAAAGAATAAATCATTAGTGCAACGATCTTTTCGTTGTAGCAAAGATATTTTGGTTACAGTGTTTTAACAACTTTTTTTCTTTGATTTTAAGGCGTTAAATTTTCTCAGTGTACTTGCTTTACATGCTACATATATTAAATTACGGATGTAGGGTAGGGTAGGGTATTCATTTTGTCTGTTCAAAACTTAAAATGCTTCTCCTGAAAAATCTAGTTTTTTGAGTTGTAACGTTATTGCAGAAAACGAGCGATATGTACTTGGCTTACTCATACCAGCTGCTACAAAAACTCTTCTCTTTAATATGTCTTGTATTTTTTCAATGCACTCTTTTAAGTGTCTATTATTTTTTTTTTCATTCACTCTTTATATAAAAATGCATAAGCATAGGTATCCACAGGGGGAGCAAAAAGAGGAAAGGCCCCCTGGTCTTCAGAAAAATTAAAAACCTTATATTATTGTAAAAAAAGTAAAAATCACAGAAATAATAAAAACTTCTCCCGCTGGCATATAATTCTGGGGACGCCATGTGGAAATTGGCATCAGTTGTGGCAAAAACTGTCATACATTTATAAAAAACGATGATTCTACGCGTATTATTCTCGCAAACAAAAATGAACAGGAAGCCACGTGCGAGGGAAGAACCCTGAGAAAACAAAGGCAAGTTGAAATTTTTGACTCAACAATGGATGATGAGGGTGTCTTAAATTATCCTGGAATAGATGATACTATATTGGTTAAAAAAAATTAATATATACCTAAATAAACTACTTTTAAAACTTTATACGCGTTTTTCTCGAAAAGGCTGCTTAAAACCGGTGGACAGCATTACTCGAAAACTATGCTAAGGATCGCTACCAAATTTATTTCACTTGTTAAGTAAATATGGCCAGTACTTTTTATCGTTCGATTTTTATTTTGGAAAAATACTTTTTTTTTCATAACCTAAAAAAAATTACCTTTTTAGTCAAAAATCATTTTTTTTCCTGCCATTTTAATAAAAATCAAAATTTTTCTAAAATCTTCGATCAAAACAAGCTCTGAAAAATCGTCCACCGCATATTTAAGGTATTTTACTAAACTATGGGTTCCTGCTTTATGGTTGAATATTTGTTTTTACATATCTTAATAAATTGTTGTTAATTTAATAAATTTAATTAGCAAATGGTAAATCTCAAATTAAGTTTAAATGAAGTTAAATGCGTACAATTTTTGTTGAAAATGAACAGTGTTAAATTATTTACGGGTTTTTTGTGTTTTTTGAACACTTCCGAATATGACAAGCTTAAAAATTTGGCATTGGCATTTTTAATAGTAAAATAAAGAAATAATTTTAAACACTTTGATGCTTTGAATTTTTAATTAATAAAATAAAAATTTATTAATTATATTATTATTTTTATTAATTATATTATTATTTTTATTTTATTTATTGGACATTTATGAATTCAATTCAAAGCGTTATTGCTCAATCAATATATTCATCCATCACGTGGGGTGTCGTTCGATAATACAAATACATATATCCAAGTCCTTCCAAATTCTACAATATATAAGAAACGGAGAGGGTATTCATTTAAATCATTATAAAGGGCGCGAAAGACATGCATAAAACATTCACTCTCCCATTTCTGACGTTTTGACGTGACGAAGTTACGTTATACTGCTCTAGTTTCCAAAAAAGTTGAAAAATGAATTTTTTAAAAATTCATCTGCGTTGCATTGAATTGTTACTCGCTGGGTATAAGAGCTATGATTAAAAAAATAGTATGACCGTAAAGGTTAATTCTTTGGCTATATTAAAAAAATAAAAAAAAAATTAATACGGCATAGGGACGTAGTGGGAGCTGCGTAAGCAACGCAACTGAAAATTTGTTACATGGAATTATTACTCGCTGAGTACTAGCGCTAGGATTCAAACTACGATACGCCAATAAAGGCCTACTGGAAGCCCTCACAACAAAATTAGACAAAAAATTTTTGACATCATGGGGACGCTGAGAGAGCCGCTCAAAGATCGATAACGCATCATTCATGCAGCGGCGTTGCATTGAATTTTTACTCAATAAGTATATAACCTACGATAAAAGTTTAAAAAGGAAAATAAAGTTTTTATACATGGCTTTACGACAAAAATAAAAAAAAAATTCCGGCGTCGTCAGGTCGTGAATATAGCAGCTTATGTAACATAAACGTAATATCGTTGCATGGAATTATTACTCACCCACGAGGAGTGCTACAGTAAATTTTGTTTTACGACAGCATATATGTGTTATTACGCTTCACAACTAAATTACAAAAAAAATTTTGTTGTCATGATTTCAGGGATGCAATCACATAATGCAGTAAAAATGCTACAGCCATGAAAAAACGTTGCATGGATTTTTAACTCTGTGACTACTGGTGCTACGGTAAATTTTAAGGAACCAAAACAAAGGTAAGGTTTTCGGGCATATGACAAAAATAAAAAAAAAATTTGACTTTGTGTCAAAAACCCCCAGGGAACCGCCTTATGTGACGCATATGCATCACTTTTGCTGGATTAATTGAAATTAGAGCACAACCAATGGGGAAGCAAAAAAAAAAGCTAAACGAAAAGCACCAACTCCAAATCCAACAACAACTACAACACCAATACCAACACCAACACCAACACCAACACCAACGCCAACACCAACACCAACACCAACACCAACACCAACACCAACACCAACACCAACACCAACACCAACACCAACACCAACACCAACACCAACACCAACACCAACACCAACACCAACACCAACACCAACACCAACACCAACACCAACACCAACACCAACACCAACACCAACACCAACACCAACACCAACACCAATACCAACACCAACATAAACACCAACACCAACACCAACACCAACACCAACACCAACACCAACACCAACACCAACATTAACACCAACACTAACACTAACACCAACACCAACAGCAACACCAACACCAACACCAACACCAACATCCACACCAATACCAACACCAACATCAACATCAACATCAACATCAACATCAACATCAACATCAACATCAACATCAACATCAACATCAACATAACCATTAACATCAACATCAACATCAACATCAACATCAACATCAACATCAACATCAACATCAACATCAACATCAACATCAACATCAACATCAACATCAACATCAACATCAACATCAACATCAACATCAACATCAACATCAACATCAACATCAACATCAACATCAACATCAACATCAACATCAACATCAACATCAACATCAACATCAACATCAACATCAACATCAACATCAACATCAACATCAACATCAACATCAACATCAACATCAACATCAACATCAACATCAACATCAACATCAACATCAACATCAACATCAACATCAACATCAACATCAACATCAACATCAACATCAACATCAACATCAACATCAACATCAACATCAACATCAACATCAACATCAACATCAACATCAACATCAACATCAACATCAACATCAACATCAACATCAACATCAACATCAACATCAACATCAACATCAACATCAACATCAACATCAACATCAACATCAACATCAACATCAACATCAACATCAACATCAACATCAACATCAACATCAACATCAACATCAACATCAACATCAACATCAACATCAACATCAACATCAACATCAACATCAACATCAACATCAACATCAACATCAACATCAACATCAACATCAACATCAACATCAACATCAACATCAACATCAACATCAACATCAACATCAACATCAACATCAACATCAACATCAACATCAACATTAACAACAACAGCAAGAAACTTCGTCACGTCAAAACCTACGGGTGTGTCCACGGCACAGCCAACTCTTTTTTTATTTTAAGCAAATAGAAATAGGAATATAACAATATTTGTATTGTGGATATAATTTGGGTTCATTGAATATTAGTCCTTTTTTTCAGAATCTTCCTACAATGAAGATAAATGCTCAACAAATCTTAACCTTATCCATTAGTAAGTCTTTCTTAAGCTTGCTTCAACCTACAAATCCTTTAACTTCCTGCCTTTTAGTGCGAGCTCTACAAAAAAAAAAAATTCACTGTAACCCACTTTGCTTGACTCGGTGCTTAACTTTTATTTTCTATTTTCACACCTTAGTGGTTAGATTATGGCATTTTACTTTCTAAGATTATTACCACAATTCGCTCCCCTTTCCTTGCATTGCTTTTATATTCTAAATATGTCGATTTCCTTTGAAAGCTGATTTCTGTATATTTCTCATTTTTTATTTTTACTCGATGATTTCGATTTTCTTTTTCTTTTTTTTCATTTCAATTTGCACCTTATTTGCCGTACTTTACTTTGGTTGATATAAGTTTTAGTTGATGCAAATTGACTTTCATTTATCAAATCATGTAGTACTTTATTTACACAGCGTTATTTATTGAACGAGTGAGTTTCAACGGAAGTTGAATCCTTTGTGACTGCATCGTTTGAGTATTTTTTTTTATTTTTTGTTTTTATTTATTATTTTCTTTTGTAGAAAAACAAAAACCTTGCTGAAAAATAGCAAGACCAAAGTTCTTGGGATGCTTCAATTACTTACAATCTGAAGAATGTTTTTCTTATTGAAGTTAAAAGATTTCCTTACCATTTTCTCACGCACAACAGACCATGTTAAACATATTCTTTTGTTGTTAAACAGGCTTTATGAAAAAAAGAACAGTTGAAGAAAATGATTGAAGACATATCATATATTTGGCTTAATTCCCTACACTTTAAACGCTTTTAAAGATATCAGCCATATAATTATTTTATGTAAGAAATTGTTGAAAAAATACCAGAACATATGATTTTACTTCAAAACTTCGATGATTTAAAAATTAAAAAACATTTTGAATACTCGTAAACCATTAAGACCTTAGGAACTTTTATTTCCAAAGCTTCCGATAACAATATCGCACTCCATCTCCAAAACAGACCAACTCAAAATTTACAAATATTTACTTTTAAATGTTGAACTATTTGTAGTGATAACCTCCATTAACTGTCAAAATTTTGCACTCATCTTTTTACTCTTTAATTAAAAAGAAATCGTTTTGACTCCTTGTTTTGTATGGATTCCTTTGAAAAACAAACTGTTTTTTTTGCTTCTCCTGAAAATTTTAAAATTTTGAGTTGTGTCTGCTTTGAAGATGGTTGGAATTCTACTCTTTGAGTTAATTCGCTGTATTCTATTCGCACAGTAAGCTCGTACCTCGGAGAGGTTAACTGGTCAATAGCTGGCAGTAGCCCAAGCATAAAAAGTAACCTTGTTCCATTTTTAAAAAGGTGTCAATCGATATGTATCTGCCTTTTCGTAAAAATAAAGTTTTTAAACTGCCTATTCCATACAAATTTATCTGCAAATTTTTATTGAGTTTTCGTTATCAACTTTTGTCCACAGACCGATTATTTTCACCACATGAAGCTGATTGCATCCATCTACTCGTTTGTACTGACGTCCAAGTGTATGCTTTTATATGTCACGATTTATTGTCTGTGATTTGTCTGAGCCCAAGGGTGTGAGTGCATATGTGTGTTTATGTGCATGTGTGTGTGTGTGTGTGTTTCTAAAAACCTATATTAATCGTTTCCAACTCTCTATTTATACATAGTAAATGCTTATTTTGTTGGTTTTGTCAATCTGAACATGGCTTCCAGCTAAACGGCAATGATGACTCTTTGGCTATGCCAGGAATTAAGGGTATTTCAGCTTGTTGTTCTTTTGTTCATCAAAACAATTTCGGTAAACATTTAGCAATGTTGCGGTTTGTTGTCACCTGTCGGTCATGATTGTTTATCATAAAATTATGATGTGGTCAGGAATCCAAACTTTAAATAATCCTTTGTATAAGAACCGATCTCAGTCGCTTAATTGTCAATTAACTCTTTTAAAGTTCACGGTAGGTATTTCAGGTAGTTTACGGAGAAGAGTCTTGGCTTATCCTGTGCTTCGAAGTAAAAATAACATGTTTGTGAATACAGTAGACTCTCACAAATGAGAACCACTTCGTTCCACGGGTGGTTCTAATTTCTGAAATGTTCTAAATTCTGGACTTTTTTTTTCACAGAAATTTAAAAGAAAAGAATGAAACTGATTCAAAAAAATGTATTTTAAGACAAAATAATTTTTATTTATTAATATTTAATGTTTTTTCTAAATAAAAACTCATATAATTCACCTTTTTATATATATATCAATGAGCAAAGATCACTTATGAATTTAATAAATAGAAAACGTTCAGAAATTAGAACCAGGTTCTAATTTCAGAGCGTTGAATATTGAAATGGGTTCTAATTTCTGGACAATTCAAATTTGTGAGAGTTCTAATTTGTGAGAGTGTACTGTGTTTAGATACAAAAATGTAATGACTTATTGAACAGCCTAGTACACCTACAAAACTTCTCTTTATATCGACTGTCGAGAATATTGATAGTATGGACACCAGAGAACTTATTCAATTGTCAAATACATCTTTCGCAAAGAACGCATTTCTATATTGACTGTCAGCACCATCGTAAGTCTGATATTGGCATCACAGATAGTGTCGAAAGACGTGAAAAAACTATTGATAGTTTTTCTAAAGATTTTCTCAAAAAAGTTGTTTGTTTATGTTAATATGAAAAAAAGAGTTAAAGATAGTATTACGAAAATAAAAAGAGAAAGGCGCAACAAATTGACTTTAATCTGCAGCATAGGTCAAATTAAAAAATTTGTATAAAAAGTATACTATTAAAAATTGCTCTCCCTTTTCTCGAACAACTGTGAGTAAAAACAGTTCACAACACTCACAAAACGTAAGAAGCTCGGTCAAAACATCTTTCAAAAGCCTTGATTTAACTTTCTTGTCAATTAAAGTCTTTGAATAAGTGATTCATTGATTGAATCACTGATTTTCTGATCAATTTTCGAACAAATGCTAAATAAACTGAAATGGCAAAGCACATGAAAATAATCTTTTTTTTAGTCTCTTTTTTTTTAAAAAATTTTATTTTCATATTTTTGTTTCACTCAAACTTTCAAGTAATCACAAAGTCAGAAAAAATCACTATCATGCCTATCATGCGTTAGTTGCATGCCATCGCTAGTGATGATAAGTATTTTCGATAGTTTGTCACCACTAAATCAAATTGCGCATTAACTTTCGCGTACAGGTCCCAGCTGGTGTTTTGAGTAAATATTGCTAAAATTTAAAACAAAAAAGGATACAACAATTTTATGTATGGTCATAAATTATTTGCCTCAAGGCCAATCCTTTACAACCTGCATATTTCCGCGTAACATAAACACTCCCACTCTCGCTAACAAGGAATCTTATCTAAACTTCAAGAGGACAAACAACGCGTGGGGCAAAACCATTTGCAGATGGGGCAAAACCAATTCGGCAAATAAAAAATTGCAATGAATATTTAAAATTGTTATCTAAACAAACCTTATTGAACTTGTCGCTACCACTTCACAACCATCCTGCACAGCGAACACACAGGATAGTGTACTATAGTGTGTGAATATGTTGTCGATAATGTCTGTCATTTAAGTTATTATATCATATTTCACAAAATAATGGAAATTCCGACACAGGTAAACTATATTATTAAAAATTTTCCATTGGAAATTAGTTTTCAGCATTGAGGAGCGTAAGATGTGTATAAATTATTTAATGATGATGCTATAATAACCTCATAAATTCTGATATGTTCTTCATTTAGAGCCCTGACAATGTTAACGAATATATCAGTTTTAATCATATTAAAAGAACGGTTAGAAAATACTATCAAAATACAGTGTAATGTTGTTGGAATGGGTTTCACCCATGTGCACTGGTGTTAATAAAAGTCACTAAATCATAATAAAAACATTGACAAACATACTGTGTGTGGGTTGACAAACTAAGCAAACATAAGCACATCGCCCTTAACAACACGTGTAGGTTTTGTTCTGGCCTTAGTTTAATTTGGTTATCAGTCCTTAAGCCTGCCTATCTATTTCATACAAAATATTTAATAATGGCGAATGAGAAGAGTGAAGAAACACTAAATTACACACCTTTTTCTGTAACTAGATAAGCTGAAGTGTAGAAAATTGCCTAAAGTATCAACAACACGGTTCATTTGACCTATCAAATAAAATTCATCTTCAATTTAGTTAATAAAATATTATATAAATAGCCACGAATGTGTTAGGCCTATTTTTAACGTGGAAACATTATAATCGATACTTCAGATTAACGTGAAAATTTATTGAAATAGATGCAAATTATTAAATTTTAACTAATTAAACGTGGTTTATTGCAGCAGTTTAATACTGAACTTCAATAGAAAATACACGAGTATGTTATCGAATTGGTAAATCAATTAATAATATCCATGTAAATTAGTGCGGTCACATATCTTGACGAAATGTTAAAACTTGTATATCGAATAACCCGACAATAAAGATATTTTATAACTAATTTTTCGTATATTTAATCGTTTCACTAGTTTTAAGTGAAACTCGTGATATCATATATGACAATGAACGAACATATGAAAATGTGGATCATATAGGAGACTATATTATTTTTATACCCCCACGTTTAAAAAACGTAAACGGGGTATATTAATTTTGTCACTCCGTTTGTAACGCCCATAAGGAGGCGTGGGAGGTATAGAAAAGTGTAATTTTCTTGATCAGCATCACCACCCGAGTCGATTTAGCCATGTCCGTATGTCCGTCTGTCTGTCTGTGTTCACGATTACAGCCGTAATTTTCAAGCTATCATCACGAAATTCGATATTTAAGCTTCGATGTAAAAAATAAAGGTCAATTTCGAAAATGAGCCAAATCGGATGAAAACCACGCCTACCTCCCATACAAAGTGACTTTATCAAAACTGTAAAATCTCTTAGAATTCCACTATTTAATATGTATTCTGAGTATAAAATTCAAAAAATTCTTTATTAAAAATGAAAAATCTCTTTAAATTCCACAAAAATTAATATATGGATTTAAAATTTATATTATGGTCTTTACTATTTAATATACACTCTGATTATAAATTTCAACCAAATCAGATGAAAACCAGGCCTACCTCCCATACAAAGGGACTTTATCAAAAAACAAAAGCTAATATTTTCTATATATTTTTGTACTATAACGAAAATGATTTTATAAATACACATTTTATTGACCAATTAAGACTTTGGTTCGGCCGTGGGGGTATTTTAACTTCGGCCTAGTCGAAGATCATTTCTTACTAGTTAAGTATAACGTTGTTCGGGTAAAATAGCTTTTTTACCTCTAATTTACCCTCTTATATAGGGTCTCGGTTAGTTCAACATCTGCTTTATGCAAAACTTCAGAGATATTAGCAACAAAAAACTTTAACAAATCGAGAATCAAAAATTTCAATAAAATGTATTCAATATGTTAAATTAAATTAAAAAATTTAATTTATTCATTAAAAATAATTTTCAAATATAAAGAAAAAAAAAATTACGTAAAATTTACTATGTATAAAATATTCAAAAATTTCGAATAGTCCAACTAGATAATCAAATTTCAAATCACCCAAAATTGTTAATTTCGATGATACCGAAAAAAAATATTTTTTCTGTATCCTGGAGACACCAGTGGGTTTTGACGTGACAGCGTATTTGTATCCTTGTCCTTATTCTTGTCCCTGTCCCTTTTATCCTTATTCATATATTTGACATAATAATTGTCCAACTTCCTGTCTTCCAGACCTTATCCTTGTTCGAATTCTTTTCCTATTCCTTGTTCCACTTATTTTCCAATCTTTCTCCTAAATCTTGTCATTGGTAAGTCAAAATACTTCTTCTATTCCTTGCCCTTTCCCTTACCAATCTTTTCCTAAATATTGTTTTATCTTAATCTTTGTCCTTATCCTTGGCCCTATTCTTGTCATAGTCCTTTTCCCAATCATTGTCTGAGTTCTTATTACAATCCTTGTCCAATTACATGCTCTAATATCTATCCAAATTCTTTGACCTACTCCTTATCTTATTTCTAATCCAAATCTTTGTCCAAATCCTTGCCCTCATTCTTTATCTGATTAATGTCCTAATCCTAATCCTGTTCTCATATTAATTTTAATTTATTTTTTTTTTTTTTTGTTATTTTTATCACTTTTTTCTTTTGCTGTTGTATTTGATGAATTTAGGTTACTTTAAAGGGTTCCCCGAAAGGCTCCATGCTGCTAATAGTGTAGTTTTTTGTCTTATCATTTGACCGGTAACCTTAGCTTTACTATTATTCCATAAAATTTACCGTATCGCCAATAGTCACGGAGTAATAATTGCATGCAACGTTTTTTCATTGTTTTTGCATTATTACTGTATTTAGCGGTTGTCTCGTCGGTGTCGTGGATCCAAAATTTTTTTTTTCATTTTCGGGATTAGGTTAAAGAAACATTTTTTAATGTCTTAAACAAAATTTTTCGGAGCTTCTTTACTCAACGAGTAAGAATTCCATGCAACAATATTGCATTTTTGTTGCATAAGCTGTTATTTATGTAACCTTAATACATACATCTTGAAGCTATTTTGGTCATGAGGGCTAAGAACTAGACTTTAGTGGCGTGTATTATTTTTTTCTGTATCATTTATACATAGCACGTTATACATAATTCCATGTAACAAGCTTGACATTTAATTTGTTAGACAATTCTCCCCACGCCCCCATGACGTTTTTAATATATTTTTTTTTTAATTTTAGTTATAAAGTCAAAGAATTAGCCTTTACTTTAATAATAACACCTATAATGGCCAAGTAACAATTCCATGCAACGCCGATGCATTTTGGAAAAATGGCTTTTTCAATTTTTTTTTTTTAAAGTAAAGTTCAACGTAGCGTTGTCACGTCAACAATGGTTTCTCAAATAACCCAAAGCTGGGTTCGAAAAAACTAAATTTACATTTAACTTCTACATAATTCAGAGGCTTGCAATTCTAATCTTAACTCTTTATTCTGTAGCACGAAAAAGCACACCAACGATAAGATTTAATAAAAATAGTTTTACTGAAAAGGATGTTTCCCTTTTTCAAAAAAAGTAAGATATCTGACAGTACACTAAGGGAAAAAAATATTAAATTTATCCAAAAACTTTTTTAATTTATTCAAAAAGCGAGTCATTTTTGCACCAATAACGCATTTATTTAAATCGACCACGTAAATATTTAAAATTTATTTAAATACTTTTTTAATTAAATTAAATATTAAAATATTTCAACAGAATTAATAAAAAATATATTAAAATTATTCACGAATATATTTAAATATCTTTCAAATATTTACTATTTGAAAATAGTACTACGTTCACACCTGAGCCAAATGAGCAAATTTGAATATCTCATTAAAAAGTGTTCACACTTATAAATATCATTTTGTTTGACGGTTGTTTTTGTTGTATTTTCATATTTTGTTTTGATAAAATTTTTCTGTGTACAAATTTTTCTTACATTTTGCTTTGAAAGGTATGTTCACAAAGCAGTTTAATATGAAATGAAATTATCTCATTTGCTACTCATTTCGTTGAGTAGCGTTATTTCCCTTAGTGTAGCTTTGGTACCTTACTTATTATTTTAAAAAGAAGTATTTAACATTGTTGGCCTGATTATGGAATTTTTATCGTCAATTGGTATTTCACATTTTCATCAGGATATTATATTTTTATTAATTTCCTACAAATCCGAACGGAGTCAACTTGATATGAATCATGAGGAAATCGAGATGAAGTGATCTCACAATGAATAATACAAGAATATACAGTAATATGGAAAATGTTGGACCAAGTATATTACACAAAATACAAACGAAGATCAAGGGCATAATTTGCCCTAAGCCATGGTACATTATGTTTTGCACTTAATTATTTGTTAAATAAATATTAAACAAAAAATTGATAAAGGTTTGTTGGCGCAAAATACTCGTACATTTCGATGTTTTAGGAACTATCTTAGAAAATTACCTTAAATCAGACTAATGTTATATTGTGATATATGTGTGATATTCCGATTATTCTTCCGTTTTTTGCTTAACTTTTACTTCCATTTACGATTCATTTTATCTATAAAATATATCAAAATATTAAAAAAAAGAACCATCCCAAAACCCATCTTACCAGTCGTCACAACCTCAAATGGGCTTTCGGAAACTGAGTATCATTTTTAAATGATATTTTAATGTAGTTGAGGTACTTGTGCTTTTTATTAGTTTTTATTAACATTAGTCCTTTTAAAGTCCCAACTCAAAGAAATCATTAAAAAATTTCAATACACAAATGGGTATTAGTTGCCTTAAACAAGTTAACCCGTTAACGTGTAAAGGGTGAAAATTAAGTTTTTTTAGCTGCATTCTTGAATGAATACAAAAATACTGTATAAAAGCAGTTGTACTTTCAGAAGAATTTTTTTTTTCAAACTAACATTGCGCTATTTCTTTAAAAATGGCGAAAATGGGCTATTTTTACCCATTTATTGTCATTTTGACATAATTCTTGTATGGTTTTTTGTGAGGCTTTTAAGAACGATTTTCGTTTTTTTCGATTTGACTCTATAAAAAATAAATACTTAAATTGTAAAACTCGCTTTAAAAATCCTTCAGTGGAAATTTTTAAAAAATTTCAGTGGAAATTTTGTACAGTGCATTTATTGTTTTCTTGCAAATAAAAATTATTTACTGTAGATATTACTGTATGTATTAGTAATTAAGTAGAAAAGTGGTAAAATTTTGATTTAGGATTTGTTGGTGAATTTGTGTACTTTTACATTTAAAAATTTAAAATGTTTATTACGGTTGACCTTTAAGGCCGAGTGTGTCCGCCCAAACAGTTAACCACGTAGAGCCAATTAAAGTAATTTTATCAGATAATTAAACAATTCATCTAGATGGGTTGCTTCAAATTTATATTGTGTTGAAAAAAAACTTTTATCTGGAAAAAATTTAAAGATCATGAAAAAAAGAATGTTGCCTTTTAAAGAAGCCGCAAAATAAACAATTCAATAAATAAATAAAAAAACTAACTTACCAATTATTTTCTTTTTATTAAATTTAATCCAAAAAGTAAAGCAGAAATAGCGGGCTTAACTCAGCTTTGCACTCTTTTCTACAAATGCGTTGAATTTTTTAATTAACTTTATGAAAAATGTAGAAATGATACTTTTTAACTGCTTAAATTTTTATTTGAAAAATTTTACGTCTCGCACGCACTTAATATACATCCATATTATTACTACAAATTCTGTATTTTTTTCTTTTTTTTTTGCAGTTAACACAAATTTATAAGCAAGTCTTGTCGATATTTATAACAGTTGAACCTGCGGCACAGAAATACCATCAATAATTAACAGCATCCAATAAATTTTAAATTACAGAAAAAATAACCGTCGATGATGTAGCCTAAGAAATAAAACGGATGTTCACAATGATTCTCGGGATAATGTGTGTTGGTTTGCTCGTTTGGTCGTTTGTTTCGGCTGGTAGGAACGCAACAGGCTGACGACGGTTATACAACTCTGGTCTCGCCAGAGCAATCACTGGTTTTTATATTCTATTGAAGTTGTTCGCTTTGCTAACGACAACAATTCGGCAACATAAGCACGAAGGATACGGCTCCAAAACATCGCATGCGTTCGAAATGGTATAATTGTGTGTCCTCTACATGTTGCTGATAACATCAATAGAAGGGGCAGGTGGGGGTTTTGTATGTTTGTGTTTCCTGTTTTTTTATTTTTTTCTTATCTTCCAATGCCAAAATTATGAATGAAAGCAATTGTTGCTCAGAAAAATCCACGCGTTTGCTCGCATGTTTCAGAGGTTGTAAGCTTTGTTGCAGATGCTTGTACACATGCTTGTGGACAACTGTGTTGCTAAGTAAACTGGCAACACAAGAAGGTCCATCATAAGCATAGCTGTTGATTAAAAGGATTTGATGCACAATTGCTGTTATCATTATTGAAAGGTGAGGATGAAGTTCAAAATATAATAAAAGAGTAGAAAGTAATTAAGAAAACAATGATGATAAGTTTTTAATATATTTTGACATTTTCGATTATTTTTATATCAGGTGTGAAAAAGTGGAAAATTGTTTTCTTGTTATCGTATTTGTTATCCTGGCTGGTGTTTTAAAGTTAGGTGATGAGTAATGTGTAGATGACTTAAATAATTTTTTCAGCCACATTTGCTAGATGGCCTCATTTTTATGGTATTCATTCGCTTATATGTAAATATATACAAACCTACATACATATGTATGTTATGACATTGCTTTGTAAATTTCTGGAAATAGTAATGTTGTTTTTGTTTGTTTAATCAACAAGTTGTGAAAAGTTGAGATTATCAGCTTTGTTTAGGGAGACATCGTTTGTTAACGGTAATTATGTATAGTAGAACAAAGTCGACAAATCTACATAAAAAACCACAATTAAATTATGAATATTGTTAAATCACTTTTGTATTTAAATTCATATTCAAAGTGCATTTTTTAAGTACAGAAAATTAAGAATTGTATTAAACTTATTTAGGTAAAAAAGACAAAAAAAAACAAAAAGTTTATATCATTTTTTATATCATGTTTTTTTTACGACATTTTTTTACAGTTCAATGAAACAATTTTTCCAGGACATTTTGTGTAATTTTGGTAAAACATTTTTAAAAAAAAATATACCGCAACACTTTGCTAGAAATCAAAACACGAGTAGACAACATACTGACAAAGTTTCCAGTATGGAATTGATTATATTTAAATAATAATTGTATCAACTATTTCTGAAACTTTCAAAGGAGCTATAGATCCAAACAAGATATAAACGCCCAATAGTTAATTTTCAATAAGTCAGTTTTAAGTCAAGTTTTAACAAGTCATGAACAGAAAAGTGTCAAAGTTATTCGATTTCGATGTTAAGGCAAAAAAGAGTTTCGTTCGGTTAACAATCAATTCTTTGTATAACCACTTCTATATGTCGGTGTTCATCTGTGCTTAGAATGCGAAATATCCGATTCCGGAGTTTAAAACATTCAAATATTTTAAGGTGTATAAGTTGAATTTTCGAAGTTTGGAATTTCCCCAGTTTGGGACTAAAACTATTAATTGTTGAGAGTTAAGAGTTGACTGCAACAACCCTCTTAAAACGGTAATCTATCGAATTTTCAAAAATCAAAAAAATTCAGTATGTATTATTTTGAACAGTTTTAATGATGTTTTCAACGTGCTACTTGTCTGATGATGACTAAAAAAATATGAGGCAAATAGTCAAATAATTTTATCTCAATTTCTGTAGGAAATATGTTAAAAAAACTTTCGTCGGTATTCACATATGTAGGATGTTCTTAGCGTGGTGGAAAGTCGTAGAAATGTGTGGATTTGAATCTGTGGCAAGTGTTATGCCCTTAACTCAGTCAATTCAATTTATAAGAAAATCTTATCCACAAACTTCTCTACCACCAACTACAACTTCAAGTCGTAATTATTGATGAGTTTTGAAATTTACTATCCTTTGGTGACGTCAACGTAAAGCAGAGCTCCATCCCCTGTTAAGATTTGAAGGTTGTTGATATTGTCTATCTGTAGATACCAATTTTTTATCTCTGTTTATATATGTAGATACTACGTTTATGCTTGACTGATTGCTTTAATTTGTGAAGATGTGACACTTCAAGTTAAAATATTTAACAATTGAGCAAAAAATTCGTAATTTTTATTTTATTTTTTTGAATATGGAAGAAATATGGTTAAGAAAAAGGAATAAAACTGATTTTGATTTTCGTGCTAGATGCCGCACTCTTCCTTATAACGACAGTATAGGGCTTGAATGTTTTTGGTGCACAAAGTTACTTTTGACTGCGCAGGGTTTCAAATAAGTTGAAAAAAGCATATTTCTAAAATACATCCACGTTGTATGCAATTGTTATTCAATGATTATAGTTGCTTTGATAAAATTATAACTCGCTATAGGTCCTGCGGTAAAAATATTTTATCCCAGAATTGTATTGGAAATATCTCCAATAGTCAGAATTGTCAAAAAACACCGAAGAAAGAACAAAAGCAACAAGAAGCATACATTTATTTGTATGAATTTTGACAGTTTCGACTAAACTCAGAGGGAGAGCCGATTTTACGCCGAGATTCTACCATGATTACACCATGGCTGTGATCATACACATTTATTATGTTTTGAGGGTTCATGTGGTGAAGGTAGTTGCTTGCTATTTTATTTTTTGTAGATCTTAAATTTGAATATGACCTTTCATTATTATTTTTTGTAGATATTATACGTTAACCCTTTCATGACCGAATTAAAATAGACGGGGCTATACATTTTTTGAGGACAAACATGTGTTAGTCTTGACTCAAATATGTACTGACAATAATTTCAGAGTCCTTAGTTTCTTGGTTCATTTCTTACAGGATGTTATCTATAGGCAACATTGGAGAGTGGTTAAACAAACTAAACTCTTCTTTCATGTTTTTGTTCTTTAAAATAACTCTCTTGACTTTATTTATTAATTTTGTTTACTTGATTTTACAATAAAACAATAATTTTAATGTTTTTACACACTTTTTGTAAAACACTTTTTTCGCGAAACGATCTTGATCTCGATTTTAACAATTTCACTCTATGGAGAGCGGCTACTAAATAAACACGCGCACAGTTTACAATAAAACAAATAGCTGCTAGTTTGCACAACTCATAAGGCTACATAATGCAAAAAACCGCAGGTCAAAAAAATTAAAATAATAGGACAATGGGGGACAATACAATGTTGCCTATAGGTAACATTGGGCATGAGAGGATTAATAAGAAAATTGATGTTTGCAATTTCTTTTTAAAAAAATTTTTGTTGTGAATCACAATGTATGGTATGGTATCGCACGATAGTGATGATGATGATGAATAATAATGATGAAAGCATTCCATTCATACATTCATCAATTAAAGTTACCTTGCTTTTTCCAAAAGAGAAACAAAAAGAAACAATATACAACAATACAAGAATACAGAATTGTATGTTATATATAAAATCTAACATTCGACTATATTTATTTCCTTGCACCAAATGGTACGAAAGCTTTTAACAAATTGTTTCAGTGTAAAGCAGTGCGATTAAAAAAGATTTAACTGTTGTTATTTGAACCGTGTGGTGATGATAAAAAGCTTTAAAAGGTGTTTTTACTTTAATTATATTTCTCTAAGCTTATAATAATTTCATGAAATATCTTGACTTCAGTTAAACACACAGTAATTATTCCATCGAAAGCAATTCTTGGTTAATTGGAACTTCTTAGTTAAGGATCTTTATATTATGTTGAAATAAATTAACATCACATCTGGCTAATATATTCCACTGTGAGTGGTCGCTGCTATCATAATGTAGCTTTCGAATCATTTAACGCTTAACTAAAGTTGCGAAAGTTAATGAATTTATTACCAAAAGCACGACACACACATACACACACACGTTTCTGAATTGAAGCGTGTAAGAACAGATTAAGTACGCCTGTCTAATGGTCAGTGAATAATTAGAAAGAGCCATCGTTTGCAAGAAGAAGACGAAGAGAAAAAACCATTGACAACAATTTGTCACACTTTGACAAGTTAAAAAAAATTAAATGTCAGAAATTGATGGCGGAAAAGATTGAACCAGTATTATTAAAAATAATTAGTTTTAGGAATATTCTCCCATTGTTTCCATGTTGTCATCCTAGTTAAAAAAAAAAATGTATGAAACAGTACAGCATTGTATTACTTCACATCCTTAAATGTTAGAATGTGAGAAATGGATCACAATGAGCTGTATTCCAATTTAATATTTCAACACCTTTATATTAAATTTGCTTGCAATCGTAAGAATTTGCACGAAATTTGCTTCGTCCAGTCTAGAAGAAGTCCACTTAATATTATCATGTGTCCTTCGACTACTATGCAGCTTTTTGCGCAATTTAAGCACGCTGTCAAAAGTTTTGCGAATTAATGTCATATACAATGATTTTTTTTCTAGAGGCGATATTTGTGTAATCCTTGTCTCGTACGTACATGAAATCCAAGAATTTTTTCTTCTGCGGCGGCATTGCTATTTGGAAAGGTGTTTATCCCATAAGGATTAACTGTTGCAAAGAAGTTTACAGTTAAGCAAACATAAGCTGTGATTTGCGGAAGATTCATTGAGTATTCCGCTTATTGCTTTTTTTTAGCTTTGAACCAAGGATTTCAGGTGTAATACCTATTCAGTCAAGTCTGTCTTGGCTCGAAGTGGGGTGATATATTAGTTGGAGGGCAGGGAAAATCAAGTGAAAAATGTGTAGGAGGTTCTAAGCGTAGTGTTAAGCCGTAGAAACATGTGAATTTTAATCTGAGGCAAGTGTTATGCCTTTGCCTCAGTCAATTCAATTTATAATGCAATCTCATCCACAAACTTCTCCACCACCAACTACGACTTCATGTCGTAAATATTAATGAGTTTTCAATTTCAGTTGATTAGAAATGAGGATAAAAATTGCAAATGCGAAAGGTTAAACCGTGGGACCATGGCCTGGCCGGGATCGAACCTGAGACCTCTGGGGTGGCAGTCAAGCATGCTACCTACTTACTCGACTACCGAGGCCGCCAATTGAGTACCTAATATTGCTTGTTGAGGCGCATTTTTATTACAGTAAATCTATAGTTAGAAAGTCCTTTTCTTAAACACATTTATTTATATGGTATTTGTTAAAGGTGCAACATTTATTCAACTTATGTCAAAATGTAAAAGCAATACACGTTTAAATACTAATTTTTTTTTAATTTTTAATATCTATATATTAATAGGCGTAGACAAAACAGTTAAGAACCATTTTCTCCCATATTTCCCGAACCGATTTTGATAATTTTTTTTAAATGAATTTAAGTAGGGAGAAGGAGTGCACCGAATATTTTTTATAGAAATATACCTACTTTGAACAGGTGGAATGATGAATAATGTATTTCATCCATTGTTAGTTCATATGCACTTAGAAGATCCGCATAAAAAGGAGAGAAAAAAAAAAGAAAAACGTTACGTACCGTCAATTCTTAGGCAATTAGTTTTACATTCGTTCGTTGCTCTGTTATTTTTAATTTTATTTCGGCGACATCAAAGAATAATTGACCGTAAGCTCTAAGTTTAAAAGGGAATATGAACAAATTAACTCTTGACCTGTGTAAGCCGGGTCAGATGAAGGATTTTCTGTTTTATATTTGATGGCCACAGAACGAACACACAAAGAAAGTTCCATATAAACGATCCACACAAGGTGAAAAGAAAGAAAGCTCGCCACTTGACGCCAAAATAGACTCTTTTTTTTATTTTCAGTTTCCCACTCACATTGTGCTGTCTTCTCAGCGAGAGAACTGGTGGCGAATTCATTAGGAAAGTAAAATTGATGCCAAAATTTTTATGGAATATATATGTTTTTCACATTATTTTGTATCGAATTTTATTTCAATACAATTCAAATTTCAAATGAAGTCGAATTCATCTGGAAAGTTTATTGTTACCAATCCAGAAGACTATGAAATCTTAACATAAACAACATTTCACTATTGAACTGGTGGCGTATTCTTCAGTAAAGTAAAAGTGATGCCAAAATTTTTATGGAATAAATATGTTTTTCACATTTATTTTGTATCAAATTTTATTTCAATACAATTCAAATTTCAAATGAATTCGAATTCATCTGGAAAGTTTATTGTTACTAATCCAGAAGACTATGAAACCTAAACATAAACTATGAAACAGTTCACTATGCATGGATGCCAATTCATTTTTTTAATATAATCTCTACGTAATAAATCAAACTAATCCTTGATTCACTTCAATAATAATTAATTTTAATTTCATTCATTGTATTACCCTAAAGCACTTATTTTTCAATTTAATGTTTCTAACTCTGCCAAACGTTTTTCAATAAAAATAAAATAAAAAAAAACAAAACAGACATTGATTTTTATATGGTCGAATTTCGACCACAGGCGATACTAGTATCTTTAAAGGTTTTAGTCCTTTCAATTAGACGAAGTATTTCAGGCTCAGTTTGGGTTTGTTGTTTCGTTCAAGGTGGGGGTTATGTATGGATGTGGTACGGCAGTGGTTGTTTGCGTTAATTGTAGGATTTCTTTCAATTGTCCAATATGTATTTTTTTACATTTGGTTTGTCGTTTTTGAAAAATCTTTTATTAGTACTTAGTAATTGTAATGGTTGAAAAAAATAACATGATTTGCACCAATGATTATAGACAAAAGAGAAAAACGAAAAATTCAAAAAGCATTTGGAAAAATTCTCTCCAAACATTAACGTTTGGAATGAATGTAATTTCTATATTTATTTCTTAAAATCAAATGAGATTAAAGATAATTCACATTCAACACTTTTTCACAAACGACATCTAAAAATATTTAATGTTGACAGCTAATCGAAAGATTTGTTCACACACTGTACAATCAAATTGAAAGACTTGCGAGGCAACTTCCAAAAATAAAAATCGTTTGATTTTTATATCAACCAATTCGACAACTGCCAAACTGATCAATTGGCAAAGCCATACACGCTTTGATTTCAGTATGAAACAAAAGTTTGTTTTGGCATAAGTAAATTTTTTATTGCCTTGTCTGTTCGCTGGCTTCCCCTTATTGTCTGACCTAATTTAGTGTAATTATTTCGAATCAGATGCATGTATCAAATTCTGAAAATAAACTCTTAATGAAGCATAATTAAGTTTTGGGCTATAATTAGATTAATGTTCTGTTTTTTTTCCTGAACTCTTTAAGAAAATATTTGAGCAAGAGTTAGCAAGTTCTTTACTTTGCTTAAATTTGACTAATTTTATCTAAACAATACTGCGAAGAAACTATTGCAATCCGCTTATAAACAATTTATAAGGATAGCAACTTATAATCACTTTATTGGTCATAAACTAGTAAGGGATAAACATATGATTTATGGGCGTTGATGTCTTCATAAAAATAAAGTACTTAAAACTGTGCATTGTATTCCATCCCACGCTCATTTTCTTTTCCATCACTTGTCGCACACTTGTTTCTTCAATGACCCCGAATAGAGTATAAAATGTATTGAATTTTTTTCTGTTTTCTTTTATTTTGCTTTCGACAAGTGTCAACACACTAATAATTTGAGCTACACACATACGTACATACATACATACAAACATAAATTCCATCAATGTAGTTAATTGATTGTTCGTTTCTACAAGTAGTTGAAACGAACCGAAAGGATAACAAGTGAATGTATGTATGTGTTAACATTACGAACGATAATATATTTGTGTACATCCGTTGGTAATTACGTAATTGAAATAAAAAAACAAAAACGGGTTAAGATATTTCTTATAAGTTGAAAGTTTGAACAAATGCAATAAATTTTCTGCTAGATAAAGTCAGTTTTGAAACTTACACACCAATATTTTTTTTTCCATAGGTCGACTAGCAAAAGTCCTGTTGTATATTATTGTAACCATGTTTCCCCTTTTTTTTTCTAAGAAATAATAAAGATTTTAAAATTAAATTTTAGGTTTAGTTTTGCACTTATTTATGCAATAAAATAATTACTAAGAAAATTTCGAATTTTCCGATTGCTCTTTTTTGATGTAAAATAATGTTGAATTACTTGGGTTCTAGGGGTGTGATAACCAAAATAATATAATTTAAAACACTTGAAAATACCCCCGAATTTTACAACTTATTGCACCCACTCTTATGAAAGGTCTTAATTTTTATCACCCGAAAATTTTCGAATATTAACAAAAACTGCAATGACATCAACCCGGGCCCATAGCCAGGATTTTCCTTGGGGTTTTGATATCGAAAATATATAGCAAGGTCGACCATTTTTCTAACTATGTGCCAATTTTGTTTGTTTGTATTGGATTCACGATTAGGTTCGATTTTTGATTCACTGATTTCTTTATGCAACCACAAAAAGGCTACAACTTTAGAATGAAAATCGTAGTCTTTTCATTTTGGACTATGTTTCTTGCCAAATGTTCGAAATTGAGAATTTTATTTTTTCTTTTGATTTGATTTGTGTAAATAAAATTTAAACACTTTTTCAAATATATTTGAAAATCTTATATATAAAAATGACTGACGTCCGTGTGTACGCGCATAACTCAAGAAGGGGTCGTTCAATTTTTACAATTTTGAACTTGATGGATTCGTATTGGCCCAAGGAAGCACACTATGTAGAAAAAAATATGCCACACCCTCTTTTACCGCCCACAAATCAATAAAAATGCTATATTTCCGATGGTTTCACCGTATTAGGCTACAATTTTGGAGTTTAGTTTTTATGCTCACTATCGGCAACTGTACTAAAACTGGGCTACCACACCCCCCTTTTACCGCCTAAAAATCAATAAAAACTCTTTATATCAGAAGATTTCCCTGGTATTATACTAAAATTTGGTATTATGAATAAATTTTTAAATTATTATACTAATTTATTTTGTTTTCTTGCTGTCGGAAACTGTACTAAAAATATGTTTTACCACCCACAAATATATGAAAATGCTATATTTCAAACGGTTTTGGTCATAATGGACTAAAATTTGGTAATTGTGTTTGTCTTTCAAAACTACACCGTTATCTTTTGAAAAAGTAGAAACATCGATTATTAAGTTTGGGCAAAACAACGTTTGCCGGGTCAGCTAGTATATAAATAAATACGATACAAACTTATAACTTTCATTTATTTTATTAAAATAATGCATTTTGACAAAACCATTTATACCAAAGAACTATATTACCTATGTGAAAGGCTTAAATTCTTGAAATCTAATCGAAGCAATAGTTTATAACAACCAAGATCTACCCGTTTTATGTCCGAACGTCAAATTAATGTTAATGCGCAACGTCTTTGGAACTGTATTTGCAACGCAATGTAATTTAAATTGCTTGTTCTTGTTACCTGTAGTAATTGTGACATTTTACACCTAATTGTGATTTCTTGTACCTTACGAATGAATCGTTGTTTCAACAATTGAAGCAGAGCCAATAAATATGCAGAGCAAATAACGTTGTAAAAGCCAATTTTTGCAAAACCTGTTTTTTTTTCAGATTACCGTTAACATGACTCTCTTACATTGCTCAAACACCAAATCAGCAAAAATTAAGGACTTTATCGCTATCAAAATGTAATTAGAAAGTGTCAGTCAGTGGAAGAACGTTGTGAGTTACTAATAAAATTATACGAACGGAATTGTCAAAAGTAATTGATAAGTGTAACAGAGATACAAAAAATTCTAATGTAAAAAATTGGAAAGATAATAGAAATAAAAGGTTGAGAAATAGGTTAAATGCGTATACTACAAGAAAAATTAAGAGTATACCTTAGAGTGGAACGAAATGTATGGAAGCAAAAAATCTTCATAGGCTTCATATATTTTTGAAAACTACGCTTAAAAAAATTAATTTCTGCATCTTTAGTTTTTTTCTGCGACATAACTTTTGACTGCGCCCGAGGTTTTATATACTTCATTGTTAGACTTTTTTTTCTGAAATCCAAAAAAGTTAGGAGCTAATTTTTTTGGTGCAAACCTCTTCATTAACTCATAAATAATAACTTGCCAAGAGTTCCCTATGATACCATGTATGCGCTAGAACAGAGGTTGCCAAGTGGTGGGCCGCGGCCCCCTGGGGGGCCGAAGACCGCCTCCAGGGGAGCCGCAGATATTTCCAAAAAGCTCTTTTGTCTTATCTCTGAAAAAACAATTAAAAAAAAAAAATTACGAGAGACTTACATTGTAACATATCTTGCGTAAAAGTTACTTGTACGTAAATTTTTGAAACCTCTGAGCGACCCTGTGTATTCTGTACACTTTTTGACAGCTCTTGCAACGGTGTTAACTTGGCGCAAGTGAAATCAATCATTTCTACTAATTGTCAAAATATTTAAAAAACCTGCAACTTTGACCGGTAAACATAGCAGTAATTTTTTAAGCTAATTTAATCAGGAGAAAAAATGGATAAATGGTTAATAAAAAAAACACAGGAAACAACACACAATTCGACGCAAGGATTAACAAATGCAGCAGGCTCATCTTCATCTGAGGAGAATATTTCTGAAGTGGTTCCCGTTGCAAAAAAACCAACATTTTCTTTGGTTGGGAAAACAAGAAAATATGACGAATCATATTTGCAGTTTGGTTTTATTATAACTGAGGAAAATTCAATGCATCCTTTGTGTGTAATCTGTCAAAAAACATTATCAAATGATTGCATGAGACCAGGAAAACTTAAACGCCATTTGAGTTTGGTTCACAGTGTGTTTAAAGAAAAACCGATTGAGTTTTTTAGAAGGAAAGCTGAAATTATAAAAACCCAAAACAAATGTTTGATTAAATACACAAAGTTAGAAGAACGGTGCTTAAGAGCTTCTTTTGAAACAGCTTTGCTTATTGCAAAAAATAAAAAGGCTCATAGTATTGGCAAAACTTTGATTTTACCAGCAGCAATAAAAATTTGCGAAGATATTCATGATTCGCATATAGCAGAACCACTAAAAAAGATTCCGATGTCCGACAATACAATTAAAAGGAGAATTAGTTCCATGGCTGAGAATATCAGTTCAGCGCTTATATTACGTATTAAACAGAGTAAAATATTTGCTATTCAGCTTGATGAATCAACGGATAACACAAATAATGCAAACTTAATGGTGTTTGTGAGGTATCCACATGAATTACAACTGAAGGAAGATTTACTATTCTGTAAAAATCTTATGGGAACAACAAGGGGGCTTGACATTTTTAAATTAGTAGATGAATTTTTTGAAGAAAACGAGCTGGACTGGAGAAAGTGCGTTGGTGTTTGTACCGATGGTGCTGCAGCTATGACTGGAAGAAATGCAGGCTTCATAGCAGAGGTAAAAAAGGTGAGCCCAAACGCAATCCACGTTCATTGCATTATTCATAGAGAGCATTTAACATTTCGAAACACATCCAGTCAGCTAAATAAAGTTCTGACCGATGTTACGAGTGTAGTTAATTTTATAAAACGCCATGCTAGTAATTCAAGACTGTTTACTATTGTATGCAAAGAAATGGGTTCGGATCACGAATGCCTCTTGTACCACACTGAGGTAAGATGGCTTTCTCGAGGAAAAGTTCTGAAAAGGGTTTTGGAATTAAAAGATGAAATTCGAATTTTTCTTCTGGAGAAAAAAGAATGCTTAGCAAATAGCTTTTGTGATGAAAAATGGCTCTGCCTTCTTTCTTACTTATCAGATTTTTTCGAAAAAGTAAACGAATTAAATCTTTCACTACAAGGTAGATCCACAAATATCATCACTCTTAATTCAAAAATACAATCATTTCAACAAAAATTAGTTATGTGGTCCAAAGTTTTGAAGAATGACAATTTTGATTTTTGTCCATCTTTACAAGCTTTCACAGAGGAAAATGATATACTGATATCAAGTGAACTGAAAAATATCATTGGAGAACACCTTTCGCAGTGCATAAAATTTTTTCAAAAATATTTTCCAAACCTAAATAACGATGGAGAACATGATTGGATAAAAATTCCATTTTCTTCGAATTAAGACTTCGATCACCTTCCATTAACAATTCAGGAGAATTTAATTGAAATGAGGTCTGATTCAATCATTCAAAATGAATTCATCACAAGTGATCTCTCAGAATTTTGGATGAAGCGACTTGAGGAGTATCCAAATTTAACACACATGGCTTTAAAAATTTTAATTCCTTTTGCAACCACATATTTGTGTGAATCCGCATTTTCGTCCCTTGTTTACATAAAAAATAAACAAAGATCTCAACTTGCACCTGAATCGCTTGAGCATAATTTAAGACTTTCGCTTTCAAGTATTGAACCAGACATAAATTTTTTATGCAAATCTCATCATACTCAAAAATCACATTAAAACCTATAATTTACTGTTTTTGTTTTGTTCTATAAAATTTTTGTTATGTTTTTTCTCATATATTTTAAAGTTTGTTTTTTATTAATTAATTGTTTACTAATTACTTTGAATTGACTTCAAAAATAAAAAATAGTTGATCTCATTAAAAATATGTAAAAAAATGTATTTAGGGGGCCGCACATTTTTAAGGGTGGTGTTAGGGAGCCGCGAGCAAGATGAAGTTGACGACCACTGCGCTAGAAGGTATTCAGGTTCAAAGATCACCGAATTCGCTCATTTGTTTATATCTTCGCTCTACTCAAAGGTAATATGAAATTTCTACTTTGCGCTATTCAAACATGTCTGGTCGCATAGCGTGGAAACTGTTTGTTTTATGTTAAAACTGTTAAGGGCATTTTTGTAGGGAATTATCTGATCTACAATTTTGTTCTGAGCATATTTTCTGTACTACAAAGAGGGACGGAGATATAAGCGAATGACCGATTTCGGTGATCTTTGGTCCTGAATATCTTCTAGCGCATACATGGTATCATAGGGAACTCTTGACAAAATGTTAATTATACGTTAATAAAGAGGTTTGCATGAAAAATTTAGGAACGAATTTTCAAATTAAACTTTGGATTTCAGAAAAAAGAAAAATAATAATTCTGGCATGAAATATATAAACCCTCGGGCGCAGTCAAAAGTAATGTCGCAAAAAAAATTAAAGATGCAGAAATTTATTTTTTACTCGTAGTTTTCAATAATATATGAAGCCCAACCTCATGGGCAAAAATTCGTTCCACTCTAGTATACCAAAAAAAAAAACGGTCCAGAACAGCTAATGTGGAAAGACGTTTTAAGTACACATAACGTTATTTTTTATTTGAATTCATGTTATATAGACTTGTGATTGCCTTTGCTACTTTTATTTTAAGAAATTTAGCATAAGTCAAATAAAGGTCAAATTAAAAAAAAAAATAAAATAAAATGACAAGCGGATTTTTTTATGGTCTTTAAGGGCACCCTTTACTTGGCGACCCAAAATTTTATGCCTCGCTAAAAATTGAACTGCACAAAAATTGTAAAATATCAACAAACGGTTTTTTTTATTAAAAAGATAAAATATCAAAATTTATTAAAAAATTATTGTTGTTCTTGTCGTTGTTTTTGTTATTGTATGTCATGTCAAAGTAAAAAAGTGTTTGTGCATTATCTGAAAATAAAAAGCAAAACAGAAATATATTAAGAACTAATGCCGTTATCGTCGGTACTGAAATTAAGAGTGTTATTTAAACAAAATAACGAAATTATAATCAAAATTTTTAAAAAGGTATTTTTAAGACTTAAGATAGGCCCAGCTCCGTAGTCTTTGGATTTACTCTCATGATTCTAGTACTGACGATAATGATTGGTGTTTAAAGCCGGGACCGAAAATAGCCGTTATTTTCGAAATTTCAATTCAAAAAGTCAGGCGGGCTTCATATTTTAATAAAGCAGTGCGATGCTTGATAGCTAAGCAATAATAATCTTAAAAGCTTTTTATTTGTTTTGTTTTTTTTTTTTTTAAATTTTTTTGAATCGTTTTTGCATTTTAAACAGCAATTAATCTTAATTCTTTATTAAACAATTATTATTAATAAAATTTTTTTAACAAAAATTGTTTTGTAATCTAGATATATCCATAATGCATTAACAAAAAAATATCTAAAAATTGTCTGCTACTTTTAAAGCGTTTTTTTACGAATTGTGAACAATTGGAATTTTGTCGCTTACAACGTTATTCGCAGCTATGCTTAAATTATAAACATTTTTATCAACTCTTAATTATTATATTACTTTTCATGCATAATTCAAAATTTTGAAGGTAGTGAACCGACCTGTTCAAATTTGATGAATCCATAGATCCCTGGCTGGAATCTTACCGGACACAGAAAATTTTACCTAGATAACGTTGGTCATTTACCAGAATATATCAAGGAAGGAAAGATGCGTGTAAAAAATGCCGAATTGTACATCCCCCACCGAACCTTTACGTTGCCTAAAATGTGGAATTAATTAAATGTGAAAAAATTTGGGTTATTCGCTTGAAAAAAACTTTTTCGCTGAGTTTCAAGAAAACTACATAAATGCAACTGCTGATAATTTTATGCTAAGTTTTCTTCATTGTCCTGTAACCTTTTTTGATTTTTCAATAAAATTTATTGACTTTTGAAAAAATAATTTCTTTAGTAAAAAATGCAATTTTCAAGTCTGTGTGTCTAGTGGTTCCTCTAGAAACTAAACAGGTATTTTTTTAACTAGCTAAGGTCAATGTCACCTATGAGCAACGTAATGGAACAAAACTTGTTCAAAAATGTGAATTTTATAACATATTGTTTTAGATAAAAAAAAAAATCATCAGGCTTAATGTGAATTCGAACAAGGATGATGCAAATTGCTTAAGTTTAAGATTTTTGGACCAAATTTGTTAAATACTCTTGTGACTGGCTTGATTGAGGAGTTAATTAACATATATCATGTTATTCGTGGTCTTAAAGAATATTTAAGCTACGACGGGATAAATTACTGGGCAGTCATTTTTTAAAACCATACTTGTCGTTTGCATCTGTGATGATCTGAATCAATTTTATCTTATATAGGGATTTAATAATTGAACTTTAATTTATTTGTAGAAGTGTGAAGAATACTTAAAATCATTCAATTATTTTGCAAAATTATTTAAATTACCATCTATGTCATATAATTTCCTGGCGATTGAATAATATTTTAAGAGGAGATTTGTATTGGCGGAATTTGACGTAGCCACACTCCTCTTCAGTTGCAATTGCGGTGAATTTCATGTGAAATTGTGTCAAAACTATTCAAAATATCACATGTAGTAGTTTTGTGCTTGTTCAATTTAACATACATAATAATTTGAATAATTCTATTGAATTGCTGCACAAGTTATGGATTATGTTGTGCATTCTGAGATTATTTGTTTCGTTGTTTAATTTTTTGGTGCGGTGGCTTAATTTATAATATATTTTGACAAAATTTAACGTGATGTGTGAATAATGAGATTTGGTGATTATATAATGACATTTAACTCAATTGCGATGCCATAAACATATGCAAAAGAATTTTTTAAATGTTTTTTTCGTACTCTTAAATGTGTTAACACTTAGCTGTTGGCATCTGCAAACCACGATTAGAAAGGAATAATTCGTATGGATGCAGGCAATAAAAGCTTTATAAATAAATAAAGAAAATTGGGTAGAATTAACTGTCATTCACCAATTTGAACTGAGAAAAAATGATTAATAGGGGTATTCACAATGTGGTAAATATGTGAAAAATTTACAACACTTAGAATAAGATTGTGAACATACTTTTTGTTAATTATTTACGAACAGCTAATTTTGCTTACATTTGTTATAAAACCACCAAAATTTTGCTCCAAAATCAATTGAAGAATCATTTCGACTCTTCGCTGGTCCATTTCTTATTGGGTTTATCTTTTTTTTTATATTTTCCATATTCAATTCCTCCTATAATATTGTTAAAATAAGTCAATGTAGAAAATAAACTTATTTTCATCAATAACTTTACTTAAAGCGCGCACTAAATTCTCCATTTTATTGTTTTTAACAAGCAATAACCACAAATACATCATAAATACAACGATTTACAGCGTTGCATTTGTGGTAAGTATGGTATTTTTTAGTTGCTTACATTTTGTTTGTGTAATTAACCACAATTACAGAATACAAGACTAAATACATCACATTGTGAATACCCCTAATACAAAAATGACTTGTAATGAAATTTTATGACAGTGTCTATGACAGAAATAATTGTAAGTTTTCTACTAGGGAAGCTTGCCACATATTCTGGAAAGTACTGGAATCTCATAATGTAAGGCTTATATGGGTTAATCAGCAGATTTCATAATAAAATATCCGGGCGACCGAGCTCTGCTCGGGTTCTCGCTAGAAAATTTTTTTATATTTTTTTAATTTCTTTAAAACTATTCTAATCAGTTAATTTCCAAAATCAAATACAAAATTAATTTAAATAAAAGTTAAATCGAAATTGAGCACTACGTTGTAGATTTACACTGTAGCAATTGCCCCATATTGACAAATTAATAATGATGTTGCGGAGGCAAGTAAAGTTTCTTGGTTTGAGCATAAAAACAAACCGCGCCATCTGTTTGTTGAGTGGATTGTTAAACTATAAGCTGTTCTCATTGGATCGTGTCTAGTTTTAGTAGAAAAGTGCTTAAACAGATGGCGCGTTTGTTAAGTGTGTTCTGTGTTGATGCTCATGCACGCAATGAACGATATGTTGCAAATTGGTAATTTTTTTATTATTGCAGGTAGAAGTAAAAACACGGGAAAACGATTATATAAATTACTTGAATATCATTCGTCATATGTTACTGTTTATTAGCGCTTAAACTAAAAGATTTTATTTTGGTCTTGATATCCGCGCCATCTGTTTGTTAAGAGGATTTTAAACTATTAGCTGTTTTCGTTGGAACGTAAAATATAACATGAGAAGACCTCCGAAATGTTAATTTAACAGAATTTCGTGAGCGAACGTGACGGGCCATAAGAAGTAAAACATGTTGAGTACCTCATAAAACCGTGAAACATGTTGCGTTTCTCAGAAACACAGCATTGCTTCTTGTTGCGAGAGCACTCATGACCAGCTATGGGCAGAGAGCGCTCTGGGAGCGTTGAATTGAGAGCAAAGGCTTATGTAGCAACCACGGTTGCCACTCACCTATTTTTTTTCGTACCAAATTTTCCGTGAAAATGTACCAAAAAGAAATAAAATGTACCAATTTTTTGGTACCTCCAACAAAACAATAATATTAAGTTATTACAATAATATTATATGGCGTCGATTTGGTTCTACCACATTTTGAAGTTTTATCAATTTGTGAGTCTGGGCACATACCAATCACAAATTTGAAAGAAAGTCCTTTGGAAGAAATGGTAGTTATGCATAATGCAGAACATTACAAGCGCAAGCTCGGCCTGCCGATCTTGCTTTTCTAAAAATGTATTTTCGGCTTTCATGAATGCATCCATCGTGATCTGATTATTTTTTGTTTTCATTATTTTTTGCTATGCAAAGTATTCTTTGCATGTCTGTGCAAGTGTGGCAAGTGATGGGTACAAAATGCATTCTCATTTTTGTTTTGTACCCAAGAAAATTGTTGCAGCCATTCTGGAAGTCAGTCTTTGGTAAGGAAGAAACATCAACACTTTAAAATAAAATTTTACAAGTTCAAATAAATTTTTCAATAAAAATTAAACAGCTACCTGCTGCATTCAGCTTCAGAAGTGGCCGCTTATGCAAGAAATATGCAAGCAAGATTTTATTAAATTTTATATGATATTGAATATTGAGTGTTTATAAGAAGTACCTTACCATTATTAGCGTTTTTCCTTCAACCTGCACACACTTAAAGAGCACTCTTGAACAATTGAAAACTACATTTTATAATTTATACAAAAAGTTTCGCAAAAATCTAGGTTGTTCCTATTCTTTTTAATTATATCTTCTACTTTTGACTCTTTCTTTCCCTCAGAATAAAGGTAGAACTTCATGTTATGCAAGTTTCCACTGAACATAACTTTGAACACTCAACATTACACCAACAGTGCTATCAAATTTCGGTTTTTGTGAAGTTTCTAAACTTTTACAAAATGTACCAAATCAGAAAATAATGTACCTACGTACCAAGCGAAAATAAATGTACCAATTTTGGTACAATTGTACCAAAGTGGCAACCGTGGTAGCAACACAAATCGCAACAACAAATCAAAGACACAAAAACAACACAGAAGCTTTAAATGTAGTGGTGCCCATATCCGCTCATGACAGACATTGTGATTGATTGTGTTTGTAATTGTAATTAAAAATAGCAACAACGCACTTTTTCGCAATTGTGTTTAATTTTGATGAAACTGGCATTTTTCGCATAATGTAATTTTATTGGAGACGATGGCGAAGGCGGGGCTTAATCCTGCAGCTGGCATGATTTTTTTGTTTATTTTTTTAATATTGGCGACGGTCGCGAAGGCGTGGGTTTGAATCCTACGGCTGTCATGATTTTTTTTTTAAAATTATGCATTATTTATTATTTTTTTAATAATTAATGATAAAAATTTTCAATATTTATAAATGTGAGGCAACGAATTTATTTATTTTCAGTCATTTTGCCTTTTATGCATTTAGCTAGCATACATATCGCTCATTTCGTGCAAGACTGTCAACTCAAAATTTAGTATTTTTCAGGAGAGCCTTTTGACATCACGACCATTAAATTTTTTTTTTCTTTTTAATCATTATATTTAAATAAAAAAATAAAATAAATAACTGGCCATTTCAGCCCTTGAAAGGACTTTGACCTAGCTTCTTATGATCAATTGTGTTGTGCGTGTTTATTAAGTTTGTACACAATTGACCGAGAAATGGACCTACAGGCTTAACGCCGACTCCGAACGGCGATGAACGGAATGTTCTTATTCTCAAGAAGCTTTACATGGCATTTTGATTACTCTCTGAGGTTTGCCATTGTCTGCAGAGAGGTGGCGGCCGTACAGAAAAATTATTTTAATTCAAATAATTTTCTGTCGCTGCTGGGGTTTGAACCTGGGTCTCCAGGTTCTTTGTTGCATACTTTAAGCAACTACGCCACGGACGCCACATAATCATTATATTTGCAATCCATTTTACAATAATAAGCGAATTTGATAATAAGAAAAATGACTTCTAAATTGAGCTCCACTGAGCACAATTATACTATGTACATATACTATATATATATATGTTTACATGTGTAAATTTGTACCATTAAATGTAAGGGTAGACTGAAAATTATTAAGAATATTTGTAGGCCATTTTATTTTCTACCAAAAATATCATAAATTTTCCGTTTTGCATCAAAAGTGAATTTTTAAGCAATATATTTGAAAGTGTCTGTTTGAGTTGTGACATTATTACTACAAAAATCAATTTTAAAAATGTTTCATTTTGTGTTGTGACGATTTTGTAATGATATGATAACATTCTTTTGGGTTGGAGAGATGTCACATTTTGAGTTGGTACTTTATATCTACACAAAATGTTAGGTTACTTGCTTGGATTTTTATTTAAAAAATGGTTTATGGATTTATTAATTTATTTACAAAAAATGGCTAAAAGTCAATACTACAAAAATATCTGTAAAACCGTCAATTAACAGCAAATCGGTCTGGAATTCACTCAAATTATATTCACTCGTACTTCTGTATATTTAACACAAAAAAAGGTCAGTGAGTTATGACAGTAGGTGCGTTTTTTGGCATCGCTATAAGCACTTGTCCAAAAAAACACTCATAAGCGCTTAACATTTTCTCGACAAGACTTGGCAGCATTGATAATTTCAATTGTTTTTGTTTATATATAATCACACTTTTTTCTATCACCGATCTGACATAAACATGGTTGTTTTTAAAAAAGTGCTGCCACTAAATTACGTATAGTGCCACTTTCTTGATCTGGCAATATTGTTTCTATCGGCAACTATGAGCTAAGCGGCTATAATTATCTTGACTTAGCTAAGCAATTTTTTGTATGAAAAATGTTGTTAACCTTCGTATACTCGCGTCAAATAGTGTAACTCATATACCCGCGTACGGTCTGTGAGACCGAGATTCCTAGGTCCAATTTTGCATGTTTTTAGTAACATATCAATATTAGTTAATTACATTATATTGGCTAATAACAGTCTTTTAACGTCATTTGTTATGAAAATAATAAGTCAAACGTAAATCGTCGGTCTGAGAGACCAATGCGCGAGTATACGAAGGTTAAGCGCATATAGCGATGCCAAAAAAATGCACCTAGTCTTGCACGAAACAAGCGATATGTATGCATTTTCTACCTAAGCTTAAATAAAAAAAAGCAAAATTACTGAAAATAACTAAATTCTTTGCCTCACATTTCTTAAAATTGAAAATTTTTATGATTATTTATTCGAACCCACGCCTTCGTGATCGTCGCTAATATAAAAACAAACAACAAAAAAAATCATGCCAGCTGCAGGATTTAGGCCCTGCCCTCGCGATCAACTCCAATAAAATTACATTACGCGAAAAAATGCCAGTTTCATCAAAATTCCAAAAAAGCGCGTTGTTGCAACTTTTCGTTATTTTTGTTGATAGCAATAGCATTTACAAACACAATCACAATATCTAAATCATGTGTGCTCGGCAACAAGAAGCAACGCTGTGTTTCTGAGGAACGCAACATGTTTCACGGTTTTATGATAAACACAACAAGTTTTACTTCTCGATGGCCCGTCACGTTCGCTCACGAAATTCTGTTAAATTAACATTTTGGAGTTTTTTGGTCACATCAGTTGCTATCCACCGCCGCAAGGCGTTAAAATTACCTATAGTGAATACACAAACCTAATGGAAGCATACAATTTTTCGAAACACTTCCGAAAGAAGAATATTCTTTCTGGATGCTTTTCTGTTTGTTTGCAAAAACAGAATCAAGTAAAAATGGCGGATTATTTTTGTGTACGACTTATTTTATGCTCTGAAGTTTCATTTTAATATAAGAAATTAAATAAGTATAAAAATATAAATATGTGTAAAATGTGAACTTTAACAGGTAGCTATTGGTTAGAAATTGCAATTCTATCATTTTTTAATATTTACAATGCTTAAAAGTGTTTGAAAAATTACGTGACAAAGCGAAGTAGCACGCAAAAACGTAGCAAAGAAGTACAAACGAAAAAAAAAACGAGAAAAAGAGTGCACTATCTGCTGGCAGCAAAAAAGTGACACTTTAAGGCAAACGCCAAATTTGCAATTGCAGAAAAAGTGAAAATACTCCATAACATTTTTACATTTTATGTAAAATACGCATTTATGTGAAAATGCAAAGAATTAATTTGTATTGAAAAAAGATTTAAAATTGCAACACAAAATTCTTGAGCATACAACAGCGGCGTAACGACCGCAACAAAATCATCTTGACTTAGATTGGCGCTTCAAAATGTCTGGTGGCCGCGATTCCAACGGCAGTGCCAGCAATAATACGAACGGCGTCACAACCAGCAATACCGCAACTACGCCCACTTCAAGCGGCTCATTGTTTTCAGCTCAAAATCAACGGTCGCGTGGTCGACCGGCAAAGAAAGCCACTTGCACCTGGTGCGGCGAAGGCAAGCAACCACTGCAATATGTGCTGCCCACACAAAACGGCAAGAAGGAATTCTGTTCAGAGACGTGCATCGCAGAGTTCCGGAAGGCATACAGTAAAGGAGCCTGTGCGCAATGTGACAACGTGATACGCGATGGCGCGCCCAACAAGATCTTCTGCTCAATGATGTGCATGAACAAGCATCAGAAGAAAAACGGCAGCACACGCCACAACAACAGTCACAACAATAACAGCCGCGGTGAACAGGAGCGCAATAAGGTTCCAGTGGGTGGTGGTGGTGGATCCTGCACGCCAACGGGACCTTTCCAATACGAAAGCTTTCATGTATTCGACTGGGAAGCCTATCTAGAGGTTGGTATAGCGTGATTTGAAAGCCCTGACTTAAAATAATTATTAATCTTGTGTTCAATAGGAAACTGGGAGCGTAGCTGCTCCATCGGAATGCTTCAAGCAGGCGCTCAATCCTCCAGTTAATGACTTTAAAATTGGCATGAAGCTTGAGGCACTTGATCCGCGAAATGTTACTTCAACCTGCATAGCCACTGTCGTCGGCGTGCTGGGCTCTCGTCTGCGTTTACGTCTCGATGGCAGTGATAGCCAGAATGACTTTTGGCGCTTGGTCGACTCGAATGAGATTCACACGATTGGCCACTGTGAAAAGAATGGTGGCATGTTGCAACCACCACTTGGCTTTCGCATGAATGCCTCCAGCTGGCCCGGTTACCTGTGCAAGATTTTAAACAATGCCATGGTTGCGCCGGAAGAGATCTTCCAACCGGAACCACAAGGCCCCTCGGAGAATCTCTTCAAAGTTGGCCAAAAGCTCGAGGCGGTCGATAAAAAGAATCCCCAACTGATATGCTGTGCAACAGTTGATGCGATCAAAGACGACCAGATTCATGTGACATTCGATGGGTGGCGTGGTGCCTTCGACTACTGGTGCAACTACAAGTCACGTGATATTTTTCCCGTGGGTTGGTGCGCCCGTAGTTGTCATCCTATGCAACCGCCTGGTCATAAATCTCGTATGGATTCGAATTCGAGTAAGCACCGAAGCCCACGTCAGAGATATACGTTTATACAAGAGTCTGACGCAATGCTACCAGCAACGCCGGTGACTGCGCACTTTCGTACCAACTGTAAGGGTGGTCCATTCATCAATAGTTCAAAATTGCCATCAATGGTGACTGGACCCACACATCAGACATTGGCAAAGCTCTGCTTGCAGGAGGTACTAGCAGCTAGCACCGATACGCAGCAGTTGTCAAAATTGCTATTTGCACTGGAAGGCGATGTGCACATCGTCACAGCAGCAGGGAAAAACTTCACGGTGAGTAATTGCTTTGTTTCACGACCTTCCAATCCCGTGTTTTATAGTATTAAATAATCTATGAGAATACTCCATAAAATATACTAAGAGGACTTATTAGAAAAATATTGATTTTATCATCTTTCAATTTAGGTTAAAATTCCATCACAACTGCGGATGAAGGATGACGATAGTTTGGCACAATTTATTGAAACACTGTGCACGACATGCAGAGCATGTTCAAATCTTGTTTCACTGCTTCCTGATACAGAGGACTGTGATAAGTGCACGCATTCCAGAAAAAGACAAATTTCTCAGACACCAACACCTCCCTCATCACCATCCGCTATACCGGAGAAGCGCAAACCTGCATCTCTTTCTGATTTCAGAAACGATACGGCGAAAAAATCAGGAAAAAATTTCGAGTTCGTAGATGCGTCCAACACATCTACGCCAACATCGTCCACAAACAACGGAGACACGTCGTGTAACTCAATAGTTCAAATTAAAACCGAACCCAATATAAACGGAAATGGAGTGCAGGTAAGATTAAAAAATCAATTGTTTTGAAAAATATAAAATATAAACATTTACGTATTTCACTCCCATATAGTCCACTTCCCAAATATCATCACAAGCGCAGACATTGCGTCAAATACGCCTTCATGTTGGTGGCTATCAGCAGGATGACACAAAACTATCCGCCAACAATCCAGCAGCAACAAACTCTCTATCTACGAATTCAATTGCAAAACATCTCTCGCCTCTTGTAGCCGAAGTGCACCCAGAACAATCGAATTCCGCTGCCGCTGCAGCATCATCATCCACATCCTCCAATACGTATAAATCACCATCCACACTCTCATCAAGCGCTTCATTACCAACATCAGTTTCTACGCCATTCACCGCATCTCAATTGGCATCCACTGCAGTGGCTGTTTCACCTGCCTTAGCTGCATCGGTAACAGCTTTTGCAGCTGCTGCTCCGGCAGCGGCTTCAATTACTGGGCCTTCGGCTGCATCGCCACCTATGAGTACCACGACGGCGACCATACCGCCGTTGCGTACTCATCCTGGCGATTGGTCGATTGAAGAGGTTATTCAATTTATTGAGTCGAATGATCATTCCTTAGCCGTTCATGGTGATCTTTTCAGGAAACACGTATGTTGCTTCTTGCTAACCTTGTTTCAAATATTTTTTAAAAACACATTCAAATTACAGGAAATTGATGGAAAAGCGCTGCTGCTGCTAACTTCAGAAATGATGATGAAATATATGGGTCTCAAGCTTGGACCAGCCTTAAAAATATGCAATTTAGTTAATAAGGTTAATGGGCGACGCAACAACGTGTCATTGTAAAAATAAACACTAAAGTATACCTTTACCAAATACCTTATCTTAAAAAATCACACAAACAACCCCACACACAGTTATACACTCTCACACTTCAAAAGTCCCAACACAAAATTCAAGACAAAAATGTATAATAAGTAATGTATAACCATTTATTTGTAATAATTAAGTTTTTCCTGACCTTAGTTTTAAATCAATGCTTGTTGGATTTATATGAAAATGTATTTAATCACAAAATGATGTAAAATCTTAAATGTTTATTAGAACATTGATATATGTAAAATAAATTAATCTTAAGTTATTAAAATTATGAAAAACAGTAAATTATAGATTGAGTTAAAAATACTGTAAAATTTTAAATAAGATTTTGATTTTAACTATTATGTTAGTATATTGAATTTTATAATTAAGTGTAAGAATTTGAAAATGGTGTTAGTCACAATTATGGCGTCGTTTTCTTTGCACTCAGCTCTGTATGACGTATAACGACACAGCTTCCAACTCACAATTATTTTAAAATATTCGTTATTTTGCAATGTCCATAAAAAGAAGAACGTTTTAAACAACTTAAAAAAATAAAAATCGGTAATTTTCTCCAATAACGCCATAACCAAAAATATTAAAATTGAGTTAATTATCTCAGGTGTTTTTTCTTAAGATTCAAACTATTTTATATGCAGAAAATTTTATGTTGTAGCCATATGTTGAAAATGGTGAAACCATTTCCCAACTCTGTTTAAAACTTAAAATGCTTCTGAAAAATCATATTTTTGAGTTATGACATTATTGCAGAAAACTATCGATTTATCTAATGAAGCATGATACAATTATACAGGTAGCATTGACAAGTATAGATTTTCTCAGCAACAAGGAAACGACCATCTGTCAAAAACAGTTGTTCGTGCAACAAGAATTAAACGAATGTAAAAATAAATAAATTCCGCAAAATATGTGCGTTAAATACACAATTATAATAATGAAAGTTGGGAAAAAATTATGTGTGATATGTGTTTAACGTTTTCCAGCCGTGGTGTTTTAATTTTAATTGAAAACTTCTTCAACTTCGTCCACATGCATCTGCAGCTGCTGAGGTTGCTGCACTTAAACGTTTCCAACCTTTTTTTTATGTTTGCACTTAATAACATTAAGTTTACAAATTATTTTCGTTCTAGTAATAATAACTCACTATTGATTAAATAAAATAGGCAATATTTTGTAAGAAAATGTTTGGTTATTTGCAAGCGCTGAAACATAAACAATGGCGAAAACATAAGAAATAATTGAACGCTCTCTTTCTTGACTTTTTTTTTGACAGATGCCCGTTTCCCAAGCAACTGTCAATACTACCTTGTATTATTATACCATGCTAATGAAGCATAAAGCATTTAAGGCTTTAAGATTGAACCATTAAAATGTGAATAACCCGAATATCTGAACTCTAGAAATATAATGGAGTTTCTTGTATATTTTTTAAAATCATCCGTAAGGCATTTTGTTTGATTTAATCTCTGCAAAATGAAAAAAAAAGAAAAGAAATAAAACACCTTATTCATAAATCATTCAATTTGAAAAATATTTAAAATACAATATATTAAAAACAAGAAATCTAAAGTTGCAATTTATCACAAAAAAAATTACAATTCAAATAATAGTTTTAATCATGAACTGAAAAACAAAAAGGTTAACGCACACTATTTTGTTTCCGTATTTTGTTTAAAAATATGCAAAATTGAAAAAAAAATAGAAACTATAAAAATAAACTGTTATCATAAATCTATAATAAAGTTTTGAAACAATTATGACAAAATTATCTCTTATTTGCACGTTATCTATGAATTTAAGACAATGAAATAAAAATCTCCCTGCTATTAAATTTTTGTTGTTATTTATCGTTATTTTTCTTATGTGTGATTTTTCAACTGTACCTTCATTAGAAAATACAATATGTACGATAAAATACAGAATTTTCAGAAATTTTCAGAAAACCTTTAATGTATTAAAAATAATCATATGTACTTCAGAATTCGTCAATTGTATTCAATAGAAATCAATAGAAATTATCAATTAGAAACATAACAGAATACTCAAATCTTCCTTAATAAGCATGAAATGTACATGAAGTCAAGATTATTTACGATGGGATTGATATATGCTATAGAACAGGCAAGGAACACTTAAGAAAATAATCTTAGGTAGACCTTAGGTGGGAAACAGGAATAAAAAACTTGGCGAAATGTGAGAAAGTGACTTCTACAACTCAAACTATATTCGAAGGTAGAAATTGTTTTGACCTTTAAAATATCTACATAAGTGAAGCCGAATACATAAGTGAAGCCGAAGATTGTTTGCCAGCTTTTGATAATCTGGAGAATATTTTTCCGATTAAAGATTTCACCTTCCTTCACTATTCACATTTCCAATTAAGTGTATAAAATTTGTTATTATATTGTGTTTTTGACTATTCTGAACTATGGCCGCTTTTAAAATCTGAATTACTAAACGAAATATGTAACACACAGCGTTGTAGTCGTAGAAATAGACAATAATAATGGATTTCAATTCGATATCCAAACTTTTTCTCCGATCTCCAGTTTTGCTCAACACATTTGACCTCAAGGTTATCTTGGTTTTTTAACATTTTCTTGATATCACTTTGCTATTGACTTTGATTTTCCATTTTAATATAAACATTTTTTCTCCAGTAAAAATTGTTGGATAACTTTGCGAGAATAAAACTGATCTCCAGCATAAGAGATAAAAGTATTCGTGCTTATTGAATGTGTTCGGAAATACAGTGCGCGAAATTTGCTTAGCCGCACACGATTTTACATCAATACGAATTAAAAAACAAGTGTGGGGTTAACTGAATAATGAAAGACTTTATTTTTTGTTTTATTTTGTAGAAAATTATTAAGAATTTGAGAGGTTTTATGTTCATATTTAAAGGAATTTAAAAAATAATTACAACGTAAGATAAATTTGAGCGAAATTTGCTTAGCCGCAGTCTTGTTTTACGTGTTATAATTGTAAGTTCTTTTTACTGCTGGAAGGTTTTAGTGATTTTTTTTTTTCAATTTAAAGTTTTTTCAATATTTTAGACGATAAATCTTATTTTGGATTGATTAAATATTAAAATGGCAGAGAAAAGTTTTTTGAGTGATGTTATAAAATGCAAAATTAAGATTCTAAAAGAAAACGGGTTTCTAATAGAGCAATTAGCCGACAAATAAAAAGATCGGAGAAAGTAATAAGAAATTTTTTCCGATTAAGTGATAAATACGGCATTTCTTCTTCAAAATCTAAGAGAAAGACGAAGATAACTCATCACCAAAGCAATGTTATAAAAGCAGAAGCATCTAAACACCGACTAGGCGCATCTCGAATAATGTCAAAACTAAATCTTCCCATTGGAAAACGAAGAGTTCAACAAATTTTAAGCACGGACCGAAACATTAAATGTAAAAAAATATCAAAACGCCCACAACTTAAATCTATACAGAAAGCAGCCAGATTAGAATTTGAAAAAGGCACATGAACTGGACTGAAAATTGTCGCAATATTATTTTTTTGGACGAGAAAAAATTTTATCTTGACGGACGGATGGATTTAGCTGTTATTGGCATGATTTACGTGTAAATAACCCACCAATAATGAGTTGGAATTTTGGCGGTGGATCAATTATGATATGGAGTGGTTTCTCTTATTATGGCAAACTTAAATTATGTTTTATTTTTACAAAAATTAATTCTAAAAAGTATATTGAAATGTTGGACGACGTTCTTATTACTTATTTGGAAGAAAATGCTGACGTTGACTTAATATTTCAACAGGATAATGCCAGTATTCACGTTTCACACGAGTCGAAGGATTTTTTTCATCACTCTTAATACCATTGCTTGATTGGCCAGCTAGAAGTCTGGACTTGAACCCGATTGAAAACTGTTTGGGGCATGATTTCACTAGCTATTTAAGAAAACTGCTGCCAATATTTAACGATATCGGAATTAAAAATTGCAATTTAGCAGGCGTGGCTAGGTTTAGAAATAAATGTACTCAAAAAATTAATTGACTCACTCCCTGAAAGAATTTTTGCAGTAATTAATACAAATAGAGGTCCAACTAAATATTAATTGGTCAAAACACTGATTTTTTTTTATAAAACATTTTATTTTTAAACATTCGACTCGGTGCGGCTAAGCAAATTTCGCTCGAATTTATCTTACTTTGTAATTATTTTTTAAATTCCTTTAAATATGAACATAAAACCTCTCAAATTCTTAATAATTTTCTACAAAATAAAACAAAAAACAAAGTCTTTCATTATTCAGTTAACCCCACACTTGTTTTTTAATTCATATTGATGTAAAATCGTGTGCGGCTAAGCAAATTTCGCGCACTGTAGATGTATTACTGTCGTTCCCTCGCAGCTTAGATATTTTATATCGAGGCCGTTGTACGAAACGAATTGATGTGTTTGGCTACATACTAAAAAAAATGGAGGGTCCCTCAGCTTAGTACTGTTCGGATTATAGAAGATTTAAGCTGGGAAAAAAACGAATGAATGTAATCTGGGAATCTGTAAGTATTACTAGGAAAATGAGACTAAGTCGCAGTTTATTCCGACCTCTAGGGATTAAAATTACTTGATCGCTAAGAGGAAGACTCATTCTCAGTCTGCTCTTTCTTGAGGGCAGGCACATAGGCTCGGGATAAAGTAACTTTTGGGTCAGTGATGGTGGCTACCACTTTGTTAGAAATGTAGTAAAATCTTTGTATTTCCTAGGATGAGCTCAGCTTAGAGAAGAAACAAATCTAAGAGCATCTGTGTGTTCTTAGACTTTCCTGTTAATATTCTTTTGGTATTGTCCATAGTAACAGTAGGATTAAAACTTTTTCTTCTAGTCTTGTTTAATTGCAGCAATCCATTAATATACTTAAACTTCAAGTCTTAAAGACAATAGTGAATGGACATTTCTTTTTATCCGACATTTCAACAGTCCGACTCCAAGTAAACATATTCTTCCTTGTTCTTTGTAAAATATATTTGGACATATCAAGTCAAAAGAAACTGAGATTTTATGAAAGGAAACAAAAACAATACAATTTTACGTTATCCTTTATAAAACCATATCTGGGCTTCAGAGTGAAAAAAAGAAAAAGAAAACGGTAAAAGTAAACAATTTAAAAAACATTAAATAGCTAATGTTGGACAAGGAGTGAACTTAACATGAATCTCTGAAATAGAAATATTCACTATAATCATCCAAACTATAAACATTGCCTATAATCATCCAAACAATGAGAGAGTTAACAAAATATTTATTATGGAAAAATGCAATAAGAGAAGGAAATAATGCAAATATCATATATAAAGGAAGGAATATAAAGGAAGATAAAAGCAAGAATTAACCCATAAAAATACCTTGAAATATAATCAAAATAATGTTGTCACATTTTATTTTTCATTTTATAAAATTAAAATAAAAATAACCCGATTTCGCATTGAAAAAGCGCGATAAAAAGAAAATTCTTCATATAACAACATATTAGGAAAAATGAAGACTTATTTCTTAAAGTATTAAATTTGGAATACATGCTTGAATATGACGGAACTTAATTTGAAATTTTATATTTAATATTTAACCATCCATATGTTATTAATATTCCCCAATTGTTTGTTCAAAATAAACTCCATTGTGTTAAACATATTTCTTGTGTAAGTTATGAAAGCTCTACTAAATTGCATTAATTTAAACTAATTTTTATTAATTTTGAAATTACGAAAAAATTATCTTCTTTGTTTGGTTTTTATTTTATTCATAGAAATATTTTAAATCAAATATTTGACGCTGTGTAAGAAAAATAACTTTATATAAAACAAACTGTATAATAAATTATGACCTTAATCAATGCGTTTGTAATTTGTGGGTCTTTCCACTATACTGTCTATTATATAATATAAAATACAGCAACGACTGTCATTTCATATCGTTTGATCCATTACATTTTTAGTATCTTTTTGCTTGGCGTATTTTGCATTGAGTATTTTTCAACTCATACCTTCGACTAAAAACATAACTTAATGTATGTTTAAACCATCTTACAAAAAAAAAAAAAAATTGTAATGAATGATTAAATCGGAAGTGGCTGCACAGCAAATACCGGTGAAGGAAATGAATGTGTTTCAAAGTAATAAAGCTAGTTAGAGATGGATGTGTGCAGGATGTACTCGTAATACAACATCGCGTTCATAGTTAGGAACGACACAGGAAATAAATTCGCTTTGGCTAGGAATTCATTGTAACTGTTCTGTGATATTCCCTAAAAAGTGACAGAGATGAATTCCCTAAAAAGTGACAGTGGCATAAGCCAATATAAATTTAGAGCTTAAGTCTACACTCCCTCTGGAAAAAATTGGAAGGCTTCCAAATGGAAGTGATTTGGAAACATTCCTCATTGTATCTTTTGGAAATTTATGGGAAGTTTTGAATTGATATGATTTCCAAACCGCTTCTTAAGTAATTCACGTGGAAACTTTTGCTGTTTTAAGGGGCAATTTTAATTTATTTCCAATAATAAAATCTACCATACTTTACCGCCAACCCAGAGGTCCCGGGTTCGAGTCCTGGCCAGGCTTACAATTTTTAATTACTATTTTTTTGTTGATGTTTCCAAATTAATTTTTAAGACAGTGGGGAGGAATGATTCCACATTAATTCTTAAGACAGCGGAGAGGAATGTTTCTCTCCAATGACATAGTGTGTATAAAAAAAATGGAGTGTCTAACATAAGGGAATGCTTCCTACATCCTATGGAGTGTTTCCTGTTTATATCCAGGAATGTTTCCATTTCCCAGAGAGTTTCTTTGTCTTCATTTATTAAATTGAAATTAAAATAATTTTAAAACGAAAAACTTAAAAACTACACGTATGAAAAACTTCTTTCATCATCCAAAGGAACTATTTACATGTTCTGATTGTCCACAATAAGTTTTGGCAAACTTTTTGCGGGAAATTAGAAAAACTAAACAAATGAATTCTGACAGTAATATAAACATCGTAGCAACTCTTCTTCTGATGCTATCATGTTGTGCATGTGTGCATCTACGGCACCTGTGTATTCCTTGGGATTCTTATGTCCTCCATCTATGCATGAATGTGCAGGCACAACAAAAAGTCAAAAAACTGCTGACAAAAAGGAGTAAGAACAAAAAACTATTCACTTAGGTCTGCGGTTCTGTTCAAATTGTATAGGGTAATATATGTGGGGTGTCTTTTGATGGGATTTTTCTCCCAACCTTTATCTGTTGGCTATTGTTTATGATGAATGTAAAGCTGCACTCTGTTATATGTAGATATGTATAAACCCAACAAAACGAAAAAAAAAACGATTGTTTATTTCTGATGTTTTTTGATTTGGTAAAGTTCTAATGATATTTCAAGTCAATGGACTGTATACTTTTATTGACAAGCAACAAATAACAATTGAGCTTTTGCTTACATACATATATTTGAAAAAATGTATTGAGTGAAAAGTAAATATTAATTCTTGAAGTTTTATAGGATTTTGGTTATATTTACGTTTAGGCGAAAAAGGGTTTTCAAAAAGTCTTTTCAACAAAGTTTTTGATGTGGTACCATGTCTTCAGGAGTAGACATTTCAAATAAAGTGAAGACTATCTGCAAGTTTCAAACGTTGTTAAAATCTAAAGATTCATATCCAGTTTCATATCTGAGTGGTTTTAAATGAATCGATAATGAATACAATGGAAATGAAAAGAAAAGTGTTTAAAAAATTGTTGCTCAATTATGTCTGAATTTTAACGCTATACGATGATTAAGGGAATTCAATCCCTAGTTCCATTTTAATTTTGAGCACTTATAAAATCAAATAAAAAAAAATGTTATTTTCTTCCCTAAGTATTTTTCTAGACTCTACAGAAGTTATTTTACTTCTGCTCGCTCTGTTTCAACCTACAATTTCCACATTTTTTATTGATTTGCCGCATCTATTCCATTGCTAATCATAATTTTTATTTTAATTGGTTCTTAATCAATTTGAAACAAGTAAATATTTCCAAGTCCATATGGCATCTAAAACTTAAACAAAATTAATGAAAAGCATTGCGTTTTACTAGTTTTACTTTTAAATTAATGTTGTTTCTTTCTCAACAAATCGTGGTATTTGAGTTCAACACGTTCCACCACATAAACTTCGAACAATGTTAAACCTTTGCCCTGTTGCGCCGATAAAACTAAGTCTTCCCCATACAGGACTTGTTCGTTCGCATACCGTTGAGTGAGAGTGTGCAAAAGGATATTTAAGTGCAACTGACTTTTCGACTACAATGTTAACGGGGAGGGGGGGAAAAAAAACCGAAACGAAGAAGGATCAAGTTGCTGTAGTTTATTACAAAAGAACGCTTTATCCGTCCTTAACTGGTGGAGCATCAGGCAGAAGCAAGGCCAGTAGCTGTGGCAGCTGGTGCAGATGTGTTTAATTGAGTTTAAAATAATCCCAAAACTGAATAAAGCGCGGTGCAGGAAATTGTTTGGCTTTCCCACAACACATGCTACGAAAGGAGTGAGAAGGATGGATGTAAGGAGCGGTATTAAAAGCTGCAAGACAGTAAGCGAACCAGGGTCGTGGATGCCAACGGTCTTCTAACTGTGATGTTAGGTTCATTGTTTTGTTGTTGACTTTATCAACCCAAAGTTTTTCTCTTTAATTAAAGTTCAACAATGAAATTGGGCGTGAACAGGTGCGATTGGGTCAATGTAGTTGTTGGGTGAGTTGATGTCTTTTTTATTGGGTTGTTTTTTTTTTTTAAATGATACTTTTTATTGGTATTTTTAAGTAAAGTTCCAACCAGTCGCATAGAGCAGCAACGCGTGTCCAAATTCTAATACAATTCGCAGAAGAATAAAGTGCGTCAAAAGTTTTCGTCATGGTCATCAAAATATAGCGAATTCTAAAGCTAATGAATTCATTTAGAAAATTGCCAATCAAAATTGTTGACCCAAAAAGGGATGTGCTTTTTCCTGAAAATTTAGCACTAACTTTTGTGAGGCTGCAATATTTTTACCATAAAACGAAGAAAAAAGGTTTGCTTTTTTTTCAATTACGAAATAGATTTTCAAATACATTTAGCACCAAAACCTCGTTGCTGAACTTGCAGAAGATTTGACATTTAGTTCAAATCAACGTTTCACTTTGGAAACATCTGGTTTTTATTTATTGACATAATTGCACTTTATTGCTATGAAAATGGCGCACACGTTGCTTCCGTTCCATAAAAAGTACGTTGATATCACAGACACCATTCATGGCATCGGATTTGTTGTCATGTGTGGTTTTTACTTAAATATGTTGCTTTTGTGGTGTACAGCATTGCGTACCGGTCGATTCAGTTGTCCTTCGTGTACGATTCATCAAAAAGAATTTGCATCTGCTCTGCGGTTTTAAGCTGTCATGCGATGATGATGCAGCGCACCGTGGTTCCATATACTAAAATTCCTTAAGATTATAAATTTATTACTTCATTAAAAAGAATACTTACGAAACGAAATATTTGTTTATTCGACGTACGGTTAATTTTAAGGAAAGAAAAATTATATAAAACAAAAAAAAATTATACATGTCTACAAGATTTAACCTAAGTTTAAAGTTCTTTAAAGAATCTATGTTCAGAGAATATTCGAGAGTAAGTAAAATATTGGAACCCTGTCAAATTTTTGTTGGGTTATGAGATAATATGGTTAATATTATTTGCTTCCTTCTTAAGAAAAGCAATTTTGGTGATAAAGATGAAGTTTTTAACTCATTTCAAAAATTGTTTTGTGCATTAAGATACTTTTATTTACGTAATTCAAACTATCAAAAACTATCAAAATCAACTCGATAAAAATTTTGGTGCCAACAAGAAATTATGGTAGATTATAGCAATTATATGAGTGGGTTGTATGCTTATATACGAGTAATCCCACGAATAGATTATGCAGATTTAGGGGGACTATATACCCAGAGGCCGAAAAAAAGGTCATGTTTGTGAACTTTTTTAAGAGATATTTTTAAATAAGTGTTTTTATACCTTAAAATATACACTTTCAAGAGTATGTTTAGTTTTTATTTTTAAAAAAATTTAATATTAAGGTAGATACAGCATTTTTTGTAGAGCTCTCTGAAGAAAAGGTGAATTGCGGTGACCAAGATTACTCATCCTAAATTCATCTGGAACAAAAAAATGAAAAATATTATTGAACTAGATACTTAAAACTCGTACTTGTCATAGCCGATTTGGAAAATATTGATTTTTCAATATTGATATTGATATTGAGTAACGACTTTCGACCAAAAATTCGTCATTATTTTGCCTATAACTAATGAACGAAGCTACGAAAAAGAAATCTTATGACAAGTACGAGATTATTATGAATAAAATAAGCCTGCAAAAAAATCAAAACGATCGGTTCACTGAGTTTCGAGAAATCTTGGTCACCGGCTTTGAAAACATGGTTTCGAGAAAAACGCGTTTGAAAATAAGGGCCAGCACTGCGCCCTCTAGAAGGCGGTTCACTGGGCTATAACTTCGTTATTTTTTAAGATATCGACTTGAAAATTTCACCACATATTCTTGAGACTTAAAGCTTTAAGAAAATGCAACAAAATTTTTTATAACGCTTTAATACGTAATTTTCATGTATCTCAAATGGTTTAACATTTAAAAGAGAAATTAATTTGGAATTCCTCAAAGTTTGTTCATTGTAATTGGATGGGAGTAAGTATATATAAAGTTATTCTTATTCTAGTAAACCATAAGTAAACCATATATGTGCCGAATCCGAATGAAGTGGTTCAGTGGTTGGACTAGTTTAATGGATGCATGAGAAAAACTGTACCATTGCGATTTGCAATGATGCCCTTAAGACTTAATTTCGTATTAAATGTTTCCGCGCGTGCTCCTAGTGGACCATGAATTCGATTGTTAAAAAATCATTCAGCTTCACTGTGCAGCATAGAACTTAGCTGTGCAACTCTTTCCACACGCACTTATTCACAAAGTAACAAATAAATCCACAGATTTTGTGTAACATAATTTGATTCCATATTGCAATATATCGCTTCAAGTCACAAGGGAATGGGTTGCAAATTCAATTCGATACTTGACAATATATTTTTTAAAAATGTTAACACATTTGAATAACCTAACAAGAAACCATGCTACGAATTGAATTAAGCATCAAGTTGGAAACTGGTACACAACCAAATAAGGCTATAAATACGAGTTATATTGGGATAATTGAAATTTTAAAGTTATGCAAGTTCCTTCTTCACCACAAGCTATAACAATCTTACCCATAAGTTAAAGCAAAAATACATACAAATGTATGTAATTTTCTCCAGAAAGAACGATTTCTTGAGAAACTTGCCATATATAGGGATATATAAAATCAAGTTTAAGTATTTGGTTGCTTTGAAGTTAGTACAGGGACATACTAAAAAAACACAATTAATTTAGTACTCTTCGCTAAGAACATGAACATGAGCTTCATTTACTACTTTCCTACCCTGTATTCGCTGATTGCTACGGCATGAAGGTCCTTGAAAACGATACAATGTAATGATTTCTATGATGGATTTTATATAGCTACTAGCATTTATGTTGGATTAAAATTGAGCATCACTAGATTTAAAAACAAAAACAAAAACCAAACAATTTTTTTAATATCTTCAAGGATCATTGAGGACGCATTGGTGTGGAAAAAAAAATTGCAGTTAATACCAGAAAAGGATTGAAGGAAACAAAATTGAGATTGGTCAATTTATTGATGCGATCAACTATGAACACGACTTGACTTTAATTGGAAAAGTTACTCGGTTGCAAATTTACTATGGAAGAGACTTACATATGGAGGAGAACGTGGAGTATGTAAGTAGAAAAACACGTTGAGGCTGCTGCCTTTTCATGGAAAATATGTATGTAAGCACTTGTTATTGTACTCAAAAAAAAAAATATTGTTACAGTTTGCAATACGTTTTCCGGAAAGTAAAACTGTAACGTCATGATAAGAAAATAGCAACGCAATGAAATATGTTCTGTCTTATATAAAAAACTAAAGACTTCAAAAATATTTTCTTTGAAAACATACTTCTTATCGTCGAAATTATTTGAATTATTTAACCGGGTAGGAAATAGTTAAAATCAAACATATTTTTCCCAACAAATAATTCCTTACATGTATATTTTTGCGTTCTTCAGGTGTTAGGCTATCAAAGCAATAAAACATAAACATATTTATGTGTTGTACAGAGTGTAATGCTTAACATATTGACGCAAAAGTAAGTATGTCACACATGTTACACGTGTCCTGCAAAATGTGCTAAGCTGCTTTAAAGCTTTTATTGAGAAAAACTTATTGAATGCAAAGGAATAGCATTATTAGAAATTTGTGCAAAACATTAATTTTTTGACAAAAAGGACTAAAAATTGTAGATTTCATAGCATAGGTATAAATCATTCAACTCAACACTATGCAGAAAAAGTTGATCTTAATGATATTCACAAGTATGTTTTGTAACTTAATGTTTGCAGAAGTAACTTTTTCACTTGTAAGTGTCTTAAGCTTAAGACTCTATTGTTGCAACTAATCAGCTTAAAGTTGATTCAACAACAAAAAAGAAATAATCTCAAAATAAAGAATTTAAAGCAAAACATTACAAAGTACTTCCATGCTTGCTTGTGTATTGCTTGTTCATACAACCGCACATACAAGTACAGCTTGGTATCGGATAATGTTGACATTGATGGCAAGTGTTGTGCTGGTTATTGCTAAGTTAAGAATGGCTTGTGTAGATATTGGATTGGCGTAGCTGCTGTTGTTGTAGTTGTTGCGTTTGTTGGCAGCATCAGCAGCAGCTGTTGATGTCGTTTGTTTTTAAACAGACATTTTAGACATGTGACAAAATAATGAAATCCGACAAATATGGATAATAATACAAAACGACAAATAGCATTAATTTTTGATTTGTTTTATAGTGCATTTAAGAAATGTCACACGGATTTAATCAAACCTTATATCTTTATATCGACGATGAGGGAAATGTACACTTTAGACAAAGGATTTTGCAGGAGATAAGCCGGACATTCAAACGTAATGTTAAAATATCAATAGTCATGTTCTTTATTATCAAAAAAGCTAGTTATTATATTAAGAGATTTGTAAATATTTAACGAGTTATCAATATAATGAACATTGAGCTAAACTTCTTATGGTTGGTCGGTAAATTGAAGAAGAGTTAAGGGAATGGAATTAAAACGGCTATAAGTAGAGCACTCTATCAACATTAGGAGGATGAAACTTACCATGTAGGTTTTAAAGATTATGAGTACTTCCAAAAAATCGGAAAAAAAATTAAACCGGAAATGAAACTCAAAAATGCTATAAAAGGCATTTTATATAACTGGAGAGATAAAACTTAGAATAGGTGAATAACAAATTATTAACCAAAAATTAGAGTGACACGCACACTTAAGAAAAAGTTGGCGTCAGTTATTTTCAACGATCTTATTTTGGCTGTTGCACACTAGCATGAAGATATTTGCTAGTTGTGCTTGAATTCTTGAAATAAAAAATATTCTCCGCAATAAACACAGCATGCTCACTGATAAAAATATGGGCGCGATATATGTTACTTTATATATGTAACAATAATAATAATAAACTGGCCATTTCAGCCCTTGAGAGGACTTTGACCGAACTTCTTATGATCAAATTGTGTTGTACGTGTTATTAAATGTTTGAACACAATTGATCGAGACTCGAACGGCTAATGTGCAGGAAGCTTAACCTGGCATTATTTACTCTCTGAAGTTTGCCATTGTCTGCAGAGAGGTGACAGCCTAACAGAAAAATCAATTCAATTGAAAAAACTTTCTGTGTCAGATGGAATTGAACCAGGGTTCTCTGGGTATGGGTCGCTCACTTTACCCACTGCGCCACGGCCGCCATAATTCAATATGTATCAATATATATGTAACAATACAGAATTGAAATATTGAAATTGAAAATTAATCGGAGTTGAATTTAAAAAAGCTTTAACAAGATAGCTTATGGACTAGCACAATGGACTTATGCAAAGGATGTTTTAGAAAAATGAGCACGTACTCATTCTTAAATTAAAAAAAAAAAATAATATTTTGCTTCTGTGAAAGATGGTAAGATTAAACTTGGTTCTGTGTGGGTTTTAATAATTTCGAAAAATAATTTTACCAGAAATAAGCTTGACATACCCTTATGAGTTTGGTATGATGGTTGTGGTGTTTTTGGTGTAATATGATGGATATTGCTTGATAATTATGGTATTATGTATATGGTACTCTGTGCTTGGTATGATAGTTTTTCGTGTTGAGTTTGGTATGATGAGTGAGGTATGATTGTTATGATTTGACGGATATTATATAATAGTGTGGTATGATAGATTTGGTATTATAGTTTTGGGTACTAGAATGCATATGGTTATGATTCCTTTGGTTATGGTGCATTTATAAAAACTGTTTTTATTTGTTAATCTGTAAAAATAAATTTTACCAAATTTTAATTTGAAAGGGTGTGTAACACAGACACCTTACGTGTGTATACGGACACCACTACGTGATAAAAGACTAAAAAAAAAAGACCCGTGTCTCCCAATTTTTCCCAAAGTCATGCACTTTTTTGTTTATGGGCCGCCAAAGATTTGGGGCCTCGGTATCATTTTCGCAAAAAAGTGATCATTTTCTCGGGCTCATATCTTGCAAACCGTTCAGAATTTCAATTTACTCTCTGAGGCAAAGTTGTAGCACTGAGCATACAATAGATAGAGAACTCAATCCATATAAAAATTTCAACCCAAAAAAAAATGTATGCAATGGCTCCCACACTCTCAATTGTACTACGATCGTTCTTGTCGTTTATACGAGCGTTACTCGTGTTTTGGTGGCCACGATATTTTGTTATTGCGATCATGAAGCTTTGGATTTTCGTCACTACATGAATTTTCTGTGGGACACACGCATGCGCTCTGTTGTTGTTTGCATTGTTTTTGCTTTTATTTTTTGTGCTTACAACAACAAAAAGTGAAGCAAGCTAAAAATAGAACAGCTGTTGCTCGCAACAACAAAATGTATGGCAGGCTATTGTGGTAGCTATGAGAACACGAAGGGACGGTCGTTAAAATGCGAAGAGAGAACAAAGAATAAATGAGAATGTGGGAGCCATTGCATCGCCACGCATTTTATGGCAATTGTATGCTTAGTGGTTGTAGCTCTTGTCATAAAGAACAAAAATCAAAAAAACTTCACCTTCCAGATGAAAATCGCAAAAAATTTAAAAAAATTCAATTTTTTTTTACCTTTTTTCCCGTGTTCAGGTCCATAGGTAGCAAACCGTTCAAAATTCAAGGAAACAATCAACTACAAAAATCGATTTAGACGACATGTGTAATTTACGCATGCATAGCAACTGGTTGCATCATGATCACCTGGGCGATTAATCCAGTTTACCGGCTTACAATACTTCATAGTACCTCTGCCTCCACTCAACCATGCCATGAGATTGTTATAACATTGGCGACACACTGTTTTAGGTGTGTAATTTTCACCGGTCAAGTCCATTTCGTCGAAAAACAATGTATATGCTCTTTTGAATTCACTAGTTAAAAGATTCTTTTCCTTCTGAAATCTTGTAGATGTTTTTTTTCTGGTTTGATGACCGCAAACGTAGCAAAATAAATAAATTTTTTCACACTGCATACTGAAACTGTCAGTTGCCACTGTTGTGTACGAATTATGTTGTAGCACTTTATATAACTTTCACCGCGTCACTTTTTCACTTTTGCGGCTACCTAAGCGCTACCTAAACGGTGTTAAAAAGACGAGATTGTCTTACAAGCATTCAAAGAGTGTGTAATATTTACATATTTCAAAAGAAAGTATTATACAGTTCCCTTGAATTTTGAACGGTTTGCTACCTACGGACCTGAACAGGAGAAAAAAGGTAAAAAAAATCAAATTAAAAAATTTTCGGCAAATTTTTCACTTTTGCGTGCTATCTAAACAGTGTTAAGAATCATCTCTAGGAAGTTTATATATTCTAAAAATTTGTTTATTGAGATCTTAGGTAAATTTTTGTAGTTGATTGTTTCCTTGTACTTTTAACGGTTTGCTACCTATGGACCTGAACACGGGAAAAAAGGTAAAAAAAAATCGAATTTTTTTAAGTTTTTTGCGATTTTGATCTGGAAGGTGAAGTTTTTTGATTTTATATGTTCACAATTTTTGTTCTTTATGACAAGAGCTACAATTTTCCCTCGGAAAGTAAAATGAAATTCTGAACGGTTTGCAAGATATGAGCCCGAGAAAATGATCACTTTTTTGCGAAAATGATACCGAGGCCCCAAATCTTTGGCGGCCCATAAACAAAAAAGTGCATGACTTTGGGAAAAATTGGGAGACACGGGTCTTTTTTTTTTAGTCTTTTATCACGTAGTGGTTTCCTTATATGGTTATTTTGCCATGACTTAAAAAATTACACACAGTGTAAGTATTAAAAATGTTGTTAAAAGATAAACATTATTATTAAATCATATAAGAGAAGATAAGAAAAAAATTTTCTTTACAACCTCTTGCAACCTTATTTTAAAGTTCTTCTTAAATATTTTAATCGCTTCAAAATTTTTCGAAATTGTATAAAACAGATTTTATTCGCACTAATCTATCTTTGAAATCAAAAGTTTTCTTCGTCAGCCTCAAAGTCAGTATTAAAGAGTAAATTTGTTTTACAATGTGGCCACGTACACTTTTTTCTTAATTATCGAATCTATTTTTGCATACAACTCGTTACCAGCCATGACAACGTTTGTTCCTGTCACACTTCTTAGACTTGACGCAACCTACTTTTAAAAGTTTTTTTTTTAACTCATAAACTGCTTCAGGATTTCTTTCTATTGTCTGCAAAAGTTTTTCGTGCAGTCATTTTCAAGCTATTTACAAAAATTACTTAAAATAATAAAAGTAACAGCCACACCTCCTCGAGCGTCTAAAGCGTCTAAATGCTCACACCATAAAGTTTCTATGCAAAGTTTTCATTTTAAACACACCGAAAAAAAAAATTCATTATTTGAAAAGTTTAACTTACCATACCCACGGAAAGACACCCTCTGAGCGAAGCCACTCGACAAAAACATTTCTCAACTTGGCAAATAAAAAAAAAAATCTCTGAATATAAAAAATTACAAGAAAGTGAAAAGTTTATTGCTTGCACAACAAATGCGCGCAGATTGTTAAGTAAATCGAGCAAATAATAAAAGATAAAAACAATAACAAATTTTCATACTGGCAACTAATAGGTGGCAACGTTAACACGTTACTGTGTTACACTGACGCTTCGACTTAGCAAACTTTTTAAACTTGAAGAGTTTGCAATGTGCAAAAAGAAATTACAGAAGCAACAAAAAGAATTGCGTTATTTCGTCAGTTGAAGGCCTAAGAAAATTCAATAGGCAAGGGTGCTTTTGCATTATTGTATCATAATAAAGGATTTTCTACACTTGACTTTGAAATTTTATAAAATTGTCATATTACTCCATCGTTTATTGCTTTTCTTATCGTGTGGAACCAAGAAAATAGTAAAAGTTTTCAAAAAATTATTTCTTGAGGAAAAATGCACTATAATTATTTAAAAAAAACTATGCATCTTTAAGTGCAGTTCAAGGTGAAAGTTGAACTTAATAGTTCTGTTTGCAATGAACCTTAAAGTATGCAATGATTTAATCTAATATTATTGTTTTCAATTTTATAAAACCCGAAGCAAGTATTACAATGGGTTGCAAAGGGTGGCGCTTAGAATTAGGACAAAAAAAAGGTATGTAACAACAGAAAAAAAAAAACCAACAACAATAGAAAGCCAACACTGCGCATTGTTTTTCCAAATTCTGGCGACATTAACTTTGTTAAGCGAACAATACCAGTTCCATGTATAACGTGCATACAAAGCAAAACAATGAACTAAGAATTTTGGTTTGCATGCGTGAACAAATAGAATGTCCAGTCCAAAGGCTATCTTTCTATCTGATACCTTGTCGAAATAAAAAGCAAGCACCACAAAAAACTAAATATAAATATGTATTTAGTTGCATGTGGTAATAAAATTCTCCCTTCCCTTTGCTTCTCAAGGTGACCATAAATGAAACGCAAAATTGCACCCATTTATATAAAGCTATGTTCAATATGAACAGGGTAATAATTTAAAATACTCGTTTTGCTTACATTGAGGGGGTTACTCGAATGTATACGTTGATATAAACGTTGAAAATTTTTTTATATGATAATATTTTTTAATTGGGTAACTAGAAATTTTTTTCTAGTTTCTAGAAATTTTCAAGAAATTCTGATTGAGATTGGTTAAATGGAGGAGGGTTTTGAAAAAGCTAGGCTGGGTTACAGAAATACTGTGAAGCACTGGTTTTTGTGAAGTTAAACTGGTATTTCTATGAATATTTTTGTTTTATTTTCGTAATTAAATACAGTTTTAATTCCATTCAGTATCAATTTTAGATTTTAAAATGTCTAAGGACACGCAAATTCAGGCTCTGTATTTACCTTATTCTTACGTAGATACATTATAATATTGCGATCATTTATGAAAGTATTTTTGGGTGTTATTTCGATTTCAGGGGTCAATATTTGACTTTCATTTATATTAAAAAAAAAATAAAATAAAAAAGCTCAAGCCTGTGTTAGATAACACGGGCGCATAGGTCAGACGTAGAGTACGTTAGTCATTAACAGCCTTATTCAATAGATTTCCTTAAACAACCTTTCAACGCTTGTTTAGTTACGCACTGTTTAAGGCTTTACGCAGCTTCTATGCAACCTTGCTAGCATTGTTATTCATAAACATTTTTTCATTCGCTGCTTATGTTTGTAAGGTTTGTGTCTGAACTATAGAAAATCTCTAGAAAAATTAAGAATTCCTATGGATTTGCAATGGCCGCCGCATAAAAAAATGCTGCAAAGGGCGCATATGGAGCATGTTTTTGATATTAAACGAAAAGACAAACAAAAATCATGGTTGTATTTACGCAGCATTTAAACGCCAATTTCGGCGTTTAAGTTACGCAGCTCTTGAACAACTGCGAAAAATGTTTATGAATAACGTTTTCTTGTTTAAAGCCCGTTTAAAGTTACGCTGCCTCTAAAATGTGTTTATGAATAAGGCTGTAAGACATTGAGGATGTCTTAAAGACGTGGACAACTGGGTAAGCACAATTTTGTTTCTCTGCTTCGCTTATCAATGTTGTGTATGTACACATCGTTCGCTACTTGGTCATTATACTTCTTCTCTTTCTCACACTGGTTCTGTGATGAACACACAGATAATCGTACTGCTCTTACACATGATGTTATAATACATAAAATACAAAGCATATGAAAATTAATACAAAATTTGAAGGAGTTAAATTTTGATTTACTTATAGAACCAAAAAAATTATATGTAGCAATATGATTATTTAAATACAAATCAAAAGAAGACATATTAAATATGTTACGACCATACTTGAATTTTCTTCAATGCATGCATGAAGTATTAAAAACTTATAATGAAAGTGACAAACATTTTCTCAAAATTTTGTGCTCCAGATCAACACCCCCGTATTTAACATATTCTACGTTAAAAAAAAATTATAGCCGAACTAAAAAAACAAATAAAAAAGGAGGTCCTATTATATGATTGCATTAGTTCCCTATAGCTATACTACCCAAGTTAATTCGACGTTCGAAGAATGGAATGAATGGTTGTCGAGGAATGTGTTTTCATTAAAAAAAATATTGTTTTCCCATGCGAAACATAGTTACAAGCAATTCTTTTTTTTTAACCCTCAAGGACCTAAAAAAAATTTTTTTGATTCAGAATCCAAAATTTTAATATGTTTTCATTAATGATGGTCTATTGTACGTATGCCATAAAAGTTTCATAATTATATGTTTATGAATATTTCAACTTTAAGGCTTTTTCCACGATTTTCTTCAACTAAAGCAGAAAACCGCTACCTTAAAATTAAAAAAAATTTTTTTTAAATTTTGTTTTTCATATTTTGATATAACCATCCCATATTCGAACGAGCTCGGTTGATTTTTGAAATTTTTTTTTTTTGAATCACCCTAATGTTAAGCCAAGGTTTGGAATGGAGCCAAATAATTTCTCAACTTGAAATATGAAATAAAAACTTTAGTTTCAAACTTTTTTCCACTGAAAATTCACAATATTTCGTTTTGAAATATGAAATTGAAATGTTGACTCCGTAAATTGAAGAAGCACACACAAAATAAAAACATGCATGGTTTTGGTTGGATTATTTCCATCTATCCATGTAAGAATGTATTTTAAAAAGGAACCTTTTCATAGTCCTCTTGGACTTAAATGGACAAAATGAGACATCATCTAAGTTAACGCACGGCCAAGCTACCATCCAGCTGACGAAGCGTCTACCTTTGGAAACATGATCCGCACGCGCGGACTAGCCTGCGTCGACGACCTGGAAGGCAGCGGCGATAAGCAACAGCAGCATGAAACATCGTGGGAACGCAAAGTCAGCAGATTTAGGGTAGCAATAAGTTAGGGAATTAGGTGATATGTTTAATTTAGATACAATAAATAATCAGTCTTGTTTATAACGACAACTAGAAAAGTCTCACTTATTTCTTCTGCGGAATCTAGGACCTGGTTAAGTATAGTGGGCCCGTTGGGCATTGGCTAGCATTAGCTAGCCAATGCGGCCCAATAAATTATTTTTTTAGAACATCCCGAAGGATGTTCTTAACTGGCGCCCGAGCAGGGACCCACTCGAAATGTGGGTTCCTAAGAAATAGGACCCTTTTGGGCCTTTGCAACAGCTGAGCCTTTGCTCGGTAAGAAATATAAAAAAAAAAAAATAATAATAATAATAATTCGCGCTGCAAGACTTCCCCCACCAGTGGTAAGGAGTTTTGTAGACGCGAGATCATCATGGAAACATAGAGATTCCCCCCACCAGTGGTAAGGGTCTCTAACTAGTTCCATGATGAATCAAAAAATTCTATGCTGTAATGCTTCCCCCCACCAGTGGTAAGGGGCTTGCAGACACGGACACATCAAGGAAGCCTTGAGATTCCCCCCACCAGCGGTAAGGGTCTCAAATCAGTTTTCTCGATGGGTAACAATAAAAACTAAATTAAACCACTTTCTGCTTGTACCCATAAGAACACAAGTAGAATGAATGCAAAGGACAGCAAGGCATGTTGCAAAATTTTTATTGGCCAAGAGGACATCGCGCACCTATACACCTAGGCCGGTGTCCCTCTAACATTGAGCCAATTGGTTAACGGGTTTGCGATCCTGCAATTTATTTTTCAGTGTTCACATAAGAACACACTGAAGATTGCTAACGGACCAAGCCTCGTTGTGAAGCAAGTCGTGCCTTAGTAGGTCGCCTTCAATCTGATTGTAGGCGATTAAACAGGATCACATGACCCTTCCTCGACCAAAGAAAAAATATAAAGACTTTATGTCGCCGTTCCCGTAAGAACACGGTTAAATAAAAAAACTTAATTATTTTTTTTCCTTTCTTTTACAGAGATGCTTTTGATGTAAGCCTTGTATAAAAATACCAGATACTAGTGCCAAGTACAGAATTTTGCAAAAAGCTAAAACAAAAAAATTGAATAATTGTGCCTCTAAAATAAAAATAGGAGAAAAGAAGAAAGCATAACAAAAAATTGTGTTTAGTAAAGCTATTTACAAAAGTTTGTGCATTAAGAACAAAGGAAGAAAATTTACAAAAAGTAAAATAAAAACATCATATAATCGTGCATTAGGAAAAAAATAAATTTATCAAAAAATTGAAATAAAAAGTTATATAATCGTGCATTAGAAAGAAATAAGGAAGTTTAAAATTGTGTATAGCAAAGTTATTTACAAAAAATTGTGTATTAAAAACGAAAAAAAGAAGAAACTTTAGAAAAGGTTAATATCAAAATTATATAATCGTGCATTAGAATAAATAGAAGAAAGTATAATAAAAGATTGTGTACAACAAAGAAATTTGCAACATCGTGCATTGAAAAAAGAAACCCTAAATAGGCAATTTCTCAAAAAAGTTTAAATAAAAAGTTATATAATCCTGAATTAAAAAAGAAAATTAAAAATTGTGTGTAATAAGGTAATTTGCAATATCCAAAAGATCGTGCATTGGAGAAAGAAACCTGAGCTGAATAAAATATTTTGCAAGAAAATATCCTCTTAAAAAATTGGTAAGTGCTTTTTTGATTACTGTTAATAAAAAGAGTAGAAAATATGGATTCTCTGACACAATCTGTAACTGAGCTGACTGGATCAGTGGGGGCGCTAATGCAAGAGTTGAGGAAGGCGGATACTAGGATTCGCCAGCTTGAGCAATTAAGCCAAGCCCCTAGTATCCTGAGAGATACTCCTCCTTTACCATTACGTGGCCCTACGACAGAGGACGAACTTAGGGATATAAGTAGACTTCCAGACTCCGTTAAGGAGCTGCAGGCTTTCGAGGGTGACCCAGCACAATACGTTTCTTGGGTGCATTCGGTAGAAGGTATACTGCAGGACTACCAAATTGTTAGGGCGAAGCCCATTTTTCGGGCAATTCTAAAGAGCATAAGAGGAAAAATTAGAGGCAGTGCAGACAGTGCACTCATCTCGCATAACATCTTCGATGATGATTGGCCAATAATCAAGTCTTGCCTTTCGCTGCATTATGCTGATAAGCGGGACATTCGAACGTTGGAACACCAACTCGGACAGATAACGCAGGGTGGGGCCAAGCTTGACGAATTCTACGCAAGGGTCAATCATCAGTTCTCACTCATAATCAATAAGATAAAAACAGAAAGCTATTCTACCGAAACGGTAAATGCCTTGATGGAAACATATAGAAACAGGGCTTTAGACGTTTTTATAAGGGGTTTAAGTGGTGATCTCTCGAGGATGATAATCGTGCAAAAGCCGAGCAGCCTACCGGAAGCCTATACGGCATGCTTAGACATTCAAAATTTAAACTATAGAAGCCACCCCGTACATAATCCCAACGTTAAAAACTCAATTACGGTTCCGGTTAATGAGTTGGCAAGAAGGGATAATCCTCCTCACGTGCCACCAAGAAGAACATTTATTTCTAACAATAACTCAAGGTTTAACCATGGGTTTAATCATGGAAATGGAAGGTTTAATAATAGATATCCACCACCAAGACCAAACGGACCAAAACCAGGAGAAAAAATGGAAATTGATCAGTCTATCCAAACCCGACGTGTAGACTATATGAATAGGCCCCAACACGGATACCCTCACAAGCGAAAATTTGAATCCGATAACTTCCGGCCAAAGCAGCAAAGGATGTTCCACATCCAAACAACCGATCATGATGAGGCTGCGTACCAGCAGCACCTTGAACAAAACATAGAGGAAAGCCAGCTAAATTTTATGGACGGGGCCTATCCAGCGTACCTTACATAGAATACGTAGGCAGTGAGGGCACGGTGTGGAAATTCCTTGTGGACACCGGTGCCAACAAAAACTTCATTAATCCACGCCTTGCAAAAAACAGTGTTAGACTTTTAAATCCTTTTTCAGTACAATCCGCCGGGGGTCAGGTAATGATTTCCGAAAAAGTTGAGGGCAGGTTTTTTCAACGGGCAGGAAATGAAACTTTATTAACATTCTTTGTTTTACCAGGTCTTGTCGCTTTTGATGGTATAATTGGCGACGATACCTTGAAAGATTTAGAAGCAATTATTGACAGGAAACAAAACCTTCTTATTCTTAAGCCAAACATTCGGATTCCGCTTCTTGAAAAGCTTTCTAAACAAGTTTACCCTATACTCGATAACCTTTCACAAAACGCACAAATAAGATTACGCCGTTTGATAGACATGTACAAACCACTTTTCGGGCCAATTAACAATAAAGAAATTACCGGAACCTCTGTAAGAGCCGAAATAAAGACTACAACCGATGAGCCTATATATACTAGGAGCTACCCCTATCCCGCCTGTATGAGATCTGAGGTCGAAAATCAAGTGCAGGAACTACTGGATGAAGGTATCATTCGACCATCGAGAAGTCCTTATAATTCCCCTGTTTGGGTTGTTCCCAAAAAACCTAAGCCAACTGGGGAAAAACAATACAGAATGGTGATCGATTACAAACGACTGAATTCTGTAACTGTTCCCGACACATATCCTATACCGGACATAAATTCCACTCTAGCCAGCCTTAGTAAAGCAATGTATTTCACAACTCTAGACTTGACATCCGGATTTCACCAAATTCCGATGAAATCAAGTGATATCCAGAAAACAGCATTTTCTACTATGAATGGGAAGTATGAGTTTCTTCGACTGCCATTCGGTTTGAAGAACGCTCCTGCGATATTTCAACGAATGATAGATGATGTCCTCAAGGAGTTTATTGGAAAAATATGTTACGTATACATTGATGACATTATTGTATACGGTGCAGATGAAAATGAACACCTTGAAAACGTCGAAACCATATTTTCAAGACTTAGCAAAGCAAATTTGAAAGTAAATCTCGAAAAAACCCATTTTATGAAGAGCGAAGTTGAATTTCTGGGTTATCTGGTTACGTCCAAGGGCATAAGACCTGACGAAAGAAAGGTTATTGCGATCCAAAATATTATTCCCCCACAAAATTTAAAAGAGCTGAAAAGCTTTCTCGGATTAACTTCATATTACAGGAAATTTATCCGTGATTACGCGAAAATAGCTAAACCACTGACGAACTTGACAAGAGGCGACTATGCTCAAATTAAAGCAAATGCCTCAAAACGTGTCCCTATTGTCTTAGACAAGGAGGCTATTAAAGCATTTGATGACTTGAAAACATCTTTAACCTCAGCCGATTTGTTAGCATTCCCGGACTTTGAAAAGCCCTTCAACCTCACAACGGATGCGTCTGATTATGCAATAGGAGCCGTTTTGTCTCAAGGGCAAAATGGAAAAGACAAGCCCATTTCATACATATCTCGATCACTCAGCAAAACTGAAGAGGGATACGCGACTAATGAGAAGGAGATGCTCGCTATTGTGTGGGCATTAGACAACCTTCGTTCATACCTCTACGGTGCAAAAAAAATTCTGATTTTTACAGATCACCAACCATTGACGTTTGCATTAGGTAATAGAAATCATAATGCAAAGCTGAAACGATGGAAGGCTAGGATCGAAGAATATAATCACGAGTTGATTTACAAACCAGGTAAATCAAACGTAGTGGCCGACGCACTTTCTCGTCTTAAAAGTCAAGTCAATATTCTATCGAATTCAGAAACGGATACAGCATCAGAGGGAAACTCCGACACAATAACCGCAAGTGAAGGAACCATGCATAGCGCGGAACAGGATGCTAGTGATTTAATTCCGCATGTTGAGGTACCCTTGAATGTGTTCAAAAATCAGATTGTTTTCAGAGAAGGAAAAGAATAATTTAGTTTCATCAATCCACACAATGGCTATGCTCGACATTTTGTCACACTTCAAACAATAGACAAAGATTCACTGACAGAGTCTCTAAAAACCAGGCTGAACCCTTCAGTCATAAACGGGATTAAAATACCCGAAAACCACATCCAATTGCTTCAAGAAATTTATTGTGAACACTTTTTATATTACAAAATTAGAATAACACAAAGGCTGGTCGAAGATGTTACGAACGAGGAAAGGATTTGCTCAATAATAGAAAACGAGCACAAAAGGGCACACAGAAACCCTGTTGAAAATAAGGAGCAAATATTGGAAAAATTTTACTTTCCAAGAATGACCAGCAGGATAAAGCATTTTACAAAGTCTTGTGAGATCTGCAAAATAAACAAGTATGACAGACATCCCTTTGTACCCAAACTAAGCGAAACGCCAAATCCAAAATACCCCTGTGAAATCTTACATGTAGACATATTTGAAATACAAGGCCTAAAATTCTTAAGTTGCATTGACAAATTTTCTAAATTTGCCAAATTTTTTCATATAAAAAACAAATCTGCAGTTCAACTCCGAAATAAATTTGCAAAAATTTTACACTATTTCACGGTACCACAAATGATAGTTACTGATAACGAAAAGGGCTTCATGAGTCCAACGGTTTCCAATTATATACAAAATCTGGGTGTGCAACTTTATCAAACACCTATTCAAAGAAGCGAAGTCAATGGACAAGTAGAAAGACTTCATTCCACAATAATTGAAATATACCGTTGCCTCCAAAAAGAACTAAAAAAAACTAATCCTAAAGAACTGCTTTATATAGCAGTCGATCGCTATAATAACACAGTTCACTCTATCACCAAACGGAAGCCAAGCGATATCTTTTTCAATAGAACGGAACGAATAAACTATCAAAATCTGAGGGACTTTCGCAGCAAGGTATTAAAAGATGTAGGATTTCAAATCAGGGAAAATGCAGAACGCCGGAACTTACGCATGAATAAAAGAAGACATCAACCTATGGAATTTAGCAGGGGTGATGAAGTATATGTTAGGGACAAGCAGATTAAGGCTAAGCAAAAACCGCTTTATAAAAAGGAAGTTGTTGGGAGAGATAATAGGGTAACCATAGACACGGACGGTGGAAAGAGAATCCATAAGGCTCATATAAAAAATATAAAATGATAAAAACAGCTATATAATCAAAAAGCACGAGGTAAATAAAAATAAGAAAATTAGAACTTGAAAATAAAAAGCACACAAAACACATGGAAGCTAAAAATATGCACAAATAAGTAGATTAATTTGGAAAGGCACTATATACAAATTGCACAAGAAAACAAAAAAGAAAGCACGAAATAAGAAAATATAAGATGCACATGTAGACTTTTATATTAGTAAAAATTACAAAAATGACAAAAAACAAAATGCACAACACTATGCGCAAGAGCACAAACGCTGTAACTCGTTTTGCATAATTTATAAGTTTAATATAAGTATATAGCATAACTACATAACTTCTTTTTCATAATTTGACCATTTAATATAAGTAAATATTATGTAGGGAACATAAGCATATTAGTTAATATTAAGTTTTTAATTCTACTCGTTACAATTTAGAAGAAAAACAAGGACCATCTGCGCCCTTATTTTTTTATTTTTAACTAGACTAAAAAAGTTGAATTTAATTTGTCATGATACCAAATCAAACTTGTACTGGTTATGCTTTAGAAACTACCGACTAGAAACAAAAATCTAATTTTATGAAATTTATATAACGTAACATTCTTTTATTCCTATATTGATGAGCTAGTCTGATTTTAATTTCTGGAGTCTGCGCGTTCAACGTGTTCGACTACAACTCCCCATTGGTGACGATTGAACATGGAAGCGGTTGGATAATCAACGGATACTTTAAATTAATACATACTGTCGACCTTGACTACTTCAATAAAATAATAATAGGATTAGAAGAGACTATCAATCACGACCTTGATCAGAATACAATGAAGTCCATAATAGAATTCCACCTTGGCCAGACGAAACTTCGTCTTGAGGAACTACAAAAGGGAAAAACAAGAAGAAGTCGATCTATCAACTGGATTGGATCGGCGTGGAAATGGATCGCTGGATCACCAGACGCCACCGATTGGGATAACATTCTTCAATCTCAAAATGGGTTGATTGAGAACAACAATAACCAATACATCATTAACAATAAGATCTTCAATGCTACTCAGGAGGCCGTGAAGAGGATAAATGACATGGTCACCTACGCCAATAACATTGACAAAGGCATCAGTACGAGCAACCTAGAGTTATTGCTATCCCATAAGGTCCACGTCGTTAAGGAGCAGGTATCCGAAATAGTTCGAGCAATCCAAATGGCGAAAACTGGGATCGTCAACACAAATATTTTACAACAAGATGAAATAGAGCGGATCATATCCGAAGAAGAAACTCTTCCATACCAGAATTTGGTAGAGGCCATGGAATACGCAAAACCATCAATCTATTCGAACGGAACATTCCTCATCTACGTACTCTCTGTACCCAAAGTTAAGCCTTCTCGCTACCGATTGCTATTGGCAAGAGCTACCACCTCAAAAGGAAAGCGCGTCGATCTTGAATACAAGAAATTACTGGTGAATGAGAATGAGACATACGGAATAGCCGCCGATTGCTCCTCAATAAATAATGCAACAATTTGTGAAGGAAATTCAGTAAGGAAGCTGCCTGAGGACGAATGCCTTCCAAAACTGATCAAAGGTGGAAACGCGAAATGTCGCTACGAAGCCGATGAAAGTGAAACAATAGAATTAGTTGACGAAAACACTATCTTCGTAACTAATTTCATAGGAACGATTCACAGCGAGGGTTATTCGAGAGTATTAAATGGAACATTCTTAATTCAACTAAACAATGAAACGGTGCGTATTGCCAACCAAACATTTTCAAGCAGGATAGCCAGAAGCCTTCAGGCGTTACCATCAGTACTAACAAATGTGACGAATGAAGGACTTAAGCCCAATTTGCAATACATTCACAGTCTGAGCCTTGACAACATAAACCGCTTGAGAAAGCTCGATGTCAACTTCCAAATATCCACCGCTATAGAAGCCATACTCTTGCTGGTCGTAGCTGCCGGATGTTATGTAACGTGGAAAAAAATAACAGGAAACATCACAATCCCTAACCTGCGTCAGAATACAACTCAGGAACCTGGAAAGCATCCTGCTGTCTCCTGTGTAAATCTGCGGGACGCAGATATTTGAAGGGGGGGCAGTTAACGCACGGCCAAGCTACCATCCAGCTGACGAAGCGTCTACCTTTGGAAACATGATCCGCACGCGCGGACTAGCCTGCGTCGACGACCTGGAAGGCAGCGGCGATAAGCAACAGCAGCATGAAACATCGTGGGAACGCAAAGTCAGCAGATTTAGGGTAGCAATAAGTTAGGGAATTAGGTGATATGTTTAATTTAGATACAATAAATAATCAGTCTTGTTTATAACGACAACTAGAAAAGTCTCACTTATTTCTTCTGCGGAATCTAGGACCTGGTTAAGTATAGTGGGCCCGTTGGGCATTGGCTAGCATTAGCTAGCCAATGCGGCCCAATAAATTATTTTTTTAGAACATCCCGAAGGATGTTCTTAACTTCTATTAGCTACAGTGTAAAAATATATGTGTTTGTTTAATCTTTATAATATTGGGAAAAATTGTTAATATGGAGATGAAATTATCCAAAATTATGACTAGGAAAATTTGTGCGAGATTGTAAAAAGGTCTTATAATTACCCACAACAGCAGTTATTTAAAGTTGAGCTAAAGTAGCTTAAAGTAAAATTTTCCTAGAAACGTCTGTTTTAAAGGAACAATTTTTTTAAATAGCGTGAAATAAGTAAGAGTTTTCAACAAAAAATTGCCCATTTAATCTAATTACTCACAACAAAGATTTAAAAATTTTGTTACTTTTATGAAAATAAATTTTTTTAGAGTTTTAATTCAAAAATCATATTTTAAATCTTCTAAAAAAGCGAATTGTTTTAATGGCCAACCAAATAGTTTTCTTAAATTTCAATTAAAGTATAATTACTATTCATACATAAAGTCGTTATTAATTATTTTGTGAGAGGATTTATATTGCGATGAGTGAATTGGATTGCTTTGCGTTAAATATAAAATTCCTACTTCTATGACCAGTGACTCCTGTCACATCATTAAATTTGATATTAATTTGACCTCTAAGCTATCTCTTAATTCGGCTCCATTTCATTGTGTCCATTTCGCACATGCAACACATATTAAAATTGTTTTTGGACCAACTCATTACGTACATATAAGCCTCTACTCATAAATAGTCCCATAAAAACACACACTAAATAAAAAGATACCCAGACTCAAACCAAAACAAGAAAAAAAGAAAACATAAACTTATTATCATGGCTAAGGCCCATATCTGACTTTGCAAAAAATATTCTACTTGTCCTCCTTACCGCAGCCATTGCTGAACTTTTTTCTTTTTTTTTCTCATTTTTCTTGTCTTATCAGCAACGACTTCATTATTATTATGATTCTCTCTATCGTCAGCATCATCACAGCTTCATTTAGTTGCACGTATTCTCAATTAAGTGAAACCATCCACAAACAGCAAAAACCGTCCCACCCAAAGACTACTTCCGCTGTCCCCCTTTACAGGCTGACCTCAATTAAGAAAGTGTCAAAGTGTTTTGCTTTCTTCGCGTTTTTTTTTTTTTGCTTCTCGGATATCCTTGTTGATGTCGGTGCTGTTGTTGTTTAAATGAATTCCCTGTAGTGGGTAGGCTTACATCAGCAACAACTGTAAGTCCGGGTGACATTCACGCTTATCAAATTTGTGATAAAATTTCATTTCATACTTTATCGCTGAGCCATTTGGCTGTCATTAGAAGAGAAATTGTTGAACATTGTTAGTTGGTTTAATTTTGTTACGGAAGTGTTCTTGTACGCACTCCCATGGGACAATGTTGTCTTCGGAAAACCATGGCTATAAAGTTCCATAGATTATACAATAATAAATTCATAAAATTTCAAGATATCTTCAAACTTAAGCTAAAAAATTATGAAAATTGAATTAAAGAGAAGCACTAAAGCTTTATTTATACAATATTTTTTGGAGAATTCTTACAGTTTATTCAAAAATATCAAAAATAATTAAAAAAAAATAAACTAAAAATTATCAACTAGGTGGAAACATGCACATTTTAGATTAAATGCTTTCTGTCTTATGTATTAGCAAGATGACTCTGTTTAATAAATTTTCATATAAAAAATTTAATTTTTATACTAGGTGTATTGGGATTAAATGCTTTGAAAAAATTCAAAAATAATTTCTAAGATCAAACAGCTTCCAATAAAATATACTTAAATATTTAATAACTACACATTTTTTGCTTTATTCTTTTGTCCCATAACTCCTATGAAATTTTTATTAAAATAAATTCTTAAGTGTTTTAAGCAGAAGCAGCAGCAAAACGAACAACGGCAGCTGCTGCCTGACGTTGCCAGCATCTTCTTGGAGCAATAGAAACAGCGGGGATGTCATTGAAATGCAATAAAGCATTTTAAAGTTACCTACTTGAATGACATAGTATCACATACATACGATATACGCACACACAAACACAGAAACGCATGCTCAACAAACACAGAAATGCAGTAAACAATTTTTATATGAGAAACATGCCTTGAAAGCATATCCTGGCACTTGCAAGCATATCATGCAATATCCTGGCACATCCTGGTGTAATGATGACGTGCCAGTGGCATTGTTTTGAGAGGAAATTGAAAATATTTTCAATATGTCGTCAATACGAAAGCAAAACAGTTGAAACATTTTTGAAGTTTGTAGTTATTAAATGTTTGTCCAAGAAGAAATGTGCAGCATTATGTCCCATATTAAAATTCCTTTAAAAGGCTTAAAATATTTCCAAGGCCATCAAGAACTCAATCATGTTTTTAATTGGTGTTTAGTCTTTAAACTATTGGGTCACGCTCAGCATTGAGAAGCCAAGATACTAGCTTCTGCATCATGCCTGTCTTAATTAAGCTAACACAAACATTAATTATGAACTGTTGTTTGTTGTTCGACAATTTAATTAATTAAAGAAAATAAGAGCCATTAATTAATATAGAATACAGAAGGCATCTCAAAAACATGTCACAAAAAGAAAAAAATTAGAGAATTTAATAAAATTCCACCATTCCACATTCATATTTGAATTATGCGAGTAATTTTTTAAGGGAACGCAAGAGCAGTCGCAGGATTCGCTTGAATGCTTATTTTTATTATATTATAGGGCATTAAGAATTTTGATAATAAATAAACTCCCTTCAAAATCAATACTTACGATAAAATTTCTCCTTCACACATTCTAATTAATGTTACTCATACGCCATGTTGTTAATTTTTGTGTCAGTTGTTTCTAAGTGTTACAGCACGTCTACGTTTAGAAAAATCATTATAATTTCGAATAAAAACTATAAAGAAATTATAAAAATATTTCAGAAGTTGCACTAATCATAAAAAATGTTTATTTTAGATGTTGCAGAAATATTATAATTCTATTTAGCTTTATTTGTCTAAACTTTTGGCTGAGGTCGAATTATATCAGACTTAATTTTAACAAAAATTGGGGGAGAAACAAAGAAATATATTTAACGCTTTGAGACAAATACATCTTAAAAACTCAAGGAAGCAAGTATATCTTTGTTTTCCATTCAAATATGTAAATTATAAAACAAATTAAATTAAGAAATTAGCTGACGCTAGAAAAAACCACGTTCTATACATTTTTAGAAATTTAAACTCTTAAATAAGCTCCTATTAAATTTATTAAACTCAGTTTTTATTGAGTTTTTTTTCACTTAACTGCACAGAAGAAGTATTTGTTTCCATTAAATATTGATGTGTTTTCTTTTTTTTTATATTATTTTGCTTTACAAGCTAAATTTCGATTGTATCAACACTAAAGGAGGGTGGAAAAAATGAAAGAATTTCAAATAGGTTTGCTGCGTCAGCGAAGAAATATAAAATGAAATAAACGCAATCTTCATTTTCTAGTTGATTTCAGTTGTCAATCTAGCAACTGTTGTTGCTGCTGATGTTGTGTGTTGTAGTTGGTTATGTTGTCATCAGCGTTGAAATGTTGAAGTAGACTGCGAATGAATACAATCATCAAGAGATGCATAGTCATTGAGACATACACACACACATACACACCACAACGTGTATCGGCTATGACATCGAAATCAACATTCATCAGCACTAATGACGTATTCAATTTAACAGACAAGTTTACATATAAATATCATTCAATTTTTTTTTTCATGTAGATATCCTGGATGTTGCTCTCATAGTTTTATGGGAATTCATGTATGACACATGCTGATATCCCGGCTCAATATAGATCTAAGTTAGAGCTTTAAGGCCATGATTGGCTTTTTTTGCAATTTAGAGAATTCGATTTTATTATAAAGATTATAACCCTGTGATAGTTAGTTTCACGGTAAAGTAAGAGGTTGAAATTAACTACAAAATAACTAACTAAATATGATTTTATACAAGAAACTTATTTTATAGAAAAGCAGGTATGCATAAAAATATGCTAGATCTTAATTGAACTCAATTCAATTCCAACTCAAGTATTTGCTTTTTTGTAGATTTAAATTTTAATACGTACAAAGAGAAGTTTTTTTTTAAATAATTTAAAAGATAACACTTTTCTTCCACCCTGGTTAAGGATACGGTGAATATCTCTATTCGAAGGCTTTTTGAATTTGAAGTTTATTTCAGTAGTCAAGAAAACTTTTTTTCAAAAAGATCCAAAATGTGTTGTGTGGAACTATGAAACTTAGAAATAAGGCGGCATTTGTAGACATAATAGATCCGTAAGATCTATTGTCTTCGCCACCTTCACTTTAAGGTATGTATGTTATTCTAAGTTATACAGAACAAAAGCACTCAATTGGATAAGGCAACTAATTTCGACTGTCAAATTCTTGGGAAATTTAGCTAGTGGAACGTTATGACTGTTATCCAATTATTCAATCATCAATAACATATTTTGTAACTGAACAATTTTATGCAAACTCACTGTTTATCCTGAGTAGCAGTATGGTGGATATTTATTTATAAATACATAAAAAAAGGCTTTTTAATAATCCATGTCATCGACTCAATCCTGTTTGATTGGCATTGATATCTGCCACATACATATTAATTATTCAACCATAACATCCGGAAGAATGTTTACAAAAAAGGGAAACATGGCTTGTTTTCATATGCCGATACGATTTGTTACTGTCGTTATCGATAGTCCTGCCATTAAGATTAAAAAAAAGGGGCATCCGAACACAAACAAAGATTTTTTATTTCTTGTCCACACTTGGGTAGCACTTCAAAACCGTCATTTCCGTATAAAAACTTCATACATAGATATGAACAAAAGTTTGTGTGTGTATGTATATGTGAGCATGTAGGTGAGCATGCATGTAAAAAAAATGTGAAATTTATGTGTGACACGCTTAAAAATACGACTTTGTTTTGTCGCATAAATATTTATGCACTCTTTCTTTCCAGATTCTACATGCATACATACCTATAAGCACGAGCATGTGTAGGTCAACAAACTTGGTAGCTGTCTTAATTGTAAAAACTTAATGCTGAAAACTTTTGAAGTTTCTTAGAGTCAATCATCATTTAATTTCTGGTCTTAAATTACGTTTTATTGGAATTTAAAGTCAAGCTCGAAACGAATTCATTAGAGTCATGATGAAACGTTTTTTAAAACTTGAAACTCTGAAAAGACATTTTTTTTTTTGTACACTAGTGTTGACATATTATTGATTCTTGCAGCAACAATACAATGTAGTATTTTCTGCATAAGCTGTATCAAAGCTATCAACACATCGAAGTTTTAACAATAAAATATGGAAAAAAAGAGCAAATATTTATACAGCAAAGTTGTACTCAATCGATTTAAATAAATTCGTGCATAACTGAACTTTCAAAAACTAGAACGGATTTTCATATGTATATGTATGTGCATGCATACATACATATATTATTCTAAATCTGTGTGATACGCTGGGACAGTCTGACGTTCGGATGACTATTTCATTGTATGGCAGAGTATAAAGCAAATACCGGGAATGCACAGCAGAATAACACACAACCACATAAACATGGTTCATGCAACATTCCCCAACACATTTATGCACAGAAACAGCAACACTTATACACACATACACCTATTCATAGATCATGTTGTAACTTAAGCGCACAATTTCGCGCTTCATGTATCCGTGAATGAATTTGAAACTTTGGCTTTAACTCTAGCTAGCAACTTCAGCACTGGCTCCATGGCCCAGCTTTGCACACACACATACTTCGCACACACACACACTCAACCTCAACCGCTAGTTTCCGCTAACGGAAATCACAACTTAACGTTTTGGCTGAACTGCATTCAAAGGGGCTTGAGTTAGGTGTCGGGCCCTAAAACGGGTTAGTGCACCATACAATCCATGGTTTTTCTGACATTTCATTGTGAACTTTTCACATTTCAACATCTCGCACATTCTTCGAATTATTAAAATTTTTGTTTGTTTGTCTGTTTAAATGGAAACTAAAGTTTTTGCTTGTGTGGCTTTAAATAAGAGAAAGATTTACGTCTATGTCTCTTTCACCCTATCTAGTCTATGTAACATTATTTGTTTTTTTTTTTGTGCCTTGTAGATTGAAATTGTAAAAACTATCTGGCGACAGTTCAAAAAACTCTTTAGAGTCCTTTGGCAAGGAAGATAAATGCTGCTGAGTTACTTTTGCAACGAGTGGCTTCGAACTCTTTAAAATACATTTCCATGAACGTGCCAAATTCAAGTGAAGTTCCCTAACACGAAGCTCGTTTGCCATGACGTACATTGGGATGAAAGGCCTCAAAAGCATGTCGAGATGATTGTCGATAGTGACAGACAAAAAAAGGATTAGTTATACTCAAGTCCTTCTATATGAGAGAACGATTTCTGACAATTTTATCACTGAAATATTGAAATGGTTATTAACAAAGATATTTTTTGTTTTATCCTGAGTAACTGATTTAAAAATAAACGTTGTCAATGCAAAAAAAAAAAAAAAACAAAAAATTGGACAATGCAAGCTAGTTAAATAGATCTACCATAATTTCTCTTCATTTTTATTTTTAGTTTTGAAAGTGACAGCTTTTTTATTCATCTTTCATAGCGTGTTTTTTATGCAAATAAGTTTTCATACCACATCAACCTCCATGCTCCAACCATCAACCTCCGTTCATAATACTGTCACTTTTAAGAATTGCTGTCCCACTGTTTGCGATTGTCCTTTTTTGGCTACTTTCAACGTTAGCAAACAACGTCTGAGGACACTTCCCTAAACAGGATATCGTAATCATGAAAATTTCAAGAATTGATTTATATACTTTTCTAAGGTTTACCATAGAAAACACCGAGGCAACTTGGACAGCGGCCTCTTCAAAGCGATTTCAAAGACTTAAAAAAACGTGAGGAAAAATAAGATATTTGCAAAAATGTTGAACACAAGAAGCAAAGAAATCGAACAGGATGCTTAGAACTGGCCATTCATCTGTCGGTGTCTTCGTTGTTATTAAAGGGAATCGTATGGGATTGTTATTCTTAGTTACATTTCGTGTGTAGGAATGTGTACGCTTGGGGTAATAAATAAGCTGCCGACCTGAAAAGCGAATTTAAAGTTATTTGGCCAGAAAGCGTTAAGCTGTGGAAACCTCTACAAACTGACGATACGGTTTGTTATACACTCAATCTAAACGATGAGTGCAGCCATATACACTGAAAATAATACGTGACCAGCAAGCAGCGTGTCACAGAAGACAAATGTGCTTCATGAATAGCAAAAACAAAAATAAAAAAAAAAAAATCTAGATTTATCCTGGCTTGATATAACTAATGATGAAAAGCAAAGGAGATATTCATATCGAATCATGCAACCCTGTCATCTTAATGGTACAAATAAAGCAAAAACTAGTAAGTAATGTATAATCTCTGGCTTGGTCGAAGTGTTTATAGTGCAATATCCGAAGTTGTAAATGTTTTATTATTTTGAAGACGTCAGTTTGTGAGGGGGGGGGGGGTCAGGCTTGGTTTTCATTCGACTTAGAAAAATTTCGAATTGCGTATTTGGAATCAAGGCTTATGTGCAAAGTTGGAATGTATTTAATTGAATTTTGTGGATTTTTTTTAAAAATTGCACTTATCTGTATAATTTCAAGGTTATAAATAATTTTTTTTGGAATTTGTGGAGATGGCAGGTAAAATGTAGGCTCGTTCTGACTGATTTTGAAATCTGATTTGGCTCATTTTTTAACTTGTTTTTTTTTTAAGTTTAAATATTAAAATTAAATTTCATTACAATAGCTTCAAAATGACGGCTGTATTCGTGACGACAGACAGATGGACAGATGGAAACGATTAAATACATTCAGCTGCTTATTCTGATCAGGAATATATAATTTTCTATACCTACCATGCTTTCTATGATTGACAAACTTACAGCTCTATTCTGTTTGTTAACATTACAAGGAATTGTAAAGAAGCTCTTGTTAATGTTCTTGTTATGTAAAGTAAATGTTCGTATTCTGGCAAATCATTAACAATTTGAAAGCATAAAAAGCTGTTCAAGTTCACCATGCATGGTGAAAATGTAAATGACTAAGATATAAAGCGTCAGCTGTTTTTTATTGCCTATTTCTTGCTTATTTTGATTGCATATGTTTATTTTTCTACAAGTAAGATGGAAAATGGTAAGAAATAAATAATTTACTGATTGTTTTCAATTGTTTTAAGTTTCAATATTAATGTTTATCAATAGCCAAACAATGTTCGAGTGTTTTGCAGTCTTTAAAATTTATTTTTTCTTTGATCTTCTTAAGAATATATGCTTAAAAGAAGTTAGAATTCATCCATTGTTTATATTTTATTTAATTTGCACAGCATTTGTTTGGCTTAACACTGAACTATCTTTCGTTGTTAAGATGTTTTCTGCCATTAAGGGGGCATATAGGCTACAAATTTAAAAAAAAATTCGTTAAAAAGATATCGTTTTCAAATTTTGCATATATATTAATTGACATTCAGAGAATACAAAAAAATTTTTTTCAGAATTTTTGAAGCGGTTTTTGACGTTATATGATTTTATTTTTAAAAATACCAAAAAAAGGACGGTGTGCAGGATATCACCAGTCTGGAACATCTGAGAAAAAAGTAAAAAAAAACTAAATTAAAAACTAAATTAAATTAAATTAATTGCTTAAGTGGCTATCACCTGAACTAAGATAATTTTTTTGCGCCGAAAAGAAACAAAATGGCGACCGATTTTGTAACCTCGAAAATCGACTTTTTTTTCAAATGGCCGCCATTTTGTATTTTTTTGCGAAAAAAATTATCCTAGTTCAGGCGATAGGCACTTAAGCAAGGATTAATTTGGTTTTTTTATTTTTTCCTCAGAGGTTCCAGACTGGTGATATCCTGCACACCGTCAATTTTTTGGTTGTTAAAAAAAATCAAATAACGTCGAAAACCGCTTCAAAAATTCTGAAAAAAATGTATTTGTATTCTTTAAGTGTTAGTTAATATGTGTGCAAAATTTGAAAACGATATCTTTTTTGCTTTTATGAAAAAAAAAATCCCGAAAACATTTTTTTTTTAAATTTGTAACCTATATACCCTTTCTTATTTTCTTAAAATTGAAAAGCAAAAAAGAGCAAAATAAAGTAAGTCTGTCATTTTTAAATTATTGGAATTCTTTTGACAAAACGGTGGCTAAATTTTGTCGTAAAACTTTGTACAGTTTTCAAACGCAACTTGCAAAAATCAGAAATTTTTCGCAGTGATAGCTTTAAGCTCAACCTGATTTGTGCTGTTGTGATAACGTGCTGCTTAAGAGTACCATTAATCACTGATTCCTTAATCTTCTGCAATGTTTCGGTCTTCTAGTGAGTGAAAATCGACAGCATAATAAATTAATTTATTGCACCTTTGTCAAGGAGTTCTGCCTCTCTTCGAATTTCAATGCTTATTCTTGTGTGGTAAAGCCTTGTATACAGAATGATATAATATGTCTGCATTCCTATAAACCCCAAATTGATGTGTGTTCGTTTATACCGCAAACTTTGAAAATATCTGCTAAGATATTCCTGCATTGTGTTCATTGTTAATGATGTTAAAAAACTAAGCGAAAATTATTTAACATCTTTCGAGGAAAGTCGATTTGAATTTGATTGTTTATTTTAGAAATATTAAAATTTAATATATATGTGTTTAAAAGATGTTGTATTTGTAACACTTAGCTAAGTATTATCACTTTGAGTTATCAATTTAAGGATCATTGAAATTTTTTGACAAACAAAGCATAATCTTTTGATAAACAAATTAAGCATAATCCTTTTAAAAGGTTAAGATTTTATTTAATATGCTTAATATGCTGCTTATAATAAAAGCATCATAATTTTATCAAATTTCTCAAGGTTTAAGTATTTCAAAGCCAAGGAACTATAGTTATGTTTTTGTTTCATAAAAATTACGACAAAGCACTAATGAAAAACAATTTTAGAGCACATGAATCTGTTGTCTACAATTTTACTTTAATAGGTCTTAAAGAATTTCATTAGCAGAAGATAAAAACAGTCGAGCTTATGCAAACATATAATCACACAAACACATACAAACACACATTTATAAGCACACCCACGCACAATTGTAATAATGCCAGCACATGTATAACGACAAAGTGTGTATGGCACAGTGTAAATGAACAAAACGTGAACTGTGCTGTACTGTGCTGTGTGAGTTAACACTGGGGTATGTTGTATTTGTTGCTCTTTTGATGATTCTGCATGCCTGAGGAATATTGAGCAATAAATCTGATGAGAACTTTCTATGGTAACTCCTTTGTAGGCACACTTAATGCGCCATTAAGTCAATATGTACTTAAGTGCAAAGGGATGCGAGGGAAGATAATCGAGACAAGTAGTAATAAAATAATTAAAAATGGTGAGCGGGAAGGATCATGATTACGGTTTAATTTGTTAAAGCTAAGCACAAGAAATACTGTTGAAAATGGTTAAAATGGTTTTTTTTTTATATAGAAACGTATTTTGTTTAATATAAGAATTTTGTTCTTATGAGTCCATCAAATGTTTTATATTAGCATTGGTATAAAAGGCCATAAATCGACGGGTTATAATCATTTAGAGTAAAAAACATGACTATCAATTTTTCGATTCATGCTAAAAATGATTTTTTGTACTTACTTACTTACCGTACTTACTCTAATTTTAAAAAGCACTGTAATAGAAAGAGATAATTACAGTTTGAGCGATAATAGATGTGGAGCAGTATGCTTATATTATTGTATTAAATTTTCTCTGCATATTTTCAGGCTGAAAAATTTAAAAAGCACTGCAATACCAAGAAAAATTTACAGTTTGATCGGTACAAGGTCAAGCAGCATACTTGCATTTTATGTATTAGAAATATTAAAATAGAAAACAAAAAAAAATTTTTTTTTAAATATTACTGTCATAATTCTACTCATGCAAGTAGATTTAAAATACAAAATCGATGTCATAAAACACCAAAAAATGTTGGTGAATATATCTCCAAAACATATTTGAAAAATGTCTAACTCCTTTATTAAAAAAACAACCGTTTAATAATATGAATCTATCTTAAACTGATAAAAAAAATTATAGAGAAAATTCTTAATTCGCAATTCAATACTGCCATTTTCTACTTTTGGCTAAGGACTTTAGGTATTTTTATTTGAGACTGCCTTTGTTCGAAATGGGGAAACGAATAAATTGTAGAAAAGGGTCTATCAGCTGAAACATTTTATGATTTTTAAGCGTGATGGAAAGTCGTAGAAACGTTTAAAAATGGGTTGGTTAACTTTTCTCAAAAAACAAAAAAAACATTTTGAACTCGTTCAATTTGGCATGAAAAGTAATCCGTACGCACGTTTTTCTCTTTTTATTTTAAATGTTTTGTTTTTTCTGTAGGAACCTAACTTTATATTTTTTCAGTCAAAACTCTTCTACCTACAACTATTCTAAGCACTCTTTTCTTAACATCTCGATTCCTTGTTGTTGTCATTTTTATTGTGTTTTTTTAAGAACAACTTAACCAAACAGTAAAAGCAACAGAGAACATAAAACTGGAATTAGTTTGTCAAAAACTTGGAGACGCTAATGTTAATTGTTTTTATTTCTGTTGCACTATTTTTCGTCGCAAGTAAGGAAAAGTTTTGCGGATAATAACAAAATGGAATCAAATAATTGCATTAAAAGCAGAAGAATAAATTTTTAGCAAGACATACAGAAAAAGTTTTAACGTCATTTTTAGCAAGAAACAAAATCATCCCAACTGAACTTCGTCGGTAAACATGAAACTTGAATATGGTAAACGATTACCCAAGGCCTTCAAAAATAAGGCATTGTGCCACTGCTATAATTTTCTAAGGCTTGATTTCCAGCAGTTTTTCAAATTACTTTTTTTTTTTTAAAAAAAGACTTGAAAAATTATTAAAAGAATTGTAAGGGCTTATAAAGCTGCTCTCTACTATTCAAAATCAAGGCATTATCCAAGTGGCTCATAAGGATATTATTCTCAGTTTTTTATGATAGTTTTTTAAACAATAAATTTAATTAATTTTGTTCGATGTTCGATGAAAAGTTTTAATTTTTTAATAAATTAAACTTTAAGCCTTGATACACATATGAAATTATGGACGGTAGAAAAAAAAAATGTAAAGATAAATTAAAACTTATTTTATGCAAAACATTCTGCTGGGTATGTTGAAATTGCAAAAGTGCAAGAAGAAATACTACCAACAGTTGCTTTATTCTGATGTGTGTTTTCTTTTATTGCTTCAATTTTTTTTTGTTTGTTTTTTTGTCTCTTCTTATATCTGTGCAAATTCACTCTGAACGTGTTTGGCATAAGTTAGGAATTAAGAAACAAAACTGAAAACTTTTTCGTCACTAATGAGTCGTAACGCTGATTGAAAGTTGATGAATTCTAAGTAACACAGATAGTAAATAAAATAAAAGAATGAACATAAGTTACAACATCATGAGTAAATTCAGATGTACTCTCAGTTACATGGAAACAAATTAACCATAATTAACTACGTGAGTACTTTGAATGATACAAGATAAAATCAGAATTCTTTCGTATGGAATTATAGGAATTTACAAGTGAAATGAATAACTGATATGTATGTATGTATAAGATTTGAGAAAATTATTAAGATTTTTTTGTGGGATAACAGTTGTCTGTTGACATGAAGAATATCTTTTTCATTTTTCCTCAATTGTCCGAATTTACTTGTGCCTTAAGCTATTTTTGTTTTACAACAATATTATTTTCAAGCATTTTTCAATACTTTTTCAATCTTCTTAAATTTGCTACTTATACTATTTCCATAATTCCTAGCGTAATTTTTCTATGCGCATCAAACTGCTTCAGCTGCATAGCTTGAAGAGATTGTTGTTGCTAATGTGCTTTATTTTCTTTTCTACATCCTGTCTTCTCTTTGTTTTGATGCTGTTTTCTAGCCTGCAGTGTACTTGTTTTTTACTTTTTCAATTTCATAAAATAATTTCAGTTAATTCTATTGCAGCTGCAGGAAGAACCTTAACACGAGAGTCAGCAACAGAAATTATTTTACTACAGCTCATTCCAACTGGGTGATATTCTTAATGCTCCAACTATGCTCAACCATCAACATAACTTGATCTATATTTGTGTTGAGCTTTGTTCTTGACCGTTCGCTGCAGTGTAAGGAAAAGTTTGCGTTTCCTTGTACTATATAGTTCCCTTTAGTTCTTAAGTGCATTCGAACGCGTGAAAGCGTAAAAAATTCTCATACCTAATTCTTCTTTTGAGTCATAAATAAAAAACTCGTATAAGTTTGTTTTTGAAGTTGCACAATTTGATAAGGACATGCTTAAGCATTAAGGATTTGTTGCATTTTTCTAGTAGATTTGATTTACCGACGCAATTTGCCCGTTTCTCCTTTCAGTTAAAGCAAAAGACTAAGTTTTTAAATATATCATTTTTATTAAACAATCTCGAATGACTCGATACAATTAACATTATAGGGTCTTTCAACAAGAGGTGTAATTTTAAATTTCTTACTATTTTTTCAGATGCCAACATGCAACTGTCATTCGATGACGTTTCACAAAAAAAAAAGTAGTGAATCTTCAGATATGGATCGATACACATTTGCACAATGCATTGAAATAATGAAAATTCACTACAAAAAGGATGAAAATATCACGAGCACGATTCGTAAAGTTCGTACTATTTTTGGTCGACATCAAACTCCTTCTCGTATAGCTATAGTGGAATTAATCGATAAATTCAAGCGTTTCGGACAAGCTAGTGATCTAAAGGCCCCAAATCGCTCTCGTTCGTGTAGGTCAACTGAATATATCGCAGCTGTAGCTGAGAGAGTGGCTGAAAACCCAGTTTTGTTAATTCACAGCCACTTTTCACAGTATTTTGCATAAAGATCTTGACCTATAACGTTTCTTAGGGGTAGTCGACACAGAATTGAAGCCTATAGTCCGCAGAAAACGCCGTACCAAACGCTGATTTGGTGCTGGAAATGCATGAACAAGATCATGATTTCTCAAACAAAATTATTCTGAGTGATGAGACTCATTTTCATCTGTCTGGGTACGTGAATAAGTCAAACTATCGTATCTGGTGCTGCGAAAACCCAAGCTAAGGTTTAGACCTTAGACAATATTTGATAAGTGAGATAAAGCCACAATTATGCGGGAATGTGATGAAAAATTTCATCAAAAAATTGTATATGCAAGAATAGCCACCGGCGGACATTTGGTAGACATTGTACTTTATTACTAAGCTTATTACATTTAATTATTAATTATTAATAAATTGAAGCTTTATTAATTTTAAAACATTTTTTTTCAGTGTTCATACTACGTCTTTTGATAAAAATTTATTTTAAGACAAAAACTTGAATAATACTGGTTGCATCAAAAATGAGACAGTGGGCGTTAAAAAACTTATAACTTACAACCTCAGACATATTTAAATGCAAATGAAATTTAGAAATTAACAAAATTAAATTTAGTTTCAAATTTGTTAATTTTGACGTAACGAAGTTATTATTAATAAATGAATCCAGAGCTATAAAAGATGATATAATCGTTGAAGTTGTAACAATGACGATGACGTGGAATTTGAAGGCCACATCAGGACGACTACGAAAGTTTTATTTTATTCTTTCACGATCATGTGGAATATATTTAAAATGCTTTTTGAAATATATTTAAAATTCAAAAATTCTTTTTGAACTAACTTAAGATTTATCATGATGACAGACAGAAACACAGTTTTATTTTTACTCAATAAGTCTGCAAATTCTTGATAGAAAACAATAGCCAAATAGAAATGCTTTCTATTAGAAATGCTTCCAAAGCTATTTGATATAACAACTTTCAGTTGTATGAGTGTTTCCACGCCCCTTTGTTAAGGAAGGAAGTTCCTACCAAGTGTCATTGATTTGTGACTTATAGTTCAAAAGTTATACCGAAAATTCGGGCTGATGAAAGTGTCTCGCCTCTATTTCAACGCCCATCAAATGTAACCAGTGGAATGGAACGTCTGATTTAAGGTCGAATTGCCCACCATAGATATTCGGTGTACTCCTTTTCTCTACTCTTATTAATTCAAAAAAAAATTATCAAAATTGGTTGAGAAACACGGGAGAAAATGTTTCTTAACTGTTCTGCGTACACCTATTCATATATAGATGTATAATAATAATATGTATAATATATAAAGTAGATAAGGAAAGGGCTAAAAACATATATTTGTGTATATAACTTTGGAGTGGTTTGAAATATTTGAAAAATTTTTTCACAGAAATTATTTTTTTAGCTGTAGAACTTTATAAAAAATACTAAAACAACATTTTGAAAAATGTAATTTTCATCAAAAAATCATAGGGGTAGCTCATGATTTTCGATGATAGAAACACTTAATTAAATGATGTGTCAAAATGAAGCAATTTTTGCAAATAAATGATATGGTACATGAAAGAGTGTAAGGGAAGAAAATAGAAAAACAAAAATAAAATTACAAAAAAAGAATGTCTGGTCTAATTTTTAAGCAAAAATTGAATATTTTAGAGTTTTTTTGAAAACAACATAAGAAATTGAACTAGTGAGATAACGGTAAATCTTTTCTTATTTCTCTAAAGCTATTTAAGTAAACTTTCAGACAAAGAAAATTTAGGGAAAATCGATTAAAAAATGGCTGAGATATTTGCATGCAAAATGAAAATTTGAAATATCAATTGTTTTTTTTCCCATTCTGGGGCATGGAAAAAATCTACAGGTTTCGAAATATCGCAATAATTTTGATGTCATAATAACGGGAAATTTTTTTAACATACTATTCGTGGAAAATATTAGCAAAAAAGTTTTCGTATACCGTTATTTTTCTCAACCAACGAATTTTCATACAAAAAACGTTGTACTGAAAACATCTATAGTTTTCGAGATATCACAATAATTTTTATGTCAAAATAACGGAAATTTTTCAAAATTTACTATTTTTAAGCAATTTTACCATCACAATATATATTGACACTTGTTACATGAAAAAGTGCTTATTGTAGGGTAACCGTAAACGATGGTGAAAAATATTAAATTTTTTTTGCACATCTTATGAATGTCTAAATTTCTTTCTTATATCATGTTTTTACATCTCTTATAGTTTAGCTTTTATTTAATAAATGCTCTTTTTCCGCTCATATTTGAGTTCAAAGGTCACCAATCTTAAATTCAATCATATTGTGTAGCCAGACCTCTTTTTTTTATTAATGACCTCTTCCCAGTTCTGAGATCCCTAACTAAAATTGATATAAACTTTCAACGTTAATATTTCGGGTCAAAGGTCATCAATTTAAAATCTAACATAATTCGACACATCCATGGTGCAGTACCTTTCGAATGATATACGTTTCATTGTCCTTATTCTAAAATAAATATTGAAAAAGTGTACGACAACATTTGATGTTTGCGTATTAATATATAAGATAAAGTTTAATAAACGACAGTAAAAAACTGAATGGAACGGGTCTTTTTCCAAGTTTGTTTTTTTATTTTAATTTAAATTTTAAAATGACTGAATGAAAATGTGTTTGAACACACTTAAGCATTGCTTTCGCTCAAATCATTCCAAACATGCATTGTCCTTCGTATCCAATTTTATTGCGTTAGTTTGAAGACAAACGTATTAATGACCAAATTAAGTCCTAGTGCTTTTTTTGAACTTTAACTAAACTTGAATGGAAATAATATGTTCTTCCTTCCTCAAAAAACTCTCGTAATGTATGTTTGAACAGCTTTTATAAACCAAAAAGTCTTTTTATAAATTCAACAAACGCACGTCTTAAACATAAAATCTGACATATCTCAAAAAACGCTCATAAGAATAGATTTAAGTGGAGTTTGTTCAAAACCTAAACTACATTGCGAAGTACTTTGTTTCTTAAGTCCAAGCGATGCTGCATTCTCTTTGTTTTTGCATAATAATGACAAAATGTACGCACAACGTCCATGAAAAAGTATTCGACCCCACTTGTACTGTGGGGTTTGGGGTCAGACCAAAGTAAGGTTATATTTTTCTCTGCTTAAAGTTGATTACATTAAATATGGAGCAAAAAAAAGAAACTCGTAAGTATATACATATATTGTTAATGTTTCTTTTTATAAAATGTGACATTTTCTTTCGCCACAAGATAATTTCCTTTTCTCAACAATTCTTACAATCCTTAACTACTTACGTCACAGCGCAAGCACAGACAAGGAAAACAGCATTCACATTGATAAAAAATAACGGAAATTCATCAACGATTGCGAAGCAAGGTTTTTCATATTTCGCAAATTGCCTATAAAGTGCTTGCGAAGGAAGTCGTCGGTAGGATGTTCAATTCTTTTTGTGTCTTCAGCAGTGGCACGGAAGTAATTTTTTTCGGATGCCGCTTTTAGTCTAAAGGAAATTATAAAAGTTCGTTTCCGTCAAGTCTTTAACTGTGCAGGAATAAGCTGTGTATTAAGCAGGTAACTTTAAAGCAATACGCAATGTATGAGATTCTTTGAAGATTCTAAGATGGATGTAACAAACCGACCGACAACAGACTTGACAAGCGAATGTCAGAGAAATCATTCATCCAAGACAGTCATTATGAAGGAAAGCGAAAATTATGCTTTATAAATTGACATACAAAGATGTTGAAAAGTGACAGATGACCCCTAGGGATAAACTCCTGAGAGGTTTAAGGGCAGGCATTTACAAAAATAATTTTTTTTTTTTTTAATCTCAATTTATTTCAATTTGGAATTTTTCAGGCACATTTTTCAATCTTGTTAGAGTATTTTCACTTCTGTTTTTGTTGCCAATAAAAAAATTAAAAAAAAAAAACACCATGACGCACAGTACTCTGTGCAGTGGGAATAAATCAAAATGGGCTGTTTTAATCGGTAATAAAATATATAATAATAGTATATATAAATAATAAAGATAAATGTTTGCTGATTGTTCTTTCAGAATCTACAATATCTCAATCTATTCTGTCCAATTCTTTCAGTTATTCCGTTTTAAAAAAAATGGTCTAATATCATATTTTTCAAAAATTTCCAACATGTTGTTAGTGCATTGATACACATAAAAAGTAAACAAACATTTTGGCTCATCTTTAGCCGATTTCAAGCTCTTCAAATATACTCCGAAACATAATGTTATATTTAATAGTAATTTTAATTTTCTTTATCTGTATGATTTTCTCGTTTGGTCAATCCGGTGTTTATTTTCTTACGCTCTGTATCTTTTTGTTTTTATCTTGCGACTATTTGTCCATCTTATAGTCATCCATATTAGCATATAGATCCTTTTTTAAATCACTCAAGCGTAATGATAAGATTGACACAAGGATACTCAAAACCTATTCAACTAAAGAAAAGCAAAGCAAAGCAAAGCAAATTACCAAAAAATCTTAATAGAAGAATTTTGGATCAAATATTGAGTAGTTTTTCAATGAATAGTTCCAATTATCATATTTTTGCAATTGAAAAAGAACACAGTGTTTTTTTTATACTGTTTTCTTTTTATTCTATTTTTATTAAACTTGTCCTATTGTTCACTTAACTGGAATGAAGAATATATTCGAGTAATATAATAAAAAAATAGTGATGGATTGAAATGTCATAGAAATACAAAATCATGGAACACTTTTTTGATACTTTACTGGTATTGTAAAGTTTCTGTTCAAAACTTGGTTTTAAAAGAAAAAATTCGGACATAAGTCCAAAATATGGTTAAATCTGGTTTAATCATCAGGTGATAGCAATTTTTTCGAATATTGGTTTTGCTTATATGAATGCAGTGCTTATTGCAAGAACAAGATATATCACATAATGAAAAAAAAAATCAGAATATTTGATTTAAAAGAGTGGAAATATATGTTTTTGTATAAGAAAAGGGAATTGTGACTTTTAGTAGAGTTCCGTGGGTATTGGTTTTGTATTCAGTTGTAGAGCAAACCTAAAAAATTTCGATTTTTACTCTCATGTAATAATTTATTATTTGTTTTTTCTTTCACTTTATTTATAAACGAGGTAAACGAACTATTTTTAGTGCTATTTTAAATATTTGAGCAAATTATCTGAAATAGTAAAGGCCAATTGTCTATTGCTAACACCTTCAAAACAGCAAAATATGAACATTTATTTAAAACAACGCACTTTCTCAGTCCGAATAGTTATTTATTTTTTCCAATTGTTCTGATTACATGTACATTAATAAATATAAATCATTCTAGTGTTAAATTTTAACTTAGACAAAATAAATATAGACAATATAGATTCATAGGAAATCCCAGAAGTTGGCTGCTACCGCCTCAAAGACAGTACAGGCGGATTTCAATATTGATCCCAACACTATTTTCTTCGTATCGAATATCTTCTAGTCGAATATCTTTATAAATTGAATTGATACAAATTAAATTAGAAATCATTTTACATAGTGTTTCAACATTGTGAAATGCTTTGTTTTTACTCTTTATACTATTTATAAACATTATTACATTATTTCAATAACTCTTTCATTTTTATAAATACTATTCTGATCTACTTATATATAGGCATTAAGTTTATTGTTTTATGTCAAAGTTTAAGTGTTTTTCTTTTCTATTGTGTATTATCGTCATTTACTTATTTTACCAGGACTCCAGTTAAATGTTCTTCCTTTGGCCTTGCAGCTTTGCACACATCACATGACACTTCGTCTATATTTGTATTGAAGACATGCATTCATACGATACTTCTGAATACATAAATGTAGTATATATGTTTATGTATGTTCTTAAGTTATAAATACTTCCTAGATCATATAATTTATTGCAAATAGTTTTCAGTTGTTTTAATTACTATAGTCATCGATGAATGTATCGATTATATAACGTTTAACCTCATTTATCGATGTTCGTACGTTTGAGCATTGTTGACGTTCTTGATTGTCGGGCAGCACGAGTAGTTGTTGTAATTCACCCTGTAGCGAAAATAATTAAAAATCAAATTTATAAATTAACATTGACGCACAGGCAGACACAGCAGTCTTAAAGGAAAAATCTAAAAATTCTAAAGTTTTACAATAAATTGCCTCAAGTTTTTGACTCAAAAACACAATTTTACTTTTAATCGGGACAAGGCTTAATTTGGTAAGACTTAATTTAATTAAGCTAGAGATGTGAACACTCTTAAAATGTATCACAGTTAAGAGTGATCAAACCATTTAAAACTGTAGGTCCCTTATGTCCCGGAATCTACTTAAAGGATAAATCTTATCCCGTAAATAGTAAAAGAGTATTCTCTTCAAAGGAAAGTCTTAAAATAAATAAAAAAAATAAATAACTGGCCATTTTAGCCCTTGAAAGGACTTTGACCTAGCTTCTTATGATCAATCGTGTTGTGCGTGTTATTAAGTTTGTACACAATTGACCGAGAAAGGGACCTACATGTTTAACGCCGACTCCGAACGGCGATGAACATAATGTTCTTATTCTAGAGAAGCTTTACATGGCATTTTGATTACTCTCTGAGGTTTGCCATTGTCTGCAGAGAGGTGGCGGCCGTACAGAAAAATTATTTTAATTCAAATAATTTTCTGTCGCTGCTGGGGTTCGAACCTGGGTCTCCAAGTTCGTTGACATAGCGGCCACGCACTTTAACCAACTACGCCACGGACGCCACAAAGGAAAGTCTTACCAAAAAAAAAAACTTTGAGAATAAAATTGTGTAAACATGCTCGGAGCATGTAAATCGGAGCCATATAAAAAAGAAAATATTTTAAGAATCCTAGGCAAAGATCTGGAAAATAGATATGAGTGTCATGTGTCTCTTATGGATCCGCTAATATAATACTTTTCTATGATACCTATACAAATAATAAAAAATTTATTTAACAAATTTACTTCAACAAATTGCCGTTATTTTGACACCAAAGTCATGTATGTATCTACAAAAGAATGAGAAGTTATGGAACCATGAAAGAACAATGAGAATTCTTCTCTCTCATTTCAGAATTTCTCTCAGTAAGCGAACCTTTTTCCGCAATTTTCTTGTAAAACCTCCCCTAAAACTATTTTTTTTTTGTAATTACAGCAGGCCTGGTTGAAATTTTAATGCAACTTTTTAACTTTGCACTTTTGTGAATGTGGATTAATGAAAAGACATAAAAGGATAGGCTTTAAATATCGAAAATTCTTATGGCCTCTTTTTAAACACAAATTTCAACTGTTTTTGCAAAAAAGTGGAACATTCAACAAAAAACTAAGATCTACTTATACTCACATTAAAGCCGCGTCCGATTTCCACTTCGGCGTCTAGCGGCAGCGAAAACAGTCGTTTTGAAACGACAAAACTATTTGACCAGGAACAATCCACAAAAATAGAGATAAAATCACCATTTTGTATGCTGTCAGAAAAAAAAAAAAAATTATTAATACTAAAAATATCTATAACCAGATAAAATTTGGCATGCCAAAAACAATAAACAAATAAACCATAGGAAAGAATTAAGAAAATGGTATAAATTTTGCAGCGTTAATTAAATTGTAATCATAAAAATAGGTCAAATTAAAAAAAAATATATATCTGCCTGTAGCACATGTTAGTAACACATGAATGCAAAATAAAAATGGAAATTAATTCATTTGGCTGCTAGCAAGAGTCTGTTTCAAACGAATACAGATAGTCCAACACACACATGCACGCACACACACGAACTTTTACAGCCCCACTCACCTGATAGCCACTTGATGCCAACGATTATCGTATAAATTAAATTTTACCGGCAACATTTCAGTTGTTTTATCGCGTTCTAGATATAGCCGCAGCCCTTCAATGCTTGGCTCCAGATATAGATTGTGTGTGGAATTGCGTATCGAGAAGATCCTTGCTGTGGTTTTTGTATCATTCTTTGAATGGTTTCGTTAATCGGGCGAAACAATAGAGTTTGAGAGGTAGAGAGAGAGGAGTAGAAAGAGAGAAGATAAATGAATTTATTTGCAAAACGAATGCTGCCAAGTTTTAGCTGTCAAGACGAACATTTATTAACACCTTTTAACACAGGTAGAACGTTAAACGTACCGCAGCGAGAAACCCAATGGAATCATCTGCTCAGTGCAATTGTTAAATTAATGTTCTTACTCTTAACTAGAGTTTTGCACTGAAAAATGTCAAACCAAAAATTGGTGAACATGCCACCTTTATACAGCTTAAACCATTTCTGCCTAATGGGTATTTAAATACCCAAGTAAGTGTTGACACGTAAAAAATTCTAGCGCGAGCTAGATGAGAGGTATTACGGTAATTTTTTTTTTTTTTTAGTAAAGAGGAAGGTTAGGCCTAACCAATATAAAAAGGAAAGGTCTAATGAAATGGAAAGGTGTAATTCTAAATATAATCTTATAACGATGTATGGTTAGGCTTTAATGGGTTAACATGTTTGCATTAAATAATTTCATAATTCAGTTAGAAAAAGATCAAGTTAGTTTCATAAATTCTTCGTAGCTGGATATTTCTTTTTGCACACATTTGTTTATCATTAATGTCGACATTATTCAGTCTATTCAATCCATTATCACCTTCTTCTATCAACTCACCTTCACTCGTAACGTAATCATAATGGTGAAATTAGTGTTGTTGTGCCAACTTTTAACGTAACCCATATTCGCGGGTGTCGAGGATGGAACTACGCCAACACTGCCACTTGCAACACTTTGTTGAGCTGTTGTTGCAGCTGGCAATAATGATGTTGATAATAATGTGTCTGTCGTTGTTGTTGCCATTGATGACAAAGTATTTAATTCGCTTGTCAGTGGCTGCGTGACGAATATTGATGATGTGCTTGAATCCTCGGGCAGGTTGTACTTTTTGTAGAATTTTAATAGCTCACTTATATCGTCTGCAACAATTTAAAAAAAAAAATTGCTTAATTTGTTTCTAGGAGAGTTGAGAATGGAATCAATTTATTTGAGGAAATTTAAACTTTCCATAACAGTGGATAAATTTTAAAAATAAACCCACCACTGCATTCAAAAGTGTTGCAGTTGCGTTGCTCAATATTGTATCCTTCGCAGAAAAGCGTGGAGAAGCTTTTTGCTGACTTTTTCTTCTTGCGAAACTTAAGTCTGTTTGCCGTGGTGTCAACAATAGAGTTCTGATTGCTGGTGCCACCTGCTGACTGTGTTGTTGCTGCTGTTGATGATTCCTCACTGCTGAAATCACCCTCGAAGACTCTCATTACTTCACTGTCGCCGCTGTCGTTGTCTGCGTCGTCGTTAGCGACATTATCGTCACCTACGATATTGTCTATTTTTGGTTGAAAGTCCTTGGAATATCTGAACCATTGTTTTCGTAAATGGCGCCGCTTTTGATGAATGGCATCGACAACAGCTAGTGTTGCAGCTGTTGACAGTAATTTTCTTGACCTCGATTTACGCATCATATATTTTTTGTCCAACTCTTCGCTCTCGATGCTCCACAACTCTCGATTGGTTGGCTCCTGATTGTTTTGTTTATTGGCGTCGATGTTGTTATTGTTGTTGTTGTTGACAACATCCAGATCCAGCCGGTTATCTGAAAGTACTATTCTGTCCTCGACAGCATCATTATCATCTTCATTAATCTCGGCGTTGACCTCATCCTCGGCTTGATTTGAATTCATGTTCATGTTTAAATTCATCATCGGGTTGTCGAGTAGACAACGTCGGAAACGTTGTTGAACTCCTTTGCCGCATGTAACGCTGCAGAGCGTGAAATCACTCCAATCATCCCAACCTGCGGTAACAGTGTCATCATCGTCATCGTCGTCATTGTTATAGCGATTGTTGTTGAGGATGTAAATATGTGCGTGGCGCGATTTCATTTATGATGTTAGTGTGAGAAATCCAAAATTAGCAATGATACCAGTTTATAGCGCCGTTATGAAAGGAAACAAGAGAATTTAAGTGAAATATTACACTAGACCAAAGTTTTTTAATGAAAAAGTACAAAATAGTTACGAGCTTAAAGAAAAATACAAAGTTCAGAAAAGTTTCGGCTGGTGAAATTTAGATGATGTCATATTTTAAAAGAAATTAAGAAATTTCTCTATAGAACTATTAATTTTAAGCTTTCTCTTATCCTAATAACGGAAATTAATTCTTTAATCTCTAAGTTTTTGACAAGCCTACAACTTAAGGCCCAAACAAGTCAAGCGTAAGTAAACCGAGGTATCAGAGAGAAATAAAGTAAAGAAAAGTATGTTCAAGTTAAAAAGGCCTGGTAAATACTTTGCATGTTCAACAAAAAACGGGGTAGACGATAAAAAAAGCTCAATACAAATCGAATTGAACTCCTGAGTGAGTTTGCAAAAACAAATTTGTTGTTTTTTTTTATTTTTAAGAGCTACCAACAGATACTTAAAATATATTTTTATGTTAGATTCACTTATTTATAAAAATATGCAATAAAAACTACAAAATTTTCTTAAAGCTTGATTAATAGACAATTTTGACTCAAATTAAGACTCAACATTATTATAAATTTTTTATACATACATATGTAAATAAAATAATAAAAAAAAATTAATTCATTCATTATACAGGTACCAATCCTATTTTGGTTAACAAAATACGATGTCGAGTGCTCTCACCCAATTTGTAAAAAGTTAACGAAAATTGAGAAACTGAACGAAAAATTGCTGACACGTAACAGCAAAATCTTTGTTTTCATGTAATCGAGAATGTAATTCTAAAAAAATCGTTGTTGAAATAATTATTTTTACACAATTTATACATATTTTTTTATATCATAATTTTTTAAAACTGAATTTAAAAAAAAACATAAATCTATTTTAATTTTTTTAATTATATCGTCAACATCACTATCAAAAAATTAAACCTCCACTTTTCACGACCAAACCTCCACGACCAAAATTTAAAGGTTTAAGACTCAGACTATTAAGCAGACACCTTTATTGGGCGGACAAAAATGGGCTGACGGTGAATGTCCGCCCAAGAGAGGTTTCACTGTAGTTATATGCAAAGTATATACATATATATATGGAAAGTAACAATAATACTATCATCATATTTTCACCACTATTCCAGACGACTCCAAATACATAAATTTTTTAAGTGCCCATCAATGTGTACTTAGCTATGCTTTTTTTCTCCATTTTTATTCCCTTACTAGCCGTAAGGCCTATTTAAGGAATTTTGTTTACTTATGCAGCTCATAATTTTTTTTTTTATTTACATCATTTGCCTTATCCTCGACGCTATAAAAATAAATGCCTCTTATAAATCCCATCACTCATGATTACCCCAATTTGGAGCAAATTTCTTTGAATACACTCGGAGCAGTATTCTCCAGCAAATACTGAGCTGACTTGACGTCATTGTAAAATTTACCCAAAAACAAAAAAAAAAAATAAATAAACTAAACTTCGAATGGAGCGCAATAAAAACCAGAAAAGCCACATAATGATACGCGTGAGCGTCCTTAAACAAGCGCACGCGGAAGTCACAAATGTCAAAAACAAAGTAGAATGCTTTCACATCACTAACCTACACACACTCAGAAAATAAATAAGTCAACACTGCAAATGAGTGGAGTTTCCTGATTTAACTGATATATTCAGCAAGCTCAGCTATTTTCGCAGCTCTTGGCTCTGGCTTTGGTGCAGTCGCGTCAGTTTATTATATCTAAGCACTGAGAAAAACATTGACACTATTGTATGTAAATAAAATCGATAGGAAAATGTAGCTACATGGAAGCCATTCACACGCTCAAGCCCACAAGAACTCTTAGAGAAAGAAAAACCAAGAAGAAGATACTTAACCCTATGTGAACGCGTGTGTGTGGCAATGCCCCTTGCGAACTTAATCTGGCGTTGAAGTCAACAGCAAAAGCAGCTCTTCAAGAGTTAAGGGTAAAAAAGCAGACCCAAGAAAGCGAAAATAACAGCAGTAAAGATGTTGTTTACGTCAGCAGAAGAGTGTTGAATAAAAATTAAGATATAAAGTACAAATTTTAAAACTGGTACAATTTAAATACAAGTGCAACATAGAAAAAATGCTTTCGCTTATATCTCTTAGATATTTCATTTAAATACTATGCGTTTAAAGGAAGAAGCACATCAAGATAAGAAGTTAAAACTAATGTCTAATATTGCAAAATCTTCTAACATTGGCAATGTGTAAATTCAAAATGTTTCTTAATCAGCACTAAAATTTTTAGTGTAGAGTACTTATTTGTTTTTTTTTATTTTGTTGAAATTTGTAATATATCTGTTATCTCGGTAAACAATGATTGAACACATTTTTGCTACACATTAATACATTTTTTATTTATACAACCCATTAAATTAAAAGCTCAACAGCATGTACTGTAATAAAAACAAGAAAAACCCCTTACAATTTATTATAACCCACCGACAACATTACTTTCCGGATAGTTTCACACAACCCAACCTTCCCATTTCATTAAAAATGTATACTTTTGTGTGTGAGAATGTGTTGAATTCAATTTATAAATTTTATGTTTTAAACACAATGACCGCAAAAATTACACATATATTTCTCATGCAAACACAAAAAAAAAAAAAAAAAGAAAAGAAATTTAAATGAATTGCGTTAAAAATAACAACAATTAAATGCATGGCAAGTGTGAAAAAACAACTTGATAAAGTATCCTTTTTTTACTCGTATCTCAATAAAAACTAGTGCGAGCGGTATGGGCAGCAAGCTTCGACAGTGAAAAAGCTTAACATATGTGTTTTAATGTCTGGATGTTTTCATAATGTTTACCCGAATTAAACTTAGGGAAATGTATATATTTGGATTATGTGAAGATTGAAATGTAGACAGCGTTTTGTTATTTTGTGATAATAAAATTTTAGTAAAATCGTACAAATACTATTTTAATGAAGAAGAAAATTTACGATAATTTCGTGTGTCATGAAGTCAAAACATTGAAGGTATTTTGTGGAAGGTTTTGTTATGTTGATGACGTCACTGTGCATAGGAGGTAGTCGGTGTTTTAATTTTATTTGGCAAAGTATCAACCTTAGAGTATGTATTAACCCTTCGAGCCACACCCTCACTACAGTAACATAGAGCGACATGGGGTATATCATCGCCCCACGTAAAAAAATCGTTTTAAAATCCCAAATTTTGTTGTTCAACATTTTGTATAGTTATTTTCTAATATTTTAAAAATGACTGACTTTAGGAGCGCGGCCAAGTTAAAAAAAAGAGTGAAAAATTAGCTCTTTTACTAAAAAATTCTTAACTTTTACAGTTTTTAATTTAAGACCTAAAAAAATGTATGTTTGAAGATATCAAATACGTTGCTACAAAGACAAAATATGAGTCATAGAGTTAGATAAAAAAACATATTTATTCTGCCAAAAAACTGCACCCACTTTTTCAAAAAACGAACAAAAAAAAATTTTTTTTGTCAATAACATTCAAATAAACTCGGTCAGTGTTGATTTTAAGACCTGAAAATATTTTTTTTAAGTAATTTAATAATATATATGGAGAAAAATGGAGTAAAATATTCAGATTCAGTCAAATTCAAATTCAATAGTTCAGACACTAAACTTATAAATTTTTACACAAAAATACATTTTTTTTTCTTAATTTATCAATTTATATTCATACATACCTTAAAACAACAAAAAATAATTAAATTCAATAAAATGAAATATTTCAGTTATATCTAAAAATATTCAGTTATATCGATTTTAAACGAATGCCAACGACACACTAACGCTTCCCTGACCTTCTAAATTGCTTGAGAGTAAAGCTAGTTAAGTTGTGAACACCCAGGTGGCGTAAGCAGTATGTATAAAAAGTTTTTGATTTAAAAAAATAGGTTTTTTTTAAGGCATGGGGCGATGAAAAGCACCAGTGTGGCTCGAAATATCAAGGTAAAATATCAAAGCTTAAGTGTGAAGTATCAAGTAAATAGTTGGTAAGTGGGTAGGGTGCTCTTTCGAAATTATCTAAAATGCAATTTTAGCCATCTTTTTGCAGATTTAAGAAGGCACGCATTTCGTAGGCGAGTTATGTGAAAATAACGGAGTTTTTCATTGAATACCATTTCATTGGGAGCTATTGCGGTAGCGTTGTCGATATTAATCGTTAAATTTAAGGGGGAGGAGGGTGGGGGGCGGGGTAAGGTTTGACAACTTTTTTTATTTTTTTAGGTCATTCGAAGCAAAACTAACGAAGTTACAGTAGGTTGAATGACCGTACCTCCAACTAAGTGTTGCTTAGTGTACAAAACTTTAAATCGATTTTCCCAAACATGTAATTTTTTAAGTCGGTGACCAGCCTACAGAAAAAACTACTAAATCGATCGTTTTGAAATTTTGTTTAATTACTATTTTTTATTAATACTACATATTTTTTAATTACTACCAGTTTTACAATAACAAAATGGTAGATTTTTTTCGTCAAAAATCGTCATTTTGGCTTTGAAATGGTGCCAAAAATTGAAAAATTAAAAAACTCGACGTCAATGGAGAGATAAAGTAATAAACTAAAGAAAGCATTTTGATTTTTTGGTTTTAGATGAGCACCTGCGGAGATCTTCAATAAATCCGTTATTTCTCTCTATTTTTTAACAAACATTTTTTTAAATATTCTTATAAATAAACCTACTGTTATAGTTTTTTCTAAAAAAATTCATGAAAAAAGGTATTTTTTAGACGAAACAAACCTTACCCCCTCCCCCCCCCCCCCCCCCTTAAGTTGTTGTTAATGCGAATATCTTTTTTTACTCGTATACTATCGAAAATCTCACTTGTAAATATTTTGCCGTATTTTGGGTACAACAAAGCGTTTTATGCTGATTTATTGCATTATGTTGCCATGGGGAATAGGGGAAAATGGGAAAGCTAAAACCGCACACATTGCTGGGCTTATAAAGTCCATTTCGCAATTTTTAATGGGCTTTACTTCAAACTTAATACTCGTACATATGCAACTCACACTCACCCAAATGTTTCCAAATGTGATTCTCAAACTGTGGACTCCACCGATGTAATCCATTTATGCTGACACGCAGAATATCTGCGCCATGTTGCTGTTGATCACTGCGTTGTTGCTGTTGTTGTTCCTGTTGATGTGTTTGCTCTTGCCGTTGTTGTTTTTGGTTTTGTTGTTGCACAGTAACCAATTTGCCAAATGCAATTAATTCAGTTGGTAACATTTTCAGCACGTTCGTATCGAAACAGGATAACGGCTCTAGGGTTGCATTTAATTGTCTGCATTAATGAAGCGACAAAATTCAAAAATGAATCGAATTAAAAAAACAACAATACAGTAGTAATTAATGCCATTGAGCATAATGTGAAATTAATAGAGAAAATATTTCGAACTAAAATTGGGATTTAATGTTATTTGTTCAAATTAGAATAATTTAGGGTCTTGAGTGTGAAAAACTACTAAATGCAGTAAAAAAACGATAAAAATAATAAAGAATAGTAGCCTTTAAAAATTTTACGAGTAGGTAGTTGTTGACTAGATAGATAAAATTCAAATTTTTAGAGAGGGTAAAGTTTATGATTTTTTTTTGTTAATTTTTTTCGTGCATAACCAGAATTAGAAAATAAAAATATTCGGCCATTGGATTACTTTTAAATATTTCAATAGACAGCTTGTTAAATCCTTTATGGATTGACCTTTTTGCGTTGTATTTGAAGAAAATTCTTGTAATCTTTATACCATAGCATAATATTTTTTAGATAGTACTTTTTATAAAACTAATTTGTTATGACATTTCTGCTTATAATATTTGATTTTTTGGAAAATTTTAAATAAATTAAAACAATTTGCATAAAAGCATTAAAAAAATATTTTGGCTAAATTATTAGCTTTTTTGTTAGAATACTGAAAAGTGTTTAGTTGCACTCTAAAAACAGATTGTTAAATCACTACAATAAATGTTGTGCAATTTTACGAATTTATTGTCGTTTTATAAAAAATATCACGCCACGTAGCGGTTCTTTCGTCGTTCGTTCTTAAGTCAAAAATGGAGTGTTTTTTATTAATTTCTCTCTTTCCTCTCTTTTTTCTCGCTTTTTTAGCGTGTTTTCGCTCATAAAATAATCCAAGAGAGAGAAATATTGTTAATAAATGCTCTTTTAGCGATATTTTACTGCAATAATTGCTGGCAACTTGCATTTTTGTTAGAGTGTGTTCTTATTGGATTTCTTGATAGACGAAGTGCCCGTGTTCATATACTTAAGTAAATAAAATGTAATTTCAGTTTAAACTTACCCTTCAAATTGATATGCCGACTCGGTTATTCGTAACGTACTCTTAGAAGCTTGTGTCATTTTAAGCAATGAAGCCCCTTTGTAAATTGTTTCCGGTGTAAGTGTGATTAAGATTTGATTCACTCCATTAGATGTCATGTCGATGTCATTTTCAATAAGAATAGCACCTGTTCGTTTTTCACTCTCAGTTGGCATTACATTTTTGAACCCACTACGCCATAGCTCGGACGATACCAGATCAGATTCAGTAAAAATACGTGCTCCCAATGCTTTAACTATCACCGGACTAGTTTTAATTAGCTCTGCAATACTGTCGTGTGCACAATTAATAGTGTTTGTGTTTGGCTTGCCACGCCCACTTGGTGAATCTGGTATTGGTGTGGATTGTGTGTAGAGTGGCAATAGATAGCAGCTGCAGACCAGCAGCAAGTAATGGAAGCGCGGTCGTTGATTGATAGACATTTTTAGAAAGTTTTCTATTTGATCTAAGCTAAGCTCTTGTGGCTTTTGGCACTCTTTTGGGTGAAAAGTTGGACGTTGTGTGCGTGGAACGGCACGGTTAAGGAAGTTATTTGAAAGAGTTCTCTTAGGGTGAGGCTAATAGTCACGTTTTATTTCTATACATCATAGTTATTGATGGACTAATGTTTATTTTTTCTGAAAATAAATTGAAGGTGAAATTAATAAAATTTAAGTGTTTTCGTTTTATGCATGAAATTTGTTGCAAGACCATATAGTTGTAACCAAAACAACTTTTTGGAATGAATATTTAAACATGTTAAAATTTTAAGGATTGTAGTTAGAATTTATAAAAGATTTCATAGCTGATTTAAACATTCAGATAAATACTCGTACAACTAAAAATTTAAAGATTCGTTTTATATCTTTTTGTATACAAAGATAATTTTGCATTTAAAGTGTATACAACACATCAATAAATAGGGGTTGAAAATGAGCTCACTGAAAGCGCTCTACAAGACAATGCTACTCAAATTAGCATTTTAAATACATAGCCTAGACAGTCAGTCTGTTAGACCATTGTGAAATTTAAAATTTATTCGCTTCAAGAGCTTCGCCATGAGCAAATGTTCCCTATGAGCTTTAAAGACGTAATGAATTTTTAAACCCTAAGTAAATGTAACCCATTAATTTCAATGCAGAAATAAAAGACAGTTTCCTTAAATAATCCCATCAACCAAAGAACTAAGCTACGATTTAAAATGCCAATCGTATCTCTTGGGGCAGAAGAAACAGTAGCAACAAGCAAGAGAGGCTACTGGAAACAACAACAACAATAGAGATAATAATATAAATAAATGTTTCGATGTTACTCTATTCGTTCCAATTCCTTATTTCGATAGTAAAAATAAAAATATAAAAACAAAAAAAAAAACAAAAATGGGCAAATGCTAAACCATGATAATGTTTGCAATTTAAAAACAAGAGTAGCTGCACAGAGGAAGAGTGACCTGAAAAAGAAGTCATAGAAAATGGCAGGAAAATATTTATAGAAGCATTTAACGAATTGCAATTGTGGCCAAAGTTGCGCCAGAAGCAGTGGCGGCAACTCCAACAACAACGAACACATAAAATGCATGACTTCTGTACAGAGAAAATGTTACTGAAAAGCTACGAACTTGTTGGACATGCGGGGCTTTGATATTGTTTCGAGTCAAGCACTGAATGTGGCACAGATAAAGAGGAATAATTTTTATTTTATTTGATTGTTGCTTGTTGTGTGTGTCTCACAAGCGGACGAAGAATGCATCGAAATGTATCTGGAACAACATTTTTCATTTGAATGTTCAAAGTTATATTTTTGCATAAAACCAAGGGTATAAGTTAATTAGTTAAAAGTTTTGCAACTTTTAAAGCTTTTTAAAGTTCAGCAGGTTTGAGAACTATTTAAATGATCAATTACTTTTTTTTTGTATTTCGTAGCAAAATTAATGTGACTTTTCTTAATATTTATTAATATTTAATTTCAGGAAATGTTTGTTCTCTCCATAGCAACCTCTTATCCATATTATATGCCACATTTTCCTCCTCTTTAAAAGTTTTTTTTGAGATAGTCGGTATTGCAATTTTCAGTGAGCCCGTTTGGTTATTTCACTGATGAATAGTTTTTCTAAATTATTAATTTTTAAACTGTTTAATAGTTTAAGTGGTATTTATAGTTATTTGCCCCGTATTTCCCGAGATTATCCAATACTGGCGTAATGTTCCCTTGATTAGTATGCTTTGATTTTTTTTTTACATATTTTTAGAAAGAGAAGAAGTTCGAGGCAAATACTCCAGAAGTTATTTTTTAAGATTGAATTTAAATGGTGTTAATTTATTGACCATTTTCACACTGCTACTTTTTTACTAATCTGTACTGTAATTTATTCTTATATAGAAAAGAGTAAGAGTTTTCTTAAGTTTTGGTGATAATTTCGGGGGAAAGCTTGAACGAGGCGAAAAAGACTGCACTATCAGCCAAAAATCAATATTTAAAATTTATGTTCATACCAGTAAAGTCCCAACCTCAATCTGATATAGAAATCATTTTTTATATTATACCATGAATGAAAAATATTTTAAATAATAAGCGGCTATGCAAAAAATATTGAAGATATGATCTATTGAATTGAGTACGATTTTGTAAGAGTTGATTTTGTTTTCTTATTTTTTTACTTTGAATCTACTTCTTTTCGTTATGTTTTGTACTCGTACAAGTTTTGTTAAGGATTAAACAAGAAATAGGTGAAAACGAAAATTTTTAAATTTTTTCAAATAACAAAATATTGATATTTTTTGTACTAACTAATGCAAAATTCAAAAATTTGTGCATGCATGAGACAATGGGGCGTGGCAAGTCCCCACTCATACGTGGTTTGTTTCAATGGGAAATTATGTGTTTTTTTGTGATCAAAAGGTAAGTAATAAAAAGTACCCCTGAGATAATGAATTGTACTCATGGACTCTCCATGTTAGCTGAATGTAGTCCCTTTAAATTATACGGGATAAACATAGAACGTGTCCATCCAGAACAATAAGATGTCGCTTAGTAAAAGTTTCATGGAAATTTTCAAGTTATTTTTGAAACCATCCCGAAGAGATCAAATATTAGTAATCGTTGGTAAATGTTGGTCCTTTTTGAATCCACGAAAGATAGAGATATTTCAAGTAACTAGTCTTCAGAGTTTGAAAAAAGTTGAGCCGGAAAAGATATTGCAATCAAATGAACAAATCTTCATATATTCCTTAAAATTGTATTCCATGTATATATTGTAGTGTTGCAGTATTTTATTTACAAGTCGAATAAATTCACAAACCAAATCCAATTAAAGGACCTTGAGCTTCTACTTCTACCTTAAGTAATGGAATATATAAGAAATTAAATATCAAACAAGCATTTAATTGTATGGCTAGCTACAGCGACGTGCTCTGAGACATTAATGTTCTCACAAGGTCGAATGGGTTAAGTTGTTACCTACAATAATTGTAGCTTTTGAGTTAGTTTGCACACACTAGTGATCTTATGAAATCACATTTTTGTCTTTCTGAATTGAGTCACGTTTCCATTTACTACAAGTGCTACCCCACCCCTGTCATGCTCTGCAGAACAGCTCAACTACAATAAAGGCAACAAATTTTATGAAGGCAACAAACTACATTGTAACGACAAACAAGACCATTAAATAAAAACCGAATAGCAATTAGGAAATCGTCCTGGCGCAACTACTACTAGAGTTGCTAGAGTAACTTTCCTTGTTGTTACTGCTTTTCTAATGCGGTTGAGAAGTTGCTGGAATATTGAGTGGCTAAGTGGGATAAAGTCATTAAAAAATCATAGAACGAATCAAAATTGTGGGCTTGGCTAGTTTATTTTTAGAGTGTTCCCTTTTTGTTTTGCTGGTGTCGTTCGAGAAGCCACAAAATGCTTTCGACCACTTCATAAAACAATTCAAATGCCAAACTTTAAGCGAGTTGTTTTGTTTTAAATCTCAGTTCAAATAGGTGGTTATGGTCAATTAAATTAATCAATAAATTACAAACGTACTTGTTTCGATTAATATTTTCAAATAAATACGGTTTAATAGTAACAAATTTTTCAGTATTTGTGTAGTTCTCTACAAAAGTAATGCAATAAAAAATATTATTCGCCTCACGCAATACTGGTCTTATCCTCTTTTACAGCGTGAAGTGCGAAGCTTGAGTGTTTTGGGTTTTTTTTTTTAAATGTCCTTGAAAAAGTTTAAATCAATTTTTTGCTAGCATCGAAAAACAACAAACGAAAAGCACTTCTAGATGAAAACGAGAATATATATATGTATCTTTATATATGTATATACGAGGAAATATAACTTACATGTATTAAATACAGTATATTTCTGTAGTCCTTTGTGTCTATTTCATTTATTTGTACATTTTTAATGAAGCAAACAAGCTTTGTTAGCATTCCCAAAGGAATTGTATGTGAAAGAAGCGGGAAACCACAAAGAATAAAAATAAAAAAGGAGATGCAATTAGAGAAAAATGATGACAGTTGGTGGTTCTGGTAAAGAATCTTCATTTTTGAGTGTGTACTTCATAAAAGCATGGGTGGAAATGGAAACAGTGATGAAAAAAAAAAAAAATCACTATGCAAGCACACAAGCGTATTTGGGCAAATTACTTTTTAGTGTTCACATTTGAAATTGTGAACGTTACATTTCAGTAAAAACTTGAAAAATTCTCAGAAATTCATTTAAAAAAAGAGCGTTCATTTCCATGCAATAAAAATATTTTTTTAATAGATTAAATAAATTTAAAATAAGAAATGATGACTTTGCAAGGCCGTACGTGAACAATCTTAAATAAAATTTGCCTGCAATACTTTCAGCGACTTGAAAAGAGGAACTGTTTTGAGCAAAACAGTTATATCTTGTTGTTGCTATGCTAGTTCCAATAGTAATGGAGATAGCTAATAGTACATTAGCTTCTTAAGAAAAAAAAAAAAAAAAAAAAATAAAAACTATTCGAGTTACCTCAACTGCAACATCAAGAAATGTCTAACTTGCTTAAAAAAACCAAAAAGACATGTTTGTTTATGCAGTCGCGAACTTGAATTGACTCATTATTTGGATATAATAAATTGGTTTATGCTGGTTATATACACAGAACCAAAAACGTACTTAATAACAAAGAAAAAGTTCTTTGTCCCAATGTATTATACATTAAAATTGGTCCAAAGTACGAGTTCCTTGATTCAATGAATCTTTGTTCTTACGTTATTTCTTTGATATGTTATGAAGAAAAATGATTAATTAATGACACATACAACTGTTACAATAAGTTAGTCTGTCCTTAGAAATTTTAAAACAATATCAAGATATATTTTAAAAAATCATTTTCTTATTGAGATAAAATTCTCTAATTATTTTTTAGATATTACAACACAAGATTTGGAACAAAATTTTAATGAACACGAACAATGAACTGTTCCTTAAAATTAAGAACAACGATTCATTGAACCAAAGAATTCGTTCTTTGGGGCAATGAATAGTTCTTAAAAATCAATGAATTTCGCTTTATGAACGAGATTCTTTGATTTTAAGAACAATATTTGGTTCAGTGTAGCTTTGTTCACAAACAAACACCGCTTAAGTCGACTATTGTCTGAACTGAGTTTTTTATATTTTGTGAGTGTTTCTTTACAAATACATAAAATCTGCAGCTACCAACATGAACCAAACTAAAGTTTTGACACAAAAGTCAATGGGCATTCACAGAGCTTGTATGGCGATTGAAGAAAGAATTCTCAAGACATTGAAATCAGACTTAAGCTGTTATTGTTTATGTCGGGTCTTTTTCGCAAAAATTATGGTCACTTTTTTCATTAGTACAAGGGTTTCAGAAGGTTCCAAAAGCTTCCTGACTCATAGATGACCCCAGCAGGTCTAATTTTTTTATGGTCTGTGGGTTTTTGACTTTAAGAAAGATTGGGGATAGCGCCCAGCTGGGGATACAATTGTCGAAGTGATAGAGGAAATATATAAAATCGTTGCCGAAGAACGCAGACTGAGATTTTAAGATAGGAATTAACGTCATTGCTTATCTTAGAAAAATCAATGGTGACTTTTACAACGGTTATGCTACGAAGTGAAAAAAAACAACACTAAAGTGCCTTACAAATCCTTCCATTCATTAACATTAAGTATTGTACAATGAAGTCGTACTATCTCGATGCAGTGTATTTCAGTTGAGCCTGATTGATTAAAAACGATCTGTATGAAGCAGAGTCCACAAAACTAAAATAGCACTGTATGTTTTGAAAGCTTTTCTTTACTGTCGTAGCTGTACTTGAGTTTTGTTATGAAATAAAATATCAAAACATAGAGCGACAAAAAGTGAAGGCAACGGGAAATCAATGCACCTTGCATCAGCATTGATAATTTTCAGAGAATGTTATTAGTTTCTTAAAGGGGAAAGCAAAATCAGTCGACATGACAACATAATCTTAAAATTACAAAAAACACCAAGTCTCGAAATCAAAGCCAGATAGGCCAACTGTAACAATTTTTACGCGTTTTACAAAGGCAAAAGCAAAATTGGCTCTTTCAACCAAAGGGATTGGTCAATATGACCTAAAAACTTTAAATAATTAAAAAAATAAACTTAAAAAACGCTCTTTTCTCGAAAGTGAAGAATACAGCCCAAATTAATGATTTTTTTGAATTTTTTTTTTAAGTTAAGTTATTTTAATTTTTTAATTTTTTTTTAATTTTTAAGTAACGCCAATCGGTGTACACAAAAATGTGTTTTTTAGTGGTTTATCCCACATATTCCTTGACTTTTTAAAAAATTTACTTTAATCCAATGATTACGTGGATGAAAAGAAATATGGTGAATATTTAGTGAAAATATTTTTATTGTTTTTGAAAGTATTCTCTAAGATGATGAAAACCCTTTTGCATTTGTTTGAATTAACCCAGCAGAAAAGTGGACCAAATTTGAAATAGTTCTAAACTAGTTCCAAAAAGGACCAGTACTAGTTCCACTACAATACCCTTTAACATTGAACGAACTGACGCTTTTTGCGGGTTGATGTCATAGGAAAAGACAATTGTCCCCAGAAACAATCCTTTTCCCCCATATTTGAACTAGTTGCATTAGGAACATTTTTAAACTGGTTTCGCAGTAGCCTGAAAGTCGTTCTTTTTTAACTAGTTTTAAAGTGAACATATTAAAAGTGTAAAAATTTAGTGCAACGGAAAGGTCCTAAAGATCTCATTTGTACCATCTTTTCCATCCACATTCCAGAAAACATTTTGTATATAAACATTTTTTTTATTATCTTCTCTTGTGCGCAGCAAATTTTAAAAAGTAGCCAGAACGCGATTATTTTTTTCAGCAATACTTTTGAAAACAAAAGCAAAGATAACTGTTCTACACTGAACGCCTTTTGTACTTTTTCAGAGCTACTGCGAACTGCGCTAGAAATGAACTAGTTCACTTTTTCAATTGACTCCAAAATAACTGCTGGGAATTTTCGAAACAGTTTCGTTACTCAGAAGTTGGTACTCCGACAGCAGGTTTTTGGAGGCCTCAACGTGCTTAGAAAAACGATCGCGACGCGTTTTCTTCTTAATATGAGGGAAAAAGAATTAGTCATTGGGTGCTATGTTTGGACTTTAAGGCGGATGACCAATCAATTCCAAGTTTTAACTGTTCAAAAACTCTTTTGTTTGTGCTGGTGTGTGGGAACTCACATTTTCGTGATGAAAGATGCTCTTCCTTGGGTGGTTGGTTTTCCTCAATTCTACGAGGACTTCCGGCAAACAAACGGTTGTGAGCCATTCAGCATTCATAGTTATCCGTTGCTCTATTGATACATTTGACTGGGCTATATTCGAACAACCTTTGCCAAGGGCTATATACATAGATATATTTTTATTTCATTTATTTCTTATGGTTTTATATTTGAGAACTTTAAAATAATAGCCAGCCATTATTTCAATTAAGAATTTCTAAATTGAGCACACAATAAAACAAAAATATGCATGTGTGTGTTTGAATATATTTACATAGGTATAACCTAAATTCAATTTATATATATATATATACCCTCATAAGGATGTACTATTTGTTAAACCAACAGCTTACGTCTTATATAGAAATTCAAATTAATATTTGACAAAAACATGCTCAACCTTAAGAGAACCGCATAAAACTATTGCTTAAATTTATGCAAAAATATGCTCAACAGCTGCTGCTGCTGTTCGTTCTCCAAGTATTTCTACATTGTAATGTGAATGACGACGATATTTGCCTGACTTTCACACCCAAACACCTGCAACCCCATTGAAATCGGCTTCATCCCAATCATTCCAAGGTACTGTTGGATTCTTCTTAAGAATTCTTTTTTGTTATCAATAAGCAGACAATAAAAGAAAATTCCAAGGAGTGCTTTTCTTTTCCACAGAAAACTTAAGCAAGAAAATGTAAAGAAGACAAATCAAGAACAAAAAGTAAAAAAGTGGGATAGATTATATCTGGTACTGCAGCAGCAGCAGCAGTGTTTGTAGTGATAACTTGACGTAGTCAAGCTCAGTAGCAACCAACAGCAAAGTTGTGGTCGACCCTTTCAAAGAGGCGCACAGAACCGAATTTTTCATTTTTTTTTATTTTTTTTTTGTGTTTATTATGATTAAATGTTGAAAAGATGCAAAGAAAAGGAAATTGGATATTGGCAGCTGTGGTATAAGTATAAGTGATGATTTTATTAAAAAAATCTTTCGGTTTTGTTAAAAAATGAAGTGGCTGTGGGTGTTGTACTCACAAAAATGTTAAATTATGTCTTACCAATGAAGTACAACAAGAAGAATAAAAAAACTGAACCTACTTTAAAGTTGATTTATGACGAGAGTTTATTAATGGTTCTTTAATAACTGATGTCTGCGATAAATAAATGGCTTTTTATCCAACATTGTTGTACACATGTTTCATTCTAACTTCATGTTTTATCAAAATATAATATTTTATTGTACAAAATTAATTTTGTGCAACATAATCGAGATGTCGAAAACATGCCACTGAGGATATGTTCTTCACTTCTGCTGAATTTTATTGCCGCCCATGCAAAAGGATTTAACGCCCAACTGAGTTTGAGCCTAAAGTTTGTATGTGCTTATGTGTGTGTGTGTGTGTGTGTGCTAGTGTGTGGTATACAATGAACATATTCTTGTGGGCATCTTTTATTGTCCTTTGGGGACTCATATACGTTGTGGGCACAGTTGTTATTGTTCTTGTCTGAAAATCTTTAGAACAAGTCACGCACATTTAAGGTTAAGAAGCCATTCAGCCATAAATTAAATATATGAATTCCATGAACGGAATTTCGCAATAATAAATTTCTATCATTAAGGAATTTTTCTTAATGTGTATAGAATTTAAGGTTGCTATTCATTGAATTCTAATTAAAGCGACTAATCGACGCAGAACATATTTTGGGTCATTTGTAAAAAAAAAAAAATGTTGGTAATTTAAACTTTATTATTTGATCATTTTATTAAGATGCTAATTAAGATGTTTAAGGACGAACAAAAAAAAAATGCTAAATTATCACACAATCGCATTAGAAACACTTGCACAAGAAGGAGCAGAAGATATAATCATTTAACAGTCAGAAGAAAAAGAAAACGAAGCGTAAACTAGCTTCAATGCCGGATGTCCTGACTTGAGGAAACGTTAATGAGGCATCCATAATTCTTGAAGAATTGTAATTATGCCGTTATAAATGCGACGTATAAAGTGAGCCAGAAGATAATATAAAATGAAAATACTTAACGACTGAACTTTAACGAAAACTTGAATAGCTTAAGTCTGCGGTACGCAAATTTTTCATTTGAAGTGCTTTCATTTTAATAACTTTTGTACAGAAATATTTTATTCTCAGAGAAATAAATGCAATTACTTTGCAGGCCATGACAAAAATTTTTCTTTTTTCTTTCGTTGTTGACCTTGACAGTTTAGGTTGAACGCCGTTGTAAACTTTAAGGAATAATGAGATCTATTCTCATGGGTATTTAATCCTATATAATTGCGGTTCTGATGATTATTATCTGGAACAAATTATTCAAATAACTTTGTGAAGTCTTGTAGGGCGAATTAAATTGAGTTTATCACGTTGGCTGCCAAGGAAATGTAAGTAAGATAGAACTTATAGGCGACCACTATTAGGCGGACATAGTTGAGCAGTGAATATTTTCTAATAATTGATGTGTAATATTTTCGAATATGTACTCAAGTCATTTATACACAGCCATCAGTTATTGATGTTTCAGCAGTTACCATATCTATTGGATTGAATTTCTGTTGCTCTGAATGTTCTATAAATTGGATTTATTTTTCCAATAAGTCTCAACAACAACACTTAAATTGCAGTTTACAGATAAAAGGGATATTATTTATACAAGCAAAGCGAGCATCTTATCGTAACAAACAAAAAACAAAAAAAACGACGTGACTAGAATTCATATTATTGAGAAACTACACACGCTTCTAGGTACTGAGTGTTCCTTAAAATACAAATCACGTAGCACATATAGTTTTTGCCATATTGAAGATCCTTATTGCTTAAAATTAGCTCAGAGCGGTGGCAGTTAAGTTTTATTTCTATCTGCTGAAGCAAATTTTTAACCCAATAGTTAAAGAGTTGCTTCAGTTGTCTTTTATATGTATGAGCAAATAAGAAAGGATTAGTACACCAGGAATGATTTCGGTTGAAAAACATTTTTAATAATTTTATCATACAGATTTTTCAGTTTTGAACTTTTACACGGAGAGAAATAATGTTCTTATATCAAGCATATATTTTGCTTGATCTAAGAAAATTTAAGGTCATAGTGGCATGCTTATAATTCACAACGGCATGTTTCGAAGGCGTCATGTCTGTTACTTTATTTGGAAATATGTAGGCGTCTACAAGATACATTTAAAGAGTGATTTTTTAAGTGCCTGATAACTTTTTTTTTAAAAAAAACGCATAAAATTTGCAAAATCTCATCGGTTCTTTATTTGAAACGTTAGATTGGTCCATGACATTTACTTTTTGAAGATAATTTCATTTAAATGTTGACCGCGGCTGCGTCTTAGGTGGTCCATTCGGAAAGTCCAATTTTGGGCAACTTTTTCGAGCATTTCGGCCGGAATAGCCCGAATTTCTTCGGAAATGTTGTCTTCCAAAGCTGGAATAGTTGCTGGCTTATTTCTGTAGACTTTAGACTTGACGTAGCCCCACAAAAAATAGTCTAAAGGCGTCAAATCGCATGATCTTGGTGGCCAACTTACCGGTCCATTTCTTGAGATTAATTGTTCTCCGAAGTTTTCCCTCAAAATGGCCATAGAATCGCGAGATGTGTGGCATGTAGCGCCATCTTGTTGAAACCACATGTCAACCAAGTTCAGTTCTTCCATTTTTGGCAACAAAAAGTTTGTTAGCATCGAACGATAGCGATCACCATTCACCGTAACGTTGCGTCCAACAGCATCTTTGAAAAAATACGGTCCAATGATTCCACCAGCGTACAAACCACACCAAACAGTGCATTTTTCGGGATGCATGGCCAGTTCTTGAACGGCTTCTGGTTGCTCTTCACTCCAAATGCGGCAATTTTGCTTATTTACGTAGCCATTCAACCAGAAATGAGCCTCATCGCTGAACAAAATTTGTCGATAAAACACATTTCGAACCGAACACTGATTTTGGTAATAAAATTCAATGATTTGCAAGCGTTGCTCGTTAGTAAGTCTATTCATGATGAAATGTCAAAGCATACTGAGCATCTTTCTCTTTGACACCATGTCTGAAATCCCACGTGATCTGTCAAATACTAATGCATGAAAATCATAACCTCAAAAAAATCACCCTTTAGTATATTCGAGTAGCTTTTTGAAAGGACACTTCTTTAGCACCGTTGTGATTTGAAACTCGATGAAATGAAAAAATCACACGAAAAAGGAAATTTTAACAAGAGTTCTAAGAGTAGAAATTATCCCAGTGGCTCTTAATTTTACACATCAATAGCTACTGTGACGTTTAAAATGCGTTTGAAATTTGTTTGTGCACACAAACCTATTGGTACCAAACCAAAAAAGTACTAAGCTTGTACGATAAGCAAACCACGCTTAGCTATGTACACAAACCAGCATTTGTAACGTTGCAGTCATGATACAATAAGAAGGTAGGGAAAGGAGCTTTGACAAGACCTACTGCTAATGTCAAAACCATGAAATATTGTGCTGCCATATCTTAAGATAAAATCCTATGACAAATCCATGTTTCATGGTTTCAGTAGGTAAGCGTTTTATATAAAATGCATTGCTGATGATATTGATAAATGCGGAACTTTTAAAAAATGTTGATTTAACTTCAATAGTTTTACTGTATTAAGAAGACTTAAAAAAGTTTTTTATAAGATATCGTATGCACATTAAAATAAAATTTTTAATCAAGAAATTAAGAAAACAAAAAGATAAACAAAAAATTATGGACAAAATAAAATTAGTGAAAATAAAGCTATAAAACTACTAAAAAATTCGTTGTTGACACATTGATTCAAATTTTTCTTATTTACCCTTTATATAATTCCTTTTCTATGTGTTTATCCCACATTTATGAAATATACGGAAAAGAGGCGTCGCTAAAATGCATTTTGACATAAGCAGTAGGTCTTGTCAAAGCTCCTTACCCTACCTTCTTATTGTATCATGGTTGCAGTAGCTGTTGAACTGTCGGACAAATTTTGACAGAATTGGATGATAGTATGGTACGCTATGGTATTTTATGGTACGTATGGTATGGTATGGTATGGTATGGTATGGTATGGTATGGTATGGTATGGTATGGTATGGTATGGTATGGTATGGTATGGTATGGTATGGTATGGTATATTATGGTATGGTATGTTATAGTATGGTATGGTATGGTATGGAATGGTATGGTATGGTATGGTATGGTATGGTGTTATTGTTTTGGTGCGATTGTTTGGGTTAAAGTTTCACTTCTACCGTGCGTGGCGGCCGCACACATATTTTTTTTATAATTGGTTATCCCACGTCCTACATCTTTGCTCAATGATTTTCATTGTAATAAGAAAATCAAGTTTCTAATATTGTTTACTTGAATCAAGTAAATTATTCTAGTTTTTAGTAAATTCTTTATTTAAATCAAGCAAATTTTTCTCACTTCAAGCAAATATGGTCTTGAATATAGAAGAATATTCTTAAGTTTTAAGCAAATGTTCTTGAATTAAGGATTTTTTTTCTTGATTTTTTTCTCTCTGTGTACACATCAAACTCAATTGTTATTTTTTAAGATTCAACAGCTATCACCTCAAATTCAACTTTTTAACAAGTCTTTTAAATTATGATTAAATGATAAAAATATCATAAATGTTTCAATGTCTTTGAGTTGAACATAACTTTCTTTGTTATACCAATATTTTGGCACCACTTTTAGTTTTTTGATTTCTTCAGAATAGTAAGTGATGATGTATATGACATATGATGTATAGCAAAATTGAAGCTTAGTGTGAGTAATTCCTTCTTTAGAAATCGAAATATCAAAAAGGTGGTGCCAAGATTTTGGTATAACATAACCTTAATAACATTATCAACAAAAAAATTGTCGACAAAATTTAAACTTCATTTGCTTCTACTGGGTTCATTGTGTTTCTCTCAGCATTTAATTTTCAATTTTATATAATAAGTACGAATTTGTTAGAATAATTTAATTTTATATTCTTAACTTAAAAGCTGAAAATGTTTCAAAGAGTTTTTTAACAAAATGTTACCAATGTGATTTAATACAAATTAAAAAATGAGATTTAAACATCTGCGGCAATTAAATTAAAAGTTCTGCGTACCAAGAATTTTAACATGTGGAGAAGACTTAAAGTTTAATTCATTGGATTTTAGCTGTATTAATTACGTGCACATGCGCGATTCGGCCAAGCAAAGCTCTTGAAGGATTCAATGCAAACGCTCAATAGCAAATACACTCCAGAAACACACCCGCATATATATAGTTGTAAATTCACACAAAATTCTGTCAAGCAGAGTTCGGTTGGCAGGTGTATTTAAATTGGTCTTGATCCTTTGGCAACGCAATTTAACACCAACAAGAGATAAAAATCCAATCTGCTCTAAATCCTCTAATCCTTACATGATTTCAGACAAGATTAAAATTTCAAACTAATTGCTCAAATAAATTTAATGAACGAGCTCGGTATGTGCCTGTGTGTGTGAAGAACGAATTAAGCTTTTGTATCCCTGTGCTTCGCAGCGAAGTCATGCGGCAAAGTTTTTGTGGCGAAGTTAATTAAAACAACAGCGTCATTCTTATGAGCAGAAATTCTTCTTTCCTTTAATATTATGTCAAGAATGGCGTATAAACTATGTACCAATTAGATCGACCACATGCTGATAGCCTTAAGAAAATTTTTAAAATTTCTTTTAATCAATTTACAAAGCAAAATAATCCGAATATGCAGATCATTTCGTGTTGCAAAAATATTTAAAAATAAAAAATGAAACATACAGAATGGAAAATATGTACTTTTATTGATTTTTATTAATTATATTGCAAAATGATCTAGATTTTAGGTGTATGTTACTTTTAACTTACCTAAAACCTTAGGCAAATGGTGTTTTCCGTGGTAAGCGTCTTTTTTCAGAATTAACTGACGACACATATATATATACTCGTATATATCGGTGGCCCCCTTATATATATAAAACTAAAATCTTTAAAGTTTCCAGCCATTTGCTGAACTTTTAGAACTCGCTCAAGAGCACGATAGTTGAAAAAGCGTTTTACAAGAGTTTTTCTTGTATTTAATAAAAAAAGTAATAAAAACCTAAAAAAAACGTAACGTAGTAAAAGAAGTATATTTTTTAATCTCAAATTTTGACAATTTGGACAAAATACAAGTCTACATTTTTGGGGATTTTTTTCGTAAAAATACTCAAATTTGAAATTTCCAAAAAGGTACAATTCTAATTAAAAATTTCATTACGACCAAGTTATTTAAAGTAATAACACAATTTTTGTAAATATTTGTATTAAGTGTTGCTTCAGAAAAAACTTCAACAACACTTCATTACAATTTTTTCAAACCATTTTTTTGTATAACAACTAGAAAGAAAATAGTAAAATAGTATAAAGTAAAATATCATAACTCTGGTAATTTTCATCCAATTTTTAAATTTGATGAAAAATTTTAATTTGGAATTTTAGGTTTTAATTAGAGGATTTTAAACAGAGGTTCGTGCTATTTTTTTTTGTTTTTTGTTTTTTTTGCTTGGATAACTGTTTTTTGCTTTAGTTTTAGATAACTCTGTTTGAAATAATATTTTTGTTAAACATTATTTTTACTGACATTTTTACGAGCCTTAAAGTAATAAGAGTGTGAAAACACACCAACATTAATTAGGAAAAAAGTCCTTGTAATACCGTATAGGTAGTTCTACATACGAAGAAGAATATGGATTTAATTCCGGAACGAAATTTTTTTATATATTCGTTTATATATTTTATATATTATATTTATTATATATATACAAGAGAATGTCTTGTCAAGTAGTGTTATTTCAAGTTGATGACATTTTGCTTACTATCTGAAAGTAGCCATTCAAAAAATTGCCATCAAAATTGCAAATTGTGGCCAGGGGACTGAGACCAGGAGACTGAGAATTCTTTAAATGTGCCTTAAAAATTGGCAAAATAACGTTTTACAGAAAAAAAGAGAAAGAAAATAAGTCCTCTATCACAAGACAAAATATGTACAACTCATACAACTGAAAAATTACTTATATCCACAGTATTTTTCACGAAAATGCTTACCAGGATACTGAGAAATTGACTGGCGAAGTACAATCTAGCTAACAACGTCAACTGATTTAATTGATACAACCGCAAATTATGTAAAACATGTAAGTGATTTTATTTATTATATTTCAATTAATTACCATTGTAGTGTCATAGCACAGCCAGCCCACGGTACAATAAATATTTGAGTCGATGACAATCAACAAACTAATTTTCGTTTTGTTTATGTTCATTTCTGCACTGGGTCAAATGATTCATATTACATCGCGACTGGCGCAAGTAATGTTGCTGCATTAAAATTGCAAGCGCAGCAATAGTAATTATTTGAAGTGTAAGAATGAAAGAAAACAAAGAATTTGTAAATGTAAAGAAATTGCTCAATATATTAATTAATTGGTTTTGGCTACTTTTAATTTCAATGTATGTGAAAATATGGGGAGGAGTTTTGGCTGCAGTATAGAAGAAAAATACTGGTATTTTTAATTTATATAGATCTGAAGAATTGAATAAAGAGTTAGTCTTGTGCTAAGTCCAAAAGTCTAAAAACAAACAAAAACAAAATCTCTTTCCTTTTTCATAAGTACGGCGTAAAGCCATCAATAGGTTCAGCCGTTACAGTGGCATTCTAAAAATAGATACAGCGTGTAGAAATATACCACACCATGACAAACGATGATTTGATCAAAATATAAATTCTACATATTTTTCAAGTTGACAGGAGAATGTTGACAAATTCGAAAAATAAAATTCAATAGAATATCTCTTAGAGAAGATATAAAAAAATTCAATAATTATTCACACAATAGAAAAGTACTCACATTAGTGTACTTAATTACTAGTATAGTATAGTGTTTTAGTGTACTTGATTACTACTCTGCCGTCATATGGAAGAGTGCGGTATCTAGCTTGAAAATCAAAATCAGTTTTATTGCGATTTTTTAAACATATTACTTTCATATTCAAGAAAATAAAATAAAAATTACGAATTTTTTGCTCAATTGCTAAATATTTTAACCTGAAGTGTCATATCTTCACAAATCAAAACAATCATTCAAGCAAAAAAGCGGCATCTACACTGTCTGTTCCACAGTTTTTGCATTTTTAATAAAATCCGTAAAATATCATTAATGTTGAAAAAAAATGGATATTACTATGCTGAAGAACCAAATATATTTAACCATCCAAACCCTAGTCAGTGAATTTTTGATAAATTACTGTAAGTCGTTTATCTCAGAATATTGAAATATGTAGATGCTGCACTCTTCCTTATGACGGCAGTACTGTAGTGTACATTTTTTTTACACATTCCGAAATAATACGTATTTAGTCTACTAACTTTCACTTACGAGAAGTGACATGCCAGGAGACTGAGAATTTCACGTTTTGAGTGTTATTTTAAATAAAAAATATATTTCGAAACCGGCTTATTTTAAGGGGCATTTCAGGCGCCGTAATTGTTTAAAGTTTTCATTGAGAAAAAAATGTATTTTTCAAAATATTTATATGAGAAATAAGCCAGGCCGTCCAAAATTCTCTCGTTTGTAGATCTACCCACACATAATTAAACTAAAAATAAATTGATTTTAATTTTAATAAGCAATGACATTAATATGAAATGAATTATTTTTAGAAGTTGTTTGAAAAAAATATTTGACTTTTTTACCCAACTTAAAGAATATAAAATTGAAAATTTTTGAACGTTTTTTCAATAATAAAAAAATAAAAAAATCAAAAATGAAGCTATTTTAAAAACCAGTTCAATGCTTCGAACCAGTTATAATTTGTGGAAAAAATTGTTCTGTTATTCTTCAAAGTTGCTTCAAACAAAACGAACAAAGTTTCTGAAATGGTATAAATAAAAATATTAACGTCTAGCTAAACAAACATTCTAATATTTTCTGTTCTATTTGATTATAAGAATGGCTTCTCTTTTCATTCTGTCATATAGAGACCATACATCGGATCCATGCATTAAATTCTAGCATGGATGGTAAAGTCTAAGATGGAAAATTTTTCAGGAATAATTAAAATAAATATATTAACAAATAAGTAGCATATAATTCAGACTTCATTTATACAAAAATTTATATTCTATCCATATGTATATGTTACAGAAAGAAGTAAAATTTTCGTTTCTTAAAATAGCCCTAAGCCAGGGCTTTTCTGTTACGAATCTTTATTCCAAATACGAATCTCCGACGATAAACTCGGGAACCAAGGTAATTCAAATGTCACCATATTAATATACAATATTATATATTCCCTATGCATACATAAATTTATGTAAGAACACAATCTCTACATATATTTCAACACATTCTATGGGTTCGATAAAAAATAAGCAATAACAAAAATGTGATACCAACTTACATTGTTCGGATCAACAATTTATTTTATCCAAATCAAAAATATCAGCAACAATAACAGCAGCTGATGCCTGGAGAGTTCTTTATGCTGGGGTTTTCCTAATTGGATAAAAGGATGTTGCTCCCTTTAAAGTTTTTGTTACACAATCGAAAGAAAAAGGCAAAAATATATCCATATGTTTAATTTTTTTGCAAAGCACAAAAAAACAAATTCGCTTTTGATTTTGTTTTTATTTTTTTGAGGAGTTTGATTTTTGTTTCTCTTGCATCACAAATTCTGAGTAAATTTTTCTGAGCAACATGTGTATATTTTGCGTGAACTGCAAGCAAACAAATTATGTGAAATGATGCCCTTCTATTAACTGGTGTTTTGGTTTTTTTTTTAAATTCAAATTAAATTATTTGCGAATTGTTGCTGTTGTGGCACCCACTCTCGTTGTTTTTTTTTTTTTTTATTAGTTCGCAATTTTTGTTATGCTTGAAACCGCAAAAACACAAAGAAAACCCCAAATTAATTAAATTATTCACTTTTGAAATTTAATTAAACGCTTATTTAGTGAAATTAACCGCTTTTCACATAAACACACAACTATTGCTCTTTGTTTGTTGGTATGCATGCGTGCATTCACCCACCGATTGACAATGGAATCCTTTTTTTATCTTTGTGTATCTTTGAACCGATTCTTTTTCAAAATTTGCTACAAGCACATTTCACATTTTAACTTCAACTGTTAGACGGCTTTGCATCCTTTTGGCTTTTATACTAACTGCCAAGCTTAAAGCTCTGCTCTCACTGAGCTTTGCTTTCATTGAGCCTTTAGGAAACATGCGCGGATATTATGACCGGCTTTTCTTGGTATTGTTTACATTTCCTTGCAACTCATTTGGATCTTTGTATTGAGTTTGCATTGAGAAGCACGTGTTGTGCTGGTCTATTGCAATCTGTTGCTTTTCAAGACTACCAGTCGAGTTATTTTTGTAAAAGTTGTGCAGGTGCAGAAGAGTTTATTCGAGTTTATACGATTTAGTTAAGAGTTTACGATCTTAAAAAAATAAATTAAAATATATAAAGAATACAGCTGAGGCATTTACTAATTGTCTTGTATAAGCAAAAACTAACAGTATTTTGAAAAATCATAAATATATTACAGTCAAAATTATCAAAATCGGGTAGTGTTATAACAATTTTAATTATAAATGGTGTCTAAAATGGTGTCACTACATGGTGTCAAAAAAATTTCACTAGCATGCAAGTTAAAATCTAACTTTTATTAATTTGCCTTGACTAACTTCATAACTTCATTACATTTAGATTCTCTCTTGTATATATTTTCCTGCTACTTCAACTTATTTATTCCTCTTGCAGTCAGTCGCTCTTGCATCTGCCTCTTTCTGAAGGGACTTTTTGTGTTGAAAATGGTGTTAAAAGTTAAATACACCTAAAGTGTTGCACTTAACCAATGGTGATATAAAGCTTTGTGTAAATTCTTTTGCTACACAATTTATTTGCTTAAGAGTTTCATGCCATCTGCACCTTGCCGAGCCAGAAATTATGCAACCATAGAATTTGTGCTTTGGAGCTTGCAAGTGAATCATTGGCCCCAGGCAAAGACCAAAAACACCTGTTGAAAAAGTTGCTGTTCTCTTTGGGTTCCTTTCATGTTTGTTGTTGCAATGCTTACTAAAATGAAAGGAAAATATATTTCCTCCATTTTAAAATATTTTGCTCAGTCATTTCTTTTGGGGTTTTCAAAGGATGCTTTAACTATCTGTAGCCAACGGATACTTAAAAAGGTGGGTATTTGAAAGGTATTCCCCGATGTCTTGGAGTCGCTGAGTATAATATTGACATTATTAAGTAGCAGAAATCATATATTGGCTAATATTGGCCATATTTTAAACTTACTCTATGAAGCATTACTCGGGGCTTAGCGTCGTGAGCGTAGAATGTATTGTAACCAGTTGTGATTATTTTCCACACACCATTTTGAAAATTTGTATTTTCAAAATTCGTTTTATATTCCTATTTTTAATAATTATATTTTAAATTACTAATTTATTAAAAGACATATAAAGTTAAACAACATATATTGATATGACAAACATAATTTTTCGAAGTTTTTTGATTTTGTGGTGTCTGTCATACTACCACGTCAGTCGCAGAGGGTTAAACAAGATAAAATCTATATTCACAAAAAGTGCTTCAAAGCATTTTAAGGTACTCACTTATCTACTCCAACACGTTCCCGTTCTCATTAAAATTATTAAAAAGTGCGATGACGAGAGAGGGAATATTTTTAATTCCATGACAAAAGTCATGTACTTGAGAAATTAAAAAATCTTGATTTTGTGGTGCTAAGAATGTCAAATGTCAAATGTCAAATGTCAAATGTCAAATCATTGCAAATTGCTTTATATGATCTCTTTACTTGAACTTGAGACTATTTGAACAAAAATTGTTGGTAAAACAATCTATTAAATATTTAAGGTATTCTCATTCAACTGACTGGAACAAATGTCAATGTCAAAGTTTAAATTAATTACTTACAAAAAAAATGGTAGTGCTCTTCTCTTAATGGAGAGCGCTTAAATGCAGAGCAAAATTTAAATTTTTATTTGGAGAAAAAAATACAACCCAAAAATACAAAAAGTTTTTGCCTTTATTATGCATCAAATTTCTGTTTAATGAGAAACCTTCAGCATTAACATTTACTTCAACAAAAAACGACAAGAATCTTATAAAAAAATAACGCACTTAAGTTATCACAGGAGCGGCATGGCTTAACATAATATATATAAATATAAACAAGTGTGTTCACAAAGTGAACAAGCAAAAAATGACAAGAAATACTTCATAAATTTTTGCAAATTAAAAATTATGAGAAAGTAAATACTTCATCAATTTAGGCGTCGACATAGCAATAATGAAGAACACGCACAGGATTATTCCAATTGAATTATGGCGTCGTGTGTTATAGTGGCTCTAAATACATATTTTTATAGACAACAGACTCAGACTCAGTATGAAAATGCGTTTGCTTATTCAATTTAGCATCAAATCGGATTTTCATTATTACCTGTGAAGATATACATTAGACCGGTTCAAAAATATATGAGGAAAATTATGGGTCTTTTTTTCTTCGGTGCGCGTCCATTTTCTGAAAGTTCCATTCCTAATGAGACCAAAACTGGCTTAAGACCCAAAAAAATTTGACCTGTAGATATTGCTGAAATCGTTTAAAGGTCATTTTGGGGCTATTTACGACTTAGATCATACTGAATAAAATGCTGTCCAAACCGAAACACATGTTGAATATATTGTGATGAAGAATCATTTATAATAATTTAAGCTATTTTCATTTTTTTTAGTTTTTTAAAAAATGCATCTTATATTTTTTGGCGGAGCTTTGAAAATGCAATTTAACTCCTTAGTCAAAATTATCGTATTTCCACAAAAAATTTTTTTCTTATTTTGTTCCAGTGACATTTTGTTTGTAATTTTGTATTTTTGTGCGAAGCTTAAGGTTTCTTGCTATATAACTTACTGCATAATTTTTTGACCATAACATGAAAAAAAGAATAAAAAACACTACAAACATTTGTTTTTCCTGAATTTATTTTTTAAAAATATAATTTTTTGTTATGTTTTTCAAATTTTTTCTATGGGTGTCTACCACTTGCAGCAAATATTGTTTTTGCTCTTTATTTGACGTAATTGAATTATTAAATTCAGTTATTAAAGCTACACTTCTCTCTGCTGAATCGTTTCAACTTCTACAATGTATTATCAACAAAATTTGAAATTTTATGTTGAGTAATGAAAAGTGCTGAAGGATCGACAATTAGTCCTGAAATCTGTTTATTTTAAAGGTTTTAAAAAACAATGGAAAAATATTGACCAATCTGCGTTTATTACAGAAATTATTCAAAATATTGCTGATTTAACAAAAGAGAGGTTATGTTTTGCCAAATCACAACTAATGGTATATTTTTGACCTATTTTTGGTTTCGTAATCTTAAGAAAGTTATTTATTATTATAGATTCACCACGCAAGACATGATTATACCGAATTTTTGGAGCTTATTGTTATTTTTCTGGGGGGGACAAGGAAAAGAAGATATATTTTAGATATCCAGGAGCAATGTACAGAGCAAGATGGATGAGTAAAGCTATTTACTCCTTAAAAATTTGGATGTTCCAAAATCAGTTCCCTATGTCCCCTCAAGAAAAACAGCTAGTTAAAGAGATAAGCTTGTTTGTTGTAACAGTGTACAACAAATATTGGTTTCTATCACCTCTTCTTTTAACGGCACCTAAAAACGACTTGGAGTTTCTTCAGAGCTTAGAAAGGTGAACAAGTTAATTGCGTTTTTTATTTAACTTTCTTAATATCACAATTTTTTTTTTAATATTGGTACAAACGTTTTATCCCCGTTAAAGCAGAAATTGCATTAAAAAAATTTGAGCAAGACTTATGGTACCTTGGGGAAGAGCTTGTAGGGTTATCATTATTCGATAGGTCTTTAAGTATTGACATTCACAAAAAAATGGCGGAATCAATACAAAATAAGCCAGGAACTGAAAAGTCGTTAAAAAAGGCTTCCAATAAACCAATATATTTATATGTTATTCTGCATGATTTTGTAACAATCAACACTATATTTTTTTTTAAAAAACTGAATGTTTCTACTGAGTTTTTCAAACTTCACCCTGATGAGTGGCTTAATAACAGCGCATACGTTAGTGGTCTTCAAATGGTCACTCAGCTCAATGTTATTAACGATAGAACAGAGAAGTGAAGCTTTAATTCCTGAACTGAATTTAATAATTCAATTACGTCAAATAAAGAGCAAAAACAATATTTGCTGCAAGTGGTAGATAACCATAGAAAAAATTCGAAAAACATAACAAAAAATCATATTTTTAAAATATAAATTCAGGAAAAACAAATGTTTGTAGTGTTTTTATTCTTTTTTTCATGTTATGGTCAAAAAATTATGTAGTAAGTTATATAGCAAGAAACCTTAAGCTTCGCACAAAAATACAAAATTACAAACAAAATGTTACTGGAACAAAATAAGAAAAAAATATTATGTGGAAAAACGATAATTTTGACTAAGGAGTTAAATTGCATTTTCAAAGCTCCGCCAAAAAATATAAGATGCATTTTTTGAAAAAAATAAAAAAAATGAAAATAGCTTAGATTATTATAAATGATTCTTCATTACAATATATTCATCATGTGTTTCGGTTTGGACAACATATTATTCAGTATGGTCTAAGTCATAAATAGCTCCAAAATGACCTTTAAACGATTTCAGCAATATCTAGAGGTCAAATTTTTTTGGGTCTTAAGGCATTTTTGTTCTCATTAGGAATGGAACTTTCGGAAAATGGACGCGCATCGAAGTATTTTTACATTTTTGAAATGTGAACCGGTCTAATATACATACATAGGCGTCGGCAGGAATTTTTCAAGGGAGGCGAAAAGGTATGCATTGGTGTGCACGTATATGAAAATTATGATATAAAAATGTAACATATAGAATAGAATAGAATAGAATAGAATAGAATAGATAGAATAAGACTAATATAAAGTATAAAGGTGTATTGTAATCTAGTTGAGTTACAAATCGATAATAAAACTCAAAACATTATTAAAATTAAAATTTATACAACGCAAAATTATAAATAAATTTAGGATGATTAATGCTAATATGCGCTGTAGTTCAAAAAGAACTAGTATCAAGCATATATCCTCATACTAATCAACAATTTAAAGAAAAATTCAATTAAAGAAAGTTCATGGGGTCTCTTAGAAATATAAGGATAAACGATAATTATTATACTAACAAACTTAAGTTCATTAAATTTATAAAAAGAAAATATAATAGTTAAAATAAATTCTGATGACAAATTATAAATAATAGATAAATGGTTTAATTCATAGTAAATAATAAAGTATAAAATATGTAATAGGAGCAAATTTTTTTTGTTTTTTTTTTTTTTTTTAATTGATAAAATATTGAGGAAGAAATATGAGAATAGAGGTAAAAAAAAAATTTTATGCTGGTAATGGTAATGGATGGTAAAAGTAAAAATTAATAATTATTACACTTGCGTAACATAAAGCATTACATTTATATCACAGTAGCTTAAATTAAATAGCCAAGATTTTACATCTGTAAGGAAACGAGATTTAATGCGTCTACACCTGATGTCATACGGTAAATTGTTGAACAACCTAGGGGCAATCGAAGAATAGAACCGCAGAAAGTGTTGCAGACTATGTGGTGGGATTGACGAGAGATTGCGATTAGAAGACCTTAACTCGTAATTCAAATCACTTCTATTAATCAGCTGCTCAGATCTGTCGAAGAACATTTTTAATACTCGAAAGCAATATAAATGTTGAAGAGGCAATATTTTTAGTTCTTTGAATAGAGGAAGGCTGCTTACAGTGCGAGTACGATTACAAATAATTCTAATAGCGTGTTTTTGGGCAGTAAGTAACGGCAGGATTTTATTTTTGTGTGTACCACCCCAACATGTCAAGCCATACTCAAGTTTAGAATGAAAGAGGCCAAAGTAGATGCGAGTTAAAAGCTTAAGCGAGCAAAATCGCCTCAAATGATAAAACTGCCTTATAACCATCATCAAATATTTTTTTAGTGCAGTAGTGTGATCAAGCCAGCTCATTTTGGAGTCAAGTAAGAGTCCTAAATATTTAAAAGAATTAACGCATGAAATAGAAAGACAGTCAGAGGAACAGGTATTAGAATAAACATAAGTCTGATAATTATAATAGTTTGACGAAGTACAAATATCATTTCCAATTAAGTATTTTTCACAATTCGCACTATGATAGTTAAAGTTTTCTATATTGAAGTCTTTACCGGCTATATTATAAAGCATAATTTTTGTTTTCTCACTTAAAACCAACTTATGCGTTATAAACTAGTGTCTAAGCACTCCAAGATCATGATTTATAGCTATAGTTAGGTTAAGGAGAGTATCACATGAATAGGTGCAAGCCATATCGTCCGCAAAAGCAATAGAATTACTACTCAGATTCTGTGAAAACAACGAATTTATATATATTAAAAACAAAATTTGACCTAGTACCGATCCTTGTGGGACACCTATATTAATATTAATGGAACTGCTGAACTGATATTCACATAGGAAATAAAAATATATAAAATTTTTCCAGCCCCGGGGGGCAAATGCCCCTCCCTGTTCTCCCCTGTGGATGCCCTTGTGTACGTATATCGTATATGTAATGTATGTCAGTGCTTGAATATAAATATGATATGAGTACATAAACAAATTAAGTAGCTTTGCATGACAACCGGGCCAGGAAAAAGGTTCCACTGAATTCTGCCACAATTCAAATTTGTGCAAACTGCTTGACGTTATTTTTATGGAGGAGTAAAAAAAACAAAAAATAACCGTTAACGAAAAAGACATTTTTTGTTTTCAATTTTAATCTCTTTCTACTGGCTGACAAATATTTCAGCTGTGCTGCGTCTTCAAATACGGTAGCTTTTCTTTGAGTACTCGACACGAAGAATAAACTTTATCCTGCAAACAAAATAAAAAAAAAAAAAACTGACTGACAGACAGATAAATAGGCAGATGTCCGGGTAGAGAGACAGACATGCTGGTAGACTAAGATAGAATAACTGAATTTAGCTGCGCGCTCTGAAATGCAGACAACTCAATTTTAAGTAACTGAAATGAATTGCACGAAAAATGCTGAAAATGCATTAAGAAAAATGCATAAAAGAAAATTACGCCAACGTACTATAATGAAGAATAAGAAGAAGAAGAAGTAGTAGAAGATGACAGCAAAAAAGCAGAGCAAATGCAAGAAACGTCTTCCGATTTAATAGCGAAAAACCGCAGAATAGATAAGGAAATTTAGAAAGCAGCAGCTGAAGGAATTCCACTTAGATTCGCTGCGCAGGATGCACTGAAGTGAATGTTTTTTTTCTAACTAGAAGTCGTGAAGTGTTGAATCAATAACTCAATACAGCAATTCCTCAATGCTTCCGTCAATAAATAATAAGATTCCGTATTCATTTAAATCAGACGCAGAAGCTGCCGAAGTAGATGGGGTTGTCTGCTTTGAAAATCCTTTAAGTGGATTTAATATAAATATTCTATATTATCTAGTATATATTCTAAGAAATCATTACAAGAATTAAAAAAAAAAAATCAAAAAGTAAAACGTGTCTTCATCGATACAGTTGAATATGTCGAGCAGTTAAAAAATACCTATTTCAACGCTTCCACTGCCTCTTGCATATTTCTAACTTACATTCATCTTGCATACAACTGGCCTATATTAATTTTAAGCTTGGCTTAGCCTGAAGCTATGTTAAATGAAATGAAGCATTGAGTGGGAAAAAGTGTCAATAAGCATCAATCGAGGTTTTCATGACTTGCAGACTTTGCAAAAGAAGTGACAGTAACTATAACAATAACAACAATTAAAATAAGAACAACAAAAATATAAACAGGAAGTAAAACAACAGATATGTCAACACATATAAAGTTTGTATGTTTTTGCTTGAAAAATTCCATTTATTATTGAAGCCCATTTTCACGCGTCACCAGTTACAGCGCAAAACAGTATTTGTCACATTTTCATGGTATTTTATTTTTATTTTTTTTGGAAAAAGCAACATCACTCAACAAGTTAAACAATTTTAAAATATTCTGGCTCAAAAAGTGAAATATTCTCAACTATTGTTGAAGAGACGTGGGAATGGTGTCTTTTTTCTGTCCTAAAGGGGTATCGTGTAATGATAGCAGTAGCTCGTTATTCTAGGCACGATTCAAATAAATCATCATCGAGCATGTGTCCACATTCTATGTGCTCTCAACTAACATTGCTTTCTAAAGAAATATTAGGCCTAGTCCGTGTTGTGCCTCGTCGTCTCTTCGTGCTCCAAGTGTAAAACATTGTCATCAGAAAGGTGGTAGATGTGGTGTTACTTTTTCTAGCCAGGCTTCTTTTGCAAATTGATGCTTCCGGCTTGGGCTTTTCTTAGAAGCTCATCATAGCAAATCGAATTTTTTAAGAGATTTACTTACATTAACTAACTCAACCAACCAGTAGGAAAAACTTCCAATAGAATTTTTTCCTATAGTAAAAAAAAAATTATTAACATGAAATCAGAAAGCTGCCAACGTCAACTCTTAGTTATCGACTCATTTACGGGTTCCACCTTATGAATTCGATCCACTTTCGCTTAATAAATATTCGTTGGGTTGTACTTATTCTATACTACAATACCTGAAAAACGGTTTTTAGAATCGTTTGATAAGAGAGTTTGAAGAACAAGCTGTTGTCTACCTGCCCAACTAGTCAGAGTGGGATGTCTAGTTCTGATGTGGGACAATACTGTGACGAAATCGCAGTGAAAGACATGACCGAATTATTGAGCATAATTATGTGCAAGATAGGATTGCAAGATCTGAAGAAGTTAATGCAAAAGCCAACATTGGCAAGTGTCGACATTGTCATTGTCAGTCCCAATTTGCATATTAGCAATTCTCGGCACATAGTAGCCACTTACAACCATTAGTGAATCTCCAGTTCAGGGATCTATTCATTATTTAATCCTGTTCTTTTTTGTGTTTGTATTTAAATAATTCAGTTTTTTTTTTTAACTTTGAATTTGGATTTGTGCAACTTTTCAGCTATTGAAGTTAGTTTTCATATAATTTTAAGGGATGGAAAACAGCTTTTTTTTTATTTTTAATTTTTATATCAAATGATCATATATAAAAAAAATGTAAAATAATTTTCAATGTAGCGATGTAGTCAGCTAGTAGTCAGAGTTTCCGTTTTGACATGATTTTTTTTCATGATTTTTAAGATAGAAATCAACTTAAACCAATTATTTGTTATCGGTTCATTTTCGATAATATATAATAACTATTTCCTATCGTAATTTTTTCAATCAGAAATAAAAGTTTTTTTATCGATATTTTTTTCAATCAGAAATAAATACCATTTTTTTATCGTTATTTTTTCGATCAGAAATAAAAATAATTTTGTGATCATTACTTTTCCGATCCGAAATAAAAGTTATTTTTCGGTCAATATTTTTCAATCCGCAATAAAAATTATTTTTTGATTGTTATTTTTTCGTTCAGAAGTTTCGAAAAAAAAAAGTAAAAGAAATCGAAAAAAGAATAACAAAAAAAAATAATTGTTACAAAATGATTGATTGATAGCGATAATCGTTATTTGCGGTCCCTGATAATTCTTTAACATTCAAGTAAAAAAGGCTAGTCTTTATTATTATAAATTTAAACTGAAAATAATTTCACTTGTTTTTTTTCCCTTAACGTAATTGGAAATTATTAGTTTATCATTTTTGTTTATTAAGGTATAATATACGTGTAACAACCAAAAACAGGAGTTGTTTTCAAAAAATTTTTTTTAAGTATATAAGAAGTTATTATTTTCTTTTTAAATTCATACAGATAAAATAAAAAATACGTTATAAAAATATTCTTTTTTTAAATACAGTTCTGGCTTTTATATAGAGGGCGCTAAAAATGGCATTGAAAAAAAGAGATTCAAAACGGTTCGATGGATATGGCCTTTCCCAATTATCGGAAACAAAAAATCAAATGACATTTTAAAGCATAGACCATGTATTAAGCATCCCCCCCCTACGCAAAACCCCCGGGGGTTTTTTTTTAATTATAGCGGAAGTTGAAGTAAAAAGTTCAAAAAATAGATACATTTTCGCGCGCTTTTTTGTTTATAAAAAAAAAAATTTATGCTTGAATTTAGAGGGGATGCTTAAAGGACAAAATAGCGAACAAAATACAAAAAAAAATCATTGAAATTGAACCAATAGATTTTGAGTTATCTATCGAACCGTTTTAAAAAAACTAGTTTCGAGGAAATCGCGTTTAAAGTTTCTTATTTACGTTGTATGGAGCTTAGACATAGGTTAATGAAAACCGGTTAATGAAACCGAAAAAAATTTTTTTTTTTTCGAAAAATTTACATGTATATTATGCCTTAAGTCTCTAGTTCGCAACAATAATATTTTGGAATTTTTCAAAAATGTTTTTATAATACAAGTGAAAATATAAATTTTCAAAACGTTAAAAATTTATATGCGAAATACAAACTCAAAGTTGAAAATTTGTTAAAATATATGAAAACCACTCCTACCACCACTGCCATCATCACAAAGTGATGTCATGAAAATGGCAATGTGTTAAAATGGTAATACACCCCACCCATACGTTTCTTCACATACGTTTGGAAGTAAAATAATTTTAGTTTAAAATTTATCAAAATCAAAAAGACAAATTCTATTTCCCATACAAAGTGTCACCAAAATAGCAAAAATCTTCATACATTCCCCAAAAATGAATGGACTTTATATTTTCCTAGTAAGATTTTACTCTAAAAACCGTACAATGAGGTTGGAGTTTGAATAAATTGAATGGAGCTTTTCAAAGGTATTTCAACTTCAGTCAAGCTGAGGATAATGTTTAGTTTTACTAGTTTCTATATTAATTCTATATAAATTTTGTGTGTGTGTTCCATAGATACTTGTAAAAAAAAAAAAATGTATGCTCTATCTGGATCAGGCATATGAACATGTAAGTAATTCGCAACCCAACAAATATAAAATTCAATTGGCTTTTTTTCAAGCTTTTGCAATATTTTCATATGTATGCCTTAAAGATGCAACACTTGTGCATTTTTATTAAGCACCACTCGCTTTTATTATGTGTGTTGCTTCACACGGCATGTTCCCACATGAAGACTTCAAAACTTATGAAGTCAAGAAATGCTAAATAAATTTTGTACAAAATATGCAACACTTGTGTACATACTACTAACATACATATGTTGATGATAATACCCAATTTTGTATGTTTCTATGTTAAGTGTTAGTTGCATTCTTTAGGGAAAAAAAACATTTGCTTAAAACTTAGAGATACACAAAGTCTCCTGAGATTATCTAAATTATTTAGTTTAAGTTCAAAAATAATATTTTATCATATTTGAAGATTTTTCCAACAGATAAGATATATTTGGCTAATATTGATAAATTATTAAAATGTTGACTAAATTCAATTTTACTTAATCTTGTAGTTTTAAGACATGAAAATTCAAATGATATTAAAATATTTATAATAATTCTGTACCTAAAACGTTAACACTATAAGGCATATTATTGGGTTTTATACATTTATACATGCACCCACCTACAGCTATTTAAATATCACGAATTCCACGAAAAAGTCAACCTCATAGGTCAAAAATCAAATTGTAAAGAGAGAAGAGAAACTATATAGAATATATTCTATCGAATTCGGACAACACGTTTTAAGTTGAATTTTTCAAGATAACGGTAGTTTTTCTGTGTTTTTTTTTACTTTCGCGTGGTGAATAAGTTGAGCCCAAATTTTGCAGTTTTATTTTGATATTTGCCATGAGGGCGTGCGCTGTTTATTACAACAATTAAAAAAAAAAAATATTTGCTTCAAATTTTTTAATATTTTCCTAATAATCATACATATATATGAATAAATAATTATCAACGATATACCGTGGTAAGAGCAGTTAAATAAATTAAGAAAATATGTAGCATGTGCGTGACAATATTGATATAAGTTTCAATGCAGACTCTAATATAAGAAATTTTTTGCGGAAAATGCTGTTATGTGTGGATATTGAGATGGCAAACCAGATTGAAAAACATTTTTTTTACTATTTCCATTGAAAAAAATTCCACGCGTTTCGCACATGTTACACTTTTTTCTATACAAAAATGTAGTTTTTACACACTACGGGGTCGTTCATAAATTACGTTACCAATTTAGATGGGAGGAGGGGCATTAAAATGTATTACGATTAGTAATGATATGGGGGGTCTCATATATAGCAAAGTGACCAAAAATAAAACAACTCGAAAAAATTGAAATTAATACACCCTTCATTTAAAAAAATGTCCATCCTTACATCTGCATTAGACGGTCAAACGTCTAAACTGACGGTTAACTATTGTCAAGTGTCAATATGAATTCTCATAAGTGGGTTTTATTTAATTTAACCCTTAAATGCCCAGTGTATCTTTTTGGCTACAAACGAGAAAATAAGCTAATTATTTCAAAATATTGCAAAAATTAAAATGCTGGATATGTAGTTTCACTCAGAAAATTTCATATATAAAACAAAAATTTAATTATTGGCATAACTTTGTTGGTTTGGGAAATATTGACCGTCAAATTAAAAACAGTTTTTTTAATTTTTACGGAAAATTCGCTTTTTGACATGAAATACCTTTTAAACTATTAACAATTTTAGAGTATCATTTAACAAACAAATTAAGAGTTATCATAAAAAGAATCGTTTACCACGTTTTTGCCTTGAACTCCTACAACCAAGCTGATTGATGGTATACGTCAGAATGCCCACTGTATCTTTTTGGATACAATCATGTTTTCTTTAAACAAAAATTTTTTCCAAAAAAAATAAAAACGGGGTCGTGTTCAGGGGATCATTTAACACAACATAATTTTAATGATATCGGTGTTGTTGGGCATTTAAGGGTAAAAATAAATCGGCATATAAATTATTATTCAAATAAATCCATTTTAAGAAATCATATTCACAAAAACACTGAACTTGGTGGTACGGGTGCAGCCTTTACGGGTACTCTCTCAAAGGCCAGGCGAATTTCTTTGCATAAGAAATGAGAATACACCTGAATAGGTCCACATGGAATCTGTTGAAGAATTTGAAGAGTCCCCAAAGTTCCAGCTCCTTCAATTCCAGTGATTGAGAGCATCGACTTTTGGATCGAATGCAATAGAATAGTTTTTATCGATTAAAACAATTGATTTTCAAATTTTTTTTCTTAAATGTATCTAGTCATGACATAAAAAAGATTAAAAAAAAGAAAATAAGAAATTTTTAATCCTTTTGTTTTGTATTTCAGTTTTTAGTCAATATGGTCGAAGGTAACAGTAATATGAACGTACGGTGTAATTGTGCGTGACGAATGTAACATGTGCGTGACGGTGTTAAAGTTGAAAAAATTGTTTTATAATTTTTTTTTTCTCAAATAACTTAGCTACTAATATAATCTAGGATAACCTCTTATTGCTGTAAAAAAATATGAAAATTCTATCTGAAGTCAATTCGCAGAAATTTCAGATAGAAGCTGACATCAAATTTTTAAAGGGAAAATTTTGTAGCACGTGCGTACGCTACATTTTGCTTAATATCACCGAAATTCATAAGTGGATTCATTAAACCTTTACACATTTTAAATAGACCGAAAAATTAATTAATAAAAATTGCAAACCAGTTTTCGCAAAAATTTCTTCTTATGTAAATCAGTTGCAATTATTCGCAAGCTGTAACAGTGCGTGACATGGAATTCATGATATAGTAAAAAAAGTAAAAAAATAAATAGTGAATATTTTCCTCATGTACCTTTAACAGCAATTTTTAAAGGAAAAGTTGATAAATCGTTTCTTAAATATTTCAGCATCCGACTTAATTAATTATGTATGTACGTCCACTTGCGGGCCGACAAATAATGAATGTTTCTACATTTTTTTTTTTTTTTTGTACATATGTTTTTACTTCATAATATTGTATAAAAAAAAGGAGATGCTTGTCAGTCACGCTATTGATGGTGTGGTAGTGACCATTGTAAACGCATTAACGAAATTTTTGTTCTAATGATTCTGACGCCAAGGACAAGGCCTCAACACTCTCTACCATACGCACTAACTTCCATTTCATGCTCATTTCTCTTGTACTTGTTTTTGTGGTTTACTTATGTATGTCGGCTCTACTTCACACTTCTTGAATGTGCCTCACTCTTGGGTGATGGTGTAAAATTCATCATCAATTCGGTAGCAGCTTATAGATGTATGTTGCTTATTGTTGAGGTTATGTTGAGACTGTGAAAAAATTGTTGATATTGTGGTCGAAAAAAAAATGGTATTTAGGGCAGCTTTCAATCTTCATTAAAGTTCGAGTAATAAAAAAAAAAATGCTGCAGTTAATCATGGAGCGAAAAAGGATGGAGTCAAGTGAGTGATTAAATGATGATGGAGTTGCCGTTAGCTTGTGTAACAGGATAAGTGTCGATTAATATTGTATAAAAGTTGCTGTTTTTAATAAAACAAGAAATGTATAAATTAAAAAAATCAAGGTATCTAGTTTAAGTACATTGCGTAATATAACTTCTATCCAACCAACGAGATACTTCTTAAAAGTTATTTTTAATAACAGGAAATGTTTATTTAAAGAAAACAAAAGTAACAAAAATTTTCATTAATGAACTATTATATGAATGTTGATGTGGTCTGTAAATACTCTAATTAATACTTACATGAGCTACTACTATACAACAATATTATTATCCTTTTATAGTCTTGGAAATTCCAATGGAAAAATTAAGTATTCCATCATTGTGCTAATTGCTGTTCGTCATTGCAAATAGAAGTTTTTTTATTACTTCTCCAACACTCATGAACAAAATCTACTTGTAGCTACCTTACCGCATCTATGGAGACATCCACATACCTTTCACTACGTCATATTAAATGCTTTGAATTTTTATTTGATCTCCTTTAAATACCATTCGGCATGAAACACTGGCTGACTGCAATGCAAACGTGCTTGCCTTAACAAACATACATTGTACGTACGTGTATGAAGGAGGGAATAATGGAAAAAAAGATGAGGATGTTCTTCATATGTAGTATTTCTCATCATCAACATCAGACCGTCCTACACCGTTCCTTCACCTTCACCTTCAATGGCTGTTTTCAATCGAACATTATTATTGCGTACAATCTATGATGGCAATAATGGGAATCAAATTGGAAAAGTTTATACTTGGTCGCCTGCTTCAGTTAAGAGTGGAGTTTGTCGAAGTATATATGTAGGTGTTCTCCATATGTTGGCTCACAATCAATTGCTTCCTTTTTTTCGCTTTGTGGTGGCTTATTCAACATTAGTCTGTGGAATTAAAAAAAAAAAACACTAAACGTTTTTCAATATGTTTACACAGATAACTATGTGTGCTCAAGAGGGGCGCATGCCACATGGTATGGCTCAGTGTTGTTAAGCATTTTAATTGTTTTCTCGTGTTTTTCTTCTTGGCATATTTTTTTGATGCGGATAAGGCTGCATAATGATGTTTTTTAGGAATAGATAGATACAGTAAAAGCTCGTGAATTCACAACCTACCATAAGATTGCGTCTCCTATCAGTGGACAGTTCTCATGTTTTTTGTCTGATTTCATTTCAATTGATATTCATCTGCCTTAAGGGGGTAGATAGGTTTAGGACTATGGTTTTAAGTGATTTTCAGATTTTTTTTTTCAAATAAACAATTTAAGTAATTTATTGAAATTCTGAGAACATTTTATGCGTATGTTTAAGTTAATATTGTAGTATTTTTTTTAGTATTTCCTCGAAAAATGCGGAAGATATTAGCTGCCACGCATTTAGGGTAACCATCAGTTATGTGTTTGATTACATTCTTGAGGTTGCAGTTTTCATCTGAAATCAATAAGGTTTAAAATTTACTTAAACCTTTTTTTACTTAAATTTACTACTTAACAAAAAAAAAAAATCAAGGCAGTGATAAATTTATTTAAACTACTCACTGGTTAATTATCGCCGTACTCTTTCTCTACAAATCCTTCTTCTTGAGTTTGCAACTCTTTTTTTCGAGCTTACTTAGTCTCCACGGCATTTCGTCGATTTTGTAGGTCCACGCGTCGATTATCTATTTCTTTTGCGTCACTTAAGCTGTGGTTACCAACTATAATTTTTAGCTCGTTCATCACTTATAAAATCCTTAAACTTCCTTCATCGAATAAGCAATAATTTTGTCTCTAAATTTAAATCGCACGTTACGAAAGTCGTAACTTAACTGATGTTATAACTAACGCTTTGTTAAAAAGTCTTTAATACTTCTAATACCCTGCTCAATAAAACCAGTCTGCATACTAGTTGAAAATTTAACTTGTTCAAGATCCTTTGTTCATATACTCAACTGGTATTTTTAACATGGCGATGTCATAGAAAATATTAATTGTCATATTCTGAACAGATGAAAACTAGTTTACAACTAGTATGTTATAGTTAGTTAAATTCTAGTTTGTTGTGACTAGTTGTAAACAAATCATATATTGCCATCATCTGGAAAACTTTTTCACTATTTTCAAAACTATTTGACTTTAACCAGTTGTGTAAGTGGTTAGTTTTACTACTGGTTTATAAGATAAGTCTTACACTCCGGGGATACTTTCTAACCAAGGTATTATTGCAAACTTCTATGTAAACGCGCTCCGGCACTTAACGTAAGACGGTCACTTAATCGTTCATAACATAAGAACGAATTGAAATCTTTATTTGAAACTTTGGGAACATATTTTTAAGTTTTTGAATAGTTTTACTTACAACTTATGGAACAAAAACCAAAATTTTTTTAAGAAATCTTAACCTATTTCCTCCTTAAGAAGACTTTAAGTTGCTGAACTGGAGTGATCATTTATGAATGCCAACTATGTAATTGCTACCAACTTCTTAATATAAACTATGTAATTGCTACCAACTTCCTAATATAATGCAAAGATTAGAAGGGAACACCTCAAAATGAACTGTACTCCTAATGTACTCATACTAGAATACACACAGGTCTGATCATAACTATTTTTTTAATTTTCTTGAGGATTGTTTAAGAATAGAATCTTGTATATAAACAAAAAAAAAAAAAACAAAATTAAAAAATAATATCCGTGAGTTTTCCAGTGAGTAATCTATATATATAAAAAAGGAGCTTATGTTTGTAACTATGCAATAGACTCCTAAACTACTCATCGGATTATCATGAAAATTTGTGTATAGAAGTTTTTTGGAACGGTGCGTGTTTGTGGGTTATCAATTTTGATCCACCTTGAATACCAGAGGGCGCTGTAGCACAAATTTTTTACAAAACTGCCTAAAAACTCACAAACGGCTTATGCGATCAGAATGAAAAGTTGTATACAGTGATTTTCATGCACGTTGATTGTTTTCCTGCTATCTTTTTTGACCTATCTTGAACACCAGAGGGCGCTGTAGTACAAATTTTTTGCAAAACCACCTAAAACTCCCAAACCGCTCATGCGATTAGAATGAAAATTGGTATATAGTAGTTTTTAGGTACGATGAATTTTTTGACAGTATCTTATTTGAACCACCTTGGCCACCAGATGGGCTGTAGTACAAATATTTTACAAAATCGCATATTTTTAGTTGATTTCTTAGGTTCTAAAAATTTCTCACATGTGCAAATATTTACAAAATATAAAACATTTCTTAAATTTCGTAAAATTAAAAAAAAATTTCCGTTATTTTGACATCAAAAACATGACCATATCTTGAAAACTATGAAAAATTTTACTACAACGGTATATTTAATGCAACATCGTGCTCAAAAATGAGAAAAACACAATCAGAAATTTAATTTTGTGACTTTCGATTCAAATATCTCCGCTGCTTTTTTATACATTTTGTTAAATGTTATTTTGTCTTAAAGCTTCATCAAAGTACTATGAAAACCTTATTGCAAAAATACCGTTAGTTGGTTATATATATTTTAAATATTTTTTTCAAAAAAGGTCTGAAATTTTGGAGTTTTCCTCAAAAAAAGGTTCAAAATTTGTTTTTGTTGTAAAAATAATTTAAATTCAAATTAGAAAATTTTTGACTCTTTTCAAAAGTTATAACATTTATACCCAAAAGTTATTTCCATTTTACGCAAAAATTAAAAACCAGTTTTGTGATTCAAAAAGCAAGGCCTACTCCTTGATTTTTTCGATTCCAATATTGTGTTTTTATATTTTTGAAAAAATAAACAAGCTAAAACATTAATTTTTTATTTTAGTATCTCTTACCAATCAAAAGATATAGCCAATAATCTATATATACAAAAAGCAAAACGATGTCTGTGGCTATGGCTGGAAACTTCAAAAGTACTGAGCCGATAGAGCTGAAATTTTGGCAGTACATTTTTTTCAAGTACGAGATGGCTTAAATTTCTGTCACACCCCCTTTTACCGCCCACAAATCAATAAAAATGGTATATATCCTACGGTTTCCGTCGATTGGGCTACATTTTGGTAATTTAGTCTGTATGCTTACTGTCGACAACTGTACTAAAACTGGGTAATATCCATCTACTAGAAAACTGGGATGAGCATTATATAAGAGGGTGTGGCTCCACCCATACAGTTATAATTTGTATTATCGAATAGCTTTGAAAGTAAAAGCAGCAATACTTACATTCAAACTCAAAATGGAGTTACTATTTGGTGATCTCCTGCTACTGGGAAACTGTAACGGGCAGTGGAAAATGACAGTGGTGTCAAACTATGAGTCTAAGAAAAGTTTCGAATACACCTATTATGTTCCCATATAGTTCCATTATAGGTGCAGCAACGCGCGCCGGGAAAAGTCTAGTAAATAATAAAAAAGTAAATAATACTAGTAATAAAACTCTAAAAATTACTGTTAAATGCTGAGTTCGTTTGATAAAACTAACTGTTACGGTCCCTAAAGGCAAGTAGTGTAGTTCGTGGTCGTATTCAAAGAGGTTCGTATTGGATAATTATTTACAAATAAATTTTTTAAATGTTGAGACTTATTCATCTTCCCTACAATTCTTTTCAAATTGAAATTTTTTTAAAATTTAAGCTATCGAAAGGATTAAACAACGTTTGTGACCAATTTGTTAAGAACTGAAAATATTTGAAATAAAAAAATTAATGATGAATAAATTTAAATGAAAAAAACTTACATCATTACTTTAATGTATGCTGAACTTTGAAATATTCTGAGTTGGATAAACATGCTGACTCATTTCATTCCTGGTAAATTATAGAAAATTATAATTGCCTCACCTTCTTTCAGCTTTTTGGTTTTATTTTTTAAATTTTCTAAAGGAATTTCTGAAGTAATTATTTCTTTTTTTCTTAAATTTTTCGCCATTTTACTTCGAGAACATATTCTCCCACCCTGTTGCTTCCTTAAAGATTATAAAAAAATACTTCACTCTAACAAAAAAGGAAACCTCTTGTATTTTTTTTTTTTTTTTTGTTTGTTTGTTTGTTGTCTCCATTTCAGTTGAATCGATGACTTCCTTATGGTGCTCATTCCTGCCTGCAGTATTAAATAAGGTCTTCGTTTGATTATTTTAGCATGTAAATTTTCATTTTCATCTGTTGCTTATTTTTATCAAAGAAGCAAAAAAAAACAGAAAACATATTTTGCTGTTGGCATTCCTTTCGTCAGCTTAACTGTTCCATAAAGATTTGGTTTGGTTGGCTGTAAGTAAATGTTCGTGTCACATATTCATTTCAGAGGCTATGCTCCAACTGTGTAAGGACCAGTGATAAATTTATATGCTGTAAAAAAATTTTTTTTGGTTATGCATTTGATTATAACTGTTAATGTAAAACATTCTCTTTTTCTTTATAACTATGCAAAGAAGATAAAAAACATTTTTTCAAAAAAATTATTGTGTTTTGTGAGAAGATAACTAAATATTTTTATATGTTATATTGCTATACATTTTTAATAATATTATTTTAATACAAAAAATATTTTAACATTAATATAAGTAAATAATATTTAACGAGATTAAAAACTAAAATTTTAGTTTGCAAGAAGTTTGACTTTTCTTTTAAATGCTACATTATTGCTTGCATTTTTTATTTCATCCGATAACCTACTATACAGTCTTATACCACAATAACGTATAGATGCACTTATTTCTATTTTAAAGAAAACGTTCGAATATTATAGTTTCTTAGACTATACATTGGATTTCTGCTTCAGATATGGATAAATTATGTTAAATGAAATTGCATTTTGATTAATTTAATGTGATCTTCTGTGGGAAATTAAAAAAAAAGTTATTTATACGCTCTCGAAAAAAAAAATCCAATTTTTAAAAAAGAGTATTTTATGCCAATTGTGGTAACCAGCGCCGTCTTTGTTTTTGAAAGAAAAACAATTTTTAAAAAATGTATGTATTTTTTAATAAACCTGAAAATTTCAAACCTGTTAGTTAATTTTTTTCTATTAAAAACCATCACTTTAATATCACTCCATTTTTACATCTAAATGGTTTCGCTCATTTTTAAAATGAGTTGAAGGAGGAAGTGGCCTGTGGCCAGTTTTCTCTTAACAGTTCTTATATGTTTTTTTTTTTTTTTTTTTTTTTTTTTTAAATCTAAAAATTCGATTCTGCTATTACTTTGATTATCTTTTCTTGATTTTTAAGAAAATTCATCAAGTGAAGTTTAAGAATTTACCGAATCGAGCGTTTAATTTATCAACACTTAGTTTCAGGAAGTTCAAGAGGTTTTGTGTTACTGAAGCAAAATCTTAAACAAGCCTACCCTACCTTACCTGTTGACTTTTATTTACATTGGCTCATTAGCAATATTAAATGATAAAATATTTTTTACATATTTTTTCAGGAAAGTTCAGAACTCAAGTTTGATAATAACACGTAAACAACTGTCAACGGAGAGGCAAGAATAGTTATGGGGAGAAATAGAGTGCCTGTACAGTGCGCATGTGCGGATAATTGGCCAGCAGGATTCTTTACATTGAAATGCATGTTTCCTTTAAAGTTACTGTTTTTTTGTCGGATAATTAGGAAAGTATCATCTTCAAATAATATACAGTTCAATCTTGAAATATTCTTTACGCATTTAATGATGAGTACACTTTACAACTTTTTAAATGGCGCTGTCCAGATTTATTTTGCAAAAACTATTGATTTTGTTTAATTTAGTTTTTCTTTTATGAAATCAGATATTTCAAGTCATATTTGGAATATGACTAACTATCAATTAAAGAATAATATATTGTACATATATTTATTTTTGTGCCAGCAGAGGGCGCAAAAGTTGACATCAACAATTATGAAGCACTTTGTTATTTCAATATAAGTTAATTTTGGCTGGATGAAAATCAAGAAAACAAACGAATATTTAATTTAAAAGCAAGTCTTGTGGGTGCCATAGGTATTTCAAACAAATTAAAAATTGAATTAGTAAGGAAGTTTTTAAAAATCGAAGTTATGAAGATTTTATTATTTTGAAGACGTCAAATTGATTGAGGGATGGGCGTTGTTAGCATCCGCAATGTACAATTTAAAGATCATAGACAATGTGGCTTCGTTGCCACGCGTCACTTCGTATGGAGAGCGATTTTGACTTATTTCAAACAAAAAGTATTTCATTTCAAAACTTAGGGGCAGAATTTCAAGGGTTTAAGAGATGAGTGAGTATTTAGAATCAAAGTTAATGTGCAAAATTCCAAGTGATATTAAGATTAAGACTAATTTATGGATATATATGTGGATATAATATCAAATTTTATTAAAATGACTTAAAAAATCTCGGATAAAGTATTGACAACCGACAAATCGACTCAGATGATGTGGGCTATCAAGAATGTATGTATACACTTTTCAGTACCTACCACGTTTCCTTGTGGTCGTTACAAACGAAATAACAAAATATATAAACATATGTTGTAAAATTTTCTTTGTTTTCAACTTTATTTTTTTATTGTAATTTAAGCTTTTATTAAACATGCAAACATTTTTCATGTTTTCAATTTTTTTATTTATTTGTTTCTTTGGAAACAGCAGACTTCAAGAATTTTTACAGGTTTACCAGTTTTGGCAGAAGAAATTTCTCGACCTGAAAATTATAAATTCTGACTAGGAGCTAATTGAGGTAATTTTTGACTCATTTTTTGGGCAGAGGTAAAAAAGGTAATTTTTGACCAAAAGTGGTAAATTTTGCGAAAACAATAATTTTTTTAGACTTGTTAATTTTTTTAAGTTATTGGAAGCACTTTAGGAGCCCGAACAGAACCAAAGCGACTGTCGGTTGGCGATCCTCTCCCGGAGAAATCCTTAGAGAACACGTCCAGTATAGGAGCGGTTGTCGGATCAACGCATGGTATAATAATACAAGGTAGCATTGAGAACTGCTTATTTTCTCTTCTACAAGAAAACATCTCCTGTCAAGAACAGATGTTTGTGATAATGCATCTGCAGCTGCTGAGGTTGTGTTTTTATTTACTTCAACGATTCAACATTGTTTGTGTTTTCAATGGCCGGTTGTAAGCGCTCTCTTTTTGATATTTTTTGACAAGAAATGGTTTCCCAAGCAACTGTCAATGCTGCCTTGTTATTATTATACCATGAGATCAGCGTTGCTTTTCGGTGTGTGAATGGTACAAATATTATTTTATCATGTTTTTGCTGTTTCTTTATAAATATATGTATACTGACAAAAAATTTATAACGGTAGTTAATCATTTAAAAATTTCTCAGTTTTTTAATTTGGGAAAAGGTAAATTTTCTCCGAATGTGGTAAATTTTTTCCCAAAAATGTGGTAAATTTCAGTTCGTCTTTCTGGCAACACTGACTAGGAGGGGAATTTTTCACTCTCTCGCTCTCACTCTCTTTTGCAATCTATACATTTTTTGTCCGAACGCTTTTCGGACTAAACTAATTAATTTTTTTCTATCAAATGAAATATCTTCTTTATGGATTAATTTTTTTAAGGCAAGTATTTTTTGATTCAATTAAACTAGCCACGAAACTTATTATATTGAAGTTTCAGCCCTTAATCGAAATAATTAGTATTCTCACCTTTTCCTCTTTTAAACATTTTATGGACATCAGAAGATTTATTCGTCAACATTTTGGCCGCTCTATATTAACATCCTTAGAAATGACTAGAAATAAAATTTTATCATTTTTCAGATTATTCTATGTTTGTTCATGCATGTTTTTACTTAACTATCTTCGGGCATCTTTCACTTCACTCATTCATCCATGCATCCAGTCGACCTTGCTGTTGAAAGGAATTTGTGTCTGTCAAAGTGGCAGCTAATAAAACTGAATGAACACCTGTTTGAAATGGTTTAATTTTATCAGAGAATTCTGTGGCTAACTTGATGTGGTAGAAGTAATCAAAACGTAAAGAAGAGATAAATTTAAGTGTAATACCAATAAATGTAGAGAAGTGAGCCAAGCAAGGGTCTAGGAAATAACTTTAACTTTTATAAAAACAAGAGATGAGAGAAAAAAGCTAAAGAAAATAGCTTAATTTAGTATTAAATACTTAAAGTTGACTGGTATATCTATTCACCGCTTAAGAGTTGTTTTGTCTAATTATTGTGTAATTTAATAAAATATGATTTGATTGTATAAATTATATATTAGATAGACCACCATCAAGAATACATTAATAAACATTTATAATAAACATTAAATTTTAGTTTCGTTCGGTATAGTTAATCGCATAATTTATACAAATTACTTGCTTTAACAGGCTAAACATGGTTAATGTGTTTCACCCATGCCTGCCACAACAAGTGAATCAGCATAAAATCTGCATTTTGCACGCATCGCAGAAGGATGCAAGCTGATATCTCTGTCAGCGACTACCACAGCAACAGCAATAACAACATGCAACAAGAATATTGGGTCAAGATGCTTTTGACTCAATATTCCTCACATTATTCAGCCCGACAACTTTTGAGGTTGTCAGCATAGCCTGCTGCCTCGGTTGTGTTTGTTTGAATATTTGCTTCACTGCAGTTAAGTTAGCACTTTGAGGCAAATGACCAATTTGTCATTTACTGGAAAATTAGGAGGTACGTTGGGAATTATGCACATTAGCAATTATTTTCATTGATGTCCTTAAGCGTCGTATTCTCTGCTGACTTATATGGAAATAAATGAATATGTCTATTAATTGTTCACACACGAATAATTATATGGAAGCAAAATAAAACAGCGTTTCTCTGGTTTTTTAATTAGAAGTATAAAAATATAAAAACGAAATAAATTTAATGAATTAATTAAAGGAGTTTAAGAATATATATACGGAATTTATTATGATAAAGTTCGACTGACAAATAATATTACCAGAAAATCTTAATTCGAAGATTTGTCTTAAAGTTCTATGAAAGGTGTAATGGATTATTATGGTTTGGTGTAAGGCAAAGTAGTGGTCTAAATTAATTTGAAGATTTTAAAAAAATCCTGTTAGCAATTCACGGAATGAAAAAACATAAATATCTTTGTCAAAGTCTTGTATAAAACACCTAAAAACTTATGCAATTTTTGCTTGACTACACTAAGAGAAAAAATATTAAATTTATCCAAAAATTTTTTTAATTTATTCATAGAGTATTTTAATTTTATTTTCTCTATAGAGAAAAAAGCTTATTTAATTTATTGCTTAATCACTTAGGAAATATAAGTCGATTTAAAAATATCTATGTAATTTTGAATTGTGTGATTATTATTGAATAAAAATTATAAATAAAAAAAAAACATGATAAAAAAAATTGGATGGATAACATTTTTTTAAATTTCAATAGAAAAAAGGAAAGTTGGCTGTAACGTGGACACACTCGTAGATTTTGAATTGACAGCGCATCTGTATAATTGTCCTTATTCTTGTCTATATCCTTTCCTTTGATAACTTGTCCTCATCATCATATATTTGTCTTCATAATTGTTATACATCTTCTCTAAACTTTTGATTTAATTTATGTCCAAATTCCTAATCTTATCCTTGTGTAAATTCCTTTTATAATCCTTATCATACGTATTTTCTCAATCTTTGTGCTAAATATTGTCCGTTGTGTGTAAAAACACATGTTATATTCCTTGGTCTTATTCTTTTTCCAATAGTGTCCTTAATATTGTTTAAGGTGTGTTTAAATCTTTGTTCTTATCCTTGTCATAGTTGTTTTTCCAATCCTTGTCTGAATTATTGTCTTAGTCTTTGCCCAAGTACAAGCTTTAATCTCTGTCCAACTTCTTTGTCCTTATTCTTAATTCAATCCTGTTTCTAATGTTACATTCCATGTTACAAATTTACAGTTCTGTTGCTTAAACAGCTCCCTCCACGTCTTTTGTATTTTATTATTTTCTTCATAAAGTCAAAAAATTAATGTTTACGGTCGTACCATATCTTTTCTGATAGCGTCTATTTTCAGTGAGTTAAAATTTTATGCAACGTAGATGCATTTTGAAAAACCACGTTTTGGAACTTTTGGGAAACCTACGGAGTAAAACGTAACGTTGTCTCGTCAAAAGTACGTTTTTTTGGAATATATACGCGATCTTTAGGCATTTTCAATTATTTTTTTTCTGTGTCTAGGACAATGTTCGTAAAAAATGTTCCTTATAAAATTTTTATACACATAATATTAAAGATGTTTTTTCAGAAAGGAATTTTAATTTTTTTTTATTGATGCCAGAGTGATTTTTAAAAAAAATTAAATTTTTCAATGATTGAGAGGTTTATCATTAAGAGGTTTAGGCTTGCAAAACGGATTTAACAGCTGGTCGCATGGCAGTTTTAAAAGATACGAGTTTTGTGTTTTACATATAATATTAATGCGTCTGCTTGTGGATACACCCCATATTGACATATTGGAATTATATTAATTTAAAATCAACTTTTTTTAACACCAAAACTGAAGAATTTTTTTTTTAATGTGTCGAGTTGAATTAAGGGGACATATGTAACAAATTTTTTTAAAAAATTTTTTCGGTAATTTTTTTTCATAGAAGGAAAAAAGATATCGTTTTCAAATTTTGTACATATATTTATTAACATTTAAAGAATACAAAAAAATTTTCAGAATTTTTGAAGCGGTTTTTGATGCTATTTGATTTTTTAAAAAAAAAATGTAAAAAAATTGACGGTGTGAGAATATCACCAGTCTGGGACATCTGAGGAAAAAATAAAAAAAATCAAATTAATCCTTGTTTAAATGGCCACCGCCTAAACTAGGATGATTTTTATCCGCAAAAAAAAAAATAAAATGGCGGCCATTTAAAAAAAATCGATTTTCGAGGTTACAAAACCGGTCGCCATTTTGTTTTTCATCGGCGGATAAAATTATCCTAGTTCGGGCGTTGGCCACTTAAACAAGGATTAATTCTTTGTTATCCTTTTTTTTTGTATCTTTATTTTCTAATTCCTTTTTATTTTATTTAAAATTTTTTATTCACCATCGAATTTTCAGAAATTTTATGGAATTAATTTGTCTTAAAAAGGTTTGAACATAATATTTATTTTCAAAAGTTATCCGATATTATAGTAATGTAAGATGGATATCATATTAATAAGATCTTAGCTGTATTCGATGCAACTAATTAAAAATGTTCAAATGCAATTAGTTATTTTACTCAGTTTTAGTTTTTATTGTTTCGAAATTCGAATAAAGCTCTTTTTTGGAGATAGTGTTATACAAAAAGCTTCTGTTATAAAATTCTAAAGCATTTCCACCTCTCCAATTACTTTACTTATGAAAGACTCATTTTTGCTTATTCAAGACACGAATCATTCAAACATTTATTGGAGTAAAGCTTAAGCAACGACATCTACATCTGAATATACAGTTTTATGTTAACGCCTTTATGAAGACTATCTCTTGCTCAACCACCATAATCTTTCGTTCCCTTTAAAATAAATCTTTTTAAGGATAACAACATATTGACCAATCAAAACAGTTCAAGCTGTGGAGCAACCCTTGTTTTTATCTGCAACTAATTTAATAAAAATGGCTGCCACAGCATGTCGCCTTCTAAGGGTAACTTTCATCTAATAAGAATTCCGAAACAATGTTGTCTGAGAAAAGTTTCCAATCTGCCCGATCAAATTGGACAATAGTTTTAAACAATCTTCCATACTTAACAGTCAGTGCAGGCAAATTAAAAATAAAATATTTTGAGTACAGTGGGATATTATTTTCTAAATATTGTTAATTACAAGTCCGAGATTATTGTGTTTCAATTTTGTGCTTTTGAACGTTAATAGTGATTGATTTATTAATTATGCAACATCATTCGGAACCCACATATATGCCGGAAGTACCATTCCAGCCGTTATGGGCCCAGGAGGCGCCACCACCACCACCACCGATAGTACCCTATCAGGAACTCATCGCTGGCTTTCCTTGCACTGATCTAGGTGAGTGAAGGATGAAAATTTATTTCATTAATGAAAAACAAAAAAAAAAGAAGATTATTTATTTAATTTTTATTCGACTTTACTTTGTTAAATAGAGAGTTTCATGCACTGTATAGTAGAATTAATGTCTACATTTCTGCAAATAAAAATAAAAATTTGACTTTTTAAATTGTAACCGTTTAAAATGCATATTTTTTGATAATAAATTGTAAGAAATCTTTGACTAAAGAAGCCGTAGTGAAAGATAATTTCTTCGTTGCGGTTCATCGTAAAGGATTTTTGACTATTATTAAAATGAAGTTTTTTTTTGTTTTTTTTTTTTTTAATCCAAAAACAGTAACTTTGTTAAATGTGAGGTAAAATTTTTTAAAGAAGAATCGTTTAACAACTTGCACTTTAATTTCGATTTTTATCTTAACCAGTGAATTAGTTTTCTATAAACGTTTAATCATATAATTTATTTAAAATATTTTATATCCTAAAAAGCTAAACCTCTGTGATAGGAAATATCAATTGTGCTACTAGTAGGGTATTCAATTAATCGGGTTTCTAGTTTAATCGGTTAATCGAGCAAATAATTAATCGGGGTTGAGATTTAATCGGTTAATAATCGGTTAATTAAGAATTATTCAGTGCACCGAATAATTCAAATTTGAATAAATATAATGGTTAATAATAAAAAAACACTTATTGATTGTTTTGATTTTATATTTTATTAATAAAAAAAACCAAGTAAAACATAACAATTTATAAGTAATAAAAAAAAATAAAGTAAATGAGATCCTTCTCTGTATACGTATATGTGTTAGTTAAAGGTTTTAAAGCGATCTTGTGAAATTATCTTTTAAAAAAAGAATGTAATTCAAATGTTTAGCTTTTAAACGGTTCTTTTCTTTAGTTTTTATGAAACTTGACTTGGAGAAAACTCTTTCGCTGATTGTGGATGTTGGGGAAATCGAAAATAGGGCATGATAAAGAATGTCCAACTTCTCAGTTCTTTTCTTTTTTTTTTCTGAAAACCGGAATATTTGACTGAAAAAGGGGTTTACAAGGTAGGCTAAGATATTCTTACAATAGTTTTTTTCCTGCGTGTAAAAAATACGTAAAAATACAAAAAAAAGATAAATTTCGGCTAATCGGTGAATCGACACAAATTAATCGGTTTATTTGTTATTTGAAAATCGTCAATTTTAAATTATTCGAACAGTTAACCGACAAAAATTAATCGATTAACCGATTAACGGTTAACCGATTGAATACCCTAGTTACTAGGCACCTTTCTTCCCAAGATAAGTGTGATTTCCAAATTTGATAGTTTCCAGTTGTTCTCGGATGCCCTATATAAACCTTAAAGATAACACAGTGCGACACGAAAAAATAACTTCAAATATCTCAATGGTTTATAATAGTGGATGGTCTATATATTATATCCTCGTACTCAGTTTTGTCGGATTAGGTCAAATAAGAGAGAAATTCAAGGTCAAACTTCACCTTTAAGTCACAAATTTTTTCTTATAACTCTTAAACTAAATTCAAATTCTATGTAGTAACTGCATCTAAATATTTGCAATGGATGATTCTTTACATTTTAAGACCATTTTTTGCTCAAAAAGTTACGTAAGGGGTTTAATATTTTCTTCGAAAACAGGGCTTTTTAAAAAAAAAATAAAATTTTCAATAGTTCAGTTACTATGTATTTGTCTTCAAAAACAATCAGATTTTGCTGAATTTTTGCATACACCTTAAGTAAAATAAAATAACCCACCTGTGAAAAGATCACAACCATTACATGTGTGCATCCAAAGATATTCGGATTCAAAGATTACCAACGGTGGTAACTTCGTTAATGTAAGCCCTAGCGTAAAATCATTCAAATAAAACTTATAGACCCAACAATTTTCTTCAAAACTGTCCTTAACATTTAAACCGAAAAAGTTACCGTTTTAAAGATATGCGCGTAAATGTGTAATTACAACATATATGAAAAATATATGAACTTGAGAAGAAATAGAAATAAAAAAAATTTTTATTTTAACCGTTTTAATTTTTCATATATGTTGTAATTACACATTTACGCTCATATCTCTAAAATGGTAACTCTTTCGGTTTACATGTTAAGGACAGTTTTGAAGAAAATTGTTGGCTTTATAAGTTTTATTTGAATGATTTTACGCTAGGGCTTACATTAACGAAGTTACCACCGTTGGTAATCTTTGAATCCGTATATCTTTGGATGCACACATGTAATGGTTGTGATCTTTTCACAGGTGGGTTATTTTATTTTACTTAAGGTGTATGCAAAAATTCAGCAAAATCTGATTGTTTTTGAAGACAAATACATAGTAACTGAACTATTGAAAATTTTATTTTTTTTTTAAAAAGCCCTGTTTTCGAAGAAAATATTAAACCCCTTACGTAACTTTTTGAGCAAAAAATGGTCTTAAAATGTAAAGAATGATCCATTGCAAATATTTAGATGCAGTTACTACATAGAATTTGAATTTAGTTTAAGAGTTATAAGAAAAAATTTGTGACTTAAAGGTGAAGTTTGACCTTGAATTTCTCTCTTATTTGACCTAATCCGATAAAACTGAGTATGAGGGCATAATATATAGACCATCCACTATTAGAAACCATTTAGATATTTGAGGTTATTCCAATTGACCCTTAAATTGTCGCACAGTGTAATTTTCAAACAATGATTTTAGGTTTTATTTACAAATATATACTTTTACCATTTATTTTAAGCAATTTGGCAACGTCAACAAGTTTCCAGCTTAGTGCACCCACGCCCACCAACAAATGCACGCAATAGCAGCAACAACAATCATCAAACATCATCGAATGGATCATCAAAGAAAACCCGCCGACGGGTTGCCTCAATGGCTCAAAGACGTGCTGCCAACATTCGCGAACGCCGCCGCATGTTCAATTTAAACGAAGCTTTCGACAAATTACGCCGGAAAGTTCCCACTTTTGCCTACGAGAAGCGTCTATCGCGCATTGAAACCCTTCGTCTGGCCATCACGTATATTGGATTCATGTCTGAGCTGCTGACAGGAACACCGGCAAATACACACAAAGCACGCACTCCGGAAATTTATGCAGGCATGAATGGCCATCATCATCCAGCGGCAATGGCGCATCACCTACATCCGGCGGCGGCTGCATTCCAGCGGGATTTTGTTTCGCCGTACACGTAATTATTGTGTGACATGTTTAGTTTTTACTTTTGAAGTATTTAAAATTATTGTTGATTGTTGTGTTATTTTATCAGGGAATTTACCGATATATTTATTTTTATTTGGATTGTTTAAATAAAAATTTGATGCATGAAATGCAGTTTGAGTTTTAAATATTTGAAGAAAAATCCCATCAGAAGACAAAAATTATTCCATTGTTATGATTATAACTTTATATCATTCAGAATAGCATATATCTCTCAATATGCTATATTATTTGTGTTTAGTGCCATTACATGAATATTTTAACATACTATAAAAGTGCAAAAAGGTATTTTTATCTACTTATATATAGGTTGGTTCAAATGCATGTAAAAAGCAATCGTCACCTATTGTGTTCTTTTTTTGCAACTTCTAAATGCTTTATTTTACTAATGGTTTTTCAAAATTTAGGACTTTATCTTTCTGAGGGTTAATTTTTTTTTTAATATTTATATAAAGGGTGCTAATTTAACACCATCGGTTATTTTGAGCTCAAAAGTGGCAGAAACTCAGAATTATATCTCCGAGTGACAAGTCACTACGATATCACTTCCCATGGCGGTAGGCAGGATTTTTTTAGGGGGTTTGATATCAAAAATATATATATCTAAAAGAGCAATATTTTTTTTTTATCAAAATGAAATATTTAATATATCAATATATTAATTCATTTCTTTATACAATTGGTTTTCCTGACAACTTTACAATAAAAGTCCATAGTCTTTTTATTTGTGGCTGTTGTTTTATGCCAATTTGGAAATTTTAAACCAAAAACCATTACGGGAAAATTTAAAAAAAAATGTGTCTTTTACAAGACGTTTTGACACAAAACAAATAATTTGAATAATTTTGAAGTATACTCGTACTCGTAAGTATATTGAGAATATATATACTCGTATGTATCCTATATTTTATTAAAGTTTTTATTTGAACGAAAACGTATTTCCCAACAAAATTAAAATAATTTTTTTATCCTCAATAACTGTGTTTATAGCCGTTTATAATAATTTAAATAAACAAAAATAAAAAAAAAAAAACTAAAAATAATATTCCCTATACAGAATAATATACAAATGAAAAAATATAAAAGCAGAAACAGTATGAAATAATTTTTTTACAACAAGTATTTTTTTATAAAGCTGGATTATTTTTCTCAACACACTATTTTTTGTTTTTTGAAATTACAGAATTACGTATTTTATTTTAAGTCCAACAATAAAGAAAATTTATTTATAATTTTTTTTTTTTTTTCAAAAAATCATCTTTTCGGATGATACACATTTTCATCTCGAGGGAGATTTGACACTGAAGACTTTTTTTTGGGGTGCCATTAAACACAGACTTTTGCTGCCAATCCAGAAACATTCAGGCACTTAATCACATTATGGGTCGAGATCGTCGAAAATGTAACCCATGTTGACAGCATGGGCTCATTTAGGTCCAGCCGAGGTAGCAATTAAAATTATTTTTTTTTTAACTTTTTTGAAAATAGCTACATAAAAATTAATATGTGCGGAAACCTACATATATTGTCTTATTTTTTGGACAATGTTACTAAAAGTGTCATATATGTGTCAACTCAAGGTGTTAGATTCCTGTAATTCTTCTTGCACCAAAACAAATTATAATCTAATTTAATTTGTCTCTGTAATTGTGAGAACAACTTCACCTGTTTAACTGTGGTGAATCTTCCGCCCCTGTTGCGGTCATGAAGTAACAAGTAACAAATGAATCGTCCTCCAGAAAACGACCCTGTAAACAAAGCGTAAAATATTATATTTTATTAAATATAACAGATTGCACTTAATTGGGCTCTGCGATTTCATTGTGTGTATGTTACATAAAACAACCCTCCATACAAATATTCAAGCCCATGTCAGCTTTTCGGTGCTAAATACCCTGGAATGTGTAACGCGTGTTGAAGTCAATTTGTGACAGTTTCATAGGTTGATGCGCAAAATATTAATATATTATTCTAAGTTAGAGAGTTATATAATTTACTGAAGAAAACCCGAGTTCATGTAACGATTTATTGGGTATCATCAGTGAGCGTGAAAGATGGCTATTTAATGTTAGAATATCTCTGTTACTAAGGAAATTTTAGATATTTTTTTAAAAGATTTATGTGGAATTGTATTTAAGGAAAAATTAAATTAAAAATTAAAAGCTAAATTCATATTCTTATATAAAGAAGTTAAATTTGAATTTTGTAGTTTAATTAAGTTCCTTTATTTGTGTGACCATGGGCGATTTTGCGGGCATCCCCTTCATATCTTAAGTTAAGAAAAAGTTATTAAAATTATTTAAAAATAATATAATAATAAATAATTTAATAAAAAATATAATAATCATAATAAATTTAAAATTTTTTTTCGAAACAAAAGTTGAAACTCTTCAATATAAAATTTAAAAATATCGTTTAGGCATTGAACATTTCTTCCCAATTAACTCGAATCTTATATATGCTAAGCTTATAACAATCAACTTCTTACATATAAAATTCTTAATTGTTATAGTAAAATACTAGAACATTGTATATTGATGCAATATCTGTGATGATGTCTCTTAACCCCCAAGAATTATCTGATAAAAAAGAAAAATCAAGATTTTCTAAAATTTATTACTGATGAATTTATACCTAGGTACGAGTATAAGCCGGGATATCAAAATCATAAAGCAAAATGTCGCACTTTAAGTTAAAAACACTTACACACAAAATTAAGTCTAACTACCTTTTACCAAAGTAACCACATTTAATGCAGCAGAAAATTTCCAATCGGCACACGAATTAGGAAGATGATATACACATCATAGTGCAAAAAGAGGGTTTCATACTCACCTACCCTAAGACAATTTTACACGCTGATTGCGATACTTTGGGTTGCGCTTGATTTCAACAATTATAACTTCAAACTGCATAACAACAATAACAACAACAAGAAAAATTGTAACTTTCTGATTTAAGGCCGCAGTTAACCAAAATCAAGGGTGACAAAAATACACCGATTGTTTAGCACTCGGTGTTCTTTTGTTTGCCCTAAAGAATGGCTAACAATATGTTTTGAGAACTTAGTGACACTTCATGCCGTATTAAAATAAGAACAAAAATAAAACCAAAAGGGTGCCGGCATCAAAACATTTACTACTTGTTATAGGATGAGTGGGGAATTATTTAATAAAGTGCAATCCCGGATGCGCTACGAGTTTATTCTGAAGATGCACCACGTGCGGGTGATTAGATTATAAAAGTGAATATATGATTTGTATCTCTGAAGGTAAAATGAAAATATGATTAATTTGTAGTCAAAAAAGTTCTTGGACTCAGGACTTCCTGTGTATATTTCATGTGCACCGAGCAGAATAATTGTAATCGTCGTGAGAAATTGATATAAAAAGAAAATGAAAAGGTTTAAATTATTTTGACCCGAACGCTTTGTAACATAATAATAAGTTAATGAAATAATTGTAATATATGTTTGTGCAGAATTGGTGCAATTGTTGCTCAGTTTTGACTCGGTACATCAGAAATGTTGCCATCCTTATGGAAAATCGGCTTATCCTGCATCACAGCAAATGCAGCTGTTAGGGTTTAATATCAGAGCAGGTTTCGCCTCAATCCACTGGGATGATTTTTTTTTTGTTTTGTTTTTTTAATATAATATAGAGCGAAAAATATCATTTCGCAAAATTTTGATGAATAAAGTTGTGATTTTGTAGTAAATTTTTCTGCAGATGGAATTAATTAGTTCGATAAGTAATGGAGAAAATGATTGATTATTTGCCGACAGATGTTAATAATTCTTAATATAGGAGTAAATAGGAATCGCTCATGATGATTGGATTAATACAACATTGATAGTGGCACAACAGTTTGAATTGTGAGAAATTACTCCGTGAGTTAATTAAATGAATTAAATAAATATTTCAATTTAGTTGACTTTATACATCAAGACATCATAAGATAATGATTTTGGAATGATTTGTTAATTTTGAATGAAATTCATTCTTTACATTTAAAAAAAAATAAATAACTGGCCATTTCAGCCCTTGAAAGGACTTTGACCTAGCTTCTTATGATCAATTGTGTTGTGCGTGTTATTAAGTTTGTACACAATTGACCGAGAAACGGACCTACAGGTTTAACGCCGACTCCGAACGGCGATGAACGGAATGTTCTTATTCTCAAGAAGCTTTACATGGCATTTCGATTACTCTCTGAGGTTTGCCATTGTCTGCAGAGAGGTTGCGGCCGTACAGAAAAATTGAATTAAATTATACAATTATTAATTCAAATTATTTTCTGTCGCTGCTGGGGTTCGAACCTGGGTCTCCAGGTTCGTTGACATAGCGGCCACGCACTTTTACCAACTACGCCACATTTAGAAATTTAGAAATCATTATACATTCATTCATTATACTAGAGGTTACCCTTTTGATTCTTGAGGATTTATATTCCATCTCATTCTTATCAAAATATCCGGAAATTATTCTAAAACTGTCAATAAATCCATTGTTATCGGTCGTCTATCAATGAAAAAACTATAAGTATAATTTTTTTTTTGTGTTTACTAGTTGCCTGATACGTTGAAACTACCCAGCAAACATTATGACTCTTAAAAGAGTCTTTTAAGACTCATATAAATGAGCTTGTATCGTCATAATGCGCTCAAAAAAGACTCTTTTATGAGTACATTTTCGTTGGTTCGTGCCTCAAAATATGATTCATAATAATGACTGCTTTATGCCTCATTTAAGATTCAAAATGAAGACTCTTTTAAGACTCATATTTAATACTCTTTTAAGACTCATAATAAACACTCTTTAAAGACTTATAATAAAGACTCTTTTATAGCTCATTTAAATAAGCCTTTTTGGACTCAAAATTAAGACTATTTTAAGACTCATTTTAAATACTTTTTTAAGATTCATAATAAAGACTTTAAATAAATACTTTTTTAAAACTCATATTAATGTCTTTTGGACTCAAAATTAAGACACTTTTGATAGTCATATTTGATACTCTTTTAAGAATCATGGAATGTTATCTTTAAAGACTCATACTGAGGACTCTTTCAGAACTCATAGAAGTAATTATGATGCGTTTAGGCTGAAATAAATTTTTAGGTTCAAATTTATTTAAAATATTTGATAGTGAAAAATAAAAAAAAAATGACAACAATAACTTTTTTTAAACATTTCAAATAAAAAGTAATAGTAGAAAAATTTAAAGTCATTTTATAATCATATAAAAGACTTCTTTATGAGTCCTATTATTGCGTACTCATAAAACACGCATAAAAAATACTATTTTTAGAGTCTGATTTCTGAGTAATCATTTTACAATCATATCAAAGACTCCTTTATGAGTCCTTTTATTGCGTACTCAAAAAACACGCATAAAAAATACTCTTTTTAGAGTCTGATTTGTGAGCAATCATTTTACAATCATATCAAAGACTCCTTTATGGGTCTATTTATTGCGTACTCACAAAACACGCAAAAGAAATATTCTTTTTAGAGTCATTTTTTTTGAGGCACTCAGAAAATGTTTGCAGGGTAGTGTTTACCCTTTTAATCTAGAGAATTAATTATCAATTCCATGTTCATCACATTCTTCAGAACCTCTTTTAGAAACGTCCATTAATGGGCCTCTCAATGTGAAATAAAAGCTTATGTTTTGTTTCTTAAAAGACACCTTTAAACCAAACAGTATTTACAACTTTCAATAAATACTGAAACATTTAAGTGCTCCAATAAAACTATTGATATCACTATCAGCCATAAAATAATTATCTCAAAAGCTTTTTTTAAAAGCTTTTCGATTCATTTCCGATATGATCACTTTTCATAATCTTAACACTAAACAATTTAATATTTAAACTCAGTCAAGTTAACGCAAGTATGGAGAGCACGTTCAAAATTCAAACATCGAATGGAACAGAAATTCCCAAATGGGTAAATGATAGTCTCTTTGATGATATTTTGCGGAACAACTTGCTCGAGTACCAAAGAATTAAGTCGCTAAACGTAAAAAAATTCTCAAGTGAGAACGAAAATAGCATCTCCCAAGTGTTCAGTATTAATATAGAAGCGCAACTTAAAAGTAAGTTAGTAGTGAATAATTTCGTTTAATAATTAATTTAGTATAATTTCCCACAGATGGTAAAATACGCAACATCTCATACAGTCTTACTTTAAAGCCTAATACTGTAAGCTGCACAGCGGGACGAATTGTTACGCAATATTTTACAAGGGAAGTAAAAATTTATCATGAGTTGCTACCTGCCTTTGAGGAACTCTATCGTGATACTGGTCTACGTCTGCAGTTAGCACCGACATGTTACAAATTGGAAAGGAATGTGAGCGCTGCCTCGATTTTATTGGATGATATGACGTTTAAAGGATACAGAAATGTGAATTGTATAGAGGGTCTTAATAGGCTGCATACACTGGAAGTGCTTAAAAAGTTGGCTGCATTTCATGCTGCTTCAGCAGTATTCTTTGACAAACGATATAGAGAGTTTAGTATTTTCACGGAACCAGTAATGGACCCAGATAGTTATGCTGAGTATGACAAAAATACTATTCCATATGCTCGCAAATTTGTTGAGAATCTACGTCTGCTTGATTTACGGGAATATCAGGATCACATTGTGAGTAAAAGATTTTGAGTATCCGTTCGTTTTAGTTTTTTTCTAAATTTAAATATTTACAGAAAGTTTATTTACAAAACTACAGAAAAACACTTTCCCAAGCCGAAAAGGTGGATCCAAACGAGTTCAATGTACTCAACCACGGTGACTGTAGATCGCATAATATCCTCTTCAAATATGATGCTTTCGGCAATATTATGGACACGATATTTATCAATTTTCAGAAGAGTAAATATGGCTCACCAGCACAAGATCTACTTTACTTGATATTTGGCTCTACTCAACTGGATGATAAACTAAAAAGTTTCGACTTTTTCATTAAGTACTACCATGATCACTTGATTGATAATTTAAAACTATTGCAATATGCGAGGAAGTTGCCAAAACTGACAGATTTGCACTTGGCTATATTGAATAATAGCTGTTGGGGTGAGAACAATCTTTTGAACTTCAATGTATTGCTGTCCTTTAACAATTTTAAGGTCTCTTGGAATATTATTGTAACTCTTGTGTTCTATTTTTATAGCCTTTACAGCTCTATTTAAAATTCTGCCGTTTGTTCTGCAAGATTCGAAAGAGACTATATCATCAATGGAGTTGGAGAAATTAATGGATTCTAAGCTAGGTGAAAGTGACTTTTTCGATTTGATGTTTAGGAATCCACGCTTTGCTGAACAGGCTCAAAAATTACTACCATGGCTAGAAAATCGCTCGTATTTGGAATTTTGAATTGATTTTTGTATCATTTTAGAAATATAAAATATATTATCAATTGTTACACTTTAAGTTATTTTACCTGTAAGAAAACAAAAAACAAATAACAATTCTTTAAAATATACTTTAGAATTAAATTGATCGCTTCCCAACATTTGCAATTTTGCATCTATACCAGTTGTCAGCTTACCAGTTGTCAGCTTACCAGTTGTCAGCTGATCGAGGAAATGGCCTCTACACTCACGTAGGCATTTGCTTAACAATCGAGAGAGTTTTCTGGTGGTTCTAAAATTACTTTCTGGTACTTTGCGCCTACTCTCAACAATAGGTTGAAACACAACCGAACAACCCAAATTTTTAACGAAAATTAAATTGTAAATAATGTAAAATCAATGAAAAGGTTTTAATCCCTATCTCTAACCTAAGAGGTGCGTGTTGAGTTGGTTTTTGAGTTTGCATCCCTGTCTCTTAACATGAACGTTGTGAATATATGTATGTATTTATGAGCGAGAATGCAGGTTATTGAAACTAATTGTTATTGTGGGTAATGTCTCATATTTCTTCTTAAGAAGAACCATAGACTGGCCTACAGATAAAATGAACCAAATATTAAATAGTTCTGAATTAGTTCAACAGTGGTATAGTACTGGTCAGACTATAAAATCTTTTTTAATTGCTCGAAAATTGATTAATGGCCATATTTTGTAAAACGCACGCAATCACGTCACTTCGGGTTTTCTTATCTGGCAATATATTTTAGTAGAATATTTCTAAGTGAGAAAGAGACTTTGTTTTACTTCATATGAAAAAGGCATTGCCAGACTTAAAATCTTAACGCAAGTGACTGCGTTCGTTTTACAAAATATGGCTATAATTATATATAATACTTCTATATTGGCAGTACACTCAAGGTAAATACCCTAACATTAGAGTGCAGATATATTGCTATATGAGCGAGATATATTGCTATATGTACCCGAAATTAAATTTCAAAATAAAAAAACTCGGAAGCGGTTTCAACTGAAATTTTTGTTGTTTGAACATTTATGATAAAAAGTTTGTTTACCTGAATTTATCTTGTTTAACTTTACTCATATCCACACGTTGTTGTTAATTGCTTAATAATGGTGCGTACCTATGATTTATGCATGCAAAACAAATATGTTTTGTTTTGTTTTGTTTTGTTTTATGTTTGGGGAAGAACAACTGCCTCTGTGACGATTTGACATTTTCTTGTGTGTAGTTTTGCTGACGTTTGGATCGCTCAAGCAATTTCATTGAGAACTTCTATAAATTGTGGAATTAAGAGAAATGGTTAATAATGTGTCACTGTTATAAAATTGTACATACATATCTTTCAAAAATTGATTTATTTCTGCTCTGCTAGACGAAAGCAAATGTATAAAAATAGAAATAAAGTTATGAATAAGAACAACTGCGATCAATCGATTAGTCTTATCTAATTTCGTTCTATTGCTTGGAACCATTTATCTACATTCTTGAGTATATACCGAATATCTATTGAAGGCCAAAACCGAATAGTTTACTTTGTAATAGAAAATAAGTGGATAAACTATTCTATTGCGTATTTTACCCAGATGAACAATTACGATACAACACCTACCCAGTTATTTTTCACGTAGTCAAGTGAACGTTTCATGGTTGTATTGAATGTCCAAATTGCAGAAATAAATTGAATTTCCAATATCTTGGTAATCTATAAAAGATTTTATACAAACATACGTATATTTGTTAAATGTGCATTTATTTTATTGCCATCATCTTTATAGTAGAATTATAAAATCTACATTTATAAAAGTTTTGCAATAACTTGAACATAATTTGAGTTGGTTGAAATTGGATGTTTGTGTGCAAAAAGATAAAAGACGCTTATCATTGAAAACAAATTTTATTAATCATTCTTAAACTTACCTACTTCATACTACTTCAGCAAGTAAGACTGTAGAATTGTAGAGTTAGTATTGCGGTAAATGTGAACAGTGGAGGGACATTTTAAATATGGGTCAAAGAAATTCTACAGCTAAAAAAAGCAACAACAAGCCAACCCAGAAGGTTGATGAAAGTGAAATAATGTTTCAGCGTGGTGTACCTGCACGTACGGGTGAACCGCAGTTACAAACTTCTGCGGCTAGTGTTAGTTCAGAGGAAGTCGCAACAGATATAACGTCAAGTGCTGAAACTCAAAGCATTGACAATGAGTTGATACCAAGTTGGGTGAATGCAGATCAGTTCATAAATATATTGCAGGACAATGTTGAGAATTTTGAAAAGATTACGAAATTCAAGGCATATCCTGCATTGGGCCCGGGTGAAAACTACATGACTCTTATTCTACGCATTAGTATTGATGTTGAACTAAAAGGTGAGCAGTGCAGGCATTGGTAATAACATTTCAGTAGCTAAATGAAAAACCTAATTTTTAGATAAGTCCCATAAAAACGTATCTCTGATAATGAAAATTGTACCCGAAAAGATGAAGGAAATGATTAGCGCCCTGAAGATTTTCGAAAAGGAGTTGGCCTTGTATTTCGATGTGATTCCTAAGCTAGAGCTACTCTATAGAGAAATTGGACTTAAAGTCTGTTTTGCACCTAAAGCTTATAAATTTAAGAAAGATCCTGGACATGACAATATCATTTTAGAGGATTTGTGTGTACGCGGTTTTAAGAATGCAAATAGATTGGATGGTCTTAATATGGAGCATACACTGGCTGTTTTGCAAAAAATGGCTCAGTTTCATGCTGCTTCTGCACACTGGTTAACTAAAAATAGGGTATTTTTGGAAAGCATCATGAAAAACCATATCGATGATCATAGCAAAGGATTCTATGAAGCGTTGTTTTATTCATTTAAAAATGGGTTTCTTAGCAGTATGCAACATTTTAAGGATGGCGAAAAATATCGCGATGCAGCGGTAAGTTCAACATTTCTATTTTATCATTAAGTAAGAATTTTGAAAACTACACTTAGGTTTAAAAAATAGCATTTGTAAACTGCAAATGGTAAACGTAAATTTATTTATATTCTTATATACTTAATAGGAAAAAGCATTTACTTCTTTTGAATTGGAAGGCTATGCTCGTTTGAATGAGATCGAAACAAATGAATTCAGTGTGATCAATCATGGTGATTGTTGGGCAAATAATATACTCTTCCAGTATGATGCAGAGGGTAACATTTTGGATACGTACTTTGTCGATTTTCAACTTTCGAATTGGGGCTCACCGACCAAAGACTTGTTTTACTTCATTATATCTTCGGTAAACAACGAAATAAAGTTGACGGAATTCGATTATTTTGTGCGCTTCTACCACGATCATCTAGTAGAAAACTTGAAGGCCCTTAGTTATCCTAAGAATATACCAACGCTACGTGAATTTCATACGACTATGATAAAAAAGGGCACCTGGGCCTTTTCGTCTGCAGTAATGGTTCTTCCCATCGTGCTCCTGGATCCAACAGAAAACGCTGATTTGAAGAATTTATCAGCCAGCTCGGAAGAAGGCAAAAACTTAAAGAATTTAATGTATACCAATAAGAGGTATTGTAAATACATTGACGACCTATTGCCATGGATGTATAATCGGGGTTTCATGGATCCTATGTAAGTTCCGTGGAATTCAAATTTAATATTAAGTTTTTATTCATTTCGTTGATGATTTTTTTTTTTTTTGAGAAAATAATATTAGACAAATTCCTTCAAGGAACCAATCTTTCCTTATATGATCAAAGTTTTTTATTTTATACAATCTCGAACAGAATGTTTCAGAACGTCATCAGAATGTTGTTGTGATGTGTTTAAGTTATGTTATATTATATAATGTTTTGTTATGTAAAGTTATGTTCTGTTTTCTTATGTTACATCAACGTAATTTACGATCCGATTTCGTCATTCATTGTTATTGTAGCAGTTGACTTGGCTTCTTGACTGAAAAAAATAACATTACAGTCGTTTGGGAAATGTATTCGGTTTGTGAAAAATCTTCTGAATCTTTAATGGTTTGCACCAGGTGGTTACTTGTAACTTTAGGTGATATCTATGGTGATAAAAAGGAATGGTGTTTAAAAATTTAGAAAAACCACATTTAAATAATTTTTTTTCATTTGAAGTGAACTCTCCGGAGGGTTTTTGGAGAAAATTAATATATTTTGCCTGCAAATTATTTTCTTTACAGTAAAAAAATCAATAATGTATATTTATCTTCAAAAGGTTCTTATTGAAGCCAATATGGAAAGAACATATCTCATTGGATTAGTTAAAAATATTAAAATTTTTTAGAGGAGCATTCATTTTTACTGAATAATTTTTTCTTTTGTAAATGTAAGAGACAAATTCCTTGAAGAAAAAATAGCGTTATGAAATACTAAAAAGATCGTTAGGACCGCTTCCAAGATTTATTGATTAAAAAAGTAATGAAAAGCACTCTTATCGGTTTTTCGAATTTTTGAGATACTGACAGCCCGAACTTATTATTGTTATTTTATTAGTTTTTTTATATAATTGGGGTTGATAAAATTGTGTTGTTGTACTGGCTAGTTTGTTAATAGAAATGATAAATACTATATATAAAAAAAAATTTCAGCCCACATTCTGAAATAACTGCTGGTGGAGCGACCGTCACTGCTAATAATAATACAACAGACTCCAAATTGCCGGAAGCGAAAGTTAACTCAGCTGATCTAATACCTACCTGGGTGAATGAAGATCACTTTGAAGGCATTCTTCAAAACACAGTTAAGGGTTTTCAGGCAATAAAAAAATGTACAGTAACTCCAGCCACAACTCCTGGTGAAAATTACTCTTCATTATTGCTCAAAGTTGATATTGAAATGGATCTAGATCGTATGTTATTTTTAAAATCTTGATTAAATCTTTAGTTAAATAGCTTCCTTTATGCACAGAGGGTGCCACCGACACTGCGTCGTTCATGCTTAAGATTTCTCATTCTACTGGCCCTGGTAAAGACATAACGAATGTGTTTCAAATTTTCAAGAAAGAAGCATTGATGTACCATGAAGTCATACCACAATTCGAGCAAATATATAAGTCAGCGGGGGCTGATGTGACATTTTCTCCGCGTTGCTTTAAGTTTGTAAAGGATCCCAATTGCGAGGCAATTCTTTTGGAAAATCTTTGCGTATCAGGTTTTAAGAATGCAGATCGTTTGGAGGGTCTTGATATGCAGCATACAAAAAGTGTACTTCAAAAGTTGGCACAGTTACATGCTGCATCAGCATATTACTTCGAAACAAATGGTCCTTTGCCGGAAATGTATCTAACTGGAGTATATGTAGAGGAGAATCGTGCCTTGATGGAAATGTTGATAGACAATTTCAATGCAATATTTGTCGATTGCGCAAAAGGATACGCCAATAGCGGAGAGTATTTGGAAAAACTAGTAAGTTGCTTTAAACCTTGAACTTTAGTGAAAGAGGCTTACATGTCTACTTTCCAGCAAGAATTTAGGCTAAAATATTTCGACACAATGATATCCCTGAATAAAACTCAGCCTGACGGTTTCAATGTTCTCAACCACGGTGATTGTTGGACCAACAATATTATGTTCCAATATAACAATGATGGCGAAGTAGTCAACACTTACTTCATTGACTTTCAATTACCTAAATATGGCTCACCAGCACAGGATTTATACTACTTTTTGCTCTCATCGCCTAAGTTGGACATTAAACTTGAACATTTTGACTACTGCATAAGATACTATCATGAAAATCTTAAAAAAAATTTGGAATTGCTGAAGTATACGAAGAAAATACCAACTCTTAGGGATCTGCATACTGAATTGTTGAACTATGGCACTTGGGGTGAGAACTACTTAAATTATCCAATGACAACATAACCCAAACAACATTCTTTTGAGAATCTTTAAGTCCGCTTTATTCGTTGGATAAGTTAGATTAAGTTGATGTTTTATAATTTTTATTTATTTATAAGGCTTGGTAACCATCAATGGAGCCATGGCTGCTATACTGCTTGAGCCGAATAATGATGCCAACTTAGAATCCATAGTGGGCGATAGTGAGGACAGCACAAAATTCAAAATTAATATGTTTAACGCTAAAAGATATCGTTCTCATGTCGAACCACTACTCATTTGGTTAAATAGACGCGGATTATTGGATTCTGTGTAAGAAAAGTAGTAGAATACACCATAAACTAATACGAAAAATTTTCTTTTCTTTCATATTGATTAATAGTTCCACCGAACCGGGCAGTAGCAAACAGATAACACCAGCATCTTTGCCAGCTATTCCATCTTGGGTGGATGCAGAACATTTCATAGATATTTTGCAAGAAAGTGTTGATGGATTCTCAAAGATTTTGAATATCACAGCTTCTCCAGCAACCAAGTCCGGTGATAATTATGCTTCTCTTATGTTAAGAGTTAAGGCTGATGTAGAGCTTAAGGGTGCGTGTAGCACTCTTCAAAAAACTCTTTTTAATGCCACACTTTTTTCGCCTAGATGGTTCTTCAAAAAAGTATTCTTTTATGCTTAAAATCCCTACTTCATCATCTGGATTCGACGGATTCCTAGCCAACATTTTTCCAACAGAAATAACCATGTATCATGATTATTTGCCCGAGTTTGAACAAATGTATAAGGCAGCCGGATGTAAATTGATCTTTGCACCCAAATGCTATAAATTTAAGAAAAATACCGGTTGTAAAACAGTTTTAATGGAAGATTTAAGCGATCGTGGCTTTCGAAATGGCAATCGTTTGGAGGGACTTGACATGGAACATACCAAATGTGTTCTTCAGAAACTGGCACAACTACATGCTGTTTCTGTGAAGTGGGTGGAGTTGAAAGGTCCATTTGGCCAAGATTTCACGAAACACCTTTTTAACGAGGACAGTCGAGAATTTATGATTGGCTTATATAATGCGGCAAATAAAGTATTTTTGGAATGTGCACGTGAGTTCGAGAATAGTGTGGAGTATATCGATAAATTGGTAAGCTTCCAAAACAAACATTAAGTAAAGTTTGACATAACAAATTTTTGGAATATTTTTTCTAGCCTGGAGTATTGGATAGATTAGTTGATGACTTAATCGCTGTACATAAAGCTGATCCTAAGGATTTCAATGTATTGAACCATGGTGATGCTTGGGTCAACAACATTATGTTCCAGTACGATGAAGCGGGAAAAATCAAAGAAACATATTTTGTAGACTTTCAAATTAGCTCCTATGGCAGTCCGGCTATAGATTTGTTCTACTTCCTTATGTCCTCCACGCATTTGGATATTAAAGTGGAACAATTCGACTATTTTATCAGACATTATTATGAACAATTGGTGCTGAATTTAACACTGCTTGAGTGCAAACAGACAGCACCATCTTTGAGAGATTTTCATGTGGACCTTCTAAAATATGGTGTATTAGGTAAGTAAAAGTCGAAATTAAATAACGGTTTTTCTTCAATAATATTTTCTTTCGAAATAATTTTTCGAAAAACTTGTAGGCTTTTCTTCAATAAGGGGAGTGATGACGCTTTGTATGGTAGAACCATCAAAAGGATTAAGCTTGGGCATTTTTTGGGGTGATTCTACAGAAACTTATGATTTACAAAATAGATTATTTGGAAATGACAGATATCGGGCACATGCAGATCTCGTTTTGACCTGGCTGAATAGACGAGGCTTATTAGATGTCTTAAATTAGAACAATACTTTATGAGGATATTGAATGTTCCAAATATTATTTGCAATAAATATAAACAATTCAATGTACAAACTCTACCCAAAGCCTTCATGTTGAGGTACTTCATTGGCGGAGGTTTCTCCTACCGAACATGCCAAAATTTCATGATTTTCTTTTTCAATGTAAGTTTAATAATAAAGTTATTCATGAAAAGAAATGTTTTCTAAATGTGTATGGAGAATATGAATCAGTGGATATTGACAATTTTTATTGGAGATAGGCGAGGCTTTAATTTGATTTAGACAAATTTCATTGTAATAGAGAGTGAGTATTTTTCAAAGCTTATGTAAAAATTTCAAGTATTTTATAATTTATTCTTATCTGAAATAAAAACTGATCTAGTCAGGGTCATAATGCACATAAATTGCAACTTTATATAATAACGTCATAACAACAACATAAGCTTCAACGCTACCCCTTAACTAAAACGTTTATTAGTAATTTAAGAGCTAGATCTAAAAGCTACTTTCTGAAGCTTTAAGTAATTGTGGTGAGTTCCTAAGAGATATTCTACTTTAGCTTTTAGTTCAAACTTTTGAGGACAAGAGTTAAGTAGTCGTTCGCTAGTGCAGTTCACAAAGAAATGTCCATTCACAATAAAATTCCCGAGTGGGTGAATGAGGATCGTTTTGTTGATATTCTTAAAAATTCCGTTACAAGTTTTAGGTCTATCAACTCCTTCAAGGTTTCGCCAGCCTTAGGCGATGGAGAAAACTATAACACAAACGTGTTGAGAGTAGAAATTGATTTGGAGCGACAAGGTTAGTTTTGACTAAATAATCTTTCGAATATATAAAGTGAATTGCATTAATAGATGCCAGTACTGCCAGATATAATTTCATACTCAAAGTTCCATTGCAAAGCTCCGATGATAACGATGATGCAAACAAACCAGATTTTGATTTATTCCCGTGTGAGAGGGATATGTATCAGAATATTGTGCCAGAATTGGAACAAATATATACCGACATCGCTGGAGTCGATGTGAAGTTCAGTGCCAAATGTTTTCGTTTTAGAAATGAGCCGCAATTGGAATATATTTTAATGGAAGATTTACGTGACAAAGGTTTTAGAAACGAGAATCGATTCGTTGGCCTAGATGAGATCCAGACTAAGCAGGTTTTAGCTAAACTTGCACAATGGCATGCAGCTACAGCAAAACGTGTAGAGATCAAAGGTGATTATGACTCATGCTACCAAGAGAGCTACTTCGGTGAGGAAAATGCAGCCATGATCATGGCCATGAATAACGCATTTAACAAAACCTTCCTCGAATGCTTGGATTCTGACTCATATGCAGGCTTAGATGATTACAAAACAAAGATTGTAATAAATATTTGCTTTTGTTTTTTTTTATAACAAAATATTTATGTTCTGTCTTAACAATTATATCAGAAAAGTTATTGCCAACAACTCGATGGTTTATATGTCAAATTTGGCAAAGTCAACCCGCAGTGTTTCAATGTGCTCAACCATGGTGATTTCTGGATGAATAACATTATGCTTCAATACGACGCAAACTCAGACATACTAAAAGACGTTTATTTCGTTGATTATCAATTGCCAAAATATGGAACCAATGCTCAAGATTTGCTTTGCTTACTCATGTCTTCTGTAAAATGTGATATTAAATTAGCTAAATTTCAATCGTTTGTTGATTGCTACCATGAACATTTAATAGAGAATTTGAATTTACTGCAGTACTCAAAAGTATTGCCTACGCTACAGGAACTAAATGAGTCCTTAAGAGCCAATGGCATGTGGGGTATGTTGAAGAAGTTTACTTACAAAGCGGCTTAGAGGTTAACTCAAAATTATCTATTTTAAGCTTTTGTGTGCGCTCAACGTTTATTGGCTGTGGCAATGTTGGACCCTCAAGATAATGCTAATATCGAGACTTTAATAAGTGACAGCAAAGAAGGTCTAGCATTCAAGAAACGTATGTTTCTAAATCCGAGATATATAAAGCAAATTGTGCTCATATTACCCTGGCTAATACGTGGTGGCTATATGGATGCTGTGTAGATATTTTTTCAATGTTAAATAAATAAATAGTATGTTAAAACAAAATAAAGAATAAAAAATTATATAACTACTCAAGGCCAAATAATTTTATAAGTGTTTTGACATATTTCAGTTCTCAGCTTTGAAAACAACTGTGACAATAGCCCATTTTTAAAGGCCGCACTTAAACTTACTCACTACAACCAACTTTTACGAGTTCCCACTTACAAATTTAACCATCGATACGCTCACTACTCATGAAATTCTCAGTGAGAGATAATTTGATTTGTGAACACAGCTCTTAGAGAGATAGATCGAAGCAATGTTTTTATTTAAATAAATATTTTCTATCAATTATGGTCCGAAAAACAAAATGATTAAAAACAAAAACAATTTCATCGTCAACAGAGTGAATAAAACAAATATTGAAGCCACTAATAAGTACATACACACGTCAAAAGAGATAACACTTATAAAAAAGTTATAAAAAAGACGAAAAAAATTTTTAAAAAACTGTTAGAGTCACACCGAATCATACTAACAAAGCCTATGCAATGCAGAGTACTTACTTAAAAATGTGGTTTGTTGTATTTTTTGATTTTTTTTCATGCCTACTCGTAGATATATATTAAAATATTTTCTCACTTTCACTGTAGACAGTTTCTGACTGAATTCATCCCAAAAAGTAATACAATCAAATTACACATTTATGATAAAAAGGTTTGTAAAAACCATTATTTTCCTTGTTGGAAAAAATTTATATATTTCTCTTAATCAGCAAAAAAAAAAAAAAAAAATTTGTTCTGATTAAGCGTAATACAATAAAAATTATATTTTAAAAACTCTTTATATAAATAAAGGGTTGATCTTCATAACTCGAAAAGTAATTTATTACTTTTTTGATTGTTATTGTTAAAGCTTTGAAACAATCTTTCAAATCAAGTACAGTCATTCAATAAATTTACATTATTTACAAAAAAACATTTCTGCTTTGGTAGTTGTTTATGATTAGATAAAACATTTGAAATTTCGTTCTGGAACAGTACACTTTTGCAAAAGAAAAAGTTTTCTTGAAAAAGAAAAAAATGTTTTTTTTTTCTAAAATAATTTCAAACTTTTTTCTAAATAGTTTCAAATTCGCAAACATGAAAAGAAATATATAGTCAAATCTAAATGAAGGGGCTTATACCCCTTTTTCTTACCCCTGTGCTAAGACGCTTTCAGAGCAAGTAAAGAGAGCAAATGAAGAGAGTTCCAAACTGGTTAATAAATAATTTCGTAACAACACAAGACTTTTCAATACATTGCGTCCCATGCTGCAATAGATAATTTTTTAGTGCTTTTTTAATAGGCTTGTAGTTAAGACCAAATATTTAGCGAGGAAAAGTCCGTTACAATGGCAGCAAATGAAAAAAGTTCTGCTTGTGATTCACAAATTAACCAGCGGCAAGTGCCCGAATGGCTAACAGCTGATAAATTTGACGATCTTTTACAAGAGAAACTGCCTGGTTTCAAGAAAACAACAAATTTCAAGGCATTCCCAGCTCTAGCAGTGGGTGAAAACTATGCGACACTGATGTTGAGAGTAGAATTGGAGGTCGATTTAAAAGGTATGTCCATGGTATCTCCAAAAGTGTGACAACTACTTAGAGCTATGTTTTCTATTAAAGATAACAGCAAAAGTACACTATCATACATGCTTAAAGTTCCACTTGAAAATACCATGTTTAAGGATTTGATGAAACAAAACATCTTCAAAATTGAACAGGCCATGTATATGGATACAGTACCCGAACTAGAGCAAATGTTACAAGATGTAGGCGTTGAGGTCAAATTCGGACCACTCTACTTTCAATTAAAACAAGACAAAGACATAGATTACATCTTGTTAGAAGATTTGCGTACACGTGGTTTTAAAAATGCAAATCGTTTAGAGGGTTTGGATATGGAGCACACTGAGAGTGTTTTGAAAAAGTTAGCACAGTGGCATGCAGCCTCGGCGACTCGCGTCCAAACAAAGGGTAGATATCCGGATTGTTACGACCACGGTTTCTTAACAAATTCCAACAAGTCAGCTGTAGAAGGAATGTACAAGGGCATTGAAAAGCAACTCACAGAGTGCTTGAAGAACTATAAGGGACAAGAAGTGTACGGTGCGAGCATGGTAAGTAGCGGCAAAGAAAGCATAATTTGCTCATTACCTATTCAATAATACTATCTACTCCAACTTTAGCGAAACATGCAAAATCAGCTTATTGACGTACTCTACAAATTGGAAAATATCGATGACAATGAGTTCAATGTCTTAAATCATGGTGATTGTTGGAGCAACAATATCATGTTTCAATACGATGACTTGGGAAATATTAAGGAAACATACTTTGTCGACTATCAAATACCCAAATTTGGCAGTCCAGCTCAAGATCTGCTTTATTTTCTGTTATCTTCAACAAAACTTGAGCTAAAGTTGAACCATTTCGACTATTTTATTAGATTCTATTACGAGCACCTAGTAAATTATTTGAAATTGTTGAAGTATCCAAAGAAAATGCCCACCTTAAGGGATATACATTCGATGCTCATAAAATATGGTGCATGGGGTTGGTTAAACATATACATAGTTCTACATTTGAATTGTATATTTTTTTAAACACTTATTAGGCTTTAATACCGTCATAGGTGTCATGACTGCCGTGTTGCTTGAGCCCAACAACAATGCCAACATGGACACTTATTTGAGTAACGATGACGATGGAAATGAACTAAAAATGCTGATGTTCTCAAACTCCAGATACGTAAAGCATATCGAAGCTTTATTGCCATGGCTCTACAATCGTGGTGCTTTTGAATGTTCAGACTTACTTTAAGTAGTTTAAGCGACAATGTGATGAATGCAATGACATTAACTTTTCAGTGTATGTATTTTAAAAGTGAGCAAATTTGTGTTGTCTAAGAGTTAAAGTGTGAATGTGGTTTTAGGTTGTTATTTAAATAAATTGACACTTTTTCAGCAAGTATTACAGAATAGAGCAAGTAGTTTTGGTTTGTTGTAATTTTGATATTTTTTCGAGATTCCAGTAAAATTATAGTGATTTTCAAAAACGAAATTTTCCTCTCTCATTTGATTAACCATGTTGGCATATTTGAGCTACTCTTGTTGTGTGAAAAATATATGTAAATTATTCATATGATTGGAAATTCTGACATAAGTGCTATACATATAATCCTGACGTTCGTGAGAAAACTGAATGTAAAATTGTGCTTTAAAAGATTAAAAGTTTTGTGAATCTTTTATTTTCAATGTATTTTCTTTCGGAAAAAATCCTTGCAGTGATGCTATATTCATTTTAATGGCCATCCGGATATGTTCTGCATTTTTGCAATCTAAATTGTTCAGGCATTTAGATATACCATTTTTATTAACAAAAAACCTCTTTGGAACCATGTTTTATATGACCATGCAAATATTGCTGAATTTTCTTTAAATGTAGACACAGTTGTCTCAGAGCTGCACAGAAGTTATGTATAATAGAATTTGCAATAGCTGTCGGAATAAAGCGAAACCAAATGACTTTTTTAAATAAACAAATAGGCTTTTCGCATGGCTTATAAAATTTTTGTTGCCATTATTCCTTCACGGAGAGAAATAATATTCTTATATTAAGCAAATATTTTGCTTGATCTAAGGAAATTTAAAATTAAGCCTCATTTGCTCAAATCAAGCAATAAAAATTAAATTAAGAAAAAATTTTAAAATGAGCATTTATTTCTAAAATTGAGTAAAATAAATAATTGGTTGAAACAAGACTAAAGTACTTGATTCTACAAACGGGAAGTTGGTTATTAAAAATATTATTCAATTAATCATTTATTTTGAATGCTTAAAGAAAATATGAAATTATTTCAAAATGGCTGATTCAAGCATGTGTAACTTATACAAGTATTTTCAATCTTAAAATCACAAGATATTAGAAAATCTTTAAAAAAAAGAGTTGGCTGTGCGGTGGACACACCCGTAGGTTTTGACGTGACGAAGTTTCTTGTTGTTGTTGTTAATGTTGATGTTGATATTGATGTTGATGTTGATGTTGATGTTGATGTTGATGTTGATGTTGATGTTGATGTTGATGTTGATGTTGATGTTGATGATGATGATGTTGATGTTGATGTTGATGTTGATGTTGATTTTGATGTTGATGTTGATGTTGATGTTGATGTTGATGTTGATGTTGATGTTGATGTTGATGTTGATGTTGATGTTGATGTTGATGTTGATGTTGATGTTGATGTTGATGTTGATGTTGATGTTGATGTTGATGATGTTGATGTTGATGTTGATGTTGATGTTGATGTTGATGTTGGTGTTGGGATTGGTGTTGGAGTTGATGTTGATGTTGATGTTTATGTTGATGTGGATGTTGATTGAAATTGAAATTGAAATTGATGTTGATGTTGATGTTGATGTTGATGTTGTTGTTGAGGTTGATGTTGATGTTGATGTTGATGTTGATGTTGATGTTGATGTTGATGTTGATGTTGATGTTGTTGTTGAGGTTGATGTTGATGTGGATGTTGATTGAAATTGAAATTGAAATTGATGTTGATGTTGATGTTGATGTTGATGTTGATGTTGATGTTGATGTTGATGTTGATGTTGATGTTGATGTTGATGTTGATGTTGATGTTGATGTTGATGTTGATGATGTTGATGTTGATGTTGATGTTGATGTTGATGTTGATGTTGGTGTTGGGATTGGTGTTGGAGTTGATGTTGATGTTGATGTTTATGTTGATGTGGATGTTGATTGAAATTGAAATTGAAATTGATGTTGATGTTGATGTTGATGTTGATGTTGTTGTTGAGGTTGATGTTGATGTTGATGTTGATGTTGATGTTGATGTTGATATTGATGTTGATGTTGATGTTGATGTTGATGTTGATGTTGATGTTGATGTTGATGTTGATGTTGGTGTTGGTGTTGGTGTTGAGGTTCGCGTTGGTGTTGAGGTTGGTGTTGGTGTTGGTGTTGAGGTTGGTGTTGGTGTTGGTGTTGGAGTTGGTGTTGGTGTTGGTGTTGATGTTGGTGTTGGTGTGTGTGTTGGTGTTGGTGTTGGTATTGGTGTTGGTGTTGGTGTTGGTGTTGGAGTTGAAGTTGTTGTTGGATTTGGAGTTGGTGTTTTTCTTTTAGCTTTTTTTTTTTCTTCCCCATTGGTTGTGCTCTAATTTCAAATAATCCAGCAAAAGTTATGCATATGCGTCATATTAGGCGGTTCCCTTAGGATCTTTGACACGCCGTAAATTTTTTTTTTATTTTTGTCATATGCCCGAAGACCTCACCTTCGTTCTCGTTCCTTAAAATTTACCGTTGCACCAGTAGTCACAGAGTTAAAAATCCATGCAACGTTTTTTCATGGCTGTAGCATTTTTACTGCATTATGTGATTGCATCCCTGAAATCAGGACAACAAGAATTTTTTTTGCATTTTAGTTGTGAAGCCTAATAACACATCCATGCTGTCGTATAACAAAATTTAACAAAATTTACCGTAGTACTCCTCCTGATTGAGTTATAATTCCATGCAACGATATTACATTTCGGTTACATAAGCTGCTGTATTCACGACCTGACGACGCCGGAATTTTTTTTTATTTTTGTCGTAAAGCCATTTGTAAAACCTTCATTTTCCTTTTTAAACTTTTATCGTAGGTTATATACTCATTGAGTAAAAATTCAATGCAACGCCGCTGCATGAATGTTGCGATATAGATCTTTGAGCGGCTCTCTCAGCGTCCCCATGGCGACAGAAATTTTTTGTCTGATTTTGTTGTGAGGGCTTAAAGTAGGCCTTTATTGGCGTATCGTATTTTTAATCCTAGCACTAATACTCAGCGAGTAATAATTCCATGTAACAAATTTTCAGTTGTGTTGCTTAAACAGTACCCCCTGCGACCCGATGATGTTTTGAATTTTTGTTTTGTTTTTGTAATGAAGTCAAAGAATTAAACTTTAAGGTCATACCATTTTTTTAATCATAGCTTTAATACTCAGCGAGTAACTAATCAATGCAACGCAGATGAATTTTTAAAAAATTCATTTTTCAACTTTTTTGGAAACTAGAGCAGTACAACGTAACTTCGTCACGTCAATAAGATAAGTTAAGTTTTTGTTGTAAAAGATAAAAAATAATCTTATATATCAATCAAAACCTTCTAATTTTCAGACAATTAATTACTTGGCAAATTCTTCTCTTTATATTTAAAAAACAAAAAATATTTTAATAAAGCATTCTAATATTGTTTATTTGGATGAAGCAAACTGTTCTCAAATCAAGTAAATTATTCTAGTTTTCAGCAATTTGTTTATTTGCATCAAGCAAATTTTTCTTAATTCAAGAAAATATTAGACTTGAATATAAAAAAAAATTCTTGAATTTTAAACATATGTTTCTTTAATTAAATATTTTTTCTTTATTTCATGTGTTTTCAATTTGCTCAATTCTAACAAAATAATGCTTGAATTGAGAAAATTACGCTTATGTGTAAACTGATATTTGCATGATTCAAGCAAAGAAAGCTTGATTTTCTCTCTCCGTGTTTAAAGAACAAGAGGAGTTAAAACAGTTAATCTCTCTAAATTTTTTCGAATATTTTCATTTTCATTTTTATGGGAAAAAATACCATTCAAGCTGAGCAATGGCTTCGAAAGTGTTATTCGGACTCTGCTCCATCAAAAGCAACTATGTGCCGATGACATGCTGAGTTTAAACTTGGTCGTACAAACACAAATGATGCTGAATGTTCAGGACGCCCAAACGAGGCAGTTGTTCCACAAAACATAAGAAAAAAAGTACACAAAATGGTATCGGCCGACCGTAAAGTGAAGGTGCGCGAGTTAGCTGAGGCTCTGAAGATATCGAAAAGCAGTGTGGGATCAATATTACAGGAACATTTGTGTATGAGAAAGCTGCTTTCCAAATGGGTTCCACGTTTTCTTACACCGGACCAAAAACAACAACGTGTTGATGATTCGGAGAGCTCTTTGGCACTGTTTACAAAGAATAAACATGAATTTTTGCGTCAGTATATGACAATGGATGAAACATGGCTGGAAAGATTGTGGCATATGTATTTTGGGATGCGCATGGAGTTTTGTTCATTGACTATCTCGAAAAGGGAAAAACAATCAACAGCGATTATTATATACCGTTGTTGGAGCTTTTGAAATATGAAATCGCGAAAAAATGGCCCCATTTGAAGCAGAAAAAAATTATTTTTCACCAAGACAATGCACCGTGTCACAAATCGATGAAAACGATGGCGAAAATCGACGAATTGGGCTTCGAATTGCGTATTCATCCACCGTATTCGCCAGATTTGGCCCCCAGCGAATACTGGCTCTTTGCTGACCTTAAACAAATTCTTGCAGGCAAGAGATTTGGCTGCAATGAAGAGGTAAGAGGGCGAAGCACAAATCGTTCTACAAAACTGGTATTGAAAAGTTAGAAAAGCGGTGGAATGAATGTATTGCTCTTGAAGGAACTTTTGTTGATGAATAAAGAAGAATATTTGCAAAAAAAAGTTTTATTATTACTTAGTCTCGGGACTTATTGGAACATGTGTTAGTATGTAGACGTTCTATGGTAAAATAGGCTTAAAATATTTTATGATTTATTGAAAAGTGTAAGAAAAAGTTGCACAGTTGTTGAAAAAATGGTAACCGAACATTGAATTTTTTCGATTTCTTTCATATGCTTTAACATAATTGAGGTACAACTATTATCTTTTTCTAAAAAACTAATACTATGCATCTATTTTAGTTACTTTTATAAGAGCTGACAAGGCTTTAAATATAGAAAAGAACTGAATTTTCAAGATGTAACGAAATATTGAAATATTTGTTTATAAAAAAATGGCTATATATCTTAAGCTAAATAAGATAAAAACAAGAGAGTTGAAGATATCAAACCCACACTAAATGTTTTAAATAATTATCACTTCGACTAATGCAACTTGTTCTGTTCTGGGAAATATGGATCTCGCACAATATATGATTTCAGCCGATGCATGAGTTTTAAGTATAAATTTGCCCAACGTACATTGTTGTTCAAGTTTGCTTCAAATAAAAAAAAATTTGTTAAACTGAAATAAAATTACGAATATACTGAAAGAAATAATATATTTTATATTCAAGGAATATATTATTTCTTTCAGTTTATTATCACTTTTTTAGATAAAACAAACATTCCCATCTCCATGCTTTTGGTTCTTGAGTTTTGATAGTATAAACAAAAACGTTTTAAAATTTTTTTAGTACTTTTGCTAACCTGTAGGAATTAATATCTTACAATGAGTTATTTTTTAATTTTACATTTTACTCTAGTTCACACTAGAGTTTTCATCATATAAAAAAATAATTTGAAAAATTGTCTCATCTACTTAAGCATGACATTCAGAGCGGACCCTACCATAATATCGGTCTTGAAATTTCGGAGTGTTTACAAATATATATGTGTACGTTAATGAGCTCTGCAAAAAAAAAAAAAAAAAAAATAAATCAAATAAAACTTTTGCACATTTAAATGGAGGCTATAATTATTTAAGTACAAATGATATGTCATATCCGCTGCTTTTTAAAGTAATTACATATTTTGGATTTTAAGTTTACATAATAGTTACATAATAATTGCTTGATTATGTCAAGCTTGATCAATATCTACTTGAAATCCAATAATCCGCGATTATCCAACCATGGCAATATTTCAGCCATTGCTTGAACGTATTTTGGATTTGTGTACATAGCTGATTTCATTTTTGATTCATCTTCCATATAGTTCTCTAAATTGGCACCTTCGATTTTTTCAAGTAAGACTACTGGCATAACCTTGGTGACCACCATATAGGCTAAAATTTATGCAGAAATTGTCAAACAAATTTTTATAAACATAAATAAACATCGTCTTACCAGAAAGCCCGTTCTTCAACAACGCCGCATGCAAATTCCTCAATTTAGGCAAGGGACGATGGTATTGCAAAAGCTTGAGGTTCTCCACTAGATTGTCGTAATAGAAGCGAATCATATAGTCAAATTGTGTCAGTTTTATGTCTTTAGCAGCTGAGGATAGCAAAAAGTAATAGAGATCATTTGCTGGCGAGCCATATTTAGAGACTTGAAAGTCTATGAAGAGCATATTTTTAATTTTGCCAAATGCATCGTATTGGAACATTATGTTGTTGGACCAACAATCTCCATGATTGAGTACATTGAATTCACTTGGATCGACCTTTTGATTTTGAAGTAGTCGATCGACGAGGTAATCATCGCTGTCCTCCTACAAAGACACAGCAACAACATGTAAAACACAAAGATAAATAAAAGACAGGTTTCTAAGATAAAAACATACCAACTTCTCAAAGTACTGCTGACAATTTTTCCACTTTTTCAGTTGCATTAAGAAAGCGGTAGATACATTGAACTCTTTGAGTAGAGCACGGTTCTTCTCATGGAAAATACTCACAATAAACGGTGTGCCGAACATGCCAAAGTGTTCTACATAACAAGCCGAGGCAGCGTGGAACTGCGCCAATTTGGTGAGCACTACCTTAATATGGTCCATATCAAGACCCACCAAACGATTGGCATTCTGATAGTTTTTTGTTCTCAAATCCTCCAGCAGAATATAATCGACACCAATGTCACGATCGAACTTGTGAGCTTGTGGAGCGAATTTCACCTCTTTGCCAATATCTTTGTATAGTTGCTCTAGTCTAGGCAGGATTTTATGATACATTTCCTCTTCCTTGGGGAACAACTGCAAAATGTCTAAGATTTTGGCCATTGCTTCGTTGCTGTGTTGCGCCTTAAGTACAAAAGATGTCATTTTATGACTGCCATCTGAAATTTTTCTTAAATTTTTACAATACTATTGAGATATATGCAGTTAAGCATGAGCACCTAATAATTCAACTGTTACATTAAGACGCATCATTAGAGAAGAGTAATTTTCACCAACACTCGAGGCACTGGCAGGCTCTACTTTGACTATTCTTTTGAATTCTCCAAGATTTTCTTGCACAGCTTTATTCAGTTGAATGACATCTAACCAAGCAGGCCATGGTGAAGAATCATTGCTATGGATGTGATTGCCATTTTGTACGGGTGCCATATTTAGCTGCAGGCAGGAAAGATACAAAAACAACAGGATTAAATAAAGCCAAAAGACAACAAAAGATTTATATATTTTCCTAAAATTAGTTTAGTTAAATTGGATAAATCAAGTAAATAACTGATCTCTAGGCGTGGTACTTTTATTATATTCAATTCAAATCAAATTTAAAGAAAGCCCCTATCAGAATATAATGTGAACTGTGAGAAATACCAAATTTATTTGACGAAAAATTCCCACTGAGAAGTCAACATAATATACAATGTTCACTGTTTGCAAATCTATTCATTCATTCCTAATTTACCATATATGGAACCAATTAACAAAGCTTAAGATATAAGAATGCAAAAACAAAAAAAAAAAAATTTGAGGAAATAACGTACAAACTTCAATCAGACTGAATCACTGACTGGAACTTAATTTTGTATTTTTGCTTATCAATGCATTACCGCTGCTTGTATTTTTTTGTTTTTGTTTTCTTTCTCTGTTCGACAATTAATGATTTTTTTATCAACATCATCAACTTTTTGTCAAATTGTTACCTTTTATAGTACTTTTTAATTGATAAGAACGCACGTGAACACTGACTAACACTGCAAAAACTATTGCCAATTTAACCATCGATATGTAGAGAGAAGAGTGCACTACGGTAAAAACTCAGAGAATCAATTCCCTTTGAATACAGAGAGCATTTTTCCGTTCGGAAAGTACCTATTTTTTCTCTGACTGAGTGAAAATCTAAATCGACAAAAATTTCATCCAAATATCAAAATACCATAAAAATAAAGTATTATTAACCTTGATACTGTCGGTATTTTATTTCAAAATTTTTATTAAATATCTTGCTTACTCTTGTGTCAAAGTACCACCTTTTTCCCGGTGAAGGTTTTTTTCCCATTTCCCATTATTCCAGTTGTCCAAAAAATGACCAAGTCGGCAAGGGTTATTCTCTCTTGTTTTTTGATAAAGTCACTTTGTATGGGAGGTGGGTGTGGTTTTCACTCGATTTGATTGAATTTCATACACAGAGTACATTTTATATACAAAAGTTCATATGCAAGTGCATTTGCAATTGCATTTTACATTTAACAATAAAGACAGAATAAAGTATCCCCTAAATCTGAAGTTATTTTCTTAAAACTAACTGCGTTAAGTCTACAGGATTTTTGTTATGAGATTCAAAGATATTTTAATTTTATAATTATAATTTTAATTTTATAAAAATATTGGCAAACATGAAATTATTCAGCTCATTTTTAATTTGTCCAACATTTAGCCAGAATTCCGATATTGAGCTTTCTTAACACTCAAACAAAGCAAATAAAGCCGTTTGCTTCTTGGGCGTATGTTTGTTATGTATAAGAAAAAAGTGAAAAAAAAAGAGCAGCACCCCAATAAACATTTTGGCGAGGGGTGGTTCGTTAACGAATCGCTTATGAAACTTTTTTTTAATTGTTTTCGAATAGTTTCGTTACGACTGCATCATAGGTTGGCTTGATGCTTAAAAAAAGCACCGATTGAAATTATGACTTTGTTAAATTCCATTGAAGATTTTTTTAGCCCAATCTAAACAAAGAAACAATTTTTTTCTAATTAAATATTTTTTTTTTGTCAGTCTCAACGATTCGCTATCGAATCGCCTTTCAACAATTTTATAACTCGTTAGTGAATCAATTCTTTAAATTTAAGTGATTCGTTAGCAATTTGCTTCTCTAATTTATAGCAATTCATTTATGCACCACTACTTTTATTTTTAGCGACTATTTTCAGTTTTAGCGTTAACGAGTGACTTCAGTTATATTTAACGATTCGTGAACTAATTCTTATGTCCCCAATTATTACCGATATTTAGTTTATGTTTCTTATTTAATAAACAAAAAATTTGTTATTGCTATCTTATATATTAATACGTAAACACAAAATTTTACTTTCCTTTATACCCCTTTTAAAGACAACAAATTCGAATGAAACTTATATCATTTGAAAGTTCTGGTTCATACCAAGTGCACAATATAATTTTTATTCAAAATTTCTGTCATTTAGATAAGATAAGATTCGTCTCGGTGAATCGTTATCGAATTGCTTTCTTTATTTTTGGAGACTCGTTAACGAATTGCTTCTTATAGTTTTGGCGAATCGTTAATGAATTCCTTTTTTCGGATTTGACGATTCGTTAACGAAGGAGGAATTTCACCCGCTCGCGATATTATAAGTGAATGAAATGTACGAGAATGCGATTCGTAAACGATAACATTAGTGAATCATTTTGTTTGTTGGGACGTTGCATGAGTAAATTAATATTTCCATCCCAGTAAGAACAATACAAATACAAATTATACATTACAAGCATTTCGTTTGTTTACCAGTTTAACCGTCACACAAAATTAAAAAATCCTTATCAACTACAAGTATCATCCCTGTACCATACCATTTCAAAGCTAATTTATCATACCGGCTAAGAGAGAGAGAGGGAGGGAGAGAGAGAAATTAAACGACTCTCTGAAAAAAAGCCAATTGCGATATTAAATGATTTTTATTAAGTTTATTCATACTTGATAAACATATGAAAGTCACAACTAAACGACAACTTCTTGCATTGAACAATCAAACTAATCTAAGCAAACAGTTTTCTCCATTTGAACAAGTCTTATAAGTATTCATGTTGATATGAGAAAATCATCCGGATGTAATAAAAATAAGTGGGGGACTAACTGGAAGCCAAAATCAATCAAATCTGTTATATTGTTTGATTAACGATTATTGTCGATTACCGAATAGAAAAATCATGGTGATTTTCATAAACCAATGTTTTTTTTATTGCCAACCAAATTCTAAGCCAAATGGCGCAAAACTAATTGGCGAACTCGCTAGTTTGAGTATTAGCTCGCTCGTCTGTCATACAAGGATGCCGGGCTCAAGTCCTGGTTTAGTCATTCTCCTAAGCTTTTATCTTTCTTTATTGCTTTTATTATTTCTGAACGACCTTAATATTTGAATATGACCTTTCATTATTTATATATAAAACAAATTTGAACTTCAGGCCAACTATGTTGACAACAAGACAACATGAAGACAAAGAAAGCAACAACCAACAACAACAAAGACGCCTCTGTATAGAGAAAATCACACAGCTTGACTATACAGACTGTTTCGTTGGCCGCTACACCAACTCATCAATAGTCTTTGCATGATTGACGCTAGTTAAAATTAATCAGTATGAACAAAATTATATTTCCTATTGATTGTAAGGAAATTTGTAAAGAGTAACGCTTTATAACTTGAATTGACTGGGGTAAAGGCTTTACACTGGTCTTACATTCAAATTTATATATTTCTACGGCCTTTCGTCAGGCCTATAATATCCTTCACTTATTTCAGTTCATATCCACATCTTTCCCACTAATCTAACTGCCTATTGTCGATCCTAGGCGGCCTTGTCTATTGCCCACTGATAAGATTTATTTTATTTTTCTTTTTTAACGTTATATTATGTTTAATATCGGTGTAAGATGGTTGATTGGCACGTGTTTTTTAAGGAAACTTGCAGATAAGAGTATATCAGCCAAAAACATTCATTTAACGTGGTATTCAATACATATTTTAAGTATGTGTAAGTAAATTGCAAGTTTTTCGATACTTTTTAAAAGTTTCGGCCTTTAAAATACTTTTGAGCTATCTCAGCTTTAAAAAATTTTTAATACTCACTTCTTCGCGTAAAACACTTAAAATGGAACTGGTCAAAATATTTTCCGATATAAGAGAATAGGTTTTTGTTCGATGTGCCTTTAACAAACACCATCAAACCCTGCCCAAGTGATTAAGTTTTAAATGGCTTAAGGTGACTCTTAAGAATTTTTATTGATGATTTGCTGTTATCAAATGTTTAATGTTTTTATTTATAACATGCATGGCCCAAAGCACAGTATTGAGCAAAAAAGTATTCAAATCTATGGTGATTGAGCTAGATCACCTGATATCGAAAAGCAGAAACAAACAAATTTTTTAACCAATATAAGGTTGGTTAAAATACAATGCATACGATTTGAAGAAATTTTTTTTTTACCAGAGCAGTGGAGTTGGTTCGAAAATCTCGAATCGAATCCTTCACCGACTGCTGAATATGTTAAAGTTCCGACTTGAACTCCGACTCCGACCTCAATATAAGTATTTTTTTTTTTTTTAATTTTATGTTTCGATCGGTACGAGTATGAAATTAAAAATATCCATTAAGGGGAGTTATATTCCCAGAACTTTTTTTTTTCAACAAATTTTGCAGTTTCTTAAAGCTTTAAGTCTCAAAAATATGTGGTGAAAATTTCAAGTTCATATTTCAAAATTTGATTGATTTCAAAAAATAACAAAGTTATAGCCTAGTGAGTGAATCGTTTTCTAGAGCGCGCAGTGCTGGCCCTTATTTTCAAACGCGTTTTTCTCGAAATAATGTTTTTAAAGTCGGTGACCAAGATTTCTCGTAGCTCAGTGAACCGATCGTTTTGATTTTTTTTGCAGGCTTATTTTATTCATAATAATCTCGTACTTGTCATAGGATTTTTTTTTCGTAGCTTCGTTCATTTTTTATAGGCAAAATAATGACGAATTTTTGGTCGAAAATCGTTAATTTACGTTCGGAAGTCCGCCATTTTGTGAAAAATCAATATTTTCAAAATCAGCTATGACAAGTACGAGTTTTTTTAAGTATCTAGCTTAATAATATATTTAATTTTTTTGTTTCAGTTGAATTTAGGAGGAGCAATCTTGGTCACCGCATTTTCAGAGCGCTCTACAAAAAATTAATATTCATTTTAATAAAAAAAAAAACTAAACATACTCTTGAATGTGTATATTTTAAGGTATAAAAACCCTCATTTAAAAATATCCCTTAGGTTTCCTTAAAAAAATTCACAAGCATGACCGTTTTTGTACGGCCTCTTGGTATATTTCTCCCCTTAAGCATTTACAATTTCTTTAATGTTAACTTAAGAGGTGATTTACTGTTAAGAAAAATGTTTTTTAAATTCTTCTATATCTAGTATATACATATAAATACATATATGTTTATATTATTTATTTATTATTATATTTTATACATTACTTTTTTCAAATGATTAAAGGTGTTAAGTTTAAGCTTAATTTTGCTTAAAAGAGTAAACATTATATAAATTAATTAAATTATATTGAATTCAAATTCAATAAGGTACAGTCCAAAGTAAACGATTTTTTAAAATATATTGTTTATATACTTATTGGAGTCGTGGTCGGTACATTTTTGACAACTCTAAACTCTTGTTCCAAGAATTGCTAGTAACTCTGACTTGGACACCCGGCTTTTTAGTTAGACAACGCAGCTATCATGAGGTCAATATGGGTTTTTGTAATATTAAGAAACATTTAAAACTATTAAAAACAAACTTATAGCATTTTTATTCATCGGTACTGTATAAATAACCGTTTGTTAATGGTGTGGCTTTCAATTGCAATTCTTTTTTTCTAAAAGAGTTATATTTGATTGATAACTTTAATTTCTCAAATTAATTTATTCAGCGAGAAAACCTCAAAATTCACACAAACTCATATAAACGTCAATTAAAGACATGTGATACGATTTGTTAAGTTCTTGATAAGACCACTACACAAAATGTGCATGTTTGCGACAGTTGAACACATAAGCACAACAGTTTTTTTTTTAATTCAACAAAGAATTAATTCTTCCCACTCAAATAATTTCCCACTTAGAAATAAAAGTAAAAAAATTTCTTGTTACAGATTTTTGTGCTTAAATTCATGAACTTTACGTTATCCTCTGCAGTCAAATAATGCTTTCAAAGGATGCACAATTGGTAATTATTACCAAAAAAATGATGACTACCGTGATCTCAAGAACCTGTAAGCGTGCGTGGATCGTTCCCTGGTTCGAATCCTCCATCTGACACAGAAAATTTATACAACTAGAATTAATTTTTCTGATTGTCATTTTCTCTGCAGACAGTGACACACTTCCGTGAGTAGATAATAGCATTTAAGGGCTTTTATACAGGTTTTCACATACCTATTTTATTGAAAATGGGAAAGTAATAATAAAATCGTTCATCAAAAATAAATAAATTCAAAACACTCATTAAAAAACAAAAAACTGTTTCCAGTAAAATGTCCATTTTGGCGCATGCGATAAATGGGCGCGGGGACGATATGTATCACGCAGACATTCTTTTTTCCTACAATATTCTTTTAAATGCTGTAAACCAATCTTCAATGTTTAGTTTTCCGATATCTTGATTTTCATCTTTGCTAAAATATAATTTTTTTTTATCTTTCCATTAATTTTTATCTTTCAAACTTTGTGCCATTTCGTCATTGTTTATATTTTAAATAACCTCACAAAGCTTAGAGCAGTAAAACCTTTTGTGTTTATTGCCACGAGATTTTATTTCAATAGGTAGCATAATATTTTTTAATATTTGATATCTGACGAAAATATTTTAGTTTACTTCTTTTTTTTTATGAATGAATTTTCACTTAACCCTTAAAGTAAATAAAAAACCAAGTCACTGTTTAAAGACCTAGCAACAGGTTGTTTACTTTAACCACACATACTTGTGGATACCTCCAAATTGATAATCATATTTTTTTTAATAAATCAAAAAACAAAAACGATAGCTCATTCCCGCGAACAGAGATTTTGCTTGCAAAGGTAGACTGACGTTAACTTTTACTCTCTGGGATTTTTCCATTGACGTGAGAGTTATTCTGTTTGGAAACAATGTTGCCGTTTGGATTCAAATTAATATATAAAGATACTTTTTTTCGCAGAAATATTGAAGAACACTTTTTTCGAGCCTTATTGCAATTTTGAATATTTTTTAAATAATACTAAAACACGAACAAATTCTTATAAGTAATTTTTTTTTAAATAAGTTTTATTTGTAATAATCATGGATTTTGCACGCTATTATTATTTTTTTGAGGCAAAATCCTACTTTGGCTGGCCCAAGAGTAAAAAAAAGCTGACATTTTTAAATAACATTTATTAAAATTTCATAAAAATTTGGTTTTTTTCTATAAGTCCTATAGTTAAATTAAATTCAATTTCTCATTTTTTTTACATACAATTTTTCCTTAAATTTCTACAAACGTTACTAAGATTACCCGCATCGACTCACATTTGAAAGATTGAATTATCTCTGACATTGTTATTTCCGTAAGAAAACTTTAAAGGTGGATTTCAGGTATTATACCTATTCAGTCAAGTCAACCTTGGTTCAGAATGGGGTGATAGACTAGTGAGAAGGAAGTGGTAATCAAGTTAAATATGTGTAGGATATTCTAAGCCGTAGAAACATATGAATTTTAATCTGAAGCAAGGTTTATACCTTTACCTCAGTCAATTGAAGTTATAAAGCAATCTCATGCACAAATTCCAACACTCCTCTACCACCAACAACAACTTCAACTCGTAAAAATTTATGATTAGAAATGAGGAAAGTAATGTAGAAAGGTTAAAGCGATGACCATAGCCTAGCCGGGATTCGAACCGGGACCTCTCGGAGGCTACTACGTACGTGCTAATCTACTTACTCGACTACCGAGCCCGCCTTGCTATACATTTGATGTAACATTGTTTTTTTTTTGTATGGTGGATATGTGGCTATGTTTTTGACTCTTTCATGAATACTTTTATTTTCAATGTTGCGGCAACACTGTTTGCAAATCGCTTCGCCGTTATAGGGGTAATTTAAGGGATACATCCCTTCGATAGAATGTTTTGCACTGATTTACAAAAAAGTCTAAAGTGAAGATGGTAGAACTAATTTGTTGTGTAGGCTCCGCCTAAAAATTATAAATTTCGTCTTCTGGCAAAATTTGAGGCCTTGCTGTTTAAATTTTTCATTACAATACAAATTGTTTGGTTGCATATTTTTGACTTGATTGCTTGCATATTTGCATTCCTTGTGTATTGTATGCTAAAGGTGATGAACAAGGGTCTCAACCATTGGGAGAACTTGTTAGAATAAAGTACGACAACTGAAAGAAGGTCTATATATTAAGAAGATTTGTAATATATTCTCTCCCATTGCAAAAAAAGCTATCTACGCCACTGGAGCGTTTCCACAGCTTAGTACTCGTATTCAGCAACGGTCACCAGTTATTTGACAAAGCACAGAAAGTCAAAAGCTTTATAAAGTTTTGTAAAAAGCTAGATAGTATTGAGCAATAAGAACAATTCTCATTTGATAAACTGATATACAGTGTAGAGAAAGAAGTATGTACTCAATTTTTGTTCTCCATAATCATTTATAAAATTAACTGAAAACAGCTCTAGAAATAAATTGAGAATTATTATTAACATCAACTCAATTTTTTAAATATTTTTTTTCATCTAGTGCTTTTGACAGTTTTATTTATATTTACAAATGTATAATGATATTTTAAATTGAGTGGAGTTGTATTCGAATTCATATTGGAGTTGTATTCGAATTGTACCTAGACGTGGCAAATTGAACCTTTTGACTTCTTAAAACATTATTGTTACTGTCAAATGACTAACTTCATTAAACGTTCTACAAACACAGTTCAACTTACTTACTTTATGTGAATACTCGAGATCAATTATTTTTAATTAATTTTATCGAAGTAATTTTAAATATTAACAAAATTTTACTAACTATTCGCTTCATGCACAACACAAGTTCGTATATGACGGCTTTCCAGGACCAATGATTGTTGGTCATAGTCTCTATTCTATAGTAATAACTATAATTGTATAGTCTCAGAAAATTGAAATGCGTCGTAAAAAAGTTACTATTGATGCAAAATTGTTAGAATAGAATAACTAATGTGTTAAGAAATACAATCTAATGATTGTAAAAATATTTTCATGAATACTCATTTTTTTCTATTTACTCTCTGTATTCTCTTGTACAATTATTGGTGGAACTCTCTAATACTATTACATCTATGACTATCAATATAATAAGCAAAAAAAGGTCTTTATAAGATAAACATTCAGAAATTAAATATTTAGTTGGCGCTTAACGCACGTAGAGCTAGGTCGCACGTTCGTTAGTACAAAGTTTTGAAAATTCGTAGGAATATGGCAGCAAACTCAGCTAATGGTGATACTAAGGAAATACCCACACCTGTGGCAAAAGCACCGGAATGGATCACTTCAGAGTTATTTGAGAGCTTAATGCGTAAAAATATTGCTGGCTTCAAGAAAATCACAGACTTTAAGGCTTTTCCAGCCATGGCAGCTGGCGAAAACTATGCAACTCTTATGTTAACAGTGAAAATTGACGCTGAAATTGAAGGTATTAGTTGTTAATGTTTGTTGTTGAGCACTTAATTTATCTGAATTGCTTTCTCAGATGCTAAGTCGAAATCAGTCTCATATATGATGAAAGTTCCCCATGATAGTGAGCTTTTCAAACAAATGATGGCAGTCAACAATATCTTTGATATCGAAAAAATCATGTACATGGATATAGTGCCTGAAATGGAGCAAATGTATAAAGAAGCTGGCGAAGACGTGAAATTTAGCGCTCAATGTTATCAATTTGAAAAAGATGTGGATTTTGATTACATCTTACTAGAAGATTTGCGGCCTCGTGGTTTCAAAAATACTAATCGTTTGGAGGGTCAAGATATGGAGCACGTACAGTGTGTTCTGAAAAAGATGGCACAGTGGCATGCAGTCACGGCAACACGAGTTCAACAAAAAGGGAAATATGCAAACAACATAATGAACGGTTTTTATGTAGAAAAAAATAAACCTTTAATAAAGGATATGTTTGCGGGTTTTGAAAAACCACTGCTTGAGTGTATGAAGTCCTATAAGGGTTATGATGCTTACGGAGAAGTCGTGGTGAGTTTGCCTGAAGTCAAAAACATTAAACGCGAAGTCATTACAAATTGCTTATTGATAATTTAGGTTAAACTTCAAAGCCAGCTTTCCGATCTATTTTTCGATTTGAACAAGTATGATCCTAATGAATTCAATGTTTTGAATCATGGTGATTGTTGGAGTAATAACATCATGTTCCAATATGATGCGTTTGGCAAAATCAAGGAAACCTACTTTGTGGATTATCAAATACCTAAGTTCGGAAGTCCGGCGCAAGATCTGTTCTATTTTCTGATTTCATCATCAAAGCTTGAATTGAAATTGAAACACTTCGACTATTTTATTAGATTATACCATGACCATCTTGTGAATAACTTAAAACTGCTGAAGTACTCAAAGAAAATTCCCACTTTGAAGGAAATACACGCAATGCTGTATAAGTATGGATTGTGGGGTAAGATTCATTTTAACTCAAGCTTCAATCTATGCTAACTTAGTTTTTTTTTCAACAGGTTATGCGACCTCTACTGGAGTCATGGCAATTGTTTTGCTCGATCCGTCTGAAAAATCAAATATTGATAATTTCATTAGTCAAGATGAGGCTGGCACTGATTTCAAAAAGCTTATGTTTTCAAATCCTAGATACTGCAAGCACATGGACGCTATTTTGCCTTGGCTACACAATCGTGGCGCTTTAGAGTATTCCAACTGATAAATAAATTAAAATTAATGGTGATAACGCACAAAAGCATCAGTATCTTTGTTATTGTTATATTTATTGACGTATTTATATCCCATATTTTTAGGTTAATTTATCAGTTTGCGATTGTTAGTGGATTTGTTATCAGGAAGAATTTTAATTGATATTTTTAAGTAACGTTCTAACCACTGTAAAATATTTCTAGTAAAAAAAAATAAATATATTGCATGATGATATCCTAAAAATATTCCTAAAGTGGATTTTATTGGATAGCATTTGATGAGGCTTTTTTAATTTTATTTTTTTCAATTTTTAACTGCAAACGATATTCTCTGTAGACCTTTTTGACTCTGGGAAGTTTACCCTACTTTATACTTAGGGATAGGTGTATATGTGTGTATGAATTGTAATAAGTTTATATGTGTGTAGTTAAGGTGTCAGTTTGGTAATGTTTGTCTTCTATACAACTTTATCAAAAAATAATAGAAAGAAGGGGAGTGGGGGGGCAGGTGTAACTACAAACAATTAAATAATACGCCAGTCTGAAACAAAGTGCTTATTTTCTATTTTAAAAATGAACTTTTTCCAAAAGTAAGAGTACTCTTCCATTATTATGCAGAAATCAGATACTATGAGGAAACTAAAGAGATGGTGCACAGTGTAGCGAGGTCTAAGGGATGAGAGACAAAAATGAATGTCGTAGGCATATGAAATTGGGCACGTGTCATTAAAATTGATACTTTTTTATAGTGCATAATCATTTCAGTTGAGCCTTTCGACTTCTTAAAAAAATTCTTGTTACTATCAAAAGAAAAGTTTATTAAATGTTCTACAAACACAGTTCGAGTTACTTACTTTAAGAGAATACTAGAGATTTCTTAATTTTTCAACAGCTATTTATTAAAAGAACTATTTGTTACTTATTAATTATTTCATAGAAATAATTTGAAATATTAACAAAATTTTCTTATTATTCACTTCATACACAACACAAGTTCGTACATGACGGCTTTTCAGGCTCGAAATTTTATAACAAAACCCTCCAAAGTTATTTTTATGGACACGCATTTTTTATATTTACTCTCTGTATTCTCTTGAACAATTGTTGATGGAACTCTCTAATACTATTACACCTATGATTATCAATATAAGCAAAAAAAGTTCTTAATAAGATAAACATTCTCAAATTAAATATTTAGTTGGCGCTTAACGCACGTAGAGCTAGGTTGCACGTTCGTTAGTACAAAGTTTTGAAATTTCGTAGGAATATGGCAGCAAACTCAGCTAATGGTGATACTAAGGAAACACCCACACCTGTGGCAAAAGCACCGGAATGGGTCACTTCAGAGTTATTTGAGAGCTTAATGCGTAAAAATATTGCTGGCTTCAAGAAAATCACAGACTTTAAGGCTTTTCCAGCCATGGCAGCTGGCGAAAACTATGCAACTCTCATGTTAACAGTGAAAATTGACGCTGAAGTTGAAGGTATTAGTTGTTAATGTTTGTTGTTGAGCACTTTGTTATTGAGCACATTAATTTATCTTGATTAATTTCACAGATGCTAAGTCGAAATCAGTCTCATATATGATGAAAGTTCCCATTGATAGTGAGCTTTTCAAACAAATGATGGCAGTCAACAATATCTTTGATATCGAAAAAATCATGTACATGGATATAGTGCCTGAAATGGAGCAAATGTATAGAGAAGCTGGTGAAGACGTGAAATTCGGCGCTCAATGTTATCAATTTGAAAAAGATGTGGATTTTGATTACATCTTACTAGAAGATTTGCGGCCTCGCGGTTTCAAAAACACTAATCGTTTGGAGGGTCAAGATATGGAGCACGTACAGTGTGTTCTGAAAAAGATGGCACAGTGGCATGCAGTCACGGCAACACGAGTTCAACAAAAAGGGAACTATGCAAACAACATTATGAACGGTTTTTATGTAGAAAAAAATAAACCTTTAATAAAGGATATGTTTGCGGGTTTTGAAAAACCACTGCTTGAGTGTATGAAGACCTATAAGGGTTATGATGCGTACGGAGAAGTCGTGGTGAGTTTTCCTGAAGTTAAAAACACTAAACGCGAAATCATAATTAATTGCTTAATTTAGGTTAAACTTCAAAGTCAGATTTCCGATATGTTTTTCAGTTTGAACAAGTGTGACCCAAATGAATTCAATGTTTTGAATCATGGTGATTGTTGGAGTAATAATATCATGTTCCAATATGATGCGTTTGGCAAAATCAAGGAAACCTACTTTGTAGATTATCAAGTACCTAAGTTCGGAAGTCCGGCGCAAGATCTGTTCTATTTTCTGATTTCATCATCAAAACTTGAACTGAAATTGAAACACTTCGACTATTTTATTCGATTATACCATGAACATCTTGTGGCTAACTTAAAATTGCTGAAGTACTCAAAGAAAATTCCCCTTTTAAAGGAGATACACGCAATGCTATATAAATATGGACTATGGGGTAAGATTTGTCTTGACTCAAGCTTTAATTTGTACTAACCTAGTTTTGTTTTCAACAGGTTATGCGACCTCTACTGGAGTCATGGCAATTGTTTTGCTCGACCCGTCTGAAAAATCAAATCTTGAAAATGTCATTAGTCAAGATGAGGCTGGCACTGATTTCAAAAAGCTTATGTTTTCAAATCCTAGATACTGCAAGCACATGGACGCTATTATGCCTTGGCTACACAATCGTGGCGCTTTAGATTTTTCCAACTGATAAATAAATTAATATTAATGGTGATTATGCAGAAAGGCATCAGTATCTTTGTTATTGTTATATTTATTGACGTTTTTATATCCCATATTTTTAAGTTAATTTATCAGTGTACGATTGTTAATGAATTTGTTATCAGGTAGATTTTTAATTGATGTTTAAAGTAACGTTCTAAATTATGTGAAATATATCTAATCAAAAAGAAATGGTTAAATAAATAGTATGATTTCTTAAAGATCTTTCATCTCAAATTGAACTTTATTGGAGAGAATTTGATAAGTTTTTATTTCTTTTGTTTTTTAAATTTTCAACTGCAAACGATGTACTCTTTAAAGCTTTCATACTCTGAATATTACTGCCTACATTGCAATATGTATATATGTGCGTTATTTATTGGTCAGTTTGATAATGTATGTCTTCTATACGGCTTTATCAAAAAATAGTAGAAAAAAAAAAGGAGTGGATGGGTCTTCAAACATTCAAATAATACGGCAGTCTGAAACAAAGTGCTTTTTTTCTATTCTATAAATGAACTTTCTCCAAAAGTACTCTTCCTTTATTATGCAGAAATCAGACACTATGAAGAAACTAAAAAGATGATGTGTAACGAAGCCTAAGGGATGCGGCACACAAATAGAATGAATTTTCGTAGATGCATTGAATAGGCACCTTTTATCAATTCATATACAGTACGGCCTCGCTCAACGTAAGTAATAGAAATTCTGCCAGTTGCAATAACAAAGGTTGTTTCAACAACAGAATCAAAAAATTGTTTTGCCAAACCGTGCTAGTTTTGAATAGAAATTCATAGTAAACAAAGCAAATAATCTTTACATTGTTTATAAACTGTTTTTTCTGAAATTTATATCCTTGAAAATTTTATTATATTAGATATAACCACGCGACTTCTATTTTACCGCCTATTTTCGCATGGAACTTCAATCAGATTCATCCACCATTGCGACAAATATCAATACCCTCGTGTAAATACTGATAAAGTGTTAAAATTTAATGTATGCTAAGACTGACAGAATTTAATCCTACACCATTACATTTACATTATTTCATGACTAGTTACCAAGGTAAGAAGCTTAGATTTGTTTTGGCCTATATAAGATAATCGGTAAAAAATTTTAAAAATCACAATGAATTAACGAATTTTTCTTTTCTGAATTTGGGCAGAGAAATTAACACTCAAAATATCAACGCGATATAACCCAAACGACTTTAGTTGTGACAAAAATATAATTATTCAAGATAGTCTTCTCGTATCTGGTTTATCGAACATTAAAGTCGCTCGAAAACTGGACAATCATTGTGATAAGATCTTCCTACTCAACGTGCCACTGTAATCATGACAATGTTGTCTCTATTAAATTTGCAATAGGGTGTTCTCAACATAGAACTTATTAAGAATCCCTGAACTTTTGGGGCGTATTCGAATAAATTCAAAACAAAATAATTTTTAATCAGAGTTATTCTCAAGATTTAAAAAACAATTGAATAAATTGTTGGAATAAGGAAAATTGTGTGTTTCTCAGGAGGGTTTTGTGCACTTTATTAACTATAATTCAAATAAGTTTTGTAATTATTGCCAAGTGAAGCAGTTGAATTGCAATTTCAAATGCTATTCAATATGTTATTTCCATCAAGGAAAATATTTATGGACTATTTACAACGAAATGAGAAAACTCGCCTACACTCGTAGTTATCGTTTCGTGGAAGCGAGGGATTTGTATGGGTATCCCCTTATCTATTATTCAATTTTGCAGATTAACAATGACTATTTTTTATGTGTTTCTCAAAATTGTAGAGTAACGTTATAATTTTATGATCTAATAGATTGTTTCATGCATTTGGACGTGCAAAAGTATTTCAATTAAAGCTAAATGGAAGCATTCAACGTTAGTTCGAACTGAACTTATAGTTAAGTCAAATTAAACTACGAGTAGAGACGGTCAGTTCTTAGAGAAGTCTGGCGAGAAGCTTAGTTAAATTTTTCAATGGACTTTATTCTATTTTAAATATGATTTTTCAATAAAAGTAAGAATTTAGGGAGTATATATTTTTAATATAATTAAGGATTCAATAAATATTGGAAGCATATCATTGATAAATTATCAATATTTATAATATAGTTTTAGTATTTATATATATTATAATATAGTTTTAAAGTCCTAAAACGTATTGAAACTAATTAATTTTTTTTTTAAATCCAGATCTTTTGAAAATATTTCAGAAATAACTCTATTTAATAGATAGACTATTTGTAAGAATTCCATATAAATGCTGGAGTTATTTTTAATTTAATTAATCAGTAATATAAGTTAGACAAAATAGGTTTGAAACAATATAATATTTGAAATATTTTAGTTTTTTATTTAACATTAATTAATTAACCATTAATGGTTAACATTTTCTTCTTAAGAAGTTGATATGAAGTTTATATGAGAAACGAATAATTATTTGAACAAATTCGTTAAGAGAGATCAAAAATGCATAAGGATGCAACTTATAGCACCAAACATTTTGATTGTAGAGAAAATTCGCTGCATGAAGACTCATAATCAGATCAAAACACATTTTAATTACAACGAAAATGTCTTCTTGATATTAATTCGTTAGAGGAAAGCTTCGTTGGATAGAAGATTGTAAGGGAAAAGTTTGTAGTGTGAACATGTCAAGCTTAAGTGAATCTCAATGAATATTTTCTCCAGTGTATGCGTACATTTGTTTAATCCACTTGTCTTTGTTTCAGGTCGTAGGTCAACGCAGTAGAGCATATCTTTGTTCGACTCGGCCGACAAAATTTTTTTGTTTATTTGTTTTGTTTCTCATAACAAGTGACACAAGTTCGCGTAATTATATGATAAACGATCTTTGCATGCTGCTCTAATGATTAAGTTTATCTCTTTTATATTTTTATTTTGTTTTTGTTTCCATACCATTTACATATTTTTGAGGTACACTATCATTAATAAATATATATAAATACGTAGTAAAGATACGATACGTTTTTTCGGCACTTGTCGAAAATTGAATGCTGTTCGCATGTTTTTTAATCGCATTCGTCTATAATTTCTTCCGTTCTCATTTCTATGCTAAGCTTTTGTTATTTTAAATTGTTAAAAAATATTCAGATACTTTCTGAATGTCGAGAGATACAGACGCATTTGTGATTTAGTACGTTATTTAAGTTGTTGTTGTTTTTGTTGTAGTTTAATTAACTCTGAAAGAGATTCATTTTTGTATTTTGCGATACTTGTGAGTACTTTTGTTTTTTATTTTATTTGTAAATTTTCCTGATAAAACTCAAAGTTCACAAGCTGACCTCCGACTTTTAGACCTTTAATGCCTTTAAAGTTGTACTTTGAGCGAAAGTGTGTCAGTTGTTAAACCGGTCATAGTCTTCCTGTAATATATGAACGCCTGCTATGGTTCTATGGTCACGTTGTGGTCACAAAATTATTTGTAGTTTTTTGAAAGAAAAAGTCATTTGAAGAGTTATAAAAATGAAAATGTTTGGAGATAACTATTTAAGATAAACAAATAGAAAAAATAAGAAATTTTATTAAAATTTATAATTAAAGAGATAATTTCATATTTAAGCTGTGTGCTGATAAAACTACGATATTAACCCATGAAGTTGCAGCGAAAAACATTTATGAAAACTATTACTTAGGCTGCTTTTTAAGTCTTGCGCCTAAGCAACACCATTTTTTCGATTGTCAGATGAATTTTGACAGTTTTATTCGAAAATTTTACATTTTCTGGCATAAACGTACTCACAATGTTTTCGTGTATGTGCGTTTATTGTGTTGTTAACAGTGATTTAAAAATTGTATTTCAGCAAAATATGTAATTAACACGTAAACATTTTCAAGTGATGATTTTTGTACGATTTTCGGGTTGCCAAGAGAATTATGCATCGATCAACTTAGTTCGACTTTTGATGATGCACAACTCTGGTTCAATGAGCTCGAGCGTGTTCATCGTTCTCTCCAAGACGAATTTGGTGAAGGTCGTCGAAGAACGGCTGTTTTGGCAGCAAACATCGATGCTGTGCGTGAACTGTTAGAAGAAGACCGGCATGTGATATACCGTTAGATGGAGTCATCCTTGGCATAATTATCATGTGACACAAACTTCTTGGAAACAGTTTAAAATCCAAGCAAAATCCTCGTAGATATCTTCTTAACACGAAACCTAGAAAATGTAAAATTTTCGAATGAAACTGTCAAAATTCGTTTGGCAATGCCTAGTGTTGCCGAGGCGCAAGACTTAAAAAGTAGCATAAATATTGTCTAGAAGTTTTAGTTCTTCGTTAAGTTTACGTCATTCTTTAATTAATCCACATAAGCTTCTTTTATAATTGTAACAAACAGAAGTAGATAACTTATAAAAACTTTATTCAATCCATCATACCTACTTTAAAAAAATCTCAAACAGGAGTTTCCACACAGAGGCATTTTCTAATAAAACCATATTCCATTTGATAGATTAAATTGGATAAATTAAAACAGCAATTGTGGTCATAAAAATGGAGAAATATGATTTTAAGCCTTGATAACAATTTTTTAATTGTGTGCGTTGAAAACGCTTGGAGACTGATTACTCAAAACTTAAGATTATATGAAGTATAGTTAACAAGTGCATGAATCGTCTGCCGGCTCAGCCATCAAAACCTAACCTAACCTATAGTTAACCAACAATTGCTTAGACCATTAAAATTATTCAATTAATTTTTCAAGTTGAAGATACAAAAAAATAAGAGGGAAAACATAAATAAATAAATTCTTGAAATATCAATAAAATTATTATTTAATGCGTAGTTAATTCCTTGCCACTAGAAAGCAAAATTTATCAAGATTACAGCTTATCGAAAAGGTTACATAAATATTTATCAGAAATCTTCACTTATTCAAAAATAATAAAAGACAATAAAACGTAAGCAGAAAATGTTATTCAGTCACCAGTTATTATCATACACAGAGAAAATCTGTGAATATTTTATGTCACATGGTTTGAAAAAGAGTTTCAAGACTCGTCAATACATGTCTCGTAATGAGCTTTGAAAAAACTAGAGGAGATATTTGGAAACATACGAAAGTTACATGAATTGCTAACTCTTTGTACACATTTTATTGGTGTAATATTTACACTTCAGAATAATATTGTTTTAATCTAAAAAAACTCGACACTTCAACTTACACTTAATTTTTTTTAACGTCTGCTGTAAAAATAGAATTTAATTTCAACGACTTTAATAACCTATTCAGCATTATATATTATAAGCACTGAAATTAAAATAATTATATTATTTGACTTATCATTGGAAACTTGAACTTTATGATAGAGTAAAAAAGTAATTCATAATTACGTCCAGTATTGTACAGTATAACAAGCTCTCGGTTTGATATAATATTCATCTTTAAAGAATAGTGGAATATAGTTAATTTGGAAGCAAATAGTCGCCTTTTTTATTATTTATGTACATACAAATTTGTCAAAAGCGTTTGTAGGTTTAAGATTTTCTCGAAACTCGAATAATTTAAAAATTTTCCAAAAAAAATAAGTTAAAAACGTTTTACAAACCTCACAAACAATAAATATCGAATTTAATTAGAAATGGAATAATAAAAATATTTATTTATTTTATACTAGCTGATCTACCCGGTTTTACTCGGGTGAAAAAATGTAAAATTTATATTTTTAGTCCTCGTTTTAATATTTTTAAAAATACAATTAATGAAAAATGAGCTGCAAAGGGACCATGTTTTTTCTATCTGTTGAAAATAAAGAGGTGTCGAGGGGCCGAAAAAATATATATTTAGTGATAGCTTTTGAGCGTAAGGAGATATTGGTATAATTTTTTCACATTTAATATTCTTGCAGCTCAACTATTCTATAAAAATAAAAATAACTTTTGAATCGATTTTTGTTAATAAAATTTTTTGTAAAACTGAAAGCACTTTTGCTATTAAATTCTATGTAATGTTAAAGGTAGTCAAAATACAATTTTGCATTTTTATTATGTTGGCAACAAAAACAGGGTTTGTGCCATTTTTTGAGTAAAAAGTGAATATTTTGGACATTTTCTTAAAAAAGATTAAAAATATACACCACAAGTTAAGGGTTAAAAATTGCATGAAATATATTGGAAAACAGCGGAGTTATTTGCATCGAAAGTTGAATATACAAATTTCTGATAGTTTTTTGTTTTTTGAAAAAGTCGTTGATTTTGTTTTTAATTAATTAGACGAATATTTTGGCTAAAAAAAGTACTCTAGTAGGTAGATTAGCTTTTCTTAGAAAAGAGCGGAAGAAGCGTGGTTCAAACTAAGCATGCAATAACCTACTCTAGGATTTGAGTAATATGTGTGCCGAATTTAATTTAAATCCGTCCAGCAGTTAAGATTTGTATTCTGGTCAAACAAACAGAAAATTATTTTTATCAATATGGAATTGAAGTTAAAATAACAATTCATCTTCATATTAATATATAAGAGTGTAGAATTTTCCCACTATTTGGTGCTTTTCAAACAGACTCTGCGAAGACGTCCGTTAAATTCACAATAATCATAGAATTTAAGTACTTAATAAAGATTAATTTGAAATAATAATTTAAAAAATGAAAGAATTTAACTTAACCTAATTATTATTGAGTTATAACGACTATTTAAGACTTTATACAAAGTGAATGTATTTAATTTGAACGTGCAATTTTTTTAAAATTTTTAGTATCGATTAAGATATAAACTTATAAACAAGTAAAAACATTTATACTTATATGTATTTTTTTTTTCGTTTCTGTATTTTTATATCAGATTTACTATTTTTTCGAAAATATAATGACTTTCTTTTAACACTCCGCGAATGGCAAACTTGATAAATGTTTGATTTGACTTCACATTTAAAAATATTTCAACATTTTTAAAAACGAAGCAATGGTATTTTTATGTGTAGGTTGTAAAACTTATTTGTTATTTTTTATAGCAAACCACATTTTACTTAATGACATCGAAAATTCGAAAATTCGAAAAGAAAGCGAGCTGATTCGACTTTTTTGGGCTCCTGAGATATGTTACCTGAGGACAATTGGTTATGGAACTTATTAAGGACTTAACTAGCAGTAATTCCTTCAACGTTTTCAATATGTTTAAGATTCAGATAAAGAGATTTTAATAGAACTCCTTTGAATACCTTGAAAAATGAATTCTTGTTGAATGGTTGTCGAATATGAAGACTTCTTAACATTAGTGATTAACTTTATGTAAATTACTAAGTTTAAAAAATTCAATATTAAAAGTTTTTAAAATTTAAATTTAAATTTTGTAATAAAACAATAACTTTTTATTTGTTTCCATTGAATCTCGAAGAAATTCACCAAAATTAAATAAAAAATTTTAAAATTTAATTTTAAGAAATATTTAAAATTATAAGATAACGAAATTACTATTCTTCAAATCAAAAGTTCAGTAAACTGAAAATTCGATAAACTGGATGTCGACTGTCACGTTCATCCATTACATTTCATTTCTCATTTCTCTTTGGCAAGAAACTCTTCCTATGTTGTCTTTATGGGCTAATTTATTATAAAAAATACATGTTGATATCATCAAGAGCAAACAATCCACAATTTAGAGCATGTACCTTAAGACTACTCAGGCCAAATAACAAAAACTGCTAAAAATCTCTAGAGTTATTACCAAAATATCTGAAAACTAGTTTTAACCGGGTTCTTTTATATTTAAATACTGTCATCAACTTTATAAACAGACGAAACTTTTAACGGTTTTGTTTTACTAACCTTCTTCTTCTTTTTTTAACTAGAATTGAACTAAGCTTTACCAACGCCAATGAAATCCGAAAACTTACTGTGCTTGCAAAGCTAAGCAAAGTTAATGAATTCAACATTGACGTTTGTTAGTTGTATGCATTGGTTAATGAAAAACTCCTATTGTTTTTTTTTTTTGTTTTTTTTTTTGTAAATTACACACTGCCCAACGAGTTTTGTTTCAGATGTGTAAGTGTAACATATATAATGTTGGCAAGCATCATTAAACAAAAGCTGTTGGTAACTGATACTTCCATATTATTTATGAATCAATATTTAAACAATCCACTGAAAGATTCTCCATTCTGAGATACATAATCTTAGTTTTGCTTTTGTGCCATCCAACTATTTGAAATAATTTCGAATAAATTCTAAATATCTCGTTTGACAAAAATATTACAATGGAGAATTATGACCTCAGCAAAAAGGGGCATTTCGGGGTTAGACGTCTTATAGGTTCTAATAAGTATACAAAAAAATTAATCCAAATAAAAATTTTCTTAGCAAGAATTGATCTTTCATATTTTTAAATTCACTTTTGAATTTTCTTCGAACATTGGCTTTTAAAAAAAGCTTTGAAAAAATCTACTTATATCAATGCTTAAGCCCACAAATGTTGCAAATGTGATAAATGAAAAATCTGAAATGTTTAGAAACGTTGATATTGATAAAAGCACTATGTAGGTTCTAATTGGAGTTAAGTTACTAAAATTTTACTCAATGTAGCTAATAACTGGATGGGCTTATATGGTTCTTCATTATTAAAAACTCAAAAATCTCTTAGAAAATCTGGTTGGTTGTCTCTGAATGAATTAGACTTAAAGGCAAAATGAACACATTTCAAAATACAAAAATTATATATAAATATTTTGTTCAATAATTCACCTCAAAATTGAAAAGTTTTGGATTTTTTTTTACGTACTTCTTTTAATTTTTTTTTCTTTTTTTTACGTAGAAATACATCGGATGTTAGTAGGGCAGTTGGTGGTGATCAAGCGGCGGTTGATAGCGTTTTTAGGTCACACTTTGAGCCTTTAGTGGGCCTAAAGTACTGATCGTACAATGTTGATGTAAGCAATTGTTGGTCTGCTTGATTCTCTGCTTGATCCTCTGCTTGATCCTCACTGGGAGAAAAATTCATGTTTGAACTCTCTAACTTATATAAATTTTACACAACTACATGAAATATAAAGCCAACATTTGATGTTTCTGTTTGTTTTGCGCATGGTTCTTGTTTAATGTAGCTACCTATTTATCGACTGCATTGGTTCTTGTATTTAATAGAATATATGTATGTACTGAGTGTTTCTGATTAAAGCAAGAGGGCACTGCCAGTTAAAAAATATATAAAGCCAGTATTTAATGTTTTTCTATGTTTTGGTATCAATAAGAAGTGTATAACTCGATTGTTTCTAATTTAAGTATTATATAATTTTACGTCTTGTGTTACGACATAGTCGAAACTGCTGTATCTTGTTTTTTTGACGTCCTTTTTTATTTTGGAATAAGATTGAGTTGGTTTATCAATGATTGATGAAGAATTTTGAATTAAGTTAAACTCTGGTTTATCTCTTCAATTGAAAAATAAAAACTTTTATTTGAAATAAAACTAAATACATAATAATTATTCCCGGAAATAAATATATTTCAATAAAAATAAAAAAAAAACATTTTTAAAAGGCGATATTTTTTCTAACTGCTTGTTTTTTGATTATTTTTTTAAAATTTTCTATAGTTTTTTCAGTTAGATTGAAAAGTTAAAATACAATGTCATAGGAAAAACATAAATCGATTTTAGATTAAACATGTTTTTTGTTTGAATCTGAAACTATTTATTCAATCGCCATAGACGAAATCAAGGTTTTAAAAAAAAAAAAAAAAAAAAAAATTGGATGAAAATTTATTTGGACAAATGAAATAATTTTCTTACAATTTCTTTTTTTTTTTTTATTTTATGTAATTTTAACTCATTATTTTTCTCTGTGTACACATTTGTGTTAGTTTAGTTTGATTGAAAAAACTTTTTCATTTGGTTGGGACTGTTTTTGAAACGAAATTATTTGTTATGAGTTGGACGAATACTATTATGTGGCTTCAGATGACCACTTACATATGTGTTATGGCTGTAAAGAAAACTTGATTAAATACAAATGCTAAACATGTGAACTTTGAAAAACGGAAACCCACTCGGACACTTGACGGACTTGCACTTTACAAAATTATCTTTTATTTGTTATTTTAGTGCACTCACTAGTACATGTTTTAGATAAAATCTTTGGTGCTACTGATCTCTAGTTGTTGCTGTTTAATTTTCAATCTAAGATAGATAGTCAGGAGAAGCAGCTTAGACTGACCTCTTTGTTAGTGTATTTTTAACCTAAAGAGAAAATATTGGCGTAATTTTAATGACTTTTAAGATATTGAGGAAATTTCAGTTAAATTTCCAAAGCATGAATTATTTACGATCTTCATTTGTTTTTAAGATGATGTCACTCTTCAATGACTGGCTGTATTTAATACGACTTAAATCATAATCAGTGGAGCAGTGTCGGACTTAAATTTGTTGTTTTCTGTCAAAATCATTAAAGTATGTTTGCTCTTGACAAAACCACAATAGTTCGCTTGTTTTTTTTTATGATTGCTAAGCAAATATTTGAAATTTTTTCATCTCAACTCTCAATTATTTTTTTATATTTATTTGAACAAAGTTTTTTATTTTAATTATTCCTGAGCTATTCGGTTGAGGAAGCTTATTGTTCAGAACAAACACATGTTAATTAATCGCTTCATTGGAATCGAATTTGATATTCGATAAACGTAGAGGATGTACTAGTGTATATAAGTGATACTTGTTCAATTCCAAAAGCAGACTTAATATTCTGGAAACATATGAACAAATATCAAATACAGTGGTTTTAATATTGTTATTGCCTGTTATTTTGTTATATTTAATTGAAATACATACACAAGAAGAATAATAGCTATAACATTTTATCAAATTCATATTCTTTATGAAGATTGAAAAATAATTTTGTTTTGTTGTGGATTTCCTGAAAGAATCAATCTTAAAAAAAATGATATTGAAATAATGAATGGTTGTATCTCACAAATGTGATAAGTACAAAAAATTGTTATTTTCATAAAAATCGATTTTGTTTAATTGCAGTACAGGTGCAAAACATGACCTTCAACATTGTTTTGACCCGCTTCTAATGATTATTCACTAAAAATTTTATATGAAGTTGATAATTGATATGTTGATGATTTGGAAAATGCAACTCATTTTCGTCAAAAGCCACTTGGCACATTTGCGAGTTTAACTATCAATATGATAGGTGCTCCGTTATGATTTTATTTTTGTCAAGACAAAGTACATTTTATCAAATTCAAATATTCTAGATCCTGTGATGAATTTCTGATAACTTGAAGATTTAAGATAATTATAATTAAATTTTTTTGCCGCCTAATGGTGTACAATAGCGATAAGATTATGCTTAAAGAGTGATAGAATAACTTAAAATATATATTAATTTTTTTTCTTTTTTCTTATCCAATTTAAAGTTGTTCTAAACATAAATCATGACGCCGAACACCACGTCGAGTAAGCCAAAAAACCCCAACGAATATTTGAATATACCTGAGTGGATCAATGCAGAATACTTTGAAAAAATTCTAGAGGCAGATGAGCCGAATTTCAAGAAAATAACTTCCTTTACACCAATAGCAGCCACAGCACCGGGAGAAAACTATACATCCATAATGGTGCGTGTTGTCATGGATATCGAACTACAAGGTAGAATTTTATGGTAAATAATTACTATAAATTATTTTCATAAAAACTCTTTTGTTTTGTTTTTAATTTTTACTGATTAGATGGCAGCAGCACTCAAACTTCGTATATACTCAAGACAGTTCTTGAAGCTGGTAATCAGGGAGCAGCAATGGTGGAGTCAATGCATCTTTTTCCCAAAGAAAAACTTATGTATCAACAAATTTTACCCGAATATATTAAGCTTTATAAAGCTGCTGGCATGGATATTCAGTTGGGTCCCAAGTGCCTACTTGTTGAGGAGACACCCGAGCGTATTACTTTAGTTATGGAAGATTTGAAGCGCCAACATTTTAGTAACGTTGATCGTCTGAATGGGTTGGACATGTCGCACGTTACTCGCGTGCTACATAAACTGGCCGAGTTGCATGCCGCCTCCGCCGTTTATGCTGAGTTAAATGGTCCCTACGGTGAGATATTCCATCAACATTTTTTCAGCGAAGATAACCGTGAGATGTTCGAGGCAATGTCCGAAACGAGACATCAGACATATGTGAGCGCAATGCGGACATGGGGTTTGGAAGATGTTGAAGACTACATTGCTAAGCTTCCTTCTGCAAAGGCATACTTTGATGAGTCAGTTCGTATGAATGTTTTCGATCCCGAAGAGTTCAATGTGCTCAATCACGGCGATTGCTGGTCCAATAATATTATGTTCAACTACAAGGAGAATGGTGAAATTGATCGAGCACTTTTCGTTGACTTTCAAGTAGGAAAATGGGGTACACCGGCTCAAGATTTGTGGTATTTAATCACTTCATCTGTCTCGATGGATATTAAAATTAAGGAGTTCGACCATTTTATTTATATTTATCATAAACGTCTGGTGGAATGCTTAAAGATGCTTAAGTACTCAAAAGAAATACCAAGCCTGAAGGATATGCACATGATGATGTTGAAATATGGCTTTTGGGGTAAGTTTTTTTTTTGGAAATTGCAGTCATGTTGTGTTAAATTTTACATTTTCTTTTTCATATAAATTGTAGGTCCTTTGACAGCTATGGGTGTTATGGTTGTTATCGTATATCCCTCCGACAAGGAAGCCAATATGGAGAACTTGCTTAAGATCGGTCCTGAAGGTGACGAATTCCGTCGCAAAACATTTATGAATCCCATCTATGGCAAGGCAATGTGCCAGTTGTATCCATATTTTGTAAACAAAGGTATTATTGGATAACAAGAACTCAGATTCCTTGTTTTACATGCGGAATTATTTTAATGTATTTATATACGGTACAAAATAAAATATAGTGCAAAGTTTATTGTTTTGCTAGGTATTTTTATACATATAAGAAAATTTATAATGGTGCTACTGTAACATTTGTATAGTTTATAAATAAATTTAATTAATGTCAATAAACGTAGAGCATTTTTATTTATTGATAACACTATGACACAAAAAAACACTTCTAGAAAAATTACAGCATGACACTATATAGGTGCGATACTATGATCTGTGGTGAGTAAAACCCTAGCCGGGTTTCGCGAGTTTGGCGCCCGTTTCATTTTTATGGTCCATTTTATATTGTGGGTTTTAGTGATTTTGCCCAAAAATGGTACCATCAGTTTTTCTTCAATAGCTCTGTCAGAAATAGATATATCGGTTTATTGCCTTTCGCAAAGTTTTAGCTAACAATCTAATAAACAAACATTTAAACAAAACATACATGTAAAATAATTTCTTGTATTTTTTTTTTAATGTAATGTCAAAAAAATGTTAATTTTTTGTCCGGTTTTTGGGGATAACTTGAAGGGAATCCAAATTTTTCGTATACCATCTTCTACAAAATTGTAGCCGAAGAAAAATGCAACAACTCTTGTGAACATACTTGTGATTTGAACGTGTCTACACTACTTAAAAAGCTCAAAAAGATCATTTTCTAAGTGAAAATTATTATTTTTTTGGGCTGTTTTCGATGATAACTCAAAACTTAGCAAATTTTTAACCAAATATCTTCCACAAAATTGTAACCGAAACAAAAAAAAAAAAAAAATTAAACAACTCTTGTGAACATTCTTATAAAATCTAAACAGTACAGTCCACAGTACTTAAAAAGCTCAAAAACACCACGTTTTTATTTAATATATACTTAAGTGATAAATGATGATAATGCAATTGTTATAGAGCTATAAAATGAAGAAGTTTCTTTTTAGTAAACTGAAAACCCAAGTGAATCAATAATTTCATTTATTTGATACAAAATCTAAAAATTAAATTTAATACAATAAAATGAACGAGCCCATTAATGGCAAAGAAAAAAAAACCATAAGTAATAAGGTTATATGCAAAACCTTTTATGTAATAAGATTTTTATTAAAGTCGGACGTGAGTACTTGTACATATACAATATACAATAAGAAGGTACTATAAGGTAATTCACCACACCGATCTAGAATGTCAGAATCATTTCAGAAGCACAAAATACCGACTCCCGTATTTAAAAAGAAAATTTTTGCAGAAAAAGGTAGGCTTATATTTATCGTTTCTGCTGAAATTATTGAATGAAAAGCAAGGAAGTACACATTTTTTTAGTTTTAGGCAAACTTTTAAAGTAGGGTTTCTTCAATTGTCGGTTTTCAGCCCGCATCTTATTAACTTATAAAGTTATCGTCATAGTTCCCATGTTACTATGTTACTATGCTACTTTATGATATTTTGTTTTGAGATCATGACCGAATTTGTAGCGAATTGCATGGCTCACAAAGTTGAACAGCATTGTTGCATCCTTCAATTATCCTGTATTGTTCAAATACCTCCGGAATATACAAAAATTAACCCAATAACGGTTGGTGTTACTTGATTGAATAAATCTATTAACAATTCTTTCATTATCTTATCTATAACTTTGCGGAACATGATATTCTATAAGAACTTAGCTAAAAAAATCTTATTAAAGTTATCAAAACAAACCACTTAAATTAATTAAAATTTTATTTGAAAAAAAAAAACAAATTGTAGTAATAATTTTCACTGAAAAAAAGCAGTTGCATTTATTGGACATTTTAGTAATATCCAGTCGAATATCCAATCCGAATATACCAGTTATCGGGTTTCTGGACTTATAATATTTTTATAAAGTTTAAAACATAATTATGAGAAAACTGTTTGTTGAAGTTATATCACATTTTCTTTTTCTTTCTTTTTCCCCTTTTTTTAGCCATAATAATACTTAATAAACTTATACTAGTTGAACGTTGTGTTAGGGGTTTATTACTGGAATGATGGTTTTATTAGATTATGATGTTGTCACAATTATTTATTTTTAGCATCATAAAACGGATTATATTTTTATTATTACTATAATATTACTTATAATATTTTTTTTTTTAATTTCAGGGGTGTTTAACCCTTTTATGATAATCTTAAGGGGGAACAGTGTTGCTCAATTTTGTAGCCCAAGAAATTCGCTCCAATTTTTTGTAGTTCTTAGAACAAAATTTTACTAAAGGTAAATAAAATTTTTTTAATTTAGAATATAAAGAAAATTGCTTGATTGATGAAACAACGACTTTTGGTAGAGATGTTGGTTGAGATATTTGAAGAAAACTTTTAAAAATTTTTATTGAACAGAATAGGTTTGTTTAAGCATGTCCTGTTTTTTACGTTATATATCCAATACTGAAATATCTATATAAGAAAAAAAAAATTTTAAATGAAATAAATAAAAATTGACTTATTTATTTTTTTTTTAATTTGACAAAAAGACAAAAGTCAAATATCACACTTTTGAAAAAAAAGCTTTCGGATATCCATTTTCAAACTATACGGGGATCAATAATAACTGATTTTACTCCTCATTAATAATTTATCTATTTAAAGACTTGCACTGTTAAACTTTACCCAAAGTAAAAAAATCAGATGATAAGTATCCACCTATCTTAAATGATACTATAAAAAATACTGGTATTCGATTCAAAATCACAGACATGAAATAAAAACTATCCTCAGCAAAAAGCTATTTGCTTAGGCTGAAGCCTAAGCTATTAAATTTTCATTAATAATGCAATTATTATTTTGAAATTTCATTCCTTGTCACAAAATGGATCGCAGTGAAAAAATCGCAAATAATTTGATTAAAAGAAGGTTGCACAACAGATAATTTTCGGATAATTTGCCTTAATAAGACAAGCAATGGTTATAAAAAAAATGGTCGCAACTGAATTCGTGACTTGAAATTTTAAACTTATAGTAATTTCACGCTTTTTGACCTTAATAACTCGAGTGAAATAATATTACAAATAAGTGTCAGTTCTTGATTTGGGCTATTTAGTCTGTTTAGGCGAACATCTTATTAAAAAAACCATTCAATTTAACCTTGAATCGCTCTATAATTTTTTGCCTTTACCAGTAATTTTAAAAATTATAACTATAATTAAAGCGATCTAATTTGACCTCTATCAGTCAAAATAAGAAACAACAAAAAACCATTGCTGACGACCACTTAGTGATCACTCCCACACCAATGCATAAACGTATGCAAAAAAAAAAAAGAATCAAATTACATTAAATTGTGACAGTTTCTTAGATAAACTACACTGAGAAAAAAAAAACATAAAGTCGCTTAAATAACGTAGGTAAGTAACAAAGTTGTTTTTCTGGTGGTGTTACAGCAATGAATAAATAAAAGGAAAAAACCAGTTTGAAGCAATTTTATCAAAAAGATAATTTTTCAAAGATTATTTGGTTCAAGCACTCATTTTTCCTTATTAAATTTCTGCTTTTTATTATACTATTATAAGAAGACATTAAATAAAAATCAGAATTATTTTGTTACCTCATATAAACTTACCAAATTCTTGCAATAAATACTGAATTTGATAAGGTTTTCTTACTTGAGAAAGATAATAGAATAGAAAAAAATACAGTAGAGTTCTTTATAAGTTGTTTAAATGATAAGGTCGGATCTTGAGATAACAATTTGAATATAAAGACTGAGATATTTCTTATAATTATAGTTGGTCATCACCAATTAGATACTATCTTTGAGTTTAATTAAAACTAAACATAGATTATTGGGTGAGTGAGCAAAAATTGCTATTTGTTATTTAAGAAATTAAATGATTTTCTTTGAAATCATAATTTTTGGAAGGTTTTCTGTTTTCGTTAGGCTCAAACATCATTTCAATCATCATTCAGACCTTACTTCAATATAAACCCTTTCAAGGGCACCAATGTTGAGAGAGTGGATATATAGCCGTTCTATAATATTTGATGTTTTTGGGGTCGCTGATTGGCCATTCCTAAGCTAACAGATCCAAGATAGCGTCTTTCGTTGTTAAAAAAAAGTATATTGTTAATTTTGCCTCAATTTTGTAAGCCGTTGGTTGTGTTGCTGATTACAAATATCAAGTCCTAATTTGGCTATTCCTCACTACGAGGTTGCATCTCATTCACAATAAATAATAAATAAAAAATACTCAATATTTCGTTACCTCGAAGAAACACAGAATAGTTAATGCAAATTTTTTTTTGTTTTTTTTATAATATTTTAATTAAAATACGACCCGCTTCTGAAAAGAAAAATGTACGTATCTTCAACATTAAAGAAATCCCTGCATCAATAAATTCTATTTTTTTTTTTTTTAACATGAAAGAAAAGCACTTAAAGAATATAATAGTTATTCTCTTAATTTGTTGTTAATTTTAAATAAAAACAATTTTCTTAGCACTTTAATTTAAAGCGTGAAAACAATTCTTCTACTTTTTCAAGTGTAATAAATTAACGCCGTTTAGAAAGCATTTTTCTAGTCAATACGTTAAAAGTAATTTTTCTGACCGATGTACCCTAAAGTTAACTAAATGATTCCGCACTTTTTGTATGTTTTATTCGGATAAAAATATTTTTTTAATCTGAATAACATATTTTTTTTTTGATAGACGTATAAAGCGATTTATAGTGGAAAAATCAAAATTATATATTATTCAGAAAAAAATGTCTAAATTTGACCGAGCACGCCTCTCCAAACAATTCGCCTCCACAGAAGAGATGAAAAAAGACTCCAGATTGTTTTTTTTCTCACAATTAAGGAAATCTAAAAAACTCTCTCCAACACCTTAACCCCTAAAAGACTGATTTGATTTTTATTTGAGCTAAAAAAAATAATGTTAAGCTTACATTTCCGGACAAGTTTTGTTCTGCTTCTTTGCTCATAGGTGACATTAACCTTAAGTAATTTAACCGTAATTCTACGTTGATGTAGAAAACTAAATTTTTTTTAATATTTAAATATTCCAAAACCATTTAGTTTAAGGATCCAAGCATACATGACTTTTATTTTATGCTGAGTGTGAACAGAAATCGTGTACTTTGAGAATTTCAATTATAATTATTTTCTAAATATTTAAAAACTTCAATTTCTCATGTTGAGGTGTAGATTTATACTTCATGCACGTTATAGTCGTATATTTTGTTTCTATTATATTGTTTGTTTCTGAGAACAATAATTCTTCACATAAGCTGGAACATCTCGAAAACGGCGTAATACAAGCCTTCCAGACCAAGTAAGAAGCGAGGCATGTGCTTCTTTTGCGTTGAAGAAAAAAACCAGAAGGCAAAATACAATCATAATTTGGCCTGCTGTCTCTGCAAAAAAACTATTTTTTAATCATATCACAACCGAATTATGTGCAAGGATTGCATTTTAAATAAATAAATGTTTTTATTTATATTTCATATATGTACTGAAACATTTAATAAAATATTTTTATTCATTTAAAAGTACATGTTCTTAATAAAATCCACACAAAGTATATGGGTGTAGGATTCTGATTTTTTCTCAATGTAAGACTACGGTTAGAAAACCTGATTACTTTCTGGCGGGACGACTAGGCACCCTGAGATAGGTAAAAAATACCTGTTGGGTTTCTAGGGGGACTGCCAGGCACCCAGACTTCAAAATTCGAACTCAATTTTGAGCTACTCATGCCGGATGGTTCCGAAAAATCCACAAAATAACTAATTTCTTATTACAAACACTGACAATAGCTTTAAGACACAATTTCTATTTCAAAAAGTTAAAAAAAATATATTTTATTTCACAAAATATACGCAATTTCACAAAACTAATATTTACACTGCAAACAAACGAAGTTAGTTTCAATCGGTACCCGGCACAAACAGTGGCGCTTAGATCAAGTAACATTTTGAGAGTGGCAGAAGGAAATTTGAAAAAAAAACCGTTAAACAAAGTTATGATATTAATCGGCGGTTGGTTCCTGACGGTGATCAGTAGGATATAAAGGGTTAAAATACGAACACTGATTAGTCACAAACATTATCACCATCAGCAATGCAAATTGCGTTGTCAAGAACTTTAAAACTAGGTCACTTACATAACAAGACCGCTTCATATGAACATATTTAAGTCATTAATAAAAATGCTCAAATTCATTTTATATTCAATACTCAGGCTGAGAAAGCTCCCTACCAAGTTCAATGAGCTGACTTTAATTTTTAATCACCAATTGAAACCATCAGTTGTCAGTTCAATTTTATCAACACAATTTGACGATTTGCTATGGATTTCAGCCTCTTTTGTTTTTATGAAGCTGCACTAATACTAGAAGTTTAAACATATTTTTTGCAAATGTACATATTTTTTTCAAATCTTTTTTTCCCTTCATCGCTGAAGTAAAAAAAAAAGCTCTACTTAATACAAATAAATATACGAATTATGCTCTCTTTCCTCTTGAAAATAATTCATCAGGTTTGAATGAATTATAAAAAATATATAAAATTGAACATGCCTATTTAGTATGTAGGGCACACAATCACTAAGTGGGCTAATATAAAAAGCAAACTTAGAGCAGACGAGTTGATTATTTATATTTAAAGCTGCACCGAACCACTCAAAACTCAGTTTTCGCCGAGTTGAGTTCTTATTTGCATGTAGAAAAATAATTCACAGTCATGACGGCGAATGAAACAAGAGACAATCCCAACAAGGATCTAAAAATTCCAACGTGGATCAATGCAGATTACTTTAGAGATATACTTAAAGCAGATGAACCAGACCATGTAAAGGTGTTGAAATTTACACCCATTGCCGCAATACCGCCCGGTGAAAATTTTACATCGGTTATGGTGCGCATTTGCATTACTTTGCAAATGAAAGGTAAACAAATCGTTAAAAATATTTGTCACTTACAATACAACGGCTTTTAGATGGCAGCCAAAAGTCAAAATCTTACGTTTTAAAGACTACTTTGGACAATGATCGTGGTGGCAGTATAGTTCAGGAACTGAATTTTTTTGTCAAGGAACTAGAAATGTATCAAAAGTATATACCTGAGTTTGAAGCACTTTATAGAGCTGCGGGTCGTGATATACAAATTGCACCAAAATGTCTATTCACTGAAACAAGTGGTGATAGAATTAATATTGTTTTTGAAGATCTAGAAGAGAAGAAATTTAAAAATATTGATCGGCTCAGTGGGTTCGATATGACACACATGCGCCGTATTTTAAAAAAACTCGCCGAAATGCATGCCGCATCTGCAGTATGGCATGAACGCAATGGACCTTTTTCCAAGGAGTTCAAATATGGATTTATGAATGGCATCAATGACCGCAAATTCCATGAAGATCTCTTTAAACTGAAAATGAAATCATTTAAGAATGCTATGGCCACTTGGGGTCTGGAGGAGGCGGAAAAGTACATAAAGAAACTCGTGAGTAACTTTGATGGTTGTGGTTTTAAGTGGTTTGCTTTAAAACTTTGAACGTTTGTAGCCCACTATCGATCAATATTTCAACTCAGGCCTTCGCACGCTGGAGCCTGATCCCAATGACTTTAACGTTCTTATTCACGGCGACTTTTGGTCAAGCAACATAATGTTAAACTATTTGCCGAGTGGTGAAGTAAATGAGGTTCTGCTTGTCGATTTCCAGATTTGTAAATGGGGAAGTCCTGTACAGGATCTCCTATTTCTAATAACAATATCCGCTGCAAAGGATATACGCATTAAGGAGTTCGATCATTTCGTGGAGATTTATTACGAATATCTTATTGATTGCTTGAAGGTACTAAAACTAAAGAAGGCTCTACCGAAGTTGCGAGATATACAGATGGCTATGTACAAGGAGAATAATTTATTTTATGGTAAATCCTCTGTAATATAATTATTTTTTTTACATATTAAGCTTTTAATATAAACGGTTTAACGATATATTAGCATTCTTTGCGGTCTTCAATCATTTGACTTTAACCTTGTTGCCCTCTGACAAAGACAGCAACATTGATTCAGTGGTGCGAGACGATGAATTTGGAGAAGAATTTCGAATGCGAGCTTTGACCAATCCTCGTTATGTTGAAGCAGCGTTGGATTTATTCCCGTTTTACCATCACCGTGGTTTATTTGATTTTGAAGCATTTAACTCGTAGTAATAAGACTAAATTAATTTCGATGCTTTCGAGTACTTTCGAGAATTATTGTAGATAATATAGATATTATCAATAATTTAGCAAATTTTTGACCTAACCTTGTATTTATTAATTTTAGAAACCCCATTTGGTTCTGTTTTTGTTGAAGCCAAGACTTTTTATGACTGACCAAATGGTTACCAAACTTAAGTATTTACGAAAAAAATTTGGCAAAAAGTGTCTTGTTCATAGGTAATAAATAATAGTAAAAAAAACTAATAATAGTAAAAAAGTTGAGTTTCTTTTTCTCTTTTGATGAAGTGGGAAAAAGTTCATTATTCATTATTATTTCTTTTAAGATATCTTTCAATGAGTTGGAGACACATAGGAAATATTATTATTAATATTCTTATATCTTAATATGAAACCATATGAGATCTACCCTTTTTAATTTTTAAAATTTTCTATATTCATGATTAAGCAACTCTTAAAGGAAATCAAATTACACTATCCAGTTTTCCAAAAAAGTAAAAAATAAGAAAAATAAGTAGTCGTGGCAAGAAATTTCGATGGTTTTCAATCATAGTATTCGCTCTAACGCTTTTACAGTTTTCAAAGTATTCTTCATTCGTGTATTCTTTTATATTTGTGTGAACCAATTTTCGAAACAGTTTTGCAACTCTGAAGGCAGGTTTTCGAAGGCCCCAACGACCCGCTCGTCAGGCTTTTTTTTTTTTAATGTGAGGGAACAAACAGAAGTCATTGGGTGCCAAGTGAGAACTATAAGCCGAATGACCCTCTCAATTCCACATTTTGAGTGCTCAAAAACTCTTTTGTTTGAACTGATATGTGGGAACTCGAGTTATCGTGATGGAGAGTGATCTCCTTCGGTGGCTGGTTTTCTTTAATTATCCGAAGACTTAAGGCAAAAAAATGGTTGTGGAATATTCAGTTTTCACAGTTCTTCGTTGTTCATGTGGTACCGTTGTGACATGACCGGTTTTTCTATAAACCATTTGATTGGATGTGCTCCGTCCGCAGAGAACTTTTGTCGAGTTTTGCTCACTTTGAAAGAACCAAACATTGGATTATTGCTTTGTTTTGGGCTCATAAGCGTAGATCCATGATTCGTCACCTGAGATGATATCTTAGATGATATCTCATTGAACCAGCGTTTTACAGTCGCTATGTGTGGTGCTTCATCACCAGAAGTCAAGCTAAGTCGATCGATCGAAAAATCATCACTCGAAAATGTTCACGTGTTAATTACATTTTTTTGCTGAAATACAATTTTCAAACTACTAAAAAAAACGCAATAAGCGCACATACATCAAAAAGTAGTGAGTACGTTAATGCTAAAAAATATAACATTTTCGAATGGCGCTATCAAAATTAATCTAGCAATGCTTAGTGTTACCGAGGCCTAAGACTTAAAAGACAGCCCTCTTACAAGACCAAATACACAACATTTAGAATACCCCTATTAGGTTTTGTATAAATGAGATAAAATTCCAAATGTATTTTTTAATTTTTTTTAATTACAAGCACAAAATGGGTTATGTGATGGAGAAAGCCAAACATTTTTTTCCTTTCGCCCAAGCGGTGTTTCGAACATGCTTATACCCCTTATACAAATGCAAGAGTTGACCGTCAACTCTTGACCAATGTAAAATGAGTCTTTCAAATTTTCGCTGATGAGTAAGCTTCATTACTATAGAGGGGGTTTTATCACTCACCACGATCTTCACATGGTCTCGATCCGTCTCAGGCACGGGGATTTTGTTAATTTTTAGCGTCACAACATCTATGAACGGCCGCTTCGGACGCCATTTCAAGGACCGCCATGCTGAACTTTTTTAACAGGCCTTACATGTCTTAAAATTTAACACTCAAAAACTCTCGAAGTTGATGTGTACATTACCAGTTTTATATAAAAATTTATCATCTACATTTTTTTCCAGTGTTTAAAGCAATTTTTTTTTTTTCAAAAAATTGCTTGTAATTTTTTAACCCTGGATAACCAATGTTAGTCGTTTCGACTACCATTGTTATCTTTTTTCTATCTCAAGAATTAAGTAGCTTATCTTTTTGATTTCTAGTGAAATTTTCGATTGTTTTTAATTTTTAACAGCTTTAAACGTATTTTATATACCACCTAGAAATATGATTGGTTATCCAGGGTTAAGCTTTAATTTTAGAAAAATTCTGACGCCATAGTCTGAAGAACATCGAATAACTTGTGTGAGAATCTTAAAAAAAAAACTGGAAGGAAATACGTTGAGAATTGATGACATTTGGAACTCAATAGGTGTTTACTTGCATCTTACGGTATTTCCAGTATTAAGAAGTGAAATTATTGCTTATTGGGGTTCCATTGATTGTTGTGCATATATTCCGCTGGGAGTTAAGCACTTATTTCCAAAGAAAGAGAATACAAGTTATTCTCTTCTAATTGATATCGTCAGAGAGATAAGATCAAGGTAAGATATGGCTGAAGAACTTTCTTTTTTTTATAAAAAATACGAGTAATTTTTAAGGACAATCAATGAAGTCGTCATCTCTGATCAACTAGTAGGCATCTCAATTATTATGACGCTTCTGTTTCTAATATATTTCTCTTCATTTCTACAATTTAAAATGTAAATAAACTAATCAACTAGCAAACATTGCTATCTTTATGATTAGAACGTGCTACACTGAACTAAGTTACTCGTATCACACAATAACAAGTATTCAATTCAATAACAGAATTCAGTGTCAGTTCTTGAATCATTGTTTGTCGGTTCTTTAAAACGTGTTTCTCCAGTAAAGCAATTAACTTTGATATTTATTTATTTAAAAATATTTTATTTTTCAATCACTAATAATACAATGAATTAAGTGTTCATGCTGTATTAATATGAATATAAAACCAAAAACAAGTATATTTATTATCTTTCTTTGGAATAATGGTTAAGAGTTGATCAGACGAAATTTTGCTAACGACGAAATATCAACGGTATTTGAAATAATAATAAAATTTCAAGTTGAAAAAATCATTAACATTTGACAAAATACACTTTTAAAACCTTGTTTGGTAGATTTAACTCAATAAACTATTCATTCGATTTGGACAACTTAGTTATGTGAGTATCTTTTAATTCAGTTTGAAGCTTTATAGACGGTATAAACTGGGTATAGCTAGAATTAAAATTTTACTCTGTATTTTTTGCACTACTTTTTGAATGTTAAAGGAATGTTTTATCATATCTGGCTCTAAGCTGGGATGTTGAACTGTCGATGTTCATAAAATTATATCTTCTTATTGCTTCCCTTTGTAAACAAGTGATCTTTTTAAAAAAGTGTGCGTTGTTAAACTTTGTTGAATTTTAAATTATTAGAAAAGAAAATCATTGGACAAGCCCGTACAACACCGGGCTTATTCTGCTTGCATAAAAAGAGACTAAATTGACCTGTTTTTTTTTCAGTTAACAATATATGTATATTTTGATAAGAACAAATGCTTTATTGTGCTGCAATAGAGCAGTAAAAATTTAGTGATAGAGAATTCATCAAGACAACACAACTCAAGAGACCGGCACAATTTTATTAAGAAAAACATATTTGTTGCATACTTCGAAAATAACTGTTTAATTAATATGCCAGATAACAGTACAAAATTCAACCCAAATCTACTTCTTGACATACCTAAATGGATTAACGCAAAGTACTTTATTAAAATACTTAAAAAGGAGTTACCTAACTTTCGCAAAATATTGAAATTTACACCGATAGCAGCCACACCGCCGGGCGAAAATTACACCTCGTTATTGTTGCGCATATTAATGGATATTGAAATGGAAGGTTAGTTCAATAACCAACTTCAAGATATAGTCGTTGTTTATTTTTAAGAAACTCTTGCAGATGGTTTTACACAACAGAAGTCGTATATCATGAAAACCATGTTGGACGCCGACAAGGGCGGTAATTTCATCAATACACTCAATATTTTTCCCAAGGAAAAACACATGTACGAACAATATTTAACAAACTTCGAAAATCTCTATCTGGAGATAAATAAAAATTGTAAATTTGCACCAAAGTGCCAGTGGATGGAGGATAAAGCGAGACGCATAACGTTGGTGCTAGAAGATCTCAATACGAAAAAGTTTAAAAACATCAATCGTCTCAAAGGTTTCGACATGAAACACATGAAACGAGTGCTCGAAAAATTGGCAGAATTTCATGCAGCTACTGTGCTCTGGCAGGAACGCCATGGTCCATATCCAGAAGAATTTCAGAAAAGTTATCTACCAGCCAATTATAAGAAATCGAAATCGTATCAAGCGCGCGTCAACTGCTTCAAACAAGCTATGTCCACTTGGCCTTTGGAAGATTACAAGTTATATGCTGAGCGAATTGTGAGTACAAAGCATGCGATGCACACCTTCCTTTTAAATAATTTAATTCGTTTTAGCCAACTCCAGAGCAGTTTGTTAACGCAGCTAGGCGTTGCTTCAATGTGGATCCTACAGAATTTAAAGTTTTGAATCATGGCGACTTTTGGTCGAACAACATCATGTTCAACTATGTGCACAATGGCGATATAAATCAGGTTCGATTCGTGGACTTTCAGATGTGTAAATGGGGCAGTCCAGCTCAAGATCTCTGGGAGCTTATCATCTGCTCAGCCGATATTAGTCTGCGCATTACGGAATTCGATGCTTTCATCAATATCTATCATGTACATCTGTTAAAGTGCTTAAAATTGTTGGGCTACACAAAACCCATGCCAAATTTACGTGATCTGCATGTGAAAATGATACAACATGGTTTTTGGGGTAAGCTAAGTATGGATATTTTGAAATGGCATTGACTGAATAATAATTTTTTTAGGATACTTGACGACATTTACACACTTGGTGATGATACTACTTCCAGCCGACAAAGAAGCCAGTCTTCTAAAGCTGTTACAACCCGGTGAAGAGGGTGACAAGTTTCGCATGAGAGCTTATACAAACCCTCTATATGTAAGATCGGTTCAAGATATTTTCCCATTTCTATACAATAGAGGAATTTTAGATTTTGATTGAAGGTGCAATCAACAATAAACACAACGACGTGTTCCAACCATCAGTATTAGACAAAATGTTAAATTATGTTAAGTTGAAGTTTGTATAAATTGTATATTAAACTAACTAGGTTTATTAGAATCAAAATAAATGTACTATTTAGACTATAAGTAAATATGAACATGCTTAGTTTTTGCGTAATAGTGTAATTATACTGTATGTTATAGAAAATATGTAGGCTAAGTATAACAATAAGAAAATTTAACCATTGGGCAAAGTGAGGACACTCATATGAAATATTAACTGATACAAAAATTAAAAACGCTCAAATGAAAGTAAAAAATGTCCAATCCACATGTAAAAAAATAAACTAATCGATTGAAATCGATTGAAATTTTTCAAAAGTTATTCATCATTACTAATAGGAAAAATCCTCCAATTTTATGTATGTATGTACTTGTACATACTCGTATGTAAAATTTTATTATCTTTTAATTGAAATTTAAATTTTTTGTTGTTATTTTTGTAAATAAAGCTTAGTTAATGGTTTAAATTAAGCAAATATTGTAGAAAAAACACATATAATTCAATATTTTTAAATAAATAAATTTACTAACTTTTTAAAAATAAAATAAATTGTAAGCTTTTATTATTGAAAAGTATATTTTTTGACACATTAAAAAAATAATATTGATCATTATCAAACAGCCCTGTCTGATAAAGCTAGAAGATAATGCCCAGGTTTAACTATCTTCGTTGTCTTTTCAAGTAAACAAATTTGGTTACGTAATATTATAAAACTTTTCTGTGTATTAGATTATAAGATACATTTTAAATGAATCTATCTTATCTTTATAAAGAATTAAAATTGTTTTTAACAACATCCAATTGGTTGGTCTAAGTAAGAACATACATATTATTTAATGTAGGATATCTATTAGTTTCTAGAAGAATGTTTGCTTCAAAAAATAGTTTACATAAAACTGAACGTTTTAAAAATTAATAATATTTCGAAAACCATAAGATTCAAAAGATTCCTTCAGAGACCACTAAAAGCTCTAGAAAAAGGTCTAGACATATTTCAGATGATATGATGGGTTCATATCAGAAATCGGCAGGAGCCTGCTTTAAACAGGAGACACAAGACCACAGCAGTCTACCACAAAAATTCTCTTTTTCTCACAAATTACCACACTCGCAAAATACCTCAAAATACCACAAAATACCTCAAATTACCACAATACCTCAAATTATCACAAAATACCACAATACCTCAAATTATCACAAAATACCACAAAATCCTTCAAATTTTCTTTTGAGGTATTTTGAGGTATTGTGGTATTTTGTGGTAATTTGAGGTATTTTATGGTATTTTGAGATATTTTGTGGTATTTTGAAGTATTTTTTCCCACACGTGGTAAATACCAAAAATACGCACATCTGGTATTTTTTTCCCACACGAGAGATTTTTACCACAAAATACCATGGGAATTACCACATCCCACAATCGTTGAAAAATACCATAAGTACAATTTATCGTGCTTTTCTGGCAATATACGATCACAGAGTAAGTTGAGCTTTTTCTTATCACTTTATCTTTATTTGGTTCCAAGACTGGTTAGTATTTGACCAGCTGTATCGGGTATATTACTTAAAGATGTAATAAATTGTTCAGTCATTTATTGGGTATTACAGGCCCGACCATAGCTACGATGACGATCTTTTATCAAAACAGATTGATTCTTTTCTCGCTTATAACAGAATTTGTTTTAAAATGGATTAATTTTTCACTTGCCAAAAAAGCAAATAAGGAATCTAAAATCATATTCTATTCTTTGGAATCCATTCTATTAACGATTATTTTTTTTTATCAATTCTCATTTTCCCGGTGGGTTTAAATTTATGTTACAATTGTTTCATATTATTTCAGAAAACTTGAGAAAATTTTTAAATTTATTTTAGATTTTCCTTATATAAAAAAATATTCACAAATAACGTATTTTTTCATTAATAAATAGAAGCGGTGTGTATAGAGAACACATTTTAAAATACTGAACAAGGAAACGCTTTTTTGATTTATATAGAAAATTCCATTTGACGACTGTTAAATTTTTCCACAAAAAACAAATCGGAATTATTTGTTCAGATATTATTTCTTAAGAAAGTCTGCTTTAGGGTGTTGACACCCTGTATAGTATGTAACAAAGAATTTATTAGAGAATAATCATAAGTATTAAGTTTAAGATATGAGAATTTGATAAGAAACTAACTAATTCTTCGGTCTACTCAGCTAAGAAGAGAACAAACAAAACTCATTCAGAAAAACTGAGAGTAGGAAAGCAAACAATATTAATAGAGAAAAAACAAAACAGATAGCTTTTCACCTCTAAAGCACCCGACCCAACAGCACCAGAACAAAGCCCAACCCAATAGCAAAAAAGCTTTGAGCCGATTTTAACGTCATGGCTGCATTTAAGTTATATCACACGAGGTATTCGATTAAAAGTTTAGCTAATTTGTTAGGTGCTTATTTAGGGATACGAAGCAAAACCAGCCAAGTCAAAAATTTGAAATTTATTACTTTTAATACTTTTATCAACTTTTGTTGCGGTTATTAATATTGCTATAAGTGAATTTTAACAGTTTCTATTTTTCTTAATTTGCATACAAGTAAATTTTTGACATAGTGTCCATAATTTTATATAATAGATTCCTTCTAGTGATTAAAGCCAAATCAAATGGCAAAATGATTTAAAAATAATCAATTTCAATTGCATTGACTCAAAATACATATATTTTTGTAAAAGTACGGAAAATATTTTCACGATAACTTTTTTCATAAAACACTTATCTTGGCTTTTTGTTATATAAGAAGAAATTTGTTATATAAGAAGCAATTTCTTTAATATAACGATATTTGTTTCTGTGATATTCACAATATTTATTAGAACTGTGATCGTTGTATAGCTACGACTTGTATAGCTTTGATAATAGTACTAACCAATAATGACAAAATTTGATGCTAGTCGATTTTGATTTAGCTTGTTTTGCTTTTTTGCTTACTCGCATAAGCCAGAGAAAACAAAAGTTTGTTTGTATGCGAAAAAGTGAGAAAAAGTTCTTACCACGTGAGAGCCGTAACAAAACTTAAAACTTTGACTGATAGTAAAAAAATGGTTAAGAACTTTTTGTGTTAAGCAACAACATTGCAGTGGAATAGAAGCAACTTTATTGGTTTTGCGTTAGGAGTTAATTTTAATCAGGTGACTTGCTTGAATCAAAATTAAACGCATTAAAAGTACTTAAATAAAACTTTACATTTAGGATAAGTTACTGGAAATGGGTACTGGTGCCAAGCATTACGAAAGCCCAGAGTGGATCAATGCTGAATTTGTGCAGGACGTTTTGAAGGAATACTTTAAGGACGAAACACTGGAGGTTCATGACATATTTGTCAAAAGTGCGACAGTAGGTGAAAATGGTATGGGCTTTGCCAGCGAAATGCATCGTGCAACTTTCAATTTGGTGCGGCAGGATGTGACGGGGAAGTTCTCTGTGATTATAAAAGTAAGTCAAAACAGTTAATTAATTACATGACGGCGTTATCTTTCGACGGACGTTACACTCAACTTTGAGTGTTTTGTACATTTCGATTGCAAATAATAAAAATTTCTTTTTATTGCAATTCAAAATACTTTCAGTCATTAAGTAAAGTTTTGTTGGTTTGGTGATCCTCTCCTTTGAATGCTAAAATAACATCAGTATCTCCTAAGTAATAATGTGTGAGTTGGCGTTACACAGTACAAATTTAAAAATAATTTTTGAGTTGAACTTACGCCTTGTCACTTTCCTAAGAAAATTGATTTTAGTCTCGAATTTTACCCAAAAAGATTTTATGTTAATAGTAAACTGTAAATAAGAAATTTTCATATATTTGTAATACTACTCGTATTCGCCTAAAAAATACGACAACTAATAATATTAGGAAGTAATCAATCATTTTGAATTTTATTATTTTTATTTTTCTTATTTACTTCTTCCTATACTTTGCCTTCTAGGATCATCCCAAGGGCTTTACTGGCGTTGTTGCTCATAAAAGTAAACTCTTCAAGCGTGAAATTCTTGCCTACAAAGAAATTCTTCCTCGAGTAGAAGAGCTGCTGGCTTCCATTGGTGATACTACTAAAATAGCTCCCGCTTGCTATTACACCACCGAAAGTCCTGAACCTTTTCTTATACTAGAAGATATGACAGTCACGGGATATGAAAATTTTGAAAAGTGTCGCCTCTTAAATCTCGATTATGTGCTGCCCACTATTGAGAAAGTGGCAAAGTTACATGCTTGCTCAGCGGTACTTGCTGCTGAGAATCCCTCAATGATGGAGTTTTTCGAGGAGGGTCCCATTTCCCGTAATCCCGATAGAAAAGACTTTTTAGGCTTCTTTCCAGTCAACATACGATGTGTTGCTGAGGAATTGACTCATTGGAAAGGATATGAAGAAATAACTGAGAAAATGTTTAAGTTGTCAGAAAATGTTCTACAAAGCAGCGTAGAAATGTACGAATCACATAAGCAGGGATTTCGAGTTCTGAATTTGGGTGATCTATGGATTGATAACTTGATGTTTCACATTGATAATGAGACCAAGGAACCCGACAATGTTATTATGGTGGGTTCAACTAAGAGCCGTAATTAATTCATTGTTTCATTTATATCTATTTCTTTTGTGCAGCTGGACTATCAATTGGCTTATTACGGCTCACCAGCTGTTGACCTAAACTACTTCCTGTATGGTTCGCTCAATGAAAACGTACGCAAAGTTCATTTTAAATATATTGTTCGAGAGTATCATCGAGTGCTTAAGGAAACGTTGGAAAAACTGAATTACAAAGAACATATACCTACTTTGAGAGATTTACATATTGACCTGATTAAGAACAGTTTGCAAGGTACTCGTATTCCCATAATTATACAAAGTTTTAAGTAAAATATGCAACTTTTTTACAAAAGGTGTCATTGCTGCCACTTGCCTTACGCCGATCATATTTATGGAGACAGAGGGATTTGAAAATTTGGAAAATTTTTCCTCTCGTACTGAAGAAGGCGACCAAATGCGTCGAAAAAATGTAGAGAATCCCAAGTATCGTTCTTTTCTACAACGGACTGTGAAAGAATTCGAACTCAGTGGATTTTTAGATACATAAGACTTTATCGAACGTACATTTGTTTATAATTTTTTTTTTTTTTTTTTTAATCGCACTTTTTATACAAGATAAGAAAAAAAATCTCTGAAGAGTGTGAGCATAATTTTCAATGTCAAATAAAAAGCGTTTTATTCAATCCACGCAGTTTAAGTAAATTAACAACAAAATAAACAATTGTTCGAAGCATCTTTTCCATCTTGCTTCTCCTACTCACCTGTGTTGTATGTGCTTCAGGTGTTAGTGTAGAAATGATAAAAACTATGTTCAAAAGTATTTGAACTTATGTGGCTTCATGATGTTACATGGTCGAAATCGAAATAGGAAACATTTTCTTTACTACAGTTTTTTTTTTATTTTAAGCCATTCAATTTGTAGTTTTGTATTTACATATGTTAAATGCCACCACATTGATTTGAATCCAATAGACCTCTTTTATCGAACATTGGCAACAATTTCCTGAGGTTTGTTTGTACTTTTTTATTTTTGTAGAGATTCCTCTTGAACCTAACTGCGCGCTCATCCTCGGCCATCAGAGCATTAAAATCGGCATCCACTGTATTCTCGTTAATCATGACCGGCTGTATAATGCAGGACGAATGAAACGCTGTAAAACTCAATATTATTAGTTATTCATATGGAAAAAGAAAATTAAAAATACTTACCGAAGAAACGTTTCTGCTCCGCATGTATTTGAAAACGATGCAGACTAGGTATGGGATTAGAGCGGTAATTGAGTTTACGTAAAGCATCAGTGAATATGCTATGATAATATTTAAAAAGTTCATCCTGCTGATGCAATCGCATGTCCTCCTTCAAGGAGGTGTTGAAAAAGTGATGCATATCGAGCGTAGGGGAACCCCAAAAAGCGTACTGGAAATCTATCAGAAGCACGTCCAACGGTCGCCCACTTAGTACATCATATTTAAACATCACATTGTTGGTCCAAAGATCACCATGAGCCAGAACGTTAACATGACCGGGTGTTGGTATAAAACAGCGTTTGCCTACTTCCATGTAGTGCGGTTTGAGGTCATGCAGTTTTCTGCCATAGTGTGTAAAATCAGACCACTCATTCACTAGCTCGCTACAGGCATTCAGATTGCCCACAAAGAAAGAACTGTACGAATTAGTATAACGATTGAAAAATCCACGATCATAAGTCTCCAAACAACCACTTTCACGCTCATTGAGCACGGCTGAAGTGGCATGCATTATGGCTAACTTACGCAAGATCAAGTGCACATGCTCGGTATCTAGACCCTGAGTACGATCGGCCATCACAAAACCACGCAAGCTGAGATCTTCAAAGATTAAAGCTGCCCGCTTGTAGTCAACACAAATCGCTTTGGCAAAGAGCTCATCATCAATATGTATCTCTTGCTTTAGATCGTTCAACTTTGGTAGCACATTTTCATAGATGGAAATCTCACGGTTGAAAATGTCGTACGGTTTCATTTTCTCAGTAGCAAATTCATCACCTTCAAAGGAAGTCTTTACAATGTAGGAATTTTGCTGACTTTCGCCACTACTTTCATAATCAACAAGAGCCTTAATCAGTATACCACCGAAATTCTCTCCTTTTCCCAACGCCATGCTAAAGTCACACTCAGTGATAATTAATTGTGGATCCTTGTAATAGGCTTGTAGTGCACTCTCCATATAGGATTTAGTCAACCAATCGGGTGCTTCCATTGTTGTGTTAATCACAGGATCTCTTCGCGTTGTAAGAGTGCAATTCTTATTTTGATATTTTTCTCAAGCTTTTATATCGACCACACTCCTTCCAAGCTATTCCCACGTTCAGGTGACAATATCTGAAACATACCTTTCATCAGTTGATCTTTAGCGTCTATCAAGATAATTTAAGATTATGGACGCTACAGTAAATATTAATTGGGTTTTTTCATGTTTTATTGAGTGCACGGTTTCCAATTGTTTTTTAAGCGAACACATAGGTTTGACTGAGATTTGAAGTTGAGGGATAGAAACTGCTTCAAATAGCCGAGCATTAAGCACGACAATTTTCTATTTGTACAGGGTATCAAAAATATTCGAGGGTAATTTTCTACTTGAACATTTGATAAACATCTAACCAGACACGGAATACGTCATAGCAATGGACTTTTATAGCTTATAAACGTAAAATGTGGAGTCACTAGATAATTGTATGATAAAACAATACAGAGTGACCGATTGTTTCTTTTAAAGATCTTTGGCATTTTTGGCTACGTTAATATTTAAGATATTCCTTCAGATTTTGAATATTCTACTCTAAGTGGCTGCCGTGGCCGAGTGCGTTAATCAGCGCGTGGACCACTTGATGCCAATTCGAGACCTGGCGCGAAACCCAGCAGAGACAGAAAGTTTTTTTCAAATGAAATTTTCTGATCGGCCGTCACCTATCTACAGACCATAGCGAACCGCAGAGGGTGAGAACATGCACATTAGCCGTTCAAAGTCGGCTTAAAACTAGGTCCATTTCTAAATCATTTGTGTACAAAACATTTAATAACACGCAAAACACAATTTGATCTAAAGAGGCTCGGTCAAACTCCTCTCAAGGGCTGAAATAGAGGACATTTATTTATGTTTGTTTATACTCAAACAACCATATTCATTATATGCCTTATCCCAATTCTATTCTTTTTTTAAATTTAAAAACTTTTTATAAATATGTCTTTTCGTATAATAATCTCTTCGTGTATAACATTAGATCTTTTAAAACTTTGTTTTTTTTTTTTAAATGAAATACTCTGAAGTGAACCCATTGCATTTGCAATCACCCAGTTTTGTAAATTGTATATTGACTCAGATTTAAATTTGCTAGACAAAAAACGAGTGCAACGAGCAATAAAATTATGACTGCTTTCGACTTTACTACGTGCTTTTTATTTATTAAATAATAATATGCATATCATTCCTTCTTCAGGAGCTATACAAAAATGTAATGAATTCGTTAAAACAGATTTTTGAATTAACTTGTTGAGTGCCCCGGTATTAGACGGGAGGGTTTCGTCATAGTTTAATTAATATATCAAAGGAATGCAATGGTAAGTAACACAATGTTTTGCAGCTCTACGATATATACCTGTCCTTTTTTTATAGAACAATGTTTTCTCATAAATCAGTCCTTTTAAAATTTTTTCTCTACTTTCAAAACTATTAATACTTCTTTTGTTTTTCATCGTAGAAACTCTTGATCTAGTACTCTAGTAAGTACATTTGGTAGTATATATTATAAGTACTATTTCGATTTAATAAAAGGGATTAAATTATGAACCCGTGTTTTTTTGTATAAGTCCAGGGAGTTTCTTTTAATAGAATTTTCTTTTGCGCTCTTTAATAGAAATCACTTTATAGGTCAGAAACTGTTTTTTATCGAGATTGCAAAAACAGCTAATTCAATTTTGTAATTTTATTCAAAATACCACAGATGCAAATCACTTTATCACATAGAAAATATGTTTAAAAATTCTTTCCGGTCCAAATTGCTAAGTTAAAAAAAAAAACACAAAAAAAAAGGTCATTCACAACTTTAAGTAAATATTTTTTTTTTAGTGTAAATATTAAATTTAATGTGTTTTTTTGTTAAGTTTTTGTTAAGTCTTACTATGATTTTAACGGAACCATGTTATTATTTTTTTTTAATTTTTGGAACCCATTTTTTCGGAGCCTCTTGAAAAAAGTTTTGAAAATTCAAAGATTTTGAATATATCATATAAAATATGTTCTGTATTAAAATTTGCAAGCATATACTAACAGACTTAACAGCACCCACACACACACCCGGAAACTCACCTTAAACCGTGTAACAACTGACGTTATTTCCTAAAAATTCTGCTTTACAATCGAATAAATCATAATAAGCACAAATTCTACGAGTACTACATTTGCTAACAGGGTGAAAAGCAGCTGCATATAAAACGCAAAGAATTCTGAGGAAAGAGTTATTTTTTGTATTAACCTTGAACAGCACAACACGTTCTAGTAAATTTTGTTTGCTGAAAGTGCATTACTTAAGAAAATAAAAAAAAAACCATTATGTCCACGCCACAGATAATCTGCGGAGCGGAAGCTTTGACAAAACAACCAGAATCTAGCCATGTTTTGTCAGTTCATATCGAAAAACCATTACTATTAGATGGTCCAGTATGGTTAACCAAAGCATATATGGAAAACTGCCTGCGGCAACACTATAAGGACGCCCATCTCAAAATCAACCATATTGAAGCGCAACCTGCCTTGGGTAAGGGTGAAAACTATGGTGGAGTGCTGACTAGAATAAAAGCAGAATACTCAATGGGCAGTGGTGTTAAAAAAGTTGGCCTGTACATAGTTAAGACATCCTTTGAAGCTGATGAGTTCGCACGTAAAACCATGGAGCCCTACGATATATTCAATCGGGAGATGTCAATCTACGAGAATGTGCTACCAAAACTGAAAGCTCTTCTGCATCAAGCAGGGGATAGGGAGCAGATTTTTGCCGATACTATTGCTGTTGACTATGCCAGATCTGCTTTAATATTTGAGGACTTGAATGAGCGTGAATTCGTAATGCCAGATCGTGTAAAAGGTCTCGACATGAAACTTACAAAAATGGTACTGCGAAAGTTAGCCAAAATGCATGCCGCTACGGCTGTTTTGAATGAACGTGAAAAAGGCTGTTTAGAAGGATACGATCGCGGTATGTTTAATCGGCATACGGAAAACTATGCACCTTGCTTTGTAGGACTTCTTGAAGCTTGTGGACGCATGGTCAGTCAATGGGGAAAAGAGTATGCAGTGTATGCCAAAAAGTTGGTCGAACTGAAGCCGATGTATATGGAATACGCTAAGCAAGTATTCGATCCTATCAAAGGTCATGTTAACGTTCTGGCACATGGTGATCTCTGGACAAATAATGTAATGGCAAAATATGACAAGGCGAGTGGAGAGCCTAGTGATGTTATAATTATTGATTTTCAATATTCGGCATGGGGATCGCCAGGAATTGATCTTTTTTATTTTTTCAACACATCACTTCAGGAAGAAATGCATATCAGTCAACAAGATGAGCTGATACAATACTATCACTCAGTTCTAGCGGAAACATTGTCTAAATTAAACTATTCTGGCAACATACCTAGTTTACATGATTTTCATCTGCAGCTGGAGGAAAAGGCCTTTTATGGTAGGAGTTTTGTTTTATTGTTTTTTTTTTAATTTTATAAAATTTTGAATTTTAATTTTTCCAAAAGCTTTTAATTCCACTTGCATCATTCAACCCGTGCAGCGCAATGAAGTAACAGATGACGCCGACTTTAATGCCTTGATGGCGCAGGATGAACGTGCTATTAATTTTAAAAATACTTGCTATAAAAATCCTTACTGTCAAAAGATGATCCGGAAATTATTGCCAATTTATGAGCGCAGAGGACTTCTGGATGTGGATCAGTGATATTTTTATGCCTTAGTTTTTTTTTAAATATTTTCAAAATAAGTCAAGACAATATACTTCGTGATAATATTTTGTATGTTATGTTTTGTATATGTTATATGAATATAAATATTTTTTTTTCACCATTTACTATTAGTTTTCTTATTTCGTTATATATTTGATAAAGTCTTGTATTTAAAACATCATATATGTTGTTTTTTCGAATGTTACAAATTTTTTAAAACTATCACAAATACACCTTATTGTGAACACCCTAATTATAATTTATTGAAATATAAATATGTAGCCCTCCCACTATTTTCGAACACTTCTAAAGCTATTAAAATAGAGATAGAAATAAGCGACGGAAAGAATATCGTAAAATAGTGTTTAATGTGTTTTTATTCTTGAACATCATCTACCTTGTGGTAATATTCAATAAAATAAAAGAATTAACTCCTTCCTCATAACTGTAACTTTCTTATGAGAATCTCTAACCAATAGGGGAATAACTCTTTCTTAAAAAAGGTCGGTTGTGAAGTTCTTGAGTTAAAATTTTACAAAAATATGTTTGTGAAATATTTATACGATATTATGCAAAGAACAGCAAAAAAAAAAAAAAAAAAAACAGGGAAAAGCTTTGTCACTTTTGAGACGGAAATTACCATATAGGAATACCTAGAGTTATCCAATATTAGGTGATATAAACAGACTGTTTTTTAATCGGAACAGTTGATTAAATATGTTGTTACCATACCATATTTTTACATTGGTCCGAAATTAAGTTGTGATTGTACACATGATTTAGAAACTTACTGAAGATTCAGAATTCTATTTATTTCTGAAAAATTTCATGGATGATAAAAACAAAAATGAATAAAAAGAGCTTGCTACGATACTTAGTGCTTGTCGTAGGTATGAGGGTTGCTTCATATATTTCGGAAATCAACATAACTGAATTTTTTTATTGCAAATAGCATTATTGTGATTAATACATTTTGGCATCTTTTATGATTAATACTTTTTTTTATGCGTTGGAACCGTTTGTAATAATACTCATCCCATTCCGCTTTAAACGCCTCCAAAACATTGTTATTGAACGCATCAACAACTTATTCTGGCATAGAAAATCGTTGTCCATGTAGTTTGTCCTTGATGTGCGGGAACAAAAAGAAGTCATTGGGTGCTAAATCAGGACTGTACCGCGGATGATGGATGTTTTGAGTGCTCAAAAACGCCTTTATTTGAGCAGATGTGTGGGAGCTCGTATTGTCTTGATGAAGAATAATTTTTCGGCACTTTTTTGTTTTCCTTATTTCACAGCACTTTATGCAAACAAATGGTTGTGTACCATTCCGAATTGACCGTTTTACGTATGTCAAGTGGTACGGTGGCCATATGACCATGTTTTCGGAAAAATTAGGCGATCATTTGCTTCGCAGTGCTTCGAGCTCGAACAACTTTTGTTGGATTTGGTTCTTCTTGAAAGACCTTTACAATCAACTGCTGTTTACTCTATTGAAGTACGCCATTGCATTTCTTGAGCGTTTCTTTGCAACGATCAACACGACCCTTTTTTTGAGCAATTGTTAAATTATGTGGAATCTAACATGAACAAATCTTTTTCACAACTTGGTCCATGTAAAATGGTATGCATGCTGGTGGAAGTAATGCACATGGACGCCCTTCACGGAATTCGTCAGTGCGCGGATTATGGCTTCAGTAGAATTCTGTGTACCACCGATAAACAAAGGTTTTTGATGGTGCTTTATCGCCAAAAGTCGGATTGAGTTCATTGATACACTCTTGATGAGGTAATTCACGTCGAAAGTTGTATAAAATTATGGCACGATAATGTTCACAAGTAAATTAATTTTTTTTTTTTTTTTTTTGCTGAAATACATATTTAAAAGCATTGGAATCAAAAGGTCCAGCTTTCCAATTGAAACATCAGTTTGACTGTACTACCAGATCCCGAAATATAATACCTACATATTATTATATACTAACTAGTTATGCACCTACCTTATATATAGGTAGGTATTATACTCCCATTATTATACTACCAAAATAAAATTCATCCTTTTAGACATTAACAACGATGTATGTGTCGTTTATATATATTTTCATAATAGGAGTTGTAACAAAGTTAGAAAGGAAACAATTAGGAATTTAAGAAGAATTTGTCAGTAAATAAAATGTATGTATGGCTGTTAATAAAAATGTTAAAATGTGTGTATGTGTTTTAATATATGTTAACACCAAATCAAGATTTTAAGTGTTAATTCGAAAACCTTAGTAAGCAGTTATACTATGTTCTCAATACGTACATACATTGCCCATTAGGCCTCGTGTCAAGTTTTTTGATTTTTTTCTTAACTTATTACACAACTTGTAGCCCACGGAAAAGCAAATAATTCGGAAAAATTATAGAGTTAAATTTGTAGAGCTTAAAGGGACTCATTATCAGGCTTATCTTATCTATCAAGGCAAGTGCAGCTAACACTATTATGAATCGTTTAATAAATAATAACGGTAGACTAGGAACATCCTACATTATAAAGACGTCGTTTAAAGTCATTTAAAAAAATATAGATATGAACGCGATTTATTATTAAATCTCGACAAACAACATAAATATTGCCAAGTAAATATTATAAAGCAATAACTTCTCTACATATGAAAAGGATATTTGAACGAATTAAATAAATACAAAACCACTTAGAATATACAAATAGTTTTTTTCTATTTGTTTTAGTGTTTATGAAATCTTAGCTCTGTGTTGATATGGGTCAGACTATAACAACAAACAATTTATAAGAGTTCTTGTTACAGCTCGACAAATATTTAAATAAACAATAGAATTATTTCGTCACAGATATACTTCCCTTTCGTCATTTAATTATAATTTCTTTAAAAAATTAAGCAATTTTGAAACATTGGATGGTATATCTTTGTCTTGCTATGCTGATTATTGTTAAATAGATTAAAAAAAAAGCAAAATTCCAAAAATATCCTAAAATTTAGTGATGCTACTATAAAAACGGCAGACTTAAAAATATTCTAACCTTCTTCTTATAAATTGTTATAAGATAGTTCCCCAGAGTTCTAGAAAATATGAAGTGAGTGTTCAGAACTAAAGTGAACGAAGTCATCAAATGTAAATCATAATTTACTATAAAAAAAAATGAATTAGCCATTTCAGCCCTTAAGAAAACTTTGGCCGAGCTGATTATGGTCAGATTGTGTTGTGTGTGTTATGAAATATTTTGCACACAAATAGTTAAATAGAACTACTAGTTTTATACCGTCTCCAAACGGCTAATATGCATGTTTTCAAGAAGCATTACATGGTATTATTTACTCTCTGAGGTTTGCCATTGTCTGCAGAGAGGTGACGATCGATTAGAAAAATTAGTTTCAATAGAAAAAAATTTCTCTCATCTGGGGTAAGAACCTAATCTCGAATTGGCACCGAGTGGTCCACGCACTTTTTAACGCACTGGGCCAAGGTCACCACTTTAACTCTGAAAACAAATTACTTGCAAGAAATGACTCAATTCTTGAAATTAATGTTTTTTTTTGCTTTATTCAAAAAAAAAAAAAAAAATAGTTTTAAATATATGAATAAGCTAAACTGTTTCTTCTTTCCTGGTCATCGTTCGAGAATGAATGAACTCAATTAATTAATTCTTGTGCAAGTTTGAATTAAGCCAATTTATTATAAACACAAAACAGTTGTAGCAATTGTTTTAGTAGTTTCTATACAAAAATAATACAGAGGAAAAGTTTGTTTGTTTATATTCCGTGTATTCATAATAAATTCCAAAACAGAGTTGGAAAAAGAGTGCAATAATAGTATTGCAATCAGTGCCCTAACAAAATAACAATTCCCTCCTATAATAATTATGGGAAAAATTTCGGCAAGAATTAAAGAATATGATTTAAAGATATATTTGTATGACCATCATATTAGGTTATAAAGGTGTACTTTTTCTTGGTTTATAGAAGTTTTTTGACATCGGAACAAAGGTTTTGTTACATTCCAAAATTATTATCACACGAGCTTCACTATTTGAGAAAATAAAAATAGTTGTGTCGAGAAGCATCGGGAATAGAACCCTATTCAAATTTATCTCATAATGATTTCCGAGCCATTCTTCAAGTTGGGTATTTCTGGGACTAGCCTCGTATAAAGAAGTCAATTTCAAATTAAATTGATTATTAAATTGTCTTTTGCATCTAATGAATATATGCATTGTTTCAAGAAAACGGACCTTACCTTCCCAGACCAAATTTTTCAGGAGAACTGAAAATAGGCGTTTAGGTAAATTTTATTGGTTTTTAGATTAAGGTTGGTTTATGGTTTAAAGCCGATTATTAAATCAGAAAAACCAAAAAAATAGATTTTTCCCAACCTCTACCTGCTTGAAGAAAGAAAATCTTATCTTCCACCATGTATTTTAAATGAGGAAGTTAAGGTCCCTCTTAATTATCCAAACTCTGAAAATAAATGTCTCAAAACTTGAGATTTGCATGCCAGAAATTCAAAATGCTATAAGTAAACTAATTTGAGGTGTCTTTTTGTTTAAAATAATATGTAATTTTAAGAAATGTCAAAAAGTGGACTTTGATTCCGGGAAGATAAGGTCCCTTTTCCTGTGAAGCATCACACATGGCAAAGTCTATAATCTTCTCACTTTACACTTATTAAACTGCTGTCTCATTATTACATTTCACTTGTTTTACACAATAACTGGCTTGTACACTTTGCATGCAAACAGTTTTTCAAAGCATTTCTAAACGTACGCCGTTGACTATAAAAAATGCATCTTGAAAAGTTTACAAACGTAAATCTTCCGTGTTGATTAAAAATGAAATTAGTGCAATAAACTCACACAAATGAACAAAACCAAATGTATCTACATTTTAACACATACAAATTCAAATGCATCTTAGTAGATTCCAATATAATAGGTTGAATAACTTATGTCTGAGCTAAGTAATCAACATGTCGCTGCCTCTGAAACAAGGTGTTCTTCATCCCGTACCTGAGTGGTTGACAGATAGTTACTTGGAGAATGTTTTGAGAAAATACAAAAAGGATGAAACAATTAAGTTAGTCGAGCTGGATATAAAACCCGCCACGGCAAAAGGCGAAAATTACGCTAGTGTAATGACACGAGTGAAAATAACATATAAATCGGACAAGAACAAGTCTCTAGCCGTGGAATCAGTTATAGTAAAAACAACCTATGAAGGAGATCCTTTTGCAGCCAATATAATGAGTCAGTACAACATTTATAAGACTGAAATGGAAATGTATGAGAAAATTTTACCCAAACTAACTGAACTGCTAAAGGAAGTAGGGGATCAGGATAAGCTCTTTGCTAATACCATACATGTGGATCATGAACACTCTGCGATTATTTTTGAAGATCTGTCGGTTCTCAATTTTGTAGTTGCTGATCGTTTAGCTGGCATGGATATGACGCACACAAAGCTGGCACTTAAGAAATTGGCAAAAATGCACGCTACGGCAGCAGTGCTTAATCAACGTAACCCTGGTAGTCTACAGCATTTCAGTCGGGGCATCTTCAATAGACACACCCAGGGCCTTTCACCGTTTTTTGTGAATTTGTTTGAAGTCTGCGCCAACTTTGCACGAGACTGTGAGGAGTTGGGTGCATATTACGCTGATAAACTTATGGCCTTAAAGCCTTATCTGGTTGAGTACGCTACACGTGTTTCAGATCCTTGTGAACGATTCTTTAATACTCTTACACATGGAGACTTTTGGATAAATAACATCATGCTACGCTATGATGACAATGAGCAAAGTGCTAATCCTTCCATACAAGATATTTTGCTGATAGATTTTCAATTTTGTGCTTGGGCTTCGCCAGCTGTGGATCTGCATTATTTCTTCAACACTTCACTCAAGGAGAACTTACGGTTTTATCACCAGGAAGAATTGGTTCAATATTATTATCAGATACTCACGGAAACTCTCAAACAGTTGAATTATCTAGGCAAGATACCAACGTTGCATGAATTCTGGCTACAACTAGAGGCAGGACGTTTCTATGGTTAGTTTCTAAATTGACACATATTATGTACGGTCGTATTAATTTTTTTTATCTCGTATTTTTATTTCGTTAACCTACTAGCCGTAACTTCAACCGTGGTTGTACAACCTATAATGATAAATGATAAAACTGATGATGCTGATTTCAATGCTCTTATCCTGGAGGATGAACGTGGCAAAAAATTCCGAAAACTATTGTATTCAAATCCTTATGTACAAAAGTATGTAAAGTTACTGTTGCCTGTGTTTGATCGACGAGGACTTTTAGATATCAAAAAATAAAACTGAAGATGCTTCTCAATTATTTAGTTTTTTAAATATTCGAGAACGTTATGTATTAAAAATGGTTTGAAAATATATTAAAAAATATTTTTAAATACTCGTTAATAGATAAATTTCATTACCAAAAATATGCAACTAGTGAAAAAAATTAAATAAAATTATGCTTATAAAAATATTTAAAGCCTTTTTGAAATCAACAGCGGACCATTTAATTTTAGGTCAAACAGATTAACTATTTGATAAACTTATCAATGTTTTGGTTTTAAATAAAATTGATGAGAACTGGTTAACCATAACATTAGGTTAACTAAGGTCCTTGAATCAACAGAAATGCAGTTTAAGAGAACATTTATGAGCCTCTAGAAGCAACAATTGTCATCAAATAGAATTAATTTTTGATATTCCAAAAGTTCATTCGAATTTCTATTCGATAATTTAAAATACTAAATTAGTTTTCAATTGAATTTTTAACATTCCAAATATTAAGCCATTTTGCAGATAAAATGTATAGTCTTAATATTGTTATTTAAATGATTGAAATCATTTTTTATTTTATTAATTTCTTAGTTTATAGTGGTTTCATGTTAACAGAGTTGTTCGCATTTCTATTAGAAATCCCAGCCCGCGTATTCTTTGACTACATCCTTATTTTCCTTTCGATGACGATGAACAGCACTGGCTTCACCTTTGGCCACACAACGTTTGCGTATCTCACGGTTTGCTTTCAAATCCATATTGCGTTTTATACGATCGATTATAACAGAAGGAGCTATTGTACTAGCCGTTGTTGAATACGAACGTTGACTGCGGGCATCGTTGAGCATTTTTTCTACCATTTTTAGACGATACATGCGGGAGTTCGGATCAACATCGACCAACTCAGGTATGTCATCTGTTTCTAAATCATTGGAACTGATCGAATGTGCATCTGACATCTGACATTGTGCATCAGCAAAGTTTTCTGCTTCGTTTTTATTATCATCTTTAGGTACGACGTGGACACTTTCAACATTGTCAGTTTCTGGCTTTTGGTTTGATTTTTTTAGTTCAATATTTGGCACAATGGTTGGTAATGGTGTATCTGCTGGAATTTCTATTTCTGGTTCTATTGTCATATTACCCAAATATTGAGAGCAAGATTCGATATAACGACGTATAGAATCATCTTCTTTTTTTGATTTTTTAGTTTCTGAGAAAGCGACTTCATTTTCAAGTTGTTTGCGATATTCGCTGATTTCCTCCGTAGTGGCTTGTGCGATGTCATGTACATCGGTTTTTGATTCGACTATCTCCTCTTCACCATCCGAGTCATCATCATCATTGATCATTCCATACTCCTATGGAAAAGAGTTTAAGTGTATTTCATTAAAAAATATTTTAATTTAGTAGTTTTTGCATTGAAAGAGTTGGTTGCTCATTTTATGTTTATCGTTCGTCCCTTGCTTTAAGATACCGAATTATGAGGTAGGTCACTATAACTGAGCTAACTTCATTTCAACAAAGGTCATTAATATAATTTGATAGAGCCAACTTAAGCTGAGATAAACTCTAACAGTAGCATTTAATAGTTGTTACAGCATTAACTAACCTGCAGAAGATCGTTTTCCATTTCTTTGGTGAATCCATAGCCCGTGCAATGTACTTCGGCATCCAAATCGTCATCACGTACAAGGTCAGAAAATTTTGGATATTCTTCACTTTCATAGCCAAATTTACGCCTAAACATTTCGCGAACACAGTTAACATCGCGTTCAAAGAAACTGAAAAGTAAAGATAAGTTAACAAAAGAATGGAGAAAAGGTCATTGTGTTTCAAGAACTTTTAGAGTGTCTACAAAATTAAGACTTTTTGCGCCTAGAAGCCATATCGTCGGCTCAGAAGAACAATGACGTAACTGCAAATTGTAACTGTGTAAGAAGAGGCAAGAAATCGAATTTTAATGTTAAGTTTACGTTTAAGTTTAAGAAAGAAACCGAACTTGACCGAAGAACTTAAGCAAGAAAAGTAAATGACCGAGAATAATTGCATGATGGATATTGGTATAAATTTAACATATTTTGACACAAGTAGTTTGAATTTCAATTGGAGGTATCAATTACTCAATAAATCACATTTGACAAAATTTACATCCACGTTATTGTTCTTCTGATATATCCACTTGGATAAATTTATTGAAGTATTCATATGCATGATAGCCTGAAAGCATACTTACAACTCGGCATTTTCATGCGATGTAGACATCATTTGTGGAAAATCAATTAAAATCGGCTTGCCTTCATCAGTAACCAGCAAATTGAACTCATTAAAATCACCGTGAATGACGCCAGCGTTACCCAAACGGATAATCAAATTCATTAAATCATCGTAGACTTGCTCAAGATCACGAAGCTCATGTATCTGCGTCCTGTGGAAATGTGGAGATTTATTTGTTTTTGACAATTCTTTAATTTTTCAACACACTAACATTGGCCAGCCATTTACCAACTCCATGAGTACACAGTGACGATTAAAATCTATAGGTTTAGGCACCGGAAAACCACGGTCATACAGCGCAGTCATGTATGCAAACTCCCTGGTAGCTGAAATACGCGATAAGTACAGCCACGAAGCTTTGTGTCGGCGTCCATGATAATCACGTTTTGACTTTATATTTCTAAAGCAGGTGCGTCCCAAACGATGCAGTTTTAAGCATATAGGGTTGGCATCTTCATCGGCGACAACATATATATTAGACTCTTTGCCAACGCCAATTTGATTACCAAAAGAAGAAACAGAACCACGTAGAGTCAGGGACTTAAGCGCCAAATAATCATATCCTGTGTTGGTCAAGCGGTAGCCATCATCTGTATGTGCAGGAAGAAGTCAATACAAAACGAGTTTGAGGATATTCTATTGATACCTACATTTCTTTCCACGCTCGTACGCTAGTAACTTATGTTTGCACAGTTCACGCAGCAATTTATGTACTCCACCGGTCTTAAGGTTGGCAATGGAGGCGCACAGCGGACCGGGAACCAGCTCGTGATTCTTCATACCCATCTCAATCTGTAAATTAATAATCCTTAATACCACAAAATTTTTTGTTTTTCAGCACCTACAGCTGTGAGCACGCGGAAATCTTCCTTGGTGAGGTAACGCAACACGGTTACATTTAATTTCCCCATAATTTTTAAACTTTTATAATTAAAACCCTTTAATTTTATAGAAAATTTACTGCGTACACATTAGTAAACACGTGTGTCAAACTATGTTTTGGTAGAAAAAACTAAACGTCAAAAAATGCTGTGCAGTGCTGCCAAATTCTCATAGCAAAAGTGTCCCTGATTCACACATATGAGTGACTTCAGCAAATGTCATGACATGACACACAATAGCTTCATTCAGCGAATAAAAGGCTACCGAATGTAATGTGTAAATAAACAACCATAAACGCAACCCTGCATAACTTTGAACAACACAACGTTATCTATACTCATTTTTCTGTCTTACGCAACTTTGTTCAAGAGCTGCGAAGAGATGATTTGTCAAAAAAGTTAATTTTCGGTTGCATTGTCTCTAAATGTTGAAGATTATTGTAATTTCGTTTGCAATTTTCTGTATATAAAAGATTATTTTTGTAGGGTTCGCATTTTTTTGACATAGCACCTGCTTAGTTTCAAAATGAACAGAAATCATTTAGAGCCACCGCACACTACAGACTTTTAGTCGGTCGATAGTTTTATTTGTTTTCATATGAGCATGGTGTCTTATAGTACATTCGCACTGGCCCGAAATTGTTTAAATTTGTGAGATGATTTCGGTTGAAATTGTGAGTGTTCATACTGAATTGAAGTAATTTCGTTTGACGTTTATTTGTTTACTTTTTCGTTTATTTGTTTACGTTTTTATTTAAGAGAAAAAAACATTGCATCGTTTATTGAAATTTTTATAATATATCAACAGAATACGGGACTAATGATATAGCTGAATGAAATATGCAGCACAAAATACACTAAAGACAACGCCGGTCATTGAAAGAAAGAATAAAGAACCTGCAAATAAATATCAACTCAAGAAGACAGCAGTGGATGCTTATGGTCTTTGCAGCCAGACTATCATCACAATGTTGTCATCCATTATTATGGACACCAAGCATTTCATCCACTTTCCCATCCACACATTTAAAAGAAGCTCCAGGGGCTCTATTCTGTACTTGTGAATAAAAGTAGTGTACACAAAATTTTAAAACTCATTCTCACTCAAAGTGTACACTTATTTTATTCAAGTGATTCAGAAAGCTCCAGTGTACACTGACATGCTGAATGTAAAAAATTTCCTAGCTGAATACAATTTGACTGGTGCTATGAGAAAAAATAAAAAAAAACAGCATAAATTATAACAAAACAATACAAAATTATAATATACTATCAAATGTAATTGTTCTAAGACGAATGCAAAGAAGGGATTGGTAAATAGACAGTACAAAAATATTATAAGCATATTATAAACAACTTATTGGCTTGTTATTCCATTTAGATATGCAAAGGCGGTGCAGAGAAGAGCCCTGCAAGATTCCCAAGACCTTTTTGCGGTTAACGAAATGATATTCAGGGAGCTTTACCGATTTACCGGTGCTAAGCAAACTTTCGATAAGTTACATTTTTAGGAGAAGAACGTAACTTTTGGATCCTAGGCGTCAGTGGATTCTTCTTCAGCCATTGTTGATAACGCCGTTTTCGAAAACATCATGCTCAACAACTCTCCAATTTATCCTACAAAAAGACTCGATTCTGTTGTTTGTCTGTTCAAAGAACTTTGTGCTACACCCCAGCAAAACCGGCAAAAATTATAACGCTTGCGTTGTTTTGCATATTTTAATCAAACTAAAATGATTAATAATCGAAAGCATAGAGGATTATAACGATGTTGACGAAGCTATATATAACTGCTTCAACAACTGCTCCTTTTAAAATCTAGACAGAAGTACAAGTAATGAAGTTGTCAACACCTTTGTAAACCACTTATTAAATAAAAAAGCATATATATATTTTCTTGTTTATTAATATAATATATTATAAATAAATGGAAACATAAAATGAACTCATATAAAAAAACTTAAACAAAAACAAAACAAAACAAAATGTCATTAGCTGCAGCACTTTCCTTTCGAACTCGGAAGCTTATTTTCTCCGTTTTAGACCATTCACTCTACTCTTTTCTTAAACCGCCTTTCTCAACACTTCCTTGTCCTTTACTTGGCTTCTGTTATAAACAAATACACTTATATCACTTTATATAAATTAATATTTATACTTACTTTCGGTAAAACTTGCGCCATTTGGAAACATCTTTAACTGCATCTCCTATGCTGTTAAAGGTCGAAGCAAGTTAGCTGTTAAAGCCCGTAGATATCTGCCATCTACGGATTCAAATCTGTAACGAAAAATTATGATCATAATAAAAAGAAATGTATCAAAAATTGTAGAGTATTTACCTACTCGTATCCTTTACAAACTGTATATGAGCTTCCATATTCTCCACTAAATACATTTTTTGGTCATTTTAAGCTTTTTTTGCTTTGTTATCCACTCTGAATTATTTAATAAACCTTTTATATACAAAAATTCACCGACCGAAACTCAGTGTGTTTTTTTGGCAGCTTGTGTACACAATTCTGATAAAAACAACTCACGCTCACTGTTACTGAATCGAAAAACATGAGTGTACACTGTTTTGGGTGTACACTTGAAAACTCACAGTTATAGAATAGACCCCCAGGAGTCCACAAATTCCTTTTTTTTCTATAAATTATCAAAAATTCAAATGAAGTGTACAAAATTTTTATTTAGATCCAACTTAAGAAACTGTAGATTAAAATAACATAAAAACTACTAGAAAAGCGTATCCTCTGACCGGATATATTCGCCAATATCTGATTGATGAAAGCACACCGTTGTCATAGGATCCGCCGCTTTGCATTCCGTCGTTGACCGGCCCAGAACGCCAAAGCCAAGAGGCAAGTCATTCATTGAGTAGACTACAACACCCTGGTACTGACCAGCATTTTCTGTGATACGTCCCAGACCAGATGTAGGAATATGATTACCATAAAGATATTGCTGCTCGAAAAATGGCTTGACCCACACCTTGTATTGGGCATAGGGTGCCAAGTAATAGAGCGCGGTGATGTGAAACTTTAGTTTATTTGTTTTGGAAAATTTGCCAAAACATGTACCCACACAGATTAGCTTATCAGGTCCCAAACATTCTGATAGTTTTAAAATGCGATCTGAAACGTAAAAGACACGATCACGGTGCTCGCGGAAGCAGTCAGAGGTCAGATTTCCACTTGATTTTAATGTATGGCAACTATCTGCAGACTGCCAAGTGGGTATGGCGTGCTATGGAAGTCCGCAGAATAGCCGATCAAATAGTTTGCCAACTGATGGACATTTTGTTTGTTTTTAATGTAATTTTATTTTTCTGCTTTTTGCAGCATAAATGGGGATAAGTGTTGCTTTTTGCAGATTGCAAAAAGGGATACAAAAGTTTAAATTATTGTTACAAAAGATAGCGTAAGTGCCAGCAAAATATTGAATGCTGCTTATTACATAATAATCCATTAAAAAAATGTTTAATATTCATACCCGCACCAAAATCAACAAAAAATATGTCAGTATCGAAAAATTTTATAAAACTCAAAACAACCATATAATTTTAAAACTCCTTATGAGAATGTTTTTAAAATTCAACCCAGCAAATGGCAAACTATCCGGGCACAGTGTGCGCACCTACAACCAACTAAATAGTTGGCTTGTCAGTTGCGGCCCATCAAGCATCAAACTATCGGCCGACTAAAAGTCTATAATGTGCGGCGGCTCTTATGAATATTAATTTATACTACGTTTCCACACATGCCAAAATGCCGCTTTTTAGCTCAAAAGCCACTTTTCAGAAAAAGGTGTTCACACTAGAAAAACAGCTATTCATTTGACATACAGTAGTCATATGTATATTATTGCGTTTTGTTTCATTGTTCTCAGAAAAAAAGATGTTCCAATTGGATACAAATAAAAAAAAAACGAAATGCCAAATATCAGTGAACACCCGGATTTTAGTAATAGATTTTCACTTAACTTCAATGAACAGACTTTAGAATCAGCTTTGATTGTTAGCTTTTCAGAGTTTTTCGTTGAAAAGCAAACAAAAAGATGCTTTTCATTATACAGTTTTTCTATGGCAAAAAGCTTTATATCATGTAGCTTTTGTGCTGAAAAGCCATTATTGCTTGAAAATCGGCTTTTTGGTCTTAGTTTGAACAAAGTAATAAGCAAGAATGCGTAGAGGCTGATCAAATCTAATAAATATAACTGAAACTTTATAATTTTTATATATGTAAAATAAGAAATGTATAAATTTTAACACTGCTTCTTAATTCGCTACAAATTAATAGCACTTCATTAATTCCACAAGTTTCACAAATTCTTAAAAGATGAGATTTAAAAAAATATCTTGCAACAAGATTTTGTTAATAAGCCAAGCGACCACAGCCGTATATTTTATGTGATGACTTCATCTTTCAGGTGAAAGTGACTTTTCAGGAAATTATTCCTTATAGTACGTTTACATATGAGGATTAAGAGAAAGAAGATTAGCCTAATCTCCTACTGTAATTTCAACTGTTTACATTAGCGTGATCGAGATTAACATTGACATTTCGTTGCTTTGTTTTGTTTTATGTATTTACCTTCAGCCATGTTTTTATGTATTTGTATGTATTTGTTGTTGCAGCCATTTTCCTTGACCAATTATTTGCCATTTCATTTTACTTCTTTATAGTGTTGCATTTTTTAAGGAATTATCGCTGTTCACAGCGTTGCAATCCTTTTTTGAGGAGATTAGCGAGTAGATTAGTTTCTAATCTCGTTCCGAAGAGATCAAATTTTGAATGGCTAATCTCGTAAAAATCAACAAGATTAGCGAGTTAATCACCTCAAAGGGCTTAATCTTGATTTAATCTCTCTATGTAAACGCACTTTTATTCGTCTTTAGCAATATCGTGATTCTTGTTAACTTATCGCACTCCATCTCCAAAACAGGCACAACTCAAAATTTACAAATTTTTACTTTTAAATGTTAAACTATTCGTGCTGATAACCTCTATCAACTATCAAAATTCTGCATATTTTACATTTGTACTTAGATAAATTGACATGGAATAGTTATTAGTGCAGATTAAAAAAAGGTATTATATTCGTTTATTTAATTTTGGGTAATTTTTATTCTTGTACTTACAATTAGATAAAAATTACAAATATAATGATTGCCAAGTTATGTACACCAAATACAATGTGAAGTTTCTTTTAATAAATCGCGTTTCTAAAATCAGTTGATTCAATTAATCATTCACCAAATTTCGAATTGAAAAAAAAGAACTTTTACTGACGTTCAAAAAAATACATGCAAGTCTTGCGATGATATTCTGTGAACGTCAATAGAAGATTTAATGTTAATAATGGTGCTTTGAAATGGTGTTTCTACTTTAATTTAATTTAATCTTTTTCCACTAACGACAAATATTTTCCTTAATTTAATAAAAGTGATTTAAACTTAATGTTAAGTTTTTGGTCCTTTTGTGCTCTCCTTTTCTCCGCATTTCACAATAACCTTTTTACTACCTACGTTCGATTGGTGTAGAGCTGCTAGAAAAGCCGATTCAACGCGATCCCAACTGTAAGTTTTTACAACTAGATCGTGCATAGGTGCTTGACCGCACTCCATGAGTTGCAAAGCGATTGGAAACCTAAATTTTAGAAGTGGACATATTTGAGTCGTAGATACAAAAACACAAAAACTTACATATTAGTCGAACGGAAACTCGGCATCAGCTTCAGATTCTTCATAATAACATCCAGCGCGTTAAAAGATGCGCATTCGCACTCACATTCGGCCAAGACACATGTGCCATTTGGAGCCAATGACATCACAGCAATGTTCATGGTTGTTTCGGATATCGAGCAATTTATGACAACATCGGGCCATTCCCGCAGGTAGCAATATATGCTCTTGACTACATCTGTCATTTTCATATCTGACTCGTAGCTGACATAATCAAAATCGAATTGATTTCGTATCATTTCAAGATTATTTTCTTGTGAGCACATAAAACATATGCGATTGGCACCAATTGCTCGGGCGCATAAGGCAGACGCGATCGCCGTGGCACAGGATCCGATAATAAGTACGTTGCTAGTTGGTTTGATTGGCGCCTTATAGCAGGCTTGACAGCCCATGGCTAAGATTTGCACAAGGCAGCCGTCCTCCATTGAAACAGAATCCGGTAATTTGTGACAGAGATCCGCTGGATGTACTTGGTACTTGGTGAGAAATCCATTATGGATCAAATGTGAACATATGTTGTAGGCACCGCGTTTGCAAAAATCACAGATTCCACAAGAAAGTCCTGATTCAATCGTAACACGATCTCCTGGTTCAAGATTTGTAACGCATTTTCCTACCTATTCGGAATTTTTTGAATTAAATAACAGATGAGGAGTATTTTGGGTAACAACTTGACTAACCTCTTCCACGATACCAGATGCATCGTGACCCATCGTCATGCCAGGAGCTGCTTTTCCCCCAGTTTCGTAGACATGTATGTCAGATCCAGATAAAGCTACCGAATCAGTTCGTATTAGAACATCTAAAGATAGATAAAAAATAAAATTAAATTGGTTCGAAATCGTCTTGGCATAGTACTCACCATATTCACTGAAACATGGGATGCATTCGGGGCAGGTTTCAATTTGACAAGCATCGACTATTTTTATCACTTCGTTTTTTAGTTCTTTTTTTCCTTTTTTTGTACATTCACATTGTTCGCAATCGTCTATATTTTCTTGATTTTCCGGGGTTTTTACTGCTCTTGTGCTTAGTTTTCGTTTTTGATTAGTTTCATTATGGACAGGAGTTGTGTTTGATTGCTGTGTATGTGTGCTGAATTTTTTTTTCGTCAAATTCTTATTTTCTACCTTGTGAAAAAATATATCAAAGATTTTGAGCGATATCATTTATTGACAATTATCTGTGAAGTTTAACCTACCTTTTTTGTTGTATTCAAGGCAGGCATTGTCCTTAGCATCTTTGACAGGGACCTCTCCAATGCATGTTTTCATCCTTGGACATTTTGGATTGCACATTTTTTTCTTGTCACTGACCTTGATTCTGGTGCAATGAAGAGTTGGACATTCTTCTTCAGTAACCTTGCTGCAAACGCGGTCTGACTTTATGGTAAAACGTTTCTTTGGAATCTTCTGATCGAATAGCCGACATTTGGGATCCAGCTTAGACTCGTGATCATCTTTGCCTTTTTTTGAACTGAAGAATCTCGTCGCACCTACGGACAGAGAGCTAAAGCACTTCTTGAGAACAGAAAATGTGTCTGTGCTAAAGCGTCGTTTGAAAAGATCTTTATCAATGGGAAGGATTGAGAGAGTGCTGAAACTCTTTTTACATGAACCAGACTTATTACCGCCCTTGCCCTTGCCCTTAGGACAATTAGGTTTAGTGGATTTTGGTTTAGTGGAACTAGTGGAACTGGAAGGACATAAACCAGCTTTATTTTTTGCCGAGGCCCCTTTGGACTCCTTTGGCTTGCTTTCAGATTCGGATTTTTTTTGTTTTGAAGACGCACTGGATGATCTCGATGTTGGTTTTGTAGGTGAACACTTAGACTCCTTTGCTTCCTTAGCCTTTTTGTCACCACGTTTATCTTTGGACTTGTCAGTTGTAGCCTTTTTGTCCTTACTAACAACGCATGGTTTCAGTTGTTTTTGAGCAGAACTGGATTCCTTTGCCTTTTTATCATCAGAAGTTTTGGCAGACTTGCTATCGCATTTGGAGTCCTTTGTTTTTTTATCATTCTTAGACTTGCAGGAACTTTTACCTTTTGAGCTCTTATCCTTTTTAGTATCACAGGAGCTATTGGATTTTTTGACGGACTTTCCATCACCTTTAGAGGCCTTTTTATCTCCGCTAGAACTCTTGGACTTCTTAACATCACAAGAGCTGCTGGACTTTGCTTTTGTGATACTAGTGGAACTCTTTGATTTTTTGGCAGACTTGCTAGAACAATCAGTTTTTTCTTTCTTTATATCACCCGTGCTTTTGGACTTCTTGGCAGACTGGCTACCGCATTTTGAGTCCTTTCCCTTTTTATCTCCGCTAGAACTCTTGGACTTCTTAACATCACAAGAGCTGCTAGACTTTTTGGGAGACTTATTATCGCTCTTGGAGTCCTTTGCTTTTGTGATACTAGTGGAACTCTTTGATTTTTTGGTAGACTTGCTAGAACAATCAGTTTTTTCTTTCTTTATATCACCCGTGCTTTTGGACTTCTTGGCAGACTGGCTACCGCATTTTGAGTCCTTTCCTTTCTTATCTCCGCTAGATTTAGGACTTTCGCACTTTGTCTTGTTGCTACTGCTTTTCTTATCGCATTTCGAATTACTTGGCTTCTTTGCCTTTTCGCAAGGATTTTTCTTATCATCTCCACCACCAACACGTTTAGATAGTGATGTACAGCTGGTGGACATTTTTGCTGGAGTGCTAGGTTTTTTTCCGGGCATTCCTTTGCCAAGCGATGTAGAAGAGCATTTTGGTTTTTCCAAGTCTTTCTTTTTAGGATCTTTGCAAAGATCTTTCTTCAAACTCGTTTCACTGGTCCCTTTCTTTGCGGGTGTGTTTTTGTCCTTACACGGACTCTTTTTCTTCGATTCACATTTTGCAGACTTTTTAGAATCTTTTTTGGAATCGTCTTTGCAAGGGTTTAATGGCTTAACCTTTTTCTGTTTACTTTTTTTGGCTCCACCAACTTTGCATTCTGCAGATTTTGAGGCACCTTTTTTCTTGTCTGATTTAGATTTTTTCTCCGTTCTTGCAGCATCTTTCATCGGATCCTTTTTGCATGGGTCTTTTGATTTATCATCCTTCTTTGTGTCTACTTTGCTAGAAGAAGAAGATTTAGCAGTCTGACATGCATCCTTTTTGGATTTAGAGTCATCTCTTTTCTTTTCGGATTTGCACGGATCCTTTGACTTATCGGACTTCTTCTCCTTCGGTTTTGCTGGCTGACATGCATCTTTTTTCTCTGATTTTGAGGAATCTTTCTTCTCCTCTGCCTTGCAAGGGTCTGACTTCTTCTCAGGCTTCTTTGAGCTTTTTTTTTCTGCTGCCTTAGCATCTTTTTCCGCTTTGCAGACGAACTTCTTCTTGTCTTGATTGCATTCTTCCCTTTTTGGAGCTTTGTCCTTTTTCGAATCGCTTTTGCATTGATCTTTCTTTTCAGATTTAGAAGAAGAGTCTTTTGACTTGAGATCCTTACATTTATCTTTCGAATCCTTCTTTTCTAGTTTTGAAGTATCTTTCTTTTGATCTGATTTGCATGGATCAGTTTTCTTGGCTGCATCCTTTTTGGCGTCTGATTTACAAGGATCCTTCTTCTCAGATTTCGAAGCATCTTTTTTTTGTTCGGTTTTGCATGGATTCTTAGATTTATCATCCTTCTTCATATCGGTTTTACTTGGAGAAGCTGATTTAGCTGGCTTGCAGGAATCCTTTTTGGATTTAGAATCGTCTCTTTTCTTTTCGGATTTACATGGATCCTTTGACTTATCGGACTTCTCCTTCGGTTTTGCTGCCTGACATGCATCCTTTTTATCTAATTTTGAGGCGTCTTTTTTCTGTGTCTTGCAAGGATCGGGTTTCTTCTCAGGCTTCTTTGACCCTTTTTTCTCTGCTTCTTTAGCTTCTTTAGCAAGCTTTTCTGCCTTGCACACATACTTTTTCTTATCCTGATTGCATTCCTCATTCCTTGATCCTTTGTCCTTCTTCGCGTCTGGCTTACATTGACCTTTCTTTTCAGATTTGGAATCTTTTGACTTGAGACTTTTACATATTTCTTTCGAATCCTTCTTTTCTAGTTTAGATTCATCTTTCTTTTTCTCTGATTTGCATGGATCAGCCTTCTTTGCTGCATCCTTTTTAGCGTCTGATTTACAAGGATCTTTCTTCTCTAAGGCTGAAGCACCTTTTTTCTGCCCTGATTTACATAGATCTTGAGGTTTATCAATCTTCTTTGTGGCATCCTTTTTGTCATTTGACTTACAAGGATCTTTCTTCTCAGATTTCGAAGCGTCTTTTTTTTGTTCTGATTTACACGGATCTTTAGGCTTATCAGTCTTTTTTGTGGCATCCTTTTTAGCATCTGGCTTACAAGGATCCTTTTTCTCGGATTTTGAAGCGTCTTTTTTCTTTTCTGATTTGCATGGATCTTTAGGCTTTTCAGCCTTCTTTGCCGCATCTTTCTTGGCGCCTGGTTTGCATAGGTCTTCGGGCTTTTCAATTTTTTTCTCAGTCTTTCCTTTGCTTGCTTCTTTTTTGGCATCAGTCTTACATGGATCCTTCTTTTCAGATTTCTGCTCTTTCTTTTCTTCTTTCTTGCAAACATCCTTTGGCTTTTCTGCTTTCTTCTCAGCAGTTGTGCATTTGTCCTTGGACTTAGAACCCTTTCTCGCAGCTTTCAATTCTTTTTTCTGCTTTCGACTGGCACGCCTTTTCTCTGCCTCTGCAAGGGCTCGAGCATAAGCCTTGCAACTCATAAGACCTCGAGCTCCAACATCACCTATAATTGCTGATGTCGACATAAATCCACCGTCGCCATCTGAAGATGATTCGGAACATTTATTTTGTTTGGATGCGGCTCGCTTGGAACCTAATTGATCAGAAGAAGAAGCTGCTTTCGTTGAGCTACTCTGGTTAGTTGGTATAAACATGGGGTTCTGAGCTAAGCCAGGAGATATACAGCCCTTGTCACCTTCCCGAACACATACTATGTGAGGGTTTCTTTTTGAACCGCCAGTTGTTATACCGGATTGGGTAGAGTATGACTTGGGATGGTCACCGAGACCACCTAATGTATAATTTTTATCACTCTCTTGAACGCAAACAATATGAGGATTTCGATTTTTTGGTTCACTTGACGTAACTCCAGACTGAGTACAAAACGACATACGGTTAAAGTCTGTAGGAAACCCCTTTTTTAAAGCAGTACTGCAAATATTCGCCGCCATTGCTGTTACATAATCGTTAAATTCAGGTACCTTTATATCAACTAACTGGTCGGAGGAAATCTTTGAGGCATCTATTTCTACTGTACCTTGGATGAGAGCGTTAAAATTAAGTGGGACATTTTTTGATTCCATAGAAGGAATCGTTTCAAAACATGTTGTAAGAGCTAATGTAGGTTCCTTTAGAGTCTTCAGCTCTTGTTGCTTGAATTCGCCTTCTTCGAAATTTTTCCGAGTTGACATTGAAGCCATCAACAAGGCATCCTTTACATTAGTCATATTCATTTCGAATGCCAGTTGCATTGATGAGATGGGAAGTTTTTGAAGGTTCTTCTCAAGATTCTGAGGCACCAAAGCGTACAGATCCTTTTTGGACTCATTCCAACTGTCTGCATCGAACGAATCGTGCACTTGGATGCGATTTAGCTCTTGTTCTGCCGTGACTTGATCTAAGCCATCATATAATGCGATAATTTCATTACTTTCCTGTTCCATAAAAGCGTCTGAATTTTGCCAAAAAGGAAATTCGTCGGGTTCTTCAAATTCATTTAGAATCGGTGTATCCGTTATGGCATTTTGATTGGTATTGGTATTAATATTTTTACTGGTGGATTGGTTGATTGTTGTGTCGTCGTTGATGTTGTTGTTGTTGTTGTTGGTGGTGTTCGGAGTTTTAGGAAACTTACTTGGAAACGTCGAATTTGGCAAATTATCCGTAAACGCCTCAATTTGTCTAGCATTATCTCGAATTATCGAGAGCATAGCCAATGTTTTCTCCACAGCCTCGTCCCCACCTTCGAATAGATTAATCGGTATTAACAAGATCTTCAACGAAGATGCGTTATGGCTGTTATGGTTGATCAGAGCCACTGGTAAGATGTTAGAAACATTTTGAACGGAAAAGCTGGATGATGTTGCTGGGGACTCACTCGACTTAGTTTTGTCATAATGCCTTCGTGAAGATCTTCCAATCTTACGATTAATATATTTTGAATTACCTGACTTTGATCCAAACGAGCGGGAATTTGCATATATTGGCACTATTTGAGAATCAAGTAGACAAGGACTATGAAGAAAATTGGTACAAACTGATGACGAGTAACGGCGTTGTGTGGTGGAACTGCATGATACCCGCCTAGAGATCTATAAGATATATGCACAAATACATACGTATATTAGTTTTTTTTTTTTAATTATCAATTCAATGTAAATTGGTCAATAAACAAATGCCTTTTTAGCGACTTACTCGAAATGCATGTAGAAGTGTTCCAAATATTCGCATTTTGTATAATTTTGAATTGCACAAGAAATTTTGTTAAAAACCGGAAGAGAAACAAAATTTTTCTGTGAATTTTTCTAAAATTTTCATTCAAAATTTATGAAAAACATAAGCTTGCTTAACATTTTGTAGAAGTGATTCGAATGAAAAGTGTTTTCAATGAAAAACTTTTTTACTGATGTTCATAGTTTTGTGCTAGAATCACTTTGCCACTGTAGTGCTCTATGTTTACTTATCATGGTATTTACCAATAGAATTTTTTATTGGCATATAATTTGTAATTTGCAAAGATTCAGTGCAACATCTTCACTAAGGGAAATAATGCATATTAACATTATCCACGCCTGAGTATCAATTTTATTTAAATATTTACGTGGATAAATCAAATATTTTCCTTACAACTCGTTTTTTTCCCGTATTTGAATTTTATTTATGCCACACACGTACACACATATTCCATACAAGCAAGCAGCAACAGCATCGCACACGTACACACATATTCCGACAAGCAGCAACAGCATCGCACTCTGTTCCTGCAATTTATTTCTTTCAGTTGCAACCTTAGTTCTTATAGTTCTCGTTTCATTTTTGTTGGAAGAGTAATATAACAGAAATATTTGGTCGTACATATGAGCGATTGCTTATGCGATTATGTGGGTTGGAGTAACAACTCGACATTTTCCCACGAAATTGTCGCACAGATTGTCATTTGCCTCCATATATTGCTTTATAATTTTTCGTTTTATAGTTTTATATTATTTTTGACATTTGGTGCCATAATATTGCGCCGGCTGTCAAAAATAGTATAATATCAAGGAACGAAAAAAGAAAATAAAGTAACCATGCTAAGGGCATTAATGGACGCAGCTCGTGAGAAATATTTGAATATATTGTTTTTTAATTTCAATATTTTTTATATAAATTTCCTTTAGATGGTGTAGTTTTATTTTCAAATAGTAAATTTTTAAATAATATTTAAAAAATTCGTGCATAATTTTAATATATTTTTTTATTATTTCTGTTTAAATATTTTAATATTTTATTTAATTAAAAAAGTTTTTAAATGAATTTTAAATATTTACGTAGTCGATTTATGCAAATGCGTTATTGGTGCAAAAATGACTGGCTTTTTGGATAAATTTAAAAAGTTTTTGGATAAATTTAATATTTTTTTCCCTTAGTGTACTAAGCTCCAATTTATCTGAATCGATTGTGAAGTCAATTTTCATAGAATTGTTAAAAGCACGGAACATGCAAAAATCGCGGCCTCGGTATTCAAGTAGTTAGCGTGCTCGACTGCTACCCCAGAGGTCCCGGGTTCGATTCCCGGCCAGGCCATGGTCCTACGCTTTAAACCTTTCTGAATTTTCTACCCTCATTTCTAATCAACTGAAATTGAAAATTCATCAATATTTACGACTTGAAGTTGTAGTTGATGGTAGAGAAGTTTGTGGAAGAGATTGCCTTATAACTTGAATTGACTGAGGTAAAGGCATAACACTTGCCTCTGATTCAAATTCACTTGTTACTTTGGCTTTCCACCACGCTTAGAATATCCTACAAGTATTTCACTTGATTGCCTTTTCCTACCCAATAATCTACTACCCCATTTCGAACCAAGGCAGACTTAACAAAAGAGGTTTTCTACCTGAAATCCTTGGTTCAAATTACAAAATAATTTTCAAGATCTAAGTTAAAATACCTTACAACCGTAAATAAGATATTTTTTCTGAGAAACCGAAAAAATGTAAATGCTGGCATATAAAAGAGTTTTTCACATTTTTCACAGGATCAGGTGAAAAGCCAAAAATTACTGGCATAAATCCTTCAAAATTTACCTTAAAAAAGAGTTTTGCAAAATGCTTTTAATGGACGATACAAATCATTACTGGTGACGAGACTTGAGTGTACGAATATTACTATGTTTCCATGGCGAGTTAACTCGGGGTAAGGGTTTTCGTCGAATTAAGAAAATGGCGTTGCTAACTCGATAGTGTTTCCCATGGTATAATAATACAAGGTAGCATTGACAGTTGCTTGGGAAAACATCTCCTGTCAAAAAATATACTCAAAAGGAGAGCGTTCACAATCGGCCATTGAAAACACAAGCAATGTTGAAAACGTAGAAGTGAAAAAAAAACAACAACTTCAGCAGCTGCTGATGCATTTGCACAAACAGTTGTTTTTGACAGGAGATGTTTTCTTGTAGAAGAGAAAATAAGCAATTGTCAATGCTACCTTGTATTATTACACCATGAGTGTTTCCATGCACAGCATCGAGTTGAGTTGAACTTGTCGATTTCATTTGACATTTTTGTTGTTTTTTACTAACTAAATGGCAGCATTCACTTTGACAGATAGAACCCAGTTAAATCTTACAAGTTTCGTGGAGTTTCGTGGATTTAACGAAACTCAACTCAACTCGCGATTCCATAGCGAGTTAACCCCGAGTAAACACCGAGTTAACTCGCCATGGAAACATAGTACATATATGACTTCGAAACAGCTGAACAGTCTGTAGAGTGGCGCTATCCAGATGAGCTAAAACCCAAAAAACCACGACAAAGTCGTTAAAAAATTAAGGTGATGTTAACTGTTCTCTTCGATTCTTAAGCTATAGTGCACTCGGAATTCCTTCCGCAAGGTCAATCGGTCAACGCTCAATATTATTTAAGTGTTTTAAAGCGTTTGCGTGCGAATATTCGGCGAAAGAGACCAGAACTACAGAAGGACAATTCATGGTTTGTGCATCACGATAATGCACCAGCTCATACATCACGCATTATATGCGATTATATGAGTAAAAACAATGTCTATGTCGGTCAACAAGTGCCATATTCGCCAGATATGGCCCCGTGAGACTTTTTCCTATTCCCCAAACTCAAATTGTCGCTTCGTGGAAAACACTTTGAGACAATTGAAATAATTAAAGATAATTCGCAGAGGGAGCTAAGAGCCAATCCGAAATTTGCCCACTAAAAAGGCTATCAATAAAGGAAAAAACGTTGGCATATGTGTATCGTCTTCGATGGTGATTATTTTGAAGATGATAAAATAAATATCGAAGAATAATACACCGTTGTTGTTTTACTTGCACAGTCCGGTTCAAGTTTGAACATAAAGTATAATCTATGGATCCTTTTGCTTTTGGAGGATGATGATTTTTTAGTATTCATTATTAAACATAAAATTAAAGAATTTTTATTTGGTATTTATAGACAGATAAAAATATTGACGGTCATACCTAAATCTCAGATAAGACTCATCCAAGCTACTTCACCTCGTTAAGGTGGTTCATGATTCTTGAATTTATAGTTCTTGAGGATATCCTCTGCACGATCAGTTAATTAGCAATTGTTTTTATGTTTTTTTGCAATTTCATTTCATAAAGTACATATTTTATTGCTACAAATCGATTACAATAGGACTGATCATTTACTGCTCCATCCTAAGCTAAGCGTACTGACCAACGCCAAATCATGTACTTACTTTATTATTGATAGATTTATAAAGTATGATTTTCTTGTGCTCATATTTGACTGAGGTAAAATTAATCCGCATTATTTCAACTCTATCGATGCAGTAACCAAATTAGTAGTCTAGTCAGAGCTTACAGTTAACTAGTTAGCGTGACTTGATTATGAAACAATGGTAAGCTGACGTCCTCTATTGAATGAATTCGAACACCAAGCATAGCATATCAGCTGACCATGAATCCACTTCATATATTTTTTAACTGAGTTCAAAGTAAAATTTGAGAGTTCAATTTTTGCAGAGAGCAAAGCAGCATTCTGGAGAGTTTCAAAACTATCGAACATCTTTAGAATTATTATTGACTAATTAAAATTACTGATTCGGTTGATGTTGAGTTTTGATGGTTCGTTGATTCAATTAGTACGGTGTGTATACTTGATGACAGAACATCTTTCAATATTTAACGAATATTTGGATTTAGTAGTTTTTTTAAAGATGCTTGCACTAAAAGTGATATTGTTAGCAACGCTTGTAAGTGTATTTATAAGTGTTTTCAACGAAATCTGTCCGTAATGCCGGGTGAAATCCAAAAAATTTCTTTTCCTTATTAAGTGACTCATACTGTTAATCAAGTATAGTTTGAAAAACGATTTTAATTAAATTGGAAAAAAAATTTTAAATTTGTAAAAACTAATTATAAAACATAATGTGACAGTTGATTTATTGTTAATATGAAAAGTCTTAAATTAAGTTTTAAATAATAACTAAAGCTAATTGCTAACAAATCAATTTTGAGGTTAGGATTTAATTTTAATGAGACATTTCGACCTCAATTGTAGTAATAATTAAACTTATTAAATATAAATAATCATTCCCTCAACAAACGTTTGTTTATTTTCGATTTTATTTGAAAAAAAACATAAAAAATAAAAAAAACAAAAAGAATTTTTATAGATTCATTGCTTACAAAAAAATCATTTAGAAACATTTGCAAATAATTAATTCTTCCATACCAAATAAATGAGTTTTATTTAATTCTTTATGGCTGCTATAACCGTGCAAAAGCATATTGATTACACATTAACTTCCAAATCGTTACAGTATTTTTATACGAACGTTTTTTTTATTTCAGTGTTCATTATCAGGAATAAAATGCGTTCCAGCTACGGCATCTGAGTCAAAAACGCACATTGTGAGTTTTGTCAAACAGAGCAAGGTTAAGCCGATATATAATGAATTTCCAGATTTTGACTTTGAGAGCATCAAAGAAACTTTTTCTGCAAATGGAAAATCGAGTAACCAAGGAGGAAACAATAACTTGGTGGGCCGTTTAGTTCAAGATATAGATACAAGTATTGATAATAGTGTCGTTGGCTCCTTAGTACCATCAACTAATGTCACGAACTCTACAAATGTAGTGCAATCCACCGATGATGCACCGAATATAAATCAAAATACTCTTGAGAATTCAATGGATATGTTGGAGAATCAAGCCAAACATGAATTCGCAATAAATCAAAGTAATGGTACGGATTCTGGTGGGAATAGAGTCAAGCAAAGTATACCGGTGTTGGAACCAGTTAAGCATCTTTTGAATACGGTGCGCGATGGTGCGTTCGGTGCAACGAATCACAGCACATCACATCACACGTCACATTCCAAGCATCCGCATCAGTTGGTGGGCTCAAATGACGATTCGACGGGCAATGGCGATATGGAACATCATGATTCAGTTGCTATAGAGACCGAAGAGGAACGAGAAATGGTTAATGAAAGCACGGGATTTCGTTTTCTTGAACTATTGGGTACAATTGCTGGCATGGTGTGGGGCTTTTTTACAAATATTCAAAAAATATTTGCCGCTAGTACTGGTGCTGCATCTTCCTTGTCGAGTTCGGGCTGAGTAGAGAAAACTATTTGATGTGATGGAATGAAATAGACAAGTTAAGTGTGTATATAATGAATAAATTTTTAATATGGAGTTAGATGAATGATTATTGATGATATACAATTTAAAATTAATGTTAAGTGTTACCAAATAAATAATGAAATCAGATAAACCAAAAACTTGAGAAATTTATTAGTGATCCAGTAGTGTAGATGTGTTCCATAGAGGCTTAATAGAAACATATTTCAGTTTATAAATTAAAAAATAAGCTGTAATGAACATATAAAAATTACTTTTGTACTTGTAAAATCTTCAAAAGTATTTATTGAAGCGAGTATTTAAATATTTATTCAATTAAACTATAAATGAAAAAATGTCCGCAGTAATTACCCACAAAAGTTTTAAGCCTTTCAAAAATATGCCGAATAATTTTTGTTGCGTTCATATTCACTGGAAAGGCCACTTGCTTGTAAAATGAACCTGAATGATGCCTACGCGCGAAACATTTAAGGAATTTAGTTCTGGTCTTCGATATGAATATTTTCGGGAAGAAAAAATTTATATTTTCGTACACCCTGTGTCGAACCTGTGTCGAGAACGCAATTCATATTAAAGCAGCTGCAACAACCGGTGCATAAAGCTAATAGCGACATCTTTAAAGCGAAAACATAAGTAAATTTAACGATGGCCTGTGTCTGTACTTAAAATAAATGTGTTCATCTTCTCTTCTTTTGTTCGACTTTCGCCAATTAGCTAACAGCTGTTTTTAGCGTTTGGTGTTTATTCCTTGTTGTTGCAATGGCGTCTAAATTGTCAAAAACCATTTGGAGATTTTGGTCGACTAGAGTTCAAAGCGGCAAAAAACAACAGGTATGAATAAGAGTCTTATATTTATAGTTAAAATAAAGTTTCAATATTTGCTTCAGGGAATAAACTACGTGGATGCAACAATGACTTCCACAAAAAGTGGACAAGCCTTGGAGAGGCTTCGCGACTTTGGTTATGCGTTCAATGCAGGCAAGTTTGTCCTTTGTAGCTATGATTTGGTTTATTCAACTTTCTTATCTATTAAGATGGCCAGCTGCGTAAAATTAACAAATCAACTGGACAGGCTGGAGAGGAGCCATTTGAATTTGATGTGTGCAATGGTGATCAGTCAAAAAATCAGGAACATTACGAAAAGTTGGCTGATGTTAGTAACTTCTGGCAGTCATATTCTACACATAACTTTTCTATTATTCTTTCTTTTTATTCTATAGCAAATTCCAGAGATAGTTTATGATCTGCTGGAGCAACAAGGACTAAGTCGAACCTACATTCCCTTTGATACTCCGCCTGAGCAGGCTACTTTCATTTTTACGCAACCTGAGATGTTAATAAAACCTAAAAAACTGATTGTTATTATTCACGGAAGTGGCTATGTACGCGCAGGACAGTGGGCAAGAAGGTACTGAAACGAAAGCGATTACGTTAAAGAAATCTGTTCAAATTCCTTAATTTTTTGCAGTTTAATCATCAATAATTCCATTGACCATGGCACACAAATACCCTATATTAAGCGAGCAAAATCACTGGGCTATAGTATTCTAATAACCAATACCAACGATAACTATCGGAACATAGATGGTGTTCGCAAGCCCATACCTGGACTTAATTCGGCGACAGCGCATGCAGCTTATGTTTGGGAAAAATGCGTGATGGCAGCACAGCCAGAAAGCGTTGCAATTGTGGCACACAGTTATGGCGGCGCAGTGACACTCGACTTGGTTAGTAAGAAACATTCTCTTTAGAAATGTTTATTTTAAAATGATTTCTCTCTTAACATTCATGTAGGCCAAACGCTTTCCTCAATTTTTCAAAGAAAAAGTTTTCGCTATTGCTTTAACCGATTCAGCACACTTTTCCGTGCAGAAAGATGTTAGTAACATTGTTGCAAACATTGCATGTAATTGGGTTTCCTGTAATGAAACCTTGGACAAGGACATTAAAACTCCGCCAGGAGAAATTAAAAGGGTCTCTGCTGGTGAGTGAAGTCTTATAAGAATATTTACAAATGAATAAATAAATTTTGAAATTGTGTTTTTTATTTCGGCTAAAAATATTTTTTGAAATTTATCCGAAACAACTAACTGCTTGTTTTTATTACTTGCAGGTCATCCCAAACATGAATGGAGTTCATACGCAGCATTTGAGTCCGTTTTTAAATTTCTGGAGAACAAATACGCAGCGTTCTCGAATAAAAGTGGAAATAAAAAGGCAAAACTAGATGTATAGAATAAACGAAAATTCAATTGGTGTCCCATATATTATTTTTGAAGCTTTTTAAGATATTTTTTAACAAAAAAGATAACTATAAATTATTTTTTTATCCTAATGCCTTTCTGCAATTTATCCACTTTGTACATATCTCAAAATTGAACATTTATTCTTAACCGCTAAGGGCTCACACATCGAACATCAAGCTTGCATTAATCAAACATCATTAGGATTTCTTCTCAGCAGACCCTTCTAGCGAGAATCGAAGCTGTCAAGTTCATCCACATCAATTCATTTAAGTTGATTTCCTCCAACACTTTAACGCATTCACAGAAACTTAATCAAATTGATGTTGACGTGCCACAAACAAATGTCCTTAAATACATGAGTAAAAAAATGAAAGAAAAATACATAAAGCCAGTCAGTTTACCACTCACAAAGAACATAAGCAAACTATTTAAGTGACGTCTCTCCGATGCATTACCAAATACTGATAAAAAATAATTCTACGTCAAAAAAAAAAAAAGGAATAAAAAAACTCCAAGCACTAAAGCATTAAAACAATCAAACGACGTCAAGTAATCACATTCCGAACAGGAGGTGGTGGGAGGTAAGTTTTTTCGTATGCTATCCTACGCATTGGTCAATATTTATGCCACCACTTGTTTGGATGTTGGCAATATATCTTGGCTATCAAATATCTTGTGACATAAGTGTCATAAAAAATATCTCTCTGGAATGTGTGAGTTTCTTTTTGGGGAGGATTTCCTTGGGGATTTCTCTTCATGTGTCGATGAGCTTGTGTTATCGTTGGAGTTTATCTTGAGATACGATTGAGAGTGTTTCTAAGAGTCAATAACGGGTGTACATTTATTTTATGTTGCATGGCTACAGGTTGTTGCAAACTAGGTTGCAAAAATGTTGAGTCGAATATAAAGGTGAAGGTGTTTACGTCTAAAATATAATCGGATACGGTTCCAGTTTTGTCACCTTTAGGTCTATTCAAAATTTTAACTGAAGATTGAAGACGTAATTGTGTATATTTTTTGAGTTTTTGTCGGTTTTCAAGAACATGGAGAAATCATCATCTAAAATTAAAAAAAAGGGATAAAAAAAATAAGCATTAAATCCTTGTTTTATTTCTCCTTTACTTTTGATTTTTATATCTTTTAAGCTTGTGCAGTAAAAATATATTTGGGAGGATTTGGGAATAACAATATTTCCTTTCTCGTGTCTTCTATAAAGAAATCTTTCGCTTTTTAAAAACAAATTTGTTTGTAAGAAAATTTTCCTTAAAAGTTTTGAATTCTTTCCCTGGAAAACCAAAATGTCTTTTGTCAAATTCTGCATATTTTGATTTATTCCATAAAGTAACTATTATTTTACTTTATGGATTTTACTTTAGATATTTTTCCACATAATATTTTGTTAGAAACACAAAATTTGAGAAACTCTTTGCTCAACTAAATTCGAAATTTGCGAAATTCACAGAACACAACAAATACAGACTTGTTTTCAAAGATATCACATGACAGCTATCAGTTTTACCAACCCAGAAAAATTTTTTTTTAACAATATCTCATGCACGATTTGTTTGAATTCTGGGTATTTTTTTCTGGGTATATGGAAGGTATGATCCATATTCTCTATAGAATCTTTTTATTTATATGTGGGTTATACGTGGGAATATGACTATTTTTAATGATTCCTCTTCTATGATGTCCCTTAGATGTGCCTGTTTGAAGTATCATTTACTAAGTTCACATCCTATTATCCACTTCCAAATTGAAAATAACCATCGCATAGAAAGTTGAATTTTATTAAAAAAAATTGGATATTACGAGAAAAAAAATATTAAAAAAAATTGGATATTACAAGAAACCTAGTCGCGAAATAGAGTTATGTTGCTCATTACATACCTATTCTATATAGGTTTGTGCCGTACTGTCTTTTTGTTCATATGATGATACATATGTCTGTTGGTTCTTATATACAACAAACTAAAATGTCTACTACCGCATCCAAACAGAACACACACACATATCTACATAAATGTGTGTATTAGACACACATCAAGCGCATGACCCATTCCTGAACTTCAGCTTCCCTCTGCATCTTCATCAGCAACTTTAGGAACAAAGCATACACGAACCCGAACCGAATGTCAGAGAGTAGCCCCATAAACAGCCATAGAGGCTGCCAAGCAGCCAGTCAGTGGTAGAGGACAACACGAAAGGATAACGAAGTATTAGGTGGAGCAGAAGCCATGACAGCAGCAATGGTTGCGATAAAATATAGGGAGCAGAGTGCTAAACGTGGGGAGGAATTTAGAGTTGTTGGTGTGTCTCCAGTTTCTTAAGTGGGTTGGGTGCATTTGCCATTGAAAAATGACAGTTAGGCCACTATATATAAACATGAAATTATTTTTAAAAGTTGTGTTGGTGACAACAACTTAAAAGTTTATTTAAATTAGTTTTGAAAGCTGTGTTGGTGACCATGACTTTTAAGTTTTATTGAAAAGACCACGATTTTTGACGTCAGAAGAAGTCGATGTGTTCAAAAACTATGTTTTGGGGTTGTCTCAAGCGGAATGTTATGAAAAATGCTTCGAAAACATGCAAAAATGTTTAATCACAAAGGAGAATATTTCAAAAAACCAACAAATAATTTTCAATAAAAGAAAATTCGGTATTTATGCTTATTCCCGCAATATATGTATCAACCCACGTGTGAGTCCCTTACATGCGTACACAATTTTAATCCTCTGCCTAGTACTGAATTACTTACTTGATAATTAATGATAAAATTAATATTTTCGTTTTAAGGTACCATTACCGTCTAGAATTTTCAAAAAATGAATTTTTTGTTTTTTACATTTTTAGATTCATTATACCTTCAATTATAACTGTCTAAAATATTAAATAGAAATTCGAAGCCAGTGCCGAGATATAACCACTCAATTGAAGGCCGCTCTCGGCTTGCCGCAGGTGTAAAAAAAACTTTTCGTGCGTTTTTCTCGAGTTTAGGTTTTTTTAACTGGCGGACAGTTAATCTCCGGATCTACTGGGCCGATTTTAAAAAACTTCGAAGCATTTTGTTTGTTTTTATATCCTGTGTGATAGTTTACCACAATTTGACCACAAAAAATATATATAAAATTTTTGAGTCTGAAAAAAGGTCGAAAAAGGTGATTTTTGAAAAAATTTTCAAAGGTCCTCCATTTTTTTATTTTTAATGATTTTTCAATTTTTCTGGTAAACTATCCTGTAAGAGCCCTTTCTTTTTGTAACGCTTTTTGAATTTTATATTTCAGACTTACCGTTTCAGAGATTCTAGAAGAAAATTTGAACGCCCTCTATTAAATGAGCAATTAATAGAAAATAAAAATAAAAAATTTATTCGTAATCTTCAAGAACTGTTTTATACTGTAAAAAAAGTTTGATAACCATATAAAGGGTGATTTTTTTGAGGTTATGATTTTCATGCATTAGTATTTGACAGATCACGTGGGATTTCAGACATGGTGTCAAAGAGAAAGATGCTCAGTATGCTTTGACATTTCATCATGAATAGACTTACTAACGAGCAACGCTTGCAAATCATTGAATTTTATTACCAAAATCAGTGTTCGGTTCGAAATGTGTTTTATCGACAAATTTTGTTCAGCGATGAGGCTCATTTCTGGTTGAATGGCTACGTAAATAAGCAAAATTGCCGCATTTGGAGTGAAGAGCAACCAGAAGCCGTTCAAGAACTGGCCATGCATCCCGAAAAATGCACTGTTTGGTGTGGTTTGTACGCTGGTGGAATCATTGGACCGTATTTTTTCAAAGATGCTGTTGGACGCAACGTTACGGTGAATGGTGATCGCTATCGTTCGATGCTAACAAACTTTTTGTTGCCAAAAATGGAAGAACTGAACTTGGTTGACATGTGGTTTCAACAAGATGGCGCTACATGCCACACATCTCGCGATTCTATGGCCATTTTGAGGGAAAACTTCGGAGAACAATTAATCTCAAGAAATGGACCGGTAAGTTGGCCACCAAGATCATGCGATTTGACGCCTTTAGACTATTTTTTGTGGGGCTACGTCAAGTCTAAAGTCTACAGAAATAAGCCAGCAACTATTCCAGCTTTGGAAGACAACATTTCCGAAGAAATTCGGGCTATTCCGGCCGAAATGCTCGAAAAAGTTGCCCAAAATTGGACTTTCCGAATGGACCACCTAAGACGCAGCCGCGGTCAACATTTAAATGAAATTATCTTCAAAAAGTAAATGTCATGGACCAATCTAACGTTTCAAATAAAGAACCGATGAGATTTTGTAAATTTTATGCGTTTTTTTTAAAAAAAAAGTTATCAGGCACCTAAAAAATCACTCTTTATAATAAAGAAAGTGAAAAAAAATTGTTGAATATTTGTAATTTTTTAGCATTCTAGACGGTAATAGTGGCGTCCGTGGCGTAGTTGGTTAAAGTGCGTGGCCGCTATGTCAACGAACTTGGAGACCCAGGTTCGAATCCCAGCAGCGACAGAAAATTATTTGAATTAAAATAATTTTTCTGTACGGCCGTTACCTCTCTGCAGACAATGGCAAACCTCAGAGTATTCAAAATGCCATGTAAAGCTTCTTGAGAACAAGAACATTCCGTTCATCGCCGTTCGGAGTCGGCGTTAAACATGTAGGTCCGGTTCTCGGACAATTGTGTACAAACTTAATAACACGCACAACACAATTGATCATAAGAAGCTAGGTCAAAGTTCTTTCAAGGGCTGAAATGGCCAGTTATTTATATATTTTTTTTTTTTTTTTAGACGGTAATAGTACCTTAATGAACAATTATTTTTTATGAAAAAATGACATTTCAACATTTTAAATTTTTTTTTATTGTTTCAAAATAATTTTTAAAATACGTCAAATTTAAATGCCAATTTTGCTTGATTTAATCTAATTCAACAAAAAATATTGTTGACTGTTATTGGACTTTTTTTGCGATTACTTGAATAAACAAATTGTTATAAAAAATTGTGTTTATTCAAAAATTCTTAAAAAAAAAACAATTAAGAAAATAATGAAATCATTTTGAATTATTTTACACTTTTCAAATTTTAAATGTCTTAAAAAAGTCTATAGAGCAAATATAAAAAACTTTTCTTAAAAAAAAATTATATTTTGATTATAGATGATTTACGAAGCCCGTAGTTCGGTAACTGAGCTTTCCAAAGGACTTAAATTTCGAACCCTAAAAAACAAAAAAAAAAAAAAAAATCATTTATATAACATTTTTTTAAGTCGTCCATTCACGTGAAATGCCCCACCAAAAGCATAAAAAAAGCAAAAAATCAAACAATCAAACGAATTAGCCATTTCAGGATTTTGTATTGAAAGGACTTTGACCGAGCTTCTTATGATCAAATTGTGTTGTGGATGTTGTTAAATATTTGTATAAAAATTATCGAGGACTGGACCACCTAGATTTAAACCGACTCCGAATGGCTAATGTGCATGTTCTCAAGAAGTTTTTCATGACATTATTTACTCTCTGAGGTTTGCCATTGTCTGCAGAGAGGTGAGATCAGAAAAATTTTCTGTCTTCAGAGTTGTTCACACACTTTTAAACGCACATTAATCTTAGCCCCATATATTTTTAAATATAAATGAATGAAAAATATAAAAAAATTCTTAAAAATGAAAGTTCATGTTTGCTGAACTTATAAATATTCTTCGAAATGAAAGTTTTGTTGTATTCAAATTTTCAAAAATCAAATAACATTTTTAATGGGCCCAAAACTCAATCTTATTTACATTGAAGTTAACTGTCAAGTTTCCAAATAATTGGTTTTGTGTTTCTATCTGCTTTTCTGTTTCCGAATAATTGGTTTTGTGGTTCCATCTGCTTTTCTGAAACAAACGCTTAAATTCACGGTTCTTTTAACCTTACTTATGTACCAGAATGACTGTGATCCTATACTTTACATTGTTGCATAGCGTTTGTGTACGAAAATACAATCACTACATAATATGAGTAGCACCATCTACTCTTTACCACGTAGAAATATTCTCGCAAAACTACTCTATGTTACATTACCCATAAATTTGATTTGTGATTCGAAATTTTTCTATTACTTAAATTTTACTACTTACTATCTGTGCAGTAAGATATTCTTTCTTTTAAGATTTTAAGTCACACAAGAAAATAATTTGTCACAACAATGTCAAATGAACTCCTTCCAATGATAATGAAATCACGGAGTGTCAAGATAGTACAAACGATTTTCTTTCATCAGTAAAACTCACGTAAAATAGGAAGAAAGTCCCAAGGGACAAATCAAAGTGAGGTGTGTCAACAAGATGACATTCTTTTAACATTCAACGAAAGAAGTCAGTTCAGAAAATAAAACGAAATATCAGATATTTCTTTGAGTCTAAAAAGCGTGACAAATGACAAACATTCAGTAGCAACAATAAAAAAGACATGCAAATGTCAGCCGTCACTAAAGTGGCTTTTTTAAAAATACAGGGAAAAAAAAATGCTTGTTTATAAAAAACTTGGGTTAGAAAGAAATAAATCAAAAACACTTAAACGTTGTCCCAACAGCTTTCAGACGCATCAACCACCTGCCAGACGATTGAGCCAACCACCTTGCAACAAACACACTTCGCATTAAATAATAAAAAAAAAAAAAAAAAAATAATAAAGTATGTGCTAAAAATCACAAGATGCACTTTAAGCTCCCAGGGTAGCTTGCTTGAGTTGACAAACTCTTAAAATATGCTCAACTAATTTTGAGTGAATACCTCAAGACTCAAGTTTAAATGCCCCACTCCTTGTGCGAAGGTCATTTAATATGCTTATGGATTCTAGAAATAATTCTGGATTATTTTTTTCAAAAATTGACTTTAAAAACTAATGACTTGCAAATATTGATTGCAGCCATTAAAAGAGTATTTGCATAGTTGAAATAAAGACTGCTCTGCAAATATTTTGCACATCCCTTAAATTCCAACTTCCGCACTTAAATTGTTAACTGATTAAACATTCATTATAAGAAAATCGTAAAATAAATATATATGTTGAGATATCCAAGCACACGACGCACTTTACCAAGGAACTAGCAGCATATCGAAGAAATTTTGGCCACACATCTTCTCAGAAATGTTCTCCAATTACAATAAGTAATCCTTTTTCTTAAGGAAATTCGATAAAATCAGCATCAAGCGCCAATCCCTGTCTTAAGGACTTAAATTGTGTGCAAATCCTTTGCTTGTGATTTGTGCACAAGTTGCTGTCAGAAAGGATTCAACGTAGCTAAAGATTTTCGACTAGATAACCATAGATGAAATAATTTAATGCATATAAATGATTGGATTGCAATAGATTTATGCGTTGCACTCTTTTTAACAAAAAAAAAAGCAAGAAGAGTTGAGATAGAAAAGATTGTATGACACCAGTATAGCAAGGGGAAGAAAACTAAGATGTACGATAATCATCTTAATTGGGATCTTAAAGCACAATTTGCCTTATCTATTTAGTATAGGATAGAAATTATTGTTTGAGATTTTGTGACCATTGCATTATAATTCACTAGACTAGATTTTTGATAATTGCTTCTTCATGAGAATTTATAGCAGTGAAAACAAAAATCTCTAGTCCCAACTCTAGTCCCAAATCATGTCTAGTCCCAACTATTAACACGAAAAATTTTGCGCTGACACAGCAACTGAAGCGCAATTTACTGTAACTCAAAGCGATATTGGTGATGTTTTCGCTAGTTGTATTTATAAGTATGTTAAATCCTGTGTGAAACAAGATATTTTACGACAGATTTTCTTAAATTAAGTCATAAAAAAATTTTCTTATTATTGCGTCTTGTTTCGAACCTGCAATAATTTTCCAAACAGGCCTTTTATTAAGACGATTTTTTTATGAAGGCTCTAATGTATCCTATTAAAAACTTCTTAAGGTTTCATAGAGCGAAAACGCATAAGAAGAAGTTGGCAGTATCGTGAATACACTCGTAGGTTTTGCCTTGACACAGTATTTTTGTCCTTGTCCTTATTCTAGTCCCTATTATTTTCTTTGTTCCCAAACTTGTACTCATGGTTATCCTTATTCATATATTTGTCATAATAATTGTCCTACTTCTTGTCTAAACTCTTGATTTAAATAATGCCGAAATTCCTTACCTTATCCTTGTTCAAATCGATTTCCTTATGTCCCACTTTTTTACCAATCTTTGTCTTTAATCTTGTCCTTAGTCTGTCCAAATCCGTTTTCTATTCCTTGCCCTGTTTTTTGTGCTTATACTTTTCCCAATATTGTCCTAAATATTGTTTTAGGTTTGTTGAAATCCATGTCTTTAACCTTGTCCCAATCCTTTCCGTAGACCTTTTTAGAATCCTTTTCTAAAATCTTGCTCTAATCGTTGTCCAGTTCTAAACTCTCATCTTTGTCCAAGTCTTCGTGCTACTCCTTATCTTATTCCTGGTCTTAATATTTGCCCTTGTTATTTTTCTAATCTTTATCCTTATCCTTATTCAAATCTTTGTCCTAATTGTGTTCTTATTTAAATTTTAATTTCATTTTTTATTTTTGCTTTTATTTTTGCTTCTACTTTTAAATTTGGTTGATTTAGGAGGTTTCCTGAAAGGCCGCATGAAGCCATTAATTTTTTTTTTTTATATATTTACCATATGACCGACCGAAAGAAATCCTTAGCTTTACATTTTATAAAATTTACCTTAGCGACAATAGTCACCGAGTTATAATTCCATGCAATTTTTTTTTTGCTGTTAAACTTTTAGTGAATTGAGTGATTGCTTACGTGGTGTATTGGCGCCAAAAATTTTTGCTTTATTTCGTTAAGAGGTCACTGAACCAACCTTTGCTGACGTAATATAAAATTTACCGAATCGTTTCTACAGGGCGAGTAATAATTCAATGCAACGCCGTTGCATGATGGATTCATTTTCGATCTTGTAGCGGCGCTCTCCGCGGCCGCATGACTTCATGAATTTTTTGTCCATATTTGTCATGTGGTCTAAGAACTAGCTTTTACTCGCGTGCAATATTTTTAACCCTAACACCTAAAATTAGTGAGTTATAATTCCATTTAGCAAATTCAAAGTTTCGTTGCTTAGATAGCTCTCTCTGAGTGCTTATGACATCTTTAATTTTGTTTTTATATTTTTGTCATAAAATTAAAGAATTTACTTTTGCTGTCGTGTCATTACTTATATCATAACACCTATGCTCATTGAGTAACAATTCCATGCAACGCCAATATTTTTTGGAAAAATGGCTTTTTAAACTTTTTTGGAAACCTGCGCGGTAGAATGTAACGTTGTAACGTCAAAAGAAATTCTATGAAGAACAGATATATGCTCTTTGAAAAATTTTCTTAAGAGATATGAAAAACGGTTACAGGAAAAAAAATCTTATGAAAATTCCTGAATTTTTTTTGTGACAAGTTATTTTTAAAAAAAAAAACTTCAATATATATTGACAATTGTGCTCTCAAATTCATAAATCACTTTCGTTAAAAATTACAATTTTTTTATTTTATTTCATAGTTCAAGCGATGTCACTCAAAAAGTCATAAATAAATATGTATGGCCGTCCACAAATAAAACATACAGCACGTTATGCTTTTACACACAGCCATACAAAATAATGTCCTGAGTGGTCAAAGCTCTGCTATCCACCCCTCAAAACATTTTTTTTAATATCCTGTGTCAGATGAAAAACGCAATAGAGCACAACCAGAGTTGAGAAGAGTTGGCCACAGAACTTAAAAGCTACAAGGTCATTTCAAAGGACCATTAACAGTGCCTTTTTTTGAAGCTGCAGTTGGCAGGGTAGCAAATATAATTTAATGCTCAAGTGTGACGAATTTTAATGGATGTCAAATTTTAATGATTGCTTTTTAAAATTTTATTCTCACAAAATTGTAAGCATTGAATATCATAAGAAAAACACAGGAATCGGTAATATTTGGTTTGCTTGAGATTTTTAGAATATTTCAGGATTTTATGTCAACAAACCCCATTTTTAAGCGTTTTATTAATAGAGAAATAAAAAATACTATCTTATGAGACGCCTAATAAATTCATGAGGCTTTTAAAAATGCTCAGATAACCCTTTGAAGTTCACTTTGCCTTTGTAAATTTTGTAAGTACGTAAATTATTTTGCTGAAACAAAAGATATGCAAGTGCTTGCGAGGAAATATTAACGGATTTGCTTATCAGTTGGTTGACTCTTAGACGTAGGATTGTTTCAGCGCCTTGAAGGAATGAAGAACATTCAACCGAAAATATCATTAACTGTGGGACAAACAGGTGACTACTATGTTAAATTGAAAGTTTAAGTTGTTTTTTCTGTGATTTTTTCTTGTTTTCGTTATATCTTCTGTGTTTCTTTTTCAATTTTTTTTTGAAAATGTCTTTTAAATGTCTAATGATTGAGGCGGGGTCGAAATGGGTTTACGTTGTTTACCATACAAGGTGATACGGTCTAGTGTGACAAGAATTGATTTGTACGGAAGGGGGAGGGGGGGGGTATCTAGAACAAAATCTTTCTGAAGGTCCAATGGTCATGCAATTTTTAACGAATGCGGGTTGAAATAATGCCCAACCCTATCTCAAGATAACTCAAATGATGATCTTTCAATATTAGTTCATGCCCCGAACGATATTTTCTATCACAAAAACCAATATTGAACGATATCAATAGAGTTTTTCTTGTTGATGGACTTTTAAGTGTTGTTGGGTTAGTCAACATCAACGTTAAATTATCGCATAAAAATGTTCACGACTTAATTTCATTTTTTTTTTCAAGTCGTTATTAACAATACAATAGAATAGCACTCATTTCAAAAAAACTCTCTGAGCATGTATTTAATGTAAAAGTCAAAATTTTCGATACTTTTCCTATGACTTTTCCATATTTGTATGTGATTACGTCATCATATCTCATATCAGCAGATCTGATGTTATAATTATGATAACAGCTCTGTACCAGGAGAACTAATTTTAGAGTTTTTGTATTAGGTCCGTGAACTCTCTGTAAATTTTGAAGAGGCTTAAACTCAGACTATTTCAAAAGCCAAACTCATCAAATTCAAAAATAAAAATATTAATTAAGCAATGATATAATTTAATTCAATTCGAAAGTCACAAGTGCTTTTAATTGTTAGTAAAAAATCTATTATAATTTCAAATTCTTATATGTAAAAGCAAACCAACAAAGAGATACTTTTGCAAAGCCTTTGAATGCTTGCAAGAACCAAACATGTTATTTTCATCTCATCCAAGTTTTGATGTTCCACTGTGCAGCGCTTATAATTCACCCACTCAATCCTTCCAACAGCAAATTAGAAACTTTTAAGAATATCAAAAATACCATTACCAGGATGGCCCCACAATTGGTGGTACAAAAACATGACTTCGTTGTACAAATTGTCTTGCAAACGCCAACAAAAAATAAGACCCTGCAAAAAAAAAAAACTAGAGAACAAAAAACCGAAAGTGCTGAAATGTGCGTTTAACGTAAAAATAATTCGAAATAAGATTAGATAAAAATTGCGACGAAGAAACGCTAAGATGAATACAAAAAGAAAATAAACAAATAGCGCAATTTGCACCCCTTTCTGCGGAAAAAAAAAACATTAAGCAGCACAACTAGAAGCAGGAAGAACAAAAAAAAACCAGCCATTCGAACAATGAAGGGTCCTTCGTTGAAGCTGGGCAGGGCTGGCTGCATACTATCCACTCACCCACTTTAAATGTTAAACTTATTTCAGAAGGTTGTTGTTTGTTCTTCGTCCTGCGTGCACAGATAGCAAAGGACTTTAAAGCCAATAAAATGATTTTTATTTTATTTATTTGTGGTTGTTGCCAATAAGAACAACAGCGAGGAGGACATTTGTTGGCGCTGCCTTGTTGACAGCTTGTAAGGATGACATTTGGCTGAAGTATTGTCAACAGCGAAGCGATATAAGATAATAGTATCATCAACACGCAAGGAAGCCCCTTAGGCTTAGGACGCAACTGGCAAAAGGACAATTTTGAAAATGTTCCTTTTTTGTTCACTTGTTCACAGGACAGTAGATGTTTGATGGCATACTTAAGGAAGCTTTTGGTGTTGGCGCACCCAAAACAAAAATAACAAGTTTAAAATCATGATAACACAATATTGGGTGCTATTTGCATGAATTTTGATTTCGTCCTAGAGCTTTGGGGGAAGATGCAATTTGCTCAGTAGGCAGAACAATAAGAAAAAAGAAACTAAGCGTTTTATTTTGAAACCCGTTTACCGACTTTGATTTTTTGTTAAATGTGTCTATACTAATCATATCCTTTCAAGATTAAGCATAATTTAAATATCCTCACCGTTAAAAATCATTTAAAATCACATTAAATGTATTTTAGCTCCTAATAGCATTTTTCATATACCTTGCAACCTGTTATCCTTATCACCCCCATTATTTTGTCTGCTCTTCGCTCCTTTAATTCACACTTGATTAACACGCGACTGTCTTTGTCTGACTTGTGTTTTTTTTTCGTTTTGGTGAGATTTCCATTCAAAGCTTGAAGGAATTAAAAGTTTCTTCATGTCCTTTTGACATTTTTTGTGTTTGCATTTCCAAGCCACAGCCGGGGTCGACTTAATCATCAACGGTTTTTCTTTTTTGCTTCTCACATTATTCATTCGAGCTGAAAAGCGTCTCGTGTCCTTCTCGTGCCGCGGGCTAAAAAGATTAACAAACCAAACGTCAAGCGGAACAATGAACACCACCGCCACAACAATCACAACAACCACAACAACAACAACAAAATCCAACGACAACAGCTGTCATCCGAATGTCATTCGCTCAACTCCATATTCAAATGCGAAATAAATATGGTGTGCATGCCAATGTTAACGGTTCATGTCACAAATGCAAGCAAGTATCCTGTGCGAATAGCTTCCTCTCGATAACGTTTCGGGCACGAATCATGTGTTTGCTTCCATCCCCCCCATATTTTACTGTGATTATTCCGTCTATTGTTGTGGTTAACAGATTGTAGCAAAAGTCAATTCAAAAGTACCGAATCAAAGAAATGTTAACAAAAAATACCATGAAATTCTTCTTGGGGTCACAGTTGTTGTGGTTTCCTTCACAAATTATTTGAATACAATGTGGGTCGCCATAATATTCATAAATAATAAATAAAAAAGAATAAAAAAAACATTCTTGATAAAAAAAAAACTAATAAAGAAATAAAAAACTTCATGAGCTATGAACTTTGGGAAATGTTTGTATTGAGAACTTTCTAGATTTGTTGACTTTGTCAAGAAACAAGAGTCAACCATAGAGAATCCTTAAACCCTGAAGAACTTTGACAATCAAGTGGTTGACGTTGATTTGAATTCGGGCTCATAAATCTGAAGATAATATCGATGATTAAGATAAGAAAATATTACTGCAAAATTTGTTATTTTTGGCTTAATTTTTAAAATTTTAATTCAACACAGTAGCAACAGCTTTTTGCAACTGGGGCATTTCATGTAAAGCGGACAACGAAAAAAGTGAGGTTCTGAAATTGGTTCTGAAGGTTCTGAAAGTGATATTATCAAAAAACAAAATCAAACAAAAATAAAATATTTTTTTTCTGATACAATATTTTTTTTATTTAGTTATAAATTTATCATGAAGAATATATAGATATCAAATGTAAACCTAGTTCAGAGTATGTATTTCTTTATGCATAAATAGGTGACCTCACATCAAGTTTACTATGTAGGAATGTCTTTTTTTGTACAAACCAACCAACTTTACCAAGTACCCGGTATGACATGTACGTACTCTAATTGATTTATCTCTTAAACTATCTTTAACCCTTCGTGGGACTCTAAGGTCCGTAGGGACTTTTTCGATTTTGAATCGCAAATTACTCCTATTTTGGCCACTACGACCCAAAGTTAACATGTATTCCTGGAACATTTAGTTCTGCGTTTTTTTTTCCGGGTTCGATCATTAAAATCGGACCAGTGGTTACCGAGATCTAAGGATTTACTTTTACTGCCTACGAGAAAGGTCCCTAAAGTCCCCTAAAGTCCCTAAAGAATGAAAATTAAGCAAATTAACGGTATTACTTCGTGGAATTCATTGTTTTATGGCTCAAAATTGCAGCTGCGTTTAGTTTCAAGGTAAAATAAATATTTTTGCTAATTGGGTTTTCCAAGAAATGAGCAGGGGGAGGTATAAGTTTGCTTGAATTGGCTGAAAACTTGATTACCCAAAGAACAGCATATGTTGGTACCTTACGCACAAATAAAGCTTGTATTCCCAGTGAGTTTAGGAAGAATCGCAATCGCCCAATTGATAGTACATTGTTCGGCTACCATGACAACAACGTTGCGCTATGCTCATATGTGCCGAAGAAAAATAAAGCAGTGGTACTCATTTCAACAGTACATTATACAAACGCCGTCGAAGGAGCACATAAAAAACCATTGGCCATTGTGGATTACAACAAAAATAAAGCTGGAGTGGACACGATGGACCAAATGCTAGGTACATACACGTGTAAAAGAGGTACTAAACGCTGGCCACTGGCCATGTTTTATAATATTGTGGACGTTGCTGCATTGGCGTCATTTATCGCCTATAATGACCTCAATCCGAGCCAGAAAAGCGACAGAAGGCGGTCGTTCTTATACAAATTAGTTCAGCAGTTGGCTACTCCCGAAATCGAAGAAAGGACGCTCAATAATCGTATAACCCGCTACCCCCATATCAAGAGAGCTATGATGGACTACAACGTCATACCACTAGAAGAGAGCATTACAAGCGAAGCACCACCAATCCAACACAGGGATCAACGGAAAACTTGCTATTTATGTCAACAACACAACAACAGGCAACGTAAAACAAGATTTGCATGCTGCGATTGCAGGAAGTTTGTTTGTATGGAGCATTCAGAGCAGATGCACCGTTGCATGCCGTGCAAAACGTCCAGGATTCAGCGAGCAGAACAATAAAATAATATTAGATTAAGACTATATCTCAATAAAAATAATTAATATTTAATTTAAAACCAAAATTTGCCCGTGTTCAATCATTTTTAGTGCATTTTATAGGCAATTTTCATATTATGTCAAAGCGGACCTTAGGGACCTTTGACGTATAATTTACTTAGGGTCCCACGAAGGGTTAAAGAGATTATATCTTTAGATCCCATTCTGCAATTTTTATGGTAAAATTTATAAATATTTAACTTTATTTTGCCGTTAAAAAAATTAATATTAAAATGGTCGAAGTTGTTAAAAAAAAAGATCTGAAAGACTTACTTCCTGTTTAAAACTGGAAAAAAATTAAAATTTCAAAACTGATAAAAAATTCAAAAAGGAGCAGTAAATTTCCTATAAAAAACATTGCATTCTCTATTTTATAATAATTATCTTCAATATGAAAATAAAATTTCAAAAAAATCCTTTCGTCAATCAGGTGAATTCGATAGAATCCCATATCTTAACAGCTAAACCTCAAATAAAAAAAAATATTATGTGAACACGTTCATATCCCCTAGAAGTACAAATATGCCGAATATGAACGAATTTCAGAACCTTCACCGCTTCACATGAAATACCCCAACTACCAACCGATCTTTTCTAATGGCAATTTCCTTCAAATATGTATTCACGGGCTGATGCGAATTGCAAGAATGTGAAAATACTGTGTTGAAAAAGCGTTGAACGCATTTAATTTAGTGTTTGTTTGAACCATGACATGCATCAGCTGTATAGTATCATTGCTTTTGCGTTCTCGCAATAGGTTCGAGTATTCAAGAAGAATTGTAAAATTGCTTGCAATGTGTCTGTTGTGAAATAAAGAATAACAATTTCATTAAAGCTGTTCCCTTAGATTTCTTCCTTACTTAATGATTCTTGATATTGAAAATTCAAAATGTAAAATTTAAAAAAACATTTCTATTGGGTAGCGACTCATTACTATTTTGTTGATTTTGCTGCAATAAAAAGTTTGAGCCGCAGGAGAGGCCAAAAAGTCATGGCGACAGTTCCTTGAAATACACACTGTATCGTCATATTGATTACTTTGAAAAGGTACAACGCCGATTTGAAGCGAAAATAAAGAAAAAGTGCTCTTTCACCAGGACAACGCACCGGCGAACAACTCGGCACCAGGACAATGATAAGGTCTAAAGCTAACTCCTATTTTGAAGTATTACTGAAATTGTATAACTTGAGAGGGACCAACAAGTTAGAAAAACAATTAGATTATGTTGAGAAGTTAAATAAGTTATGACCAAAAAAATAATTTCTTGTTTAATTTTTTAGAGACTCTTCACATTGACCTCGTATAACTACTCACTTTTTATGTTATTTCAAATATCTTACATCATTAACCATTGACTATTTTTCCTAGTCAAGAAGATTCCTCGAATTATCTGAGGTAACTGCAAATATAGTTTGGAAAATTTCTTTTATAATTCTTAAAAAACATATTTTTTAAGAATTATATTGTGAGCTTAATGCCAAATAATTCATGAAGCAACAGGTTGCTACAACAACAAAGTTCTTTGCAGAACTTAAACCAAGCTGACTAGACCATGGTTTCGTCGGACGCTACTCCGACTCATCAGTAGTCTCAGTGGTCCCACTCTGTCTGCGCATATAATAAACATCTGCTTTCAAAAAAACCTTCTTCACGCCTTCTATGGTTTAATACCAACAAAATGTTGGAACCTAGATTGATACGTGATAAAGAAGTAAACAAAAAAGCGCAACAACAAAATCTTTGCAGAATCAATGCAGTCAACTTTTTGAAATTTTGCGACTAGCAAAAGAGTAGAAAAACATTGCTTTGACAAAGTATAGCGCTTCTATAATTCCTCTTTGGTTTTATTGATCTTGCGCCTATTAGCTTGTCAAAGTTAGTGGACTGCTAAAACCACTGAGACTACTGATGAGTCGGAGTAGCGTCCGACGAAACCATGGTCTAGTCAGCTTGGTTTAAGTTCTGCAAAGAACTTTGTTGTTGTAGCAACCTGTTGCTTCATGAATTATTTGGCATTAAGCTCACAATATAATTCTTAAAAAATATGTTTTTTAAGAATTATAAAAGAAATAAACTTATTTAAATATGCCACAATTTTATAACTCTAGTTTGGAAAAGTTGTTCTAAGGGTTTGTTAAATTTTGATCAAATTTATTCAACTCCCATTAGAATAACTGACGTTACCCATATATGCATATATTGGTGGATTTTGTTTTTTTAAATAATTCTATTTTTACTGATTTCATTATTTTAAAAAATATTCCGGTCTGAATGATTTTAAAGACAATTCTTTTAGAACTAAGGAAGCCAAATCCAAATGAAACTCTAGCAAAATGTTATGGTGCATGATTTTTACAAAAAAGTACCTTTTCTTTAACTATTATAATAATGCCAAAGTTTCTGTTATACATTTTTAATATTTTAATCAACAAAATGCCACTTACCATGGTTGTAACTACTCGATGAATGTATGTGTTCTAATTACTGTCACCACTTAACATAATGACCGGGAAGCCAACGAACAGATGTGTCCCGAAAAAGTGTCATCGACATCATGAAGCGTTGGGATAAACGTGGCATCCACACAGCATTTGCAATTAACTCTGGCTAGAAGGACGCAACAGCAGAAGCAGCCATGTGCAATTAGACTAAATGAACAACAAGTGTCGGAAATTCTGTTTTTATTATTATGAAGGTTTGTTGGGAGCTGCCCGTAAGTGGTCGCTCAATATGGAGTACAATAAATAATCTTTGCTTGTTGCTAGGACAGCGAAAATGATTTAATATGAACATTAAAATAATTTTTGCCAAAGGGAGAGGGGGACACCGAAAAAAAAAAAAAAATAAGAAAGAAATTAAGATTTACTGATATTTAATGGTTTCAAGATAATGATTCCGAGTGCTCAACTTCAATTTTCTTTTGTAATACAAAAATGTTGTAGGTGTTTCTTTCCGGTCCCAAGGGATATCCGGGTCAGTTTTTATTTTCGTTGTTTTTTTAAATAATGTGTTAAGAAAATCCCCATCAATACATAGTCAGTTTTATTTATTGACGTTTTTTCTCTAGTTTTGCTGAAAATCAGTGCAATAAATCTTTGAACACTACATTGTTTCATGAAGTCATGTATGTAACATAAAACGAATGTTAGAGTCATAAATGTTTTTGGCCATATATCCTAAGGGTCCACCCAAATGCTTAAAAAAGTGATAACTGGGCCGAGAAAATTCATAGCAAACATTTCAAGCACCACTAGCAAGCAGACGCCAAGAGTAATCATTGGGCTAAACCCAGACTTTGGGCTTAGCTATTTTTTTCCCATTAATCATTTCTGTCGCTAAAAGGACGAACGAAGTTATTTTTATGACTTTCATGTGCGCTCAACTTAAAAGTATTTTCTTAGTAATCTCTGCTCTTTTAATAATTTTTGCAATTTCTGATTTTTTTTTTAAAGACTTTAGAAAGATTTTATTGTCGTTCTTTATATATCGAAATATTGTGTTTAGTTCCAATGTAGTATATTGAGCCCTCCCTCTGAAGTACGGTTTTGATTGAATTATTTCTTCCTGATTTGGCATTGAATTATTCCACTCGACATATCAGGTTAATGACAACTTTCCTCAAGCAACATGTTTTACATACATGTGTGCATATTCATTGCCTTTTATTCCAACAGTACGACCTCGAACTAATCTAACGGAACCCTTATTGTTATTTTAATACCAACCCTCAATGAGTTTCCTTTGTGTTATATATGTCAAGTATGACATTTGCATCGATGATTATGTATAAAACGAAATTATTGCATATAACTTATTTTAAAACAAACTTCATTGACTCTTATAAACTTCCTTGAACAAAACTGATGAAAAAAAAAGATTTTATTTGCGCGAATTTTGTTAAGAAATTTCACTTTTTTGTAGCAAACAAAAGAATTAGCGAACATTAAAAAAAAAAAATTCATCTCCAAGATGAGCGGATGTATATTCAAATAAAAATGGATTAAATAAATTAATTAATAATCTTACCAGTGAAAAAAAGCGTTTTATAAAAACTGGCTTAGCGTATACAATAAAATCGTGGGAAAGTACAGTGATTTGTGTAGTGGAAAAATGTAATATTATTATTCTGGGAGTGCTTGAATTTAAAAGAGTTTAATACTACTAACCCAAAAATACGAAAATAGGGAGAACAAAATATCAAAAACATAAACATGTTTTTAATATTTTTCCAAAAATAGACAAAAATCTTTCAAAGAAGTTATTTAATTATAGTTAGGGCTCTATATGCCTTTACTTTTCCAATGTTTTCACCTAAATTAGGCATGTATAGTATAAAGTTAAATAACTTTTGACTTTTTTCTTGCAAACTTGGTACTTATTTTCTGACAGTGGTTTATTTTAAAGGAAAAATATCAGACAAATTCGATACGAGTAAAGGGGACTTTTAAGGTCACTAAGGTATATGGAAATTTAAGGTCACTGAATCCAAAATTAATGTCAAAAATTAGATCTATCATTTGACAGCTGTTCTTATGATGCCTTTATTATCTTTGACTTTTGTGCAAATCCGAGATTTTTCGAAAATTTGGTATGAGAATTTATAATATAAAATTTTGCAGTATATCATATCAAATATTTCCATATACAATATAAGGCATTCCTAAATATGTTCACAAAGAATATGGTGAAAGTCATGCAAGACTAATGATGAGTTGGTGTAGCGGCCAACGAAACAGTCTGTCTTGTCTGCTGTGTGATTTGCTCTATACAGAGACGTTGCTGTTGTTAGTTGTTTTCTCTTCATAATATACTTGGCCTTGTTGAGCTTTACAGTTCGTTTTCAATATAATTTTTACAGTTGATAGCTGTCAAAAAGCTTTAAATTCATAGTATTTTATGTAAAAATCTAATTTTTGTGCAAAGATTTAATTCACATTCATTGAGAACTATGCAATCCTTATCCAGAGAAGGAAATAGTTTCTGAGTTACATAGGCACAATTCACTTTAAAGGGACACAATACAATCGATCATCTTTTCTCGTACTCAGAGCTACACATTTAATATACATTTTTATGTAGAAGAAAGGTTTTTAGACTCAAGTTCCATTTCATCCGGAGACAATCGTAGATCAATTTTCTCAAATATTCAAGTAGACGTTAATCGATGTCAACATATAAAATTTTTTGATAATATCATGGTAGAATTACAAGGTAGGGCCGAGTTGCTCAGTGCCCTCAGGCGTCAACGAAGAGTGGATAATGAAAAGGTTGGCTAATTGTCAAAATGGCGAAGTTCGTAGAAACTTCAAATGAAATAAAAATATTATGTTTTAAAGTTGTAAATAGTGCGGACACGTGTGTTAAGTTTGTGTTAATTTGAGAGAAAATATTGTAAAACCGTTGTAAATGAATCTATAAAATGCCGAGGAAGTGTTCAATTTGCTGAAAAGCTTGTAAAAAATTTAACCTAAAATCAACTGCGAAAAGTGAACATAAAATAACTCGAGATGAACAGCTAATTTTGACAATTAGCCCGCTTTTCTCTGCTTTCTACTCCATTCTTCTCCAAGTCGGCCCTACCTTATAATTCTACCATGGATAGTATGAGCTACATACATATATTTTGTTCGACTTGCGTTCAATATTTTATTTGAAATAACTAAACTTCTCGTTCACATCTTTGAAAATTTCAACAACAAATTCAATTTTCTAGCAATAAATTTCACGCCGAATTAAAATAAGTTGTGACAATTGAAAGAACAAGAAAATGAAAAAAAAAAAATAGAAAATATGAACAATCTCAAGCCGCGCCGTGACTAAATTTTACGCAAGAGCATAAAATATGTGCGTAGGGTTATGTGTCGTGGTCTGTCAAAACCAACCGCCCTCTTGACACATGACATGCATATCAATTGGCCCCATTTTGCGACAACTTACAACAATGTCGCTGTAAATTTGCACAACTTTGCAAAGTGTTTTTTATATGCATTTGTTTTTTTACTTTCCTAGGCGCATTTCTAAAAAGTACAACCACTGGGTGTTTTTGCGTAGCAAATATGCGAGTCCCTTAAGTTCTGGTCCAATTCGCCGGAACAAGGAACATAAATATCAAATTTAAGGACAAAATATCAATATCCACTTTGTGGCACGCGGTCTGAATGCTGAATCATTTTGGTGCTCTAAGCTTTTTAAATAGTTATGTTGTTGTTGTTGTTGTTGTTGTTGTTGTTGTGTTGGTGTTTTTGGTTACAAACTATTTTGGGTTTCATTCATAGCTTTTAATGGAGTGAGGAAATGTGATTCTTTGCCGGGCAGAGTGAGAAATTCACATAAATTTTATTTCTTATTTTATTTGTTGAAAAATGTTTGCATAATTTTAGGAGTAAAATTTACAGCAACATATTGTGTTGAGCAAAGAATTTGTACTGTAGATAAAATTGGCCAAAGCAACAGGAGCAGGAGCAGGAGCAGCAACAACCACTATAGCTTCAAAGTAGTTGGCAGATAACAAAGTTTTTCGGTACGCAAATGAACAACACTGGCAAGTTTGTCTGTTTCTGTGTGTACTTGTGAATGGAAATGGCAGACGGAACGAAATTAAGTTACGTGTACAATCTGTTAGAGAGAAAAAGAAAAAATGCTAAAATTTCTTTACGTTTAGTGGTTTCATTTTTATAAGAGTTGTCGCGTTGTGTCCTTGACTCCTGAATATCATCACTATCAATATTGCGGCGGAATATATGACGATAAAGAATATGTGGAAAAAGTTATATATATTAAAAAATTTGGAAGGGATGGATTTTTATGAATTGTGACCTTAGGTTAAGAAATAACATTTATAAGCAGGTTTTAGGTAAATACAATATTTTACGTCCAGACAATTTGAAGCCACTTTTGATGCAAGGACATTCTTCAAAATATATTTTGAGATAATTTTTTTGATCGAATGCTAAAAACAAGAAGAGACATGTAGTGTGACATCCGATAAATAGTTGACAATCAACATATTTGGGTCACGCCCATTCCTAGATATCATTGTCATTATTCCCTTAAATTTTTGGAGCACCTGAAAAACTTGCTGTTAGCAAAAAACCGTATAAGTCATATTCATCTTATTCAATAAAAATTAAACTGTCATTTGCTCTTTTTACTAATCCTTTTTACAAATATCCCAATTTGTTCTGTTGCGGTAACATCTGCGTCTTCAAGCCGAAACCCACAGTTAAAAGCAGCATGTTTTAATATTTTGTCATTTTGAAGTAAGATACATACAAATTTTATCATTTCAACATATGTATGTATGTTCATGCATATCTCCATGTATTTAGTAATTAGACAGACTCTTGCTGCAAAGGGTTAATTCTTCTTCTGTTTGGCCGCCATAACATGCTAGATGAAGTAGGCAACGGAAGCTTAAAATATTTTGTGGAAAGCCATTAAGTTATCTTATAAATGCTGCAATAAATTTATGTCATGTTATAAATAAGGATGCATGAGAGCATATAAATTAGTCAAAATCAAAAAGGATTTTTCATCGTCAGTATTGAGAATTTTTTCTAAGCGAGCGCCTTTTTGACCTAAAAATACTTATATCGTAGAACTTAAATAAACTGAAGAAAGTCAAGTTTTTTTTTTTTATTTGTGCCTTTGCTGTTTATGACACTTGTGTCTGCCTTAAAAGCTTTGTGCCACTTATGATGGCATAGTTCAGAGGGTGCATAAGAAATGTACCCCATAATCAAGAATAACCACATACGCTTGCCTTTAAAAAAACCTCTTAGAGAAAACAAGAAATGTTTCGAATAATTTAATAAGGTGGAATTTTCTTTCGCCGCGAGCAAATATTTCCACGAAGCGCGTCATTCCATTCCTCTTTTGGAGTAAGCCAAGTGAAAAAGTTTCGTGCTGGGTGTCAAGTAGATATTATTTGAACATTTTTATATTTGGGGTTAGATTCTACTTAATTCAAGGCTCTATGTTCTGCTTAGAAGTGGTGACAATGACACTCTCCGTTGGAAGTAAAAAAAAAAAAAAATTCGTGGATGTGTTTGTCTTGCTGGATTTTGTAGAATATTTAGAAGATATGAAAATTGCGAATAGTTTGCTTAATTTTTCTTTTCAAAGACCGATAGTATTTTTAAGATTAGACATGATTGCAATAGTTTTTCCTTTGCCTTGGCTTCAAGCTTAAAATATTGAGTCAATGTTCTCAAGCAGCTTTACATGGCATTATTTACTCTCTGAGGTTTGACATTGTCTGCAGGTGGCGATCGAGAATTAATTTCGATCAGAATAATTAATTTCATTTGAAAAAAATTTCCGTATCAAGTGGGATTTCAACGGGGGATGGCCTGATTCATAAAATTGGTACAGAACGTTCCACGACCATTCTTCTAATTTGGGAAAGATATTTTAAACTAAGTGCATCTAGTGCTATACATGAATCAAAAGTTTTTATAACGTCTTAAACCAGTTTTTTTAAGTTGTTGTCACTAAAGATTTCGGAGCATTTCAATTATTTTCTTTAGTTTGTCATTACATCTGAACTGCTCAGTGGACTTCAGTTTAGTTTCGAAAAAATAATAAAAATCAGTGATTTTTTGGGGCGATTCACCCCTATATTAAAAAAAGAGGGGGTAATTTTTTTTAAGTTTTAGGGGCTTATTGTCTAGTTTTTCTTATAAATAATCAAACATTTTTTTTTTTTTTTGTTTCTTAAAATCAGTCAAGTAGATTCGGAGACAAATATCCTACCGGTTTGAAAATGGTAGTTTCGGGAAAAATGTGTTTAAAGTTTTTTACCACAAACTATCATGCGCGGACGTCGTTTAAATACAACTATTACTTTTTTCTAGTGAAATTTCTTTATAAAATTTTGAGAGGCAATTTTTTAATGTAAAAGGAATCCAAATATTTAAAAAAAAATCAATTTTTAGAAAGAAACTTTCTTATGAATAGTCCCCTTAATATAACTTAACTTATGGATTATCTTAATGGCTTTATCCAAAGCCCAGATGCCGAATTATGGGCTTTTTATAATCAACTAAAATCGACTAGGGTCTCTGTTAAGACCCGTGAGAATTTTTTACAAAAAAGTTAAATGACGCTTTGAAAAGTTAAAAAAGCGCCAAAGGTTCTCATTGAAAATTGTATTCTATTTAGAAGGAAAAAAAAAAAAAAAAAAATAAAAAAATTATATAAAAAAAAAATATTTTTAATATAATTTAATTTTATTGAAACTTTTTTTTCGGTTACAATTTAGTCATTACTTAGAAATAATTTTAATACCATAATTTAGAATTGTAATAGTGTTATTCTAGGAGTGAAAAATAGGTGAGGCAGCGTGCTTATGTGAAATGGAAGAATACATATGATTGTGTTGTTATGATGAATATAATGCTTGCTCGCGGCATAAGTTGATATCATAGAGACGTGTTATCTCTATTATATATACTTACAAAAAAATAAATAAAAAAAAAAAAATAAAACAAAAAATAAGAAAAAATAAAAATAAAAATAAAAAAAAATTAAAGCTTAAAAGTTATTTTTTTTTCAAACTTTAACCATTTAAAACCCAAAAATACTCATAAGTTTATGCAAATATGTTGGGTCTGTTGTATAAATTATATGCAGCCATTTTCAAAATTAAAAAATTATCATGAAACTGTAAAAGAATTAATTTGAAAATTAAAATTGCACCGCTTCTTATACCTATTTTCGATGAGAAATAAAAAAAAAAGAAAACTCAAAAATAACTCGGGGTTTTCTTGCAATCCCACCACAAAAACTTGAATAGCTTTCAGCATTCATTGACTGAGCCAATTGTGATTTATTGTGACACATTAACAACAGTCCAACATCCTCGTGTCTTGTTCTAGAAACCACAAACCGTTTGAATTACTACTAAAAGCCTTGAGTTATTCCCATTCACCTTTCCCCATTTATTCCTTTTCGAGCTGACCAAGTGTTGACTAAAAGACTTTAACGCTTTTCCACTAACACGCTCTCACATTTTAGCCGTCATAATGGACTCCTTTATGTCATTTGCCAATATTGTCAATGCATTTCGGAGGGTAAAACTTTGTTGTTGTTTTTTGTTTTTTTTTTATCAATAATGTGAAAAAATGTCCCCACCAAAGTTGCTCTTTAACGAAATTGTTTTTTATGTGCGACACCATCTAGCAGACCTTTCAGTTGAGTCCACCTCAATAGTCATCATTTTAAGCCAAAGAACGACCATGACGATCCAGTGTTCAGTGGCTATTAAACAACGGCTACCGGATTGTAAGTCCTTAATCAATGGCAGTGAATAGTTCGTAAAGGTAATTTATTGAATTGCAAAGTTGAATGGAACAGAAATAAGACAAAAAATATGCACTTCAGGTGATATGGATGCTTTTTATTTGTTTCTGATTTTTTTTTTCCTTCGATTTCCTTAGAATGTGAAAAATTCAAAATATCTGAAGGTGATAAAACTAGCAGCCAGTTGGGTGAGTGGTGAAGTGTCATAGTTGTTGAATCTTTCCGGTTATGGATTGAGTGTGACAGCAGGAATGTAAGAATTTGTCCAATTGCTGAAACATTATGTGTTGGTGCGTATCATAAAACACTTATCTTGATTCTCTATGGTCAACATAAGTTCGAATTAATGTGCAATTGCGGTGATGAGAGGGTGATAAAAAAGTAGTACTCATGGAAAGTCATATATATTATTGTTATTGTGACTTTATTGTGCGCATAAATTGTTTTAGATACAGAATTTAATAAAAAGGAAATATAATTCTTGGGAGATGTACGGACCAATTTTAAATTCAGTTTAAAAAAAGGATGCTTACAGAAACTAGATTGGTGAAAAAGATTTCTTTTCAAAATATTTAATTGAAGCTTTTATTATTTAAATGTTATACAAGTTGGTCCTTAACTTATTGGCCAACATATTAAGAATCTGTCAGGGGGAAATTTCTTAACCAAACAAAGTGACAATTGTTTACATTTTAAGCTAACAAAATGTCTTCAAATAATCATCCTAATACTACATCCCCGTAAGAAGCTGAAAATCAAGAATACATGTTGTTACGTAACTCAACGTAAGAACAACCAACGCCTTAAGCGTTTTAACCATATTCTTAAGCGACTTATTATGGGAAGTTGAGTGACTTACAAGTGGATGAAGTGTATGCCGCAGAAGCTTGAAGCAAAGTTTATTTATATGAAGTTGAAGCGAACTAGAGAAGAAGCACGTCTTACCGCAGCAGTAGCAGGAAAAGCAACAACACCAAAAACACTGCCTGCATGTTTCTGATGATTGCAATAAGATGGATTTCAGATGTGGCTGGTGTGGTTGGTGTAAATCAGTAGCAGCTATTTTGAAAGCAGCAACAACTTCCCCTGTGTTGGCTGCTGTATGCAAAATAGATTTATTGAGTTTAAATGCAAATTTACACCAGTAAAGATTTAACAAATTTCCTACGTTAAGATGTGTAATATATGGAAGTTAACATTAACTTCCTCTCCCCAACTAGTTGGAGGAATGTTTTAGGAAGAGCGAATAGAACGTGTTCATGTATTTGGTGTGTGGTTGCCTTATTGTGCATAAAAAACAAAAGGATTTTGATAGCTCATAAGCAGTTGATAAATGTAAAGAAAACTATTTTTTTTTTATTTTATTTATTTTAAGGTTTTTCCATAAGATTCTCTCAGAAGATACATTTGCGTTTAATCGTAAAATATTAACTTTCAATGAATTAGCTTAGTCTACTGTTCCTTTCTTTATATATTTTTAATCGTTCATACACTTTTATTGATCTATCCAAAGAAACTAAATCCAGGACGTCCATAAAGCACTCCTGTTCCTCCAAAGCCACCACTAAAGCCGGGAAATCCAAAAGAGCTGCTATAAAAACTGCCTGGTCTAGCATACAAGCCACCTGGCCTGCTTATGAAAGGTCCAGGTCTACCGAAACTAAAGTTGGGACGCCCAAAACCGAATTGACGCTTTTGTCTTTCCGGTTGCTCGCCAGGCTCTGTCGCAGCAACGTTGCACACTAGTTTAAGAAGAGCTGCAACAAAGACGGCGTAAATAATTATGTTGCGCATTTTATATGAGTTCGATTTCCTTTTCGCAATGATCGTGCTTCTTGTTGAATTAAATTAACACTGTCCTGTACTATAGCAAAATGTAGTGGCTTATATACAAAAAACGAGAAGAATCAAAGAAAAGTTTAGGGGAGATAGTTTGTTGTATCATAATTGAGGAGTTCGATGAAACCAAGTTCGCGTTACTTTGTCGTTCCTTAGCAGTGGTTTAAAGGGGGAAATATACCCAGAGGCCGAAAAAAAAATGGTCATGTTTGTACATTTTTTTAAGGAAACCTAAGGGATATTTTTAAATGAGGGTTTTTATACCTTAACATATACACATTCGAGAGTATGTTAAGTATTTTTTATTAAAAAAAAATTAATATTATGGTAGATACAGCATTTTTTGTACAACGTTCTGAAAATGCGGTGACCAAGAATGCTCCTCCTAAATTAAACTGAAACAAAAAAATGAAAAATATTATTAAACTAGATACTAAAAGCTCGTACTTGTCATAGCTGATTTTGAAAATATTGATTTTTCACAAAATGGTGACCTTCCGAACGTAAATTAACGATTTTCGACCAAAAATTCGTCATTATTTTACCTATAAAAAATGAACGAAGCTACAAAAAAAAAAAAAAAATCCAATGACAAGTGCGAGATTATTATGTGTAAAATAAGCCTGCAAAAAAATCAAAACGATCGGTTCACAGAGTTTCGAGAAATCTTGGTCACCAACTTTGAAAACATGGTTTTGAGAAAAACGCGTTGGAAAATAAGGGCCAGCACTGCCCGCTCTAGAAGGCGATTCACTGACTAGGCTATAACTTTGTTATTTTTAAACGACTTCAAAAAGGAGGAGGTTCTCAATTTCGTTGGTTTGTCCGCGATATTCGACAAAGGGGCGTGTCAATATAAGAAAAACACTGTATTTCAGTTAATATTGACACTAGGGTACTGAAATTTACAGTAAAAACACTGGGGTAGACACAATTATTACAAATTACGATCAATAAAGTGGGCGTTATTTGACAAAGGGGTGTGGTCATATTAAAAAAACACTGTATCTCAAATAGTATTGACACTAGGGTACTGAAATTTAGTACAGGGGTAGACACAATTTTAAAAAACTACTGTAAAGAAAGTGGGCGTTATTCGACAAAGGGGTGTGGCAATATTAGAAACACACTATATATCGAATAATATTGACACTAGGGTGCTGAAATTTAGTGCGTGGGTAGGCATAGCTATTACAAATTACAGTCAATAAAGTGGGCGTTGTTTGACAAAGGGGTGTGGCAATATTGGAAAAACACTGTATCTCGAATAGTATTGACACTAGGGTACTGAAATTTAGTACAGGGGTAGACACAATTTTTTAAAATTACTGTAAAGAAAGTGGGCGTTATTCGACAAAGGGGTGTGGCAATATTATAAACACACTATATATCGAATAATATTGACACTAGAGTGCTGAAATTTAGTACATGGGTAGGCATAGTTATTACAAATTACAGTTAATAAAGTGGGCGTTATTTGACAAATGGGTGTAGCAATATTGGAAAAACACTGTATCTCGAATAGTATTGACACAAGGGTACTGAAATTTAGTACAGGAGTAGGCACAATTTTTAAAAATCACTGTAAATAAAGTGGGCGTTATTCAACAAATGGGTGTGGCAATATTAGAAACACACTATATATCGAATAATATTGACACTAGGGTGTTGAAATGTAGTACATGGGTAGGTACAGTTACTGCAAATTACGGCTAAAAAAGTGGGCGTTATTCAACAAAGGGGCGTGTCAATATTATAAAAATACTATATCTTAGTTAATATTGACACTAGCGTATTAATATTTGGTATGCATTAAAAAAATGAGCGGGATTGTACACAGGATGTGTCACTTTAAGGAAAGTACTATATTAGGGTTAATATTGATACTTGGAAACTGAAATTTGGCACAGGGGTAGGTAGAATCATTATATGGTACGGTAAATAAATTAGGCGGGATTAGAGAAAGGGCGTGGCACTACAAATTGTAAAGAAGCAGAAATGGAAAATACCCAACAAACTTTCAGGAATTAATAAATCAAATTTGTTAAGAACAAATTTCATGTTTAAAATTTTCCTCAAGAATAAATACTATTGCCTAAAATATTTCATATTATCTAAAAAGGAAGAAATAAAAACTTTTTAACAAAAAAAAACCCGACTTCAAAATCACTACAAAGTAAAAATAATTTTAAATAACTTTTCCTATTGATTTCTTGGTCATATTTTAAAAGCTATTTGTACGTGTTATAATATTGGAAATCTTATCATTTTCATTTTTTCTATTTTGTTTTATTATCATCAATATACTAATAGCTTTATGTACATAAAAGCTTTGAAGTCGGCGCTTATCTTACTATGTCGAAATCTTTTTATTTTAATTTTTTCTAATTTGTTTTATCATAAAAATATTATTAACTTTATGAGTACAAAAGCTTCTTAGCGATTTTTTTTCTTTCAATTGGCAATTTTTGAGTACGCTGAATGTAGCCAATGTGTTCCATGCATTATTTGTGCAGCTGTTACACACTATGTCATATTCAATATGAGCTTTACAAGCTCACCCAAACCAGTTTAGTGAGAATTTTAATGTGTACAAAGCTTTTAAAAATAGTACAGTGTCACCAAGGCACCAAATAGTGCACGGATGGTAAAAGGTCATGATTGTGTGTCAAAGATGAGCGCCGACTTCAAAGCTTTTATGTTCATAAAGCAATTAATATATTGATAATAAAACAAAATAAAAAAAATGAAAATGATAAGATTTCCAATATTATAACACGTATAAATAGCTTTTAAAATATGACCAAGAAATCAATGGGAAAAGTTATTTAAAATTATTTTTACTTTGTACTGATTTTGAAGTCGGGTTTTTTTTTGTTAAAAAGTTTTTTTTGAGATATCGACTTGAAATTTTCACCACATACTCTTGAGATTTAAAGCTTTTGAAAAAAAGGTTCTGGGTATATAACTCCCCTTAAGAGAACTTCTTCTAAATACGAAAATATATAAAATTTAAAGAATTATACCAAGTACCATATGTATATAAACTGTGAATCTTGCAGTACTTGAATCTCTGGGTTCTAAGTCGCACTCTATTTGAAAACGTGACACATACGTCAACGGTAAAATGTTACAGAACTAATACTTTTCAGTCTTGAGTTATAAATATTTAACTTGAGAATTATATCATCACAAAGGTAGGGTCACCGTGTTTAGAAACTTATCTATATTTTATTAATACAAATAAAGTTGTATTTTATTAAAACACTCAATGGATCGATTAGTAAATGATAGACGCGAAAAAAATCAAATTAAAATTTTGAAGTTTTGAACACTTGGATTTGTCAGGAAATTTCACTGATGAATTAGGTCGCTAAGCATGAATACGGTTATTTAATCTTACACTTCACAAAATTTTTTTATATTAAATAAAAATCTAGTTAAATCTTCAATGACGGAGAAAGATTTTTAATTATTTTCATTATAAAAATACTTTCTTTTTTGGTTATAAGAGAAAAAAATTTCTTTTATTAATATTCTGAATATATTTTTTAATTTTTTTGTTAAAAAAAAATGTGTAGAACTTTATACTTCAATACATGTAAATTTTTACACTTACCTTTATAACAGAAATTCATGAAAAATTAAATAATAACACAGAGTTACAAAATGATACTTTATAAAAGGTGCAGAGTTCTCAATAATCAATCCCGAATGAATTTTGGCTGCTGTTTTTCTCCATCAGCTCGAGTTTTTGAGTTATAGGCAAAAACATGAAAATCAGTTCTTTTTCTGATAATTTTGCTATTTCTATTACATTAATCTACCGATTTGTATTACGATGACGAATTTCAATGAAGAAATATTAGACCTTTCAATTTTTTCACATAAAATTACAATATCTTTGACAGTTTTGAAGATATCGACGTTCAAAGTGGAAAAAATTTCACAATTATACGTAAGCTGCGCTTTTGAAACCCTGTATCTTTAATATTTTTCAACGGATTTTCAAAAACTTTTTTTACTTGATAGAAAATCTTTCGAATTTTAATAAACATTTTATTTTTTTTTTTATTATCTTACATTTTTTCAAAGAAATTAAAAAAAAGAAAAATTTTTTAAAATTAAGTTTATCAAAACTCAAGTACAGTTGATAAGGTTTTTTGATAAGCATTTGATAAAGAAGGACCATGTATTGCTTACTTTAGTAGAAAAATGCCGGGAATAAGTTTAGAAAAGCTTAAAGCTGGTGTAATGGATGGTCCGCAGATAAGGCAGCTAATGAAAGACCCTAATTTTAAAACCTCGATGACTAACCTTGATCATCATTTACGACTTGAAAAACTTCTCTTCAGTGACTTTCTGGAATGAAAGGCATCAGGACCATCTTGCTTAAGACTCCAACAATAGTCTGCCATCATATGTTTGTCCCATCTTCCTTGGTAGCGGTCTTCCATTATTTTCATGTCCTGATGGAAATGCTCACCTTGTTCATCACTAGTGTTTCCTAAATTCTCAGGAAAGTGGGATAAATGGCTGTGTAGATAGTGAATCTTGATGCTCATATTACATCCAAGATCCCTTAAACTGTCTAGCATGTTGGTCACTAGTTGCTCAAAATTACTTTGCCTAAAAAGTTTTTGACAATTTATTCAAATGACACCCATGCCTTTCGCTCAAGGTTAGTCATCGAGGTTATAAAATTAGGGTCTTTCATTGGCTGCCTTATCTGCGGACCATCCATTACACCAGCTTTAAGCTTTTCTAAACTTATTCCCGGCATTTTTCTACTTATGTAAGCAAAACATGGTTCTTCTTTATCAATTGCTTATCAAAAAACCTTATCAACTGTACTTGAATTTTAATAAACTTAATTTTAAAAAATTGTTCTTTTTTTTAATTTTAAAAAAAAAGAAAGATAATAAAAGAAAACTAAAATGTTTATTAAAATTCGAGAGATTTTCTATCAAGTAAAAAAAAGTTTTTGCAAATCCGTTGAAAAATATTAAAGTTACAGGGTTTCAAAAGCGCAGACTACGTAAAATTGTGAAATTTTTTCCACTTTGAACGTCGATATCTTCAAAACCGTCAAAGACATTGTAATTTTATGTGAAAAAATTGAAAATTCTAATATTTCTTCATTGAAATTCGTCATCGTAATACAAATCGGTAGATCAATGTAATAGATATAGCAAAATTATCAGAAAAAGAACTGATTTTCATGTTTTTGCCTATAACTCAAAAACTCGAGCTGATGGAGAAAAACGGAGTCCATATTTGAAATCAAGAAACCAAACTAGTCTATAATCAGTTGAAAAATCTCCGGCACCAAAATGTCTGTCGGGCTGTGTAATCAATACACAATAATAATTATAAATTCGGCTCGTTTCTCAGATATAGCCCAAATTGTGTTTCGGTTTTATGGGAGGTTCCACAAACATTTTTTCAATAACCTCAAATTTTGGAAAGTTTGGAAATCGTTCAAACGATACCACAAATTTTCATTTATCATAATATTGGATTATCGTTTGGCTTGGTTATTCGTTTTCTAGATATAGTCCAAAATGAATTTCACTTGTATGGGAGTTGCCTCACGCATTCGTACGATTTTAAATGGTAATTTAAATTTGATACTTTGAAAGTTTTTTTCTTTCACTTAGTATTTTGTTTATTTTGACTACTATTAATTTTTCCACGAACCAACTCAGGTAAATCTATTTATAATATTCGTGGAACCTTAAGCCTCTGACACACAAAAGAATTTTGTATGAAGTTTGCATTGTGTTGTGTTACTTATACGGCGCCATTTTGTAAAAATAAGCGTTCGGGGTATTATTGAATCGTTTGTGAAAGAGGTGTTCACTTGAGTTGCTCCAGAGCAAACCCAAATACATTCACGTGTGTTCACTGCGATTCGAAATAATTTTCATCGCCATTTATCACATTTATTTTTTTTTTTGCTTCGAACGAAAAGTTTCGTTCGTTCCAAAACATGTGTAGGATGTTCTAAGCGTGGTGGAAAACCGTAGAAACATGGAATTAATTTTTTTTTTCGTTCACGAATAAACGTTTTCCATCAATAATTTTAATTTATATTTAATTAATAATATTAATTAATTTAATAACTGCAATAATTCTCCCAGATTGTTTCTCGTTATTTCTCCGGTTATTTCTCGTACTACAAAATTAAGCTTACAAATTTTTAGAAAAAATATTTTTTTGTGAGTTTTTAGCCAAAATTAAAGTATTTCCAAGAATAATTTTTCCAAAGATAATTTCCAATTGGAATTTTTCATGATATTTAATTATCGTGTTTTGTTTGTTTCTCTGTCAGAGTCTTAAATGTATTATAGTTGTATGGACACGCCCACTTGTCCAATTACGTTAAAATTTTGTGTAATTTTTAGAAATAACCTACTAAACTGCTTTCTGTAGCAAGTCTTTCTTAAGGCGTTATGCCACTCTTACGCCGGAAAAATATGCTCTCTTAATAATTTTTTTTTAGAAATACTACATAATAAATCGAGATTCCAAAAACCGAAGTTTATTATGCATATATTTATAATATTTTTAATGTACAGACTGTATACAAAATTTTTTTGAAGCAATTAATTTCAAAATTGCGGCTGTGCATCGTTTTTGCGATGACGTCTCTGTTTTTTCAGAGTTCATAGCCGGACAAATAGCTCCTGTAATTTTTGAATAATATAGTAAAAACAGTGGCGGCTGAGGCGCAGTGGGAAGAGTGCGTGACCAGTTTATTTTTTATTTATTTTTATAGTAAAAAGCTAATGAATTTTTTTGATTATATATAATATCTGCAAGAAGTACGTAGGATATTTTTTGATATTTTTATTTTTTACCAAATGGCGCACTATTAAAGTGGAAAGTAAAAAATTTGCAGATTATTGTTCTAAACTCTTCAATATAAAAAAAAAATTGTAAGGACTTTCATACACAATATATTTTTCAAAATATAAAGAAACACGATAATGTTTCAAGTGAATCGGTTGAAAATTGCCTGAGTTATGTTTTCGGCCAACTTAAGGTACGTGTAACAACCAAAAACAGGGGTTTTTAAAAAAATTTTTTTAGATATAAGAAGTAATTCTTTTTTTTTTAAATTTATACAGGTTATTTATTGTACATAAAAATACTCAACAAAAATTTTTTTTTTTAAAAATACAGTTCTGGCTTTTATATAGAGGGCGCTGAAAATGGCATTGAAAAAAAGACATCTAAAACGGTTCGATGGATATGGACTTTCCCATGTATCGGAAACAAAAAACTCAAAAGACATTTTAAAGCATAGACCATATATTAAGCATCTCCTACGCAAGACCCCCGGGGTTTTTTTTTAATCATGGCGGAAGTGGAAGTAAAAAGTTAAAAAATTAGATACATTTTCGTGCGCTGTTTTGTTTATAAAAAAAAAATATCTATTGAACCATTTTAAAAAGAATGAGTTTCGAGGATATTGCGTTTAAAGTTTTTTATTTACGTTGTATGGAGTTTAGACATAGACCAACGGAAACCGTTATAACTTCTATTTTTTTTTAAATATCGATTTAAAAATGTGTATGTATATTCTTAAAACTATAAAAACACATTAAACAAAAAAATATTTTTTTTTTTGCAAAAATTTACAAATTTAAAAAATGCATTTTTGAGATAAACGCATTAAAGTTTTGAGTAGTATTAGAAATAGTACCAGGTGGCTTATACTAAAATTCAAAAACCAAGTACGTACAAATTTTTCCTGGCCATAATCTTTGGAGATATCATTTTTGAGGTCATAAGTGACCATTTAAAAAAAAAAATAATATTGGTTTTTCGAAAACCCCTTAACAAAGCAAAAAAAAACCTATCTTTGTGTCACACCCACTTGACTAAAATTTCTGAAAAACTTTAATTTGCTTACAAAGCAGTTTCTTGCAATTGAAAATGCCCGAATAGTTGTTAATATTTTCTGTTAATTTTTTTACTATTATGTAAGACCATTTTCTTATGGAGCTTGATATTGCATTTCCTGAGGTCACTTCTATATGTCAAATCCTATAGAGCTCAAAAATCATCATAATAATTTTATTGGAGTTACTTTTCGGTGCAGAATTTATTTCTCTCAACCGCGTTACCTCTTTCTGATATATCTCTGATATGTTTGAAAAAAATAACTTTCCAATATCTAGTCATACTATATAATATTCTAAGAAACAAAGATCCGTTAAGAACTTTAAAGAACTAACAAAGTTTCATACTATAATCAAATGCGTATTTTTCAAATCTGTTCATCCAGAACGCATGTTCTTCAAATACTCCTTGGTTTTCTATGAAATTGAAATGATGAATGCCCAATAAACTTAAAAAATAAAAAATATCTTACTACGCCTTTTCAACTCAATCAGATTCACGAATAGCTTTTTTTATTATTTGAATATTCCTCAGTTATTGCTATTTGCATTTCGACAATAATATGCAATGCAAATATGTGTGAATCCAGCATAATTATTTATACAACCTCAGGGGTCACAGTGGTGAGCACAAACTCGATATCATTTCACAACCAAAAATATCGACAACAAAAACCCAAGATAGTTACGTGCAAATCGCATGCAAAAGTTATGCTCAACACAAATTAATCAATGATTTACAGGAACAATACGTGTTTCGGAGCTATACACGCTGTGCAATGAAGTTTGTTCCGATGAAAATCAAAAATAAACACCCTCTAGTTGGCTTCTTTCAAGTATGCACCAAAGGGTGTTTCTTACATACATTAATACTTACATTCATATGCAAGCAGGAATCGAACTTGAGAAAGTCTCTGGACACAAATACATAAATAAGGCGTTTACTGATCCTTGTCACAAACGCCAGGCAGCAGGTTGCACAGTTGAAAGTAAAGAACCATTCGGAGCGGAGTACGAGTATAACGCAAACCTTTAATAATTCAATTAGATGTTAAAATTCTTAAGTGAAGGGAATTCCGTGGTGGTGATGGTGGTGCATTCAATAATGAAATTGCCTCAGGTTAGGTATTTTATGAGAAGAGCATCGTGTAGAGTTTGCTCAGACAGTGCAATGCAGTTGTTTGTGGCTTTTTTGTTTGTTGATAGCAAAACGCTTTCTGTCCTTTAAACAAACTATACTCGAAAAGTGTAGCCATACCTTTAAATGGGATACTATTTTGTATTAAATTGGAAACGTGTAGCTACTCCTACTGTTTGAGTGCAGCTATTGGAAACTTGTAGACAGATAATTCAACACATTCTGCTGCAAAGTTCAGCCGACATAGTTATCAGATAATCAGCGATGACTGTCGTTTGCTTGGTTACTGTTAGCAACTGATATGTAAAACCTAGGAAATAATTTATTGCTCATATTATCAAATGACGGCCAAGGTTGCTTTTCGATGGATCTTTTTGGGCAATTGTAACGAGTTTCTTCATGAGCTGTATTTCCAGGTTTTAACGAGAACTAAAAGAAACTAAATTATAAAAGAGACTAGAAGTATTCTTCATTAGTATACATACGACAACATTTACTTTATAAACAGAGATAAAGTTTATTTCAACACCTAAGAACTTACCTGTTTTAATCACACCTAGACGAAAGCTTTTATTCAAACAAACATTAAACTTTTACTCAAGCGAGTATAATTCATAGCAAGTTTATCTCGTTTGCAACGCATTGTCTTCTCCAAAAGTTTTCTTACTACTTTTGTAACGAGCACAACTAACATAACCTCAAAATTGGTGTTGTTGTTACGCTAAGGATATCCGCTGATAATCGCTGCTTTCGAAAGCTATTAAAGTAACCTTTTGCTTTTGTTGTTGGTCTTGGCATTTTTGTTGTTTAAATAGGAAAGTATTGCAGTGCTCTATTGAACAAAGTATTTTCGACACCGCAGAGTAACGAACCATTGCTACAGGGTAATTGTTCCGCCAAGTCTTAGAATGACTTCTCCAATGAAGAACCCACATACAAGCCGCAATAATTTAACCTTTCGGTTTTACCTCTTCCGTTATTTGTGAGGACATTAAGAACGAGGCATGCAAATGTTTTTTGGCAGCGATAAGAGTGTTCCTAGATTTATACCGGAAATGGCACGAGCACCATGTTGTGCAGAGCGAGGGCGTCGTGTTCTCTAGGGAAGAACACCAGTTTAACGCTGGAAAGGTCGTCACCGGGATTATTTTATGTGTCATATATGTATGCATGGAACAAACATCATATTTGTTTTAGGTTATTTCCCTCTGAAGGGTGAAAGAGCACGTTTTGGAGGCATCGTATAAACGCGAGCAAATGATTTAAATTAAAATTCATATAAATGAATTTTGCATATTTCTGGGTGATTTCCAGATGACACACGCTTCATTACATATAACCCAATTCAAGTAGACAAATGCTAGTCTTTTAATTGCAAGAAATCCATGTGTATGTGGGTATGGTTCTTGCGCGTTTAACCCATGAGTGCAAACCATAATTTAGGATAAAATTTTTAATAATTAGCTCTACATGAGTAAAGGTTTGAGTGTTGCTACAACATTTGGTGAGGTCACTGAAGATAAAATTATAATCTCTTAAATGTGTGAGCTGGACTTTGAGTTTTATGACTTATTTATGCTAAATTGTGAGTGGCTGTGAAAGCTTAACTAAGATACTTTTAAAGGTTTTAACTCTGTCGTAATAACTGTTAGCATTGCCACCAGCTACCCTCACGAAACTGTGTCGTTTCTCTTGAATGCACGTTTTGTGTTTTGAAGCCTCCCCCGTCTTAATTGTTGTCGTCTACCGCATCATTTCACTTAAGTATTCACCACGTGCTCATGTGTGTGTGTGTGTGCAAGTCACTTTAACTAATTGGGTCGCTCATTATATTTGGTGCAATATCTCTGACAAGGTGTATTAAGTTGCAACCACTCAGTGCTTGGCTGCTCTACATGCATTTGGTTAAAAAAAAATAAAAAAAAAAATAAATAAAACAACTCAAAAGCTATTGTCTCTCAAGACAATTCAACAGCTTTACTTTAGTCAACGGGTCTAATTGCTTGTATGTCCTCAATTTTTTTTTTTACTGTCAGCATTTAAAATTTTTATTTTTTATGGATTTGCTTTAAATGATTCTACCAAGTAATTGTACGAGAAACAATATCTTTTGTTATTTATATTGTATAACAATGTTAAAGAGTAATGAGTTAATATTTTTCTCTGTTATTTAAACAGAAACTGAAGCGTGAAACAGTATTCACAGTAACGTGTGAAAGCTTTAAGGTTAATTTACTGATGAAAAAATATTATCTATATCATATTTTATATATATTTAGTATATTTAATAAAAAAATATTTGTTCTGTGTATGTTCTGTATATTATAAGTGGTAATTCTGTTAAAAAACTTAATTTGACAAAAACAAATTTTACTTTTTAATTATTTCTTCATCTGCCACCTCAATTGTTTAGGGCTGTCATTGGCTCGCTTTGGGCCAAACCGCTAAAATGGCTTTCTTTTATAATTTGAAATTTTGTTATTAAATTTTAATTCTATAAATTGTTTTAATATAAATATATATAATAAATATAAACTGGCCATTTCAGTCCTTAAAAGGACTTGGACCGAGCTTCTATGTTTATTTAATCAAGGACTATTTAATGTTTTTACACAATTGGTCGAGAAATGGACCTACTAAATAGTATTATGTCGACACCGAACGGCTAATGTGCATGTTCTCAAGAAGCCTTACATGGCATTATTTACTCTCTGAAGTTTGTCATTGTCTGCAGAGAGGTGACGACCGATCAGAAAAATTGATTTTAATTAAAAAAAAAAATGTCTGTGTCTGTTAGAGGATTCAGACCTCACGGCTCGAAAACTTGCACCGACTGTTTCACGCACTGTAATGCACTCGGCCACTGCCGCCTAATTTTTAATAAAGAGGCTCCTAAATACTCTTCATGGCTCGGTCCCCACACATATCCTGAAACTCTGCTTAGGAATTAACTTAATAAGCAGTATTGATCATATAAGAGTGTCCCACTTTTGTAACAAAAAAAAAAGCTAAAGTTGGTTTTACATTTTTAAGTATACGTGACGCTCAATGATGTCTAAGTTTAAAGAAACCGGATGAATCTTATAATAAAAGAATCTTTTAAACAAAAATTTTGTTTAATTTTGGGTCAGAAACAATAAATTAGTTTCTTGTTATTAGTCGCAATTGTCCTAAGGGGTCTTGGGTTTGAATCTCGGCTAGGTTTTGGTTCTACACTTTAATTTTTATTTATGTCGCTCTCCATTTTCAATCTACTGAAATTTTAAATTAATCAACACTCATAAATTAATGAGTTGTGGTAGAGTGATGTGGTATATGATAAAGAAGTCTCATGGTAGAAAGTTTGATGGATGGGATTACTTAACCTTCGTATACTCGCGCATTGGTCTCTCAGACCGACGATTTACGTTTGACTTATTATTTTCATAACAAATGACGTTAAAAGACTTTTATTAGCCAATATAATGTAATTAACTAATATTGATATGTCACTAAAAACATGCAAAATTGGACCTAGGAATCTCGGTCTCACAGACCGTACGCGGGTATATGAGTTACACTATTTGACGCGAGTATACGAAGGTTAATAACTCCAATTTACACTTACCTCAGATTCAAATTTTTGCTCTTTCTTTGGTTCTTATATATCTTCAATTACTAACCAAGGCATCCCTGACTGAATTAATGTAACACCTAAAATCCTTGGTTCAAAAGTTAAAAAAACAAGAAAAAATCAAAGTAGTTAATTTTTTAAAAATACTGATCTTTGCTTGAAGTCCTTCGATTCTATATATGACACATTTTTTGTATAAAGAGCAATAGGTCAACAAATTTGGATTGTCCCTTCTTCATGAGGCTCTATTGCACACTTCATAGTTTATAAAAAAAATCGTAAAATTTTTGTACCAATTCTAATTTAATACTCTGGGGATAGCATATTCTAACGACTGTTAATTTCCTCTTAAGATATAGTTTTTTTTTAACTTAAACTATCTAGCTGGTGAGGAAAATTTTGAGTGTTCCACAAAAAAATTCAAAATTTCGATATGTTTTATACATACAGTTCAAGAAGATACATTGCATACTAACTTCTAGAATATCGTATAAGAAACTCTTTAAATATTTATCAACATTTAAATGGTTACTTAAAAATTGCATATTTTATGTTAACTTATTATGAACGAAGATAATTTTCTAAAGCTTAAGGAATGTTTAAAATTGTGGTTATATATTAAAAAATCGTCAATTTCTTATGTTAATTTTGCAAATTGTTTCAAATTATCTGAAAAGTGCGTAAAACACTTTTGTGTATAGAATAGTAAACAGCAGAAATAGTTAAGAAAATTAAATGCAAATTAAAACATGGTTACCGCGTGTTACAATCAGCAACGCCCACACATTGTCAATCAATATGAACTGCAGCAACCACAACAACAACATCAGTACAACCAAAAAACACGAGAATTCATGGTGGCACTTGTGAATTGCAGAACGAACAAACAACATGCAATCACAAATGCAGCGTATTAGTTGCTAGTTGTTGGCAAATTGAACCACAAACCCTAACAAACAATCAGTGGCAGCAGCAGCAGCAGCAGCTTGAGCACGTCTGGAACACTATAACTGGCGCTGCTGTAGGTATTTTATTCCTTCAGCTGTTATTGTAATTTAAGTTGGCATTACAATGCTTATCACACAGATACAAAACGCAAGCGCCAATGTGTCAGGCTATGAAAATTGGTTGGCAATTTTCACCAACGGGTCATAGTTGGTGGTAACGAGTGCAACAACAAAAATGAAAAAGTTTTACACTTAATTTAACATAGTTGACACTGTTGGCAGTTGAGATCCATTTGATGTTTATTCGTTAAAGAATCAGTTGTAGGCAGTATTTGCGGATAATAAGGACTAAACTTTGACTTGATCTTGACTTGATCTTTGTATGATTCTTACAAACGACCGTAGCAGATTATTGGAAAATCTTATAAAAGTCCAGTTTATTTGACATATTTTGACAAACCGAATTCAAAGTTCACACAAAAATGTTGCCCTCTCTGTTACGTTTAAGCTATAATAGCCCGAGCAGTGGGATTGATTAAGGAAGTAACGGACTTTAATTAAAGGGGCTTTTCTGGTTAGAACTTTTCGAAGGCATATTTTTTTAACCTCTTTTTTTAAAAAAGATAAAGAGATACACCTACCACTGTTTTTACACGGCAGATTGGTTCCAGAAAAAACCGTGTAAAAAAAGAAATTGATCGTATGACAAAAAAGGGGATTGGTTCCTTATCTCTAAAACCTATTAAAATTAGTGAAAAACAAGGATTTTTGAAGAACAATTATTCATGTTTATTTTATTAAATCACATATGTATATAATGTGTATTTCCACAAGCATAGGTATTAAAGAAAAAAAAGTCTCTTAGCTTAAAAGCAATTGAAATTTAATTTTTTTTTTTAGTTCTTACTGTGGCTTCGTTTAAACCGAACATTTTGACAAGAAATGTTGAGCCTTCTCCATTTCGAAGGCGATCTAAAATTTAAATTTTGGTTTCCAAAGAAATAGCTTTACGTTTTTATTTTGTAATTGTAGTTTTCGACATTTTCTTTTAGGGATACATAAAATATTTAACAAAATTAAAAACATATAAATAACTGAATGAATATAAAATACTTTTTGGCTTACTTTTTATCTTAATGCGTTAAAATGCAATTTAATTTAACGTTAGAAAAACAAATTTGCCTATAAAAAATGTCTTACCAAACACATCTGATTGCATTGATAGTTCATAAAATATTAACACATTGCAATTACTTTGACAAGGAAATTTGCTTGTATCTACAAAAAAGGAATTTCCCTAAATTTGTGATATGAACATATTTTGCAAAAATTAAATTTGACAAAAAAAATTTAAGACCAATAAAGAAATTTAAAATTTTCAAACCGTGTTAAATCAAAACCGTGTAAAAACAGAATTAGGTGTATATGTGTAAAATTTTAAAATTTTTTCAAATATTTAATAATATTTAAAAATATTTATTTTTTTATTTATATTTAGGTATACTTGACACATATGTATATATAGCCCTAGTCAAAATTATTTACACATACAGAAGAAATAACTTAAGGCCCAGTTTCAATTTTTTTTGAGAAATTTTCGAACTTTTTTTATTTTATTTTTTTCAAAAACATCCTAAGAATGTGTAAATAAATTTCAGAATAAAATTCAAAGCCGTTTAAGACATACACCTTGTTGCAGTTCTATAAGACAGCTTGATTATTGGCACTCATTACTATTTCATTTCGTTTTTCTCGAAATGACATTTTTTGAAACGGCTTGCACTCTAACTCGAAAAGTGTATGTCCGATTAACTTAAATCTTTTTTCACTTTGTAAAATAATTGAATACGCAGTGCGTGAACCAACAAAATCAAATAAAAAAATATTTTTTTTTTTGCTTTTTATTTCATTTAAAGGGCCCAATTTCGTGTATGAAAAATATAATTTTTCTTCTTTTATGCGGCATTTTTTTATTTTTTTTAATTTTACACTTTTTGTTGGTTCTCGCTCAAGACAAAACTGTTATAAAATGTTGGTTTTTTTTTTTTTTTATCAAATCACTTGAAGAGGTGATATCGTGCAAGCCGCAAGAGGCCTCATGTTCGCGACCTCAACTTTTGCGCGCTGTATAACCGTAAATATGACTGCAAAAAAAAAAAAACAAAAAAAAAATTGTTAATCTAAGACTGAAATAAAAATAAAAAAAAAAAATTGTTTTGATATTTAATAAAATAAAAAAAAAAATACAGGCATTCAAACAAGCCCGTTTTTTACTCTAAAATTGAAACTGGGCCTTAAAGAAAGAGCTCACTTTTTTGTAGTTTGAATAATTTGCAAAGACATTTTTTGGTGGTTGTATTCTTTGAAGTATGCAAAGTAAAGGAACGTGTTTTAGAAAACCTAACGGAAAATATAAAAAAAAATTAGTAAAGTATTACTATTCTCTGGCCTATACAGTTTTGGCACAATGTTTTGTGGACTGATTAGTCTTCCTTTCAGTTCGAGGTGCCTTTTGGAAAAAAAATCATGCATCTTCCTCAAAGCCCAAAAAGTAAGAAGTGCAGTAAGAAGAAGAAGTAAGTTTGTAAATAATAGTGTTCAATGACTCCAATAAAGAGTGTGTAAATATGATCTTGTGACGACCGATATTAGTTATCATTATAATATACTAGTTTATTTTGTGATATATATCGTTAGGTTTGCTAAAACTTTTTTTGTTTACTTTACATACTGCAGAGAATGCAACAACAAAGAATATTTCTGAAAATTATTCCCAACAAGAATGAAGTGAGCTCCTTCTTTAAAAACTTTAAAAATATTAGCGATGTGTAAATACTTTTGAATAGGGCTGTATATATATTCTTGTTTCTTCATCTTGTAATATTCACAAAAACTTAAGTAATAATCCAAATATTTTAACACTTTTGTAAGATTGTTGATTTTGTAAATTGTTTGTAAATTCTTTTGTAAAAATTGTTTAATAGTATAACTTTCAAAAACAAAAATTTTAAAAAGATTTTGATAATTTTTTCCAAAAACTATCCCTTAAATGATCAGTGCTCGTTTCTAAATCGAATATTTTAGTGAGTCAATGACTTTCCTATGTTCCCACTACTATGTTCCCACAACTGAAACCCTTGTAAAAAGTAAGGTTTTTAGTTCTTTATGAAGTTCTTAAGACTTTTAATGAATATTTGTAGTTGGAACGAACTTAAAGGACAATTAATTCAATATTAATTGTAAAGAGGGACATAGCTTTAATACGGGGACACATAAACCAGGATAAAACGCAATAACACAACCCACGGAAAATTAAATTTAAATTCATCAACGGTTCAAAGACAGCTCTAAGTTCTGAAACCTAAGATGATGACGAACATTTTTCACACCGCATAATTAAAACAAAAACATCGAAATTAAGTTTGAAACAAGATGAGCTGGGAGAAGCATGCCAAAGGGTTGTCATCCATGGCATGGTTGAGCTGTTCATCAAATGAAGTCTTACTACGGCTACAATTACACTCAATTACCGGATTTCAAAATAAAATCTAACACTTTCGGCCTGGGGGGAGGGGTCAATTTACACTCCATGTTGCAGCGACAATTCTATTCCGAGTTATATGCTTTCTTCAGCTTCGGCATTCAACAGGTAAATGTAAAACCGAACGCTTAATTCCACCGCTGCTTTGGAGCCACCAAATTTGCGTTCGCATTTTATGCAAATTGGGAACGGAAACATTTTAAAAGTGTAACGCCTGCCATGAGCATAAACCGTATCGAACCGTTCCCTGAGGAAGTTATTAACGCCCGCCTCATCATTCGGTGAAGCCACAAATGATGACAATAATTATGCACTCCAAACGCGCTATCCTATTTCTTAATGCGCCGTGGCTATGGTTAGGTGGCTAGGTGTGCCGGGTAGCAGATTGCGTCGCTCTTCCATGCTTTAGTTGAATTATTATAGTAAATTAATTTTTGTTCATTAGATATAACAATGTTGTGTTCAAAGGATTGCGAATGGTGTCAAGTGAGGTGGGTGGGTGGTACGAAGGTAGCACGATATGGCTCTGTGTTCTATAATGATCAACAAAGTAGTCGAAGGTATCGCGTAACTGAAAGAATAACGTTGTGCTATTCGTGATTTATAATTTGCAATTGAAGATGTTAGAGTTGCACAGTGGCGTTAATGAAATAATTTGTCAAGAAGAGTTTTTGAACATCAGCCATTTCGAAGATGCAAGAGTACGCTCGTAGTAAACTTAATTCTACAAAGGAGTCGTCAAAAGAGGTTATGTTATAAAGAGTGATTTTTTAAGTGCCTGATAACTTTTTTTTTAAAAAAAACGCATAAAATTTGCAAAATCTCATCGGTTCTTTATTTGAAACGTTAGATTGGTCCATGACATTTACTTTTTGAAGATAATTTCATTTAAATGTTGACCGCGGCTGCGTCTTAGGTGGTCCATTCGGAAAGTCCAATTTTGGGCAACTTTTTCGAGCATTTCGGCCGGAATAGCCCGAATTTCTTCGGAAATGTTGTCTTCCAAAGCTGGAATAGTTGCTGGCTTATTTCTGTAGACTTTAGACTTGACGTAGCCCCACAAAAAATAGTCTAAAGGCGTCAAATCGCATGATCTTGGTGGCCAACTTACCGGTCCATTTCTTGAGATTAATTGTTCTCCGAAGTTTTCCCTCAAAATGGCCATAGAATCGCGAGATGTGTGGCATGTAGCGCCATCTTGTTGAAACCACATGTCAACCAAGTTCAGTTCTTCCATTTTTGGCAACAAAAAGTTTGTTAGCATCGAACGATAGCGATCACCATTCACCGTAACGTTGCGTCCAACAGCATCTTTGAAAAAATACGGTCCAATGATTCCACCAGCGTACAAACCACACCAAACAGTGCATTTTTCGGGATGCATGGCCAGTTCTTGAACGGCTTCTGGTTGCTCTTCACTCCAAATGCGGCAATTTTGCTTATTTACGTAGCCATTCAACCAGAAATGAGCCTCATCGCTGAACAAAATTTGTCGATAAAACACATTTCGAACCGAACACTGATTTTGGTAATAAAATTCAATGATTTGCAAGCGTTGCTCGTTAGTAAGTCTATTCATGATGAAATGTCAAAGCATACTGAGCATCTTTCTCTTTGACACCATGTCTGAAATCCCACGTGATCTGTCAAATACTAATGCATGAAAATCATAACCTCAAAAAAATCACCCTTTATTAATGGAATTTTGAATTTTTATTGATATGCCTAGAATTTATTCTGGCGTGTTTATTCTACGTGTTTCAAGTGGTACCACAGCAAAAATGGAAATGTTTTTATTTTTTTTTCAATGAAAATTCTGACGTAATATTTATTCCTGAAATATACGTAGTTACTCTCGTAATAAGAAAACATAATAATTCAGATTATCCACAGATTATTACTTTAGTCCACAGCGGGCTTAAATAAATATTAAAAAAATTTAGTTTTTAGTCTTGAAATGTACGAATTTATCCTTTTTATTTGCCGCTATATCTTATTAACTTCAGAACTGGCCGCCGACCTGTTGACTTCAAGCTTTTAAAATGTGTTTCTTTAAGTGTCTTTTGTGCACAAGAAGCCCACAATTTTTCCTATGAATAGAGCTTAAAATTTAAGCATAAATCCTATGAAAGAAAGAGTATAAAAGTTTGGAATAAAATTGACAAATAATAAAAAATAATCCTTATAAGAAAGGTAGTATTTGAAAAAGGGACGTAGCACCGCCAATATGAAACCTATGACGCGAGATCTTTTTCACTTATAAAAGTGGAAGGCTTAAAATTGGGAACAATAGTGACTTTCATCAAAACTATCACCCCAAAAAATTTGGGTGTAATTGAAAAACTACCATACAACCACTTAAACCGCAAACGCTAGAACTCTGCTTGACACCAAACTTTCGGAATATGTTTCTCTCGATCGAAACGCTTATCGGACGTCGAAATTTGTAGCATGATGTTTTTCTTGGTATAACTCAGTCAATTTATCCATCGACATTTTAATTAAAAAATATTGCAAAATCTAAATGATGTCGCTATTTTTTACCGAATCGAACAAGTGAACTTCTAGCTGCATCCATTTACCGCAGCAGTTTTTGGTTGGCCGAAAGTACCACTGGCTCCACTACTAAACTCACTACCTATAGGTACAACATGCATACAACTGTAGATTCATACATATACATATTTCAGCATTTGTGCCATTTAATCCTTTTAAAATGTTACGTAACAAAATTAATTAATGTGCGCCACAGCCGGAATTTATGTGTTATTCCGACGGGTTGATGGAACATTATAAAAAGGGCTTAGTTGTGGGTTGGTTGTTGCCATTCAATTGAAAGCAATGCTGCTGCACTCAGATATGAGGCGGCTTGTTACTGGATATAAAATTGTAAATCGATAGCATTGTGCTCAGTAGATATTGAAATATTTCAGGATGTTTTGAATGTTTAAAGTTTTCGTGTGGTAATAATTGAAAATTGTAAAATAACGACTTTGTTGTTGTAGTTGTTGAATACTGATAAATTTTAGCAATAATTATGGCTAAGCTGAATAGCATTGTCTAGCAGAGTTTACAGCGTGAATAGATGACAAAGAATAATAAATGTGCGACATTATTACGGTGTCGATAAAGCAGTTGTGCGCTTTTAATGTGTAGTAATTAAAATGGTAATTTGTTGAAAGTTTTCCGAGTTGAGTTGAACGAAATTTATTAGCAGAGCGTAATAAATTAATTTGAAATATTTTCAGTGATTTGAAATGGCATCAATTTAATGATGGGAAAAATATCAATGAAAGACTTGCTTTTATGAAGCTTCTAAAATCTAGATGATGTAATATTTTAAAATATCTTGCTCTTGGATTTAATTTAAAATCTATCAACTTTTTCCAGACATTCAAGTTAACAAACTTTCTGCTGTAACAATCGATAAGAGTATGTTTTGAAAGCATTTCTCCCTCAATACTTAGGAAACTCTTGCAAGAAGTGTCAACTTTCTACTCGATACTCACACATAACATTACATGTCAAAGTTTATGTCCGCCTTTGTACTAAAGTTGCACACATCCTTCCGTCCATCAACACTATCGGATCGGTTGTGAACACAGCTGAGAGTTTAGAGTTTTGCACAAAATATTCAAATTATTATGTTATCAGTTGTGTGCCTATGTGTGATTGTCATTTGAATGACGAGCGTGACATTTATTCAACCGGGAATATGAGCAAGGGTCGTGGTGTCAATTGTGGCAATACTACCACCATGGACAAAAGAAGCAAAAAGCTAGTAATGAGTATAGAAAGGTCATCGTTGGTGAGACCCTTGATTATAAACTTGATGAGCTCGGTTACATTACTATACCAGGGTGAACAATTAAAGCTGACTGCATGTGACATTCTACCTTCATAAAATCTCCGTTGATGTGCCAAATATATGTAAGTTACAATGTTTGCTTCATTCCTAATGATAACATTCTAATTAATGGGAGGCATATTCTAAGATTGCTACTTCAAGCTCATAGCCTGAAAATAATATTTTGTTAAATCTATTAAATTGGAAAATTTTTATGTAAAATAATTGAAAATGTTTCATTTTATTCGACCATGGGCTAAAAGTTTATATGAAAGAATAACTGTTACGCAAACTTTTTTGGATCGCTCTGTAAATGTCATAAAAAATATGAGACTCATTAATACCTAAGACACTTTTAAACAAAATTAAGTCAAGTAAAGGTTTGACATTTTTAGTTCTATAGCTTCCCAAGTTTGAAATTGGACCATGTATACCGTGTCTCTCGGTTTGGTGAGTCAGAATTTATCTCTTTTCCATACAAGTTTTTACCTGGGTTGGCCCAAATGCATATCCAAATAATGACTTTAGCTCGGTGTTCCCTTATTTTAGTGACCCGAATATATAAATATATACTTGTATATCTGTGCTATGTTTGGTATTGGTTTGGTGTTTGAGAGTTTCATCTCTTTTCCACGTAGGATCTTGGGTTGGACAATGGCCCAAAACTGAATGACAACAATTATATAATGAAGTTATATATGGTCTAATAAATTACTTTGGATGTTGTCTTGTATTGCTTCATATTATTAAGAATGTGCTTTTATTCGATTATTTTTGAAGCACAAAAATTCTCAAATTTCAAATTTTTCTTTATTTAATTTTAATCTTCGCTGAAAGGCCAAGCAATTGTGCTTAGTGGAAGCTTATATTTGCCAACAGGGAGTATGTTTTAGTACGTCGGTGCATTCTATCAGTCCGGCTGATCCAATCGTGAAAGCGTATGGTACGGGTCATACGTATCTCATACCTCCGAGCGAATCAAAAAAAAAAAAAAAAAACAGATACACTCCATTCCACTTCCACTTGAAACTTAATGCATTTAACAAACGAAAAATGTGAATTAAGTATAGTATGGAACGTGACTATTTTGCAATAAAAGGATCACTAAATTCATAAAATACCTAAGTAAAATCTTTAAAGCCTTTACATCTTTGTTAAGATTATAAATCTTTTAAAATCTTTAATGTCAAGATTAAAAACTTTTTAAGACTTCAATATATACCGACCGTATAATCACAACTTGTAAAAAGAGGGTTTGGTAGGTGTGTATTCGTTGAGTCTATCATTGACAAAATATTGTTGTGAGTGGTTCTAACAAATGAATTCCAGGCCTTTGAAATCATTTTCAAAGTTCACCGAAACCGATCTTATTGATACTCCTCATTTCATATTAAAATTTTTATTATTAATCATGTCCTTGCCCAAGAACTTCAATTCAAATATTTTAACTTAGTTTTACTCAGCTTAAAAGTTTTTAAAATGCATCGAATTATTTTTCTGCTATTCATATTTATTCCGTTTTTGCATAAAAAAAATTTACCGCCCTCAAACTAATTAAAAGTAATCAGAGCACAGCATCTGTTCACTCTATAAAGTAATGATTGCAAAGCGAATAACAACTTCATCAAATTGAAGTTTATCCATTCTGATTACTGGATGTTTGTTGTTTTGTTTTTGTTTTTTTTTTGTTTTATCATATTTTATTACTTCTCTTGTCAGTTCCTCTGGAACAACATTAAACTGCGAATTAATTACATCAATTAATCCTGCATAAGTAAAACAACAAACAAACAAACATGAACGGTTAAAACTAATAAACGCTACCAGATAGCCTGCAATAAATTCGTAAAAATGAATCAAGTGGCATTTCCGTTTTCATTACCGGAAATCAAACTGACAAGCGAAATAATCAAGAGAACAAGGCATATAACGTTGAGTCAACAAAATGATTTGTGTTTGAACTGAGAGAAACGATAGCCAAACAAACATTGATAAAGATGCCTCTGTGAAGCTGTGGTGCATGAAAATAATGGATCAAATTCATTACCTTCCCCATTTCGGCCAATTTATTAGCTTTCTACCTTTACAAACATGTAAACATGTAAGTTTACAAGCGAATGTAGAATTTTCGCTGTTTCATAGAATTTAAGCTCAATGGTTGTACTTGCTATACAATTAAAATAATTCACTTTACTTCTCAACAAAGACTCCTCAGCTCAATAAACGGTAAAGTGATTAGCCAAAGTTTTCGAACGAATCCAATATCAACTCGTCGGCCGTTATTGCATTCCGTTATAATATCATACATGTTCAGATAGGGTGTGAATGTGAGTGCGTGTGTGTGTTTTTGTGTGTGTGTGCAGATGTGCAAAAAGGATTTTATGCCTAGTTGAAATTTGATTTGATTTGAAGTGATTGATCATTCCCAGCGGGGAATTCTGCAGCGAAGGCGTAGCTTATTATCCTTATAATTTTAGAGCATTGCGCACACAGCAACATGTAATCAAGTGTAATCCTGTAAAAGCAAGTTTGACATGTAACTCAGCAGGTGGTTGACTTTTACGTACAAATCGAAATGAAGGAGAACATAAAATAGCGATTTATTAAAGAAGTTGAGTAGAGTTATTTGAATTATGTTTGAAGTAGGCTCCGAATACTGTATGATAAGAAAAAAAAGAAGAAAATTCCGCAATATACGGCTCATATAATTAAAGAAAATAAAAATATCATATAAATTAGTCATATTCTGTAGTGGAATATATGCTCGTTGCGTTGAGTGTGGAAGAAACTGACCTACAGAGGCTTCAATCCATACATCCATATATGAAAAATGATTGAAAAATAAATTATATGTTTTTTGTTCTAACATTAAAGCAGGATTTTCTGGACATATAGGTTTTGACACCTATTCAGTCGGGTCTGACTTAGTTAAAAAATGGGGGCTATATAAGTGGGAAGAAAAGAAAAATAGCCGGCCAACTACAATTTCTTGAGTCGTAATTATTTCTAGATGATTATAAATAAGGAAAGAAATTAAAAAAGTTAAAAGCATAGGACCATGATCTGGCTGGGATTCGAACCCGAAACCTCTAAGCTCCAAATCGAAATCGAAAGAGAAAAAAAGCCGTTCGGAGTCGGCATAAAACTAGTAGGTCCAGTCAGTGATGTGATTTGGTGGGATTTCGGGCTCATTTCGGTATATTTGGCCTATTTGAGAACGTGTGGGATTTCAGATGCTTAGGTGGGATTTCCTAGTGAATCATAATTTTTTAAAGTGTAAATTAGCAAAACTGGTTGGTATCACTTTTTTTGTAATCTTCCAACATTTTTCGTTTAATTGCTGTTTCATTGATTCTAAATATGTAAGAAAGAGATATGTATATTCAAGAGGCTTAAAATTAATGAAAATAAGATCCTCATTTAAAAACAAAAATATAAGCTCAGTTTCATTTTGATGCAACGAAAGAAATTTACTTTATACACTTTTTTATAAAAACGCAGAGTTTAACTTTAGGTATTTTTTTTCTGCGGAAAATTTGATTTTTATAAAATTTGTTATATTTATTGAAAAACTTTATTATCTACATTATTAAACTATAAAATTATTATAATGTTAAAAAAATGTAGGGGAGGATGCCCGCCTACTAAACACGTTTTGCTTGGAGGCTATACTTTTGGTTTCAAACATAATTTTTTAGAGCTCTTGGTTTCATTGGAAGCTAAGTTTAATAACTAACAAGAATTTTAATCAGAATTTAAAATTTCCAAAAATTATAATTTTGGAAGTCGATCTAGCAAAAGTCTCGAAATCGGCCGCTTAAAAAATCGGCCCAGCTACTGAACACCTAAAACAAATCGTTGAAAAAAATTAGAAAATTAAGCAAAAACACTAGTTTTTGAGAGTTTATAAACAGTTTATTCTATCAATAGTTCACAATGACTCACTGAACTTTAAACAAAAGAGATTTAAATTTTTTTGATGGCTGCAGCAATCGCATCAGAATTTATATTCGTTCTTTTTTTCACTTTTTTTTAGGCGACGCCATTCTAAAATTTTATCTGAACGTGGATGAGAATCACGAAAACTATTTTAACTTATTTCAAAAACTATTCTCAATCATATAAGTAACAATTTGTTACTTGCACGATTTCTGAAAATTTGTTCGGAAGGTGGACCAACGTTTTGTTCAGGAGGTGGGCAGGCACGCCATCATGATATGACGTGAAATATTTTTTTCCCATTTCTCAAAATTGTTCGATTGCTCGTCGAATTGTGAAAAATAAACATTAAATATGGAATTCTACTCATATTCACCTTTTTTTATCGATAAGAAACACTCTGAAATTCACTAAATAGAGATGAACTATTTTTGCTTAGCTTCGTTTTATTCGAATATTTTTTTCTCAACGGCCGTGGGGCTAAAGCAGCATGCGCATTCATCTCAATGATTTATCAAAACTGAACATTCAATGAGATGTTACTGCGACACTTTACACATTGGTGCATCATACAGGCGTCAGAACTCACAGTGTTCAGTAGTAGGTGGGCCTGTTCAGCAGGTGGGCATCCTTATTTCTTTTCAAAAATTGCATAAAAAATCGTTATTGGTATAAATATTTGGGTGGGATTTGTTGTGGGATTTTCGTGTCATTTTGGTGGGATAAACAGATCTAAATCGGGATGTGATCGGGATTTTTTACTAAATCAGAATCACATCACTGGGTCCAGTTCTCGATCAACTGTGTCTAAACATTTAATAACACGCACAACACAATTTAATCATAAGAAGTTCGGCCAAAGGGCTGAAATGGCCTGCTTATTTTAGAGGTGGGTAATAGCACAATTTTTGGTGTGCTGACTCACTAGCACATGTGCACCCTTAGGAGTCAGCACACTGTGCTAGCACAATTGTGTCACAGTCGAAAAAAGCACTTCGCAGTCGAAAAGCAAAAGCAGTCGAATATTCGTCCCATAAGAAATACATGCAAATCAGCTGCGACCACAGCAACCGCATTTGTCTCATTTACTCTTTCGTGTTTACGTAAAAAGACGAAGGTTGCTTCACACGCGTGTGTAGTACGAGGTTAACACTGCTGTAAATTAAAACAGACAGTTGGCGCTCGGTTCTTGTTGCACTCAATGCGGATAGGCTATAAAACAAATTGCATATTGTCAATTATAGCAAGTGAGCCAAAGTGAAACAAAAACCAACTTTACTGGGTGTGCCACTATGTGTGTCAACGTAGTGTACTAGCACACATGCTCACTACTGAGTGTCACACAATACATGATAGGCACTTTAAGCGCAAAAGTGCTGGTCTTCATCGTGACTCACTATGTGAGTCAATGTAGTGTGCTAGCACACTTGGCACACTGCAGAGAGTCAGCACAGTGCCATAGCACAGCACTGAGTTACCCACCTCTAGCTTATTTTATTTTAACCCTAGGCCTACGTTGAGAAAAAATTCAGAATTCTACGTTGAGGTGTAGATTTCTACATCCAAAGCCTTTGTGTGGATTTTATTAAGAAAACTATTATAATTGAGATTCTAAAAGTATATGATTTCGGTTCACACTCATTATAAAATAAAAGTTATGTATGCTTGGATCCTTAAACTAAATGGTTTTGGAAATATTTAAATATTAAAAGAAAAATGTAGTTTTCTACACCAACGTAGGACTACGGTTAATAAAAAATATATTAAAATTATGCACGAATTCTTTTAAATATCTTTCAAATATTTACTATTTGAAAATAAAACTATCGCATTTAAAGAAAATATAAATTTAAATATTCAAATTAAAAAACAACGTATTTAAATTAAATATGTTATTAATGGTTTGTTATAGTTCTCGTTTGGTTTTTGTAATAACAACGATATAGCCTAGATGTATAGCCAAGCTGCTTCGTGAGTGCGATGGGTTTGTATCTGTGCGGAGCTCGGATCTAAACAACAATTTGAATTTTTAAATTAATAAACTGCTGTTGACGAAGAACTTTAAATCTGTTTCATTTTTTCTTAATGCTACTTTGCTCTATGTATATGTATGAGTTCACATAACAATAAGTTTGAAATGGTGTATAGACCAAAGTTGATTTTTATACCCCCACGTTTAAAAAACGTAAATGGGGGTATATTAATTTTGTCACTCCGTTTGTAACGCCCATTAGGAGGCGTGGTAGGTATAGAAAAGTATATATATTATTGATCAGCATCACCACCCGAGTTAATTTAGCCATTTCCGTCTGTCTGTCCGTCTGTCGCCACGATTACAGCCGTAATTTTCAAGCTATCATCACGAAATTCAATATTTAAGCTTTTTTCTAAAAAATAAAGGTCAAGTTCGCAAATGAGCCCAATCGGATGAAAACCACGCCTACCTCCCATACAAAGTGCCTTTATCGAAACGGTAATATCTCTTAGAATTCCACAAAAATTAATATATGGATTTGAAATTTTGCATATGAGCTCCGATATTGAAAGTGCACTCTAAGTATGAAATTCAACCAAATCGGATGAAAACCACACCCACCTCCCATACAAAGTGATTTTATAAAAAATGAAAGCGAATATTTTCTGTTAAAACCATGTATAGCGAAAATGTTTTTAGAAATAAACATTTTATTGACGGCTTAAGACTTTGAATATACTTCGGTTCGGACGTGGGGGTATTTTAACTTCGGCCCAGTCGAAGATCAGTTCTTACTAGTTTTAAAAGTCTTTTTGTACGTGAGATTAAGGATTAAGAAATATAACAGTTTGATTACCATTTTCACTCAAACGTATGGTGAGACATTCAGGAAATCCTATCGTACTGTCTTTAAAAAATCGCTTCAAACTTTAACTTCGATTTACTCAAAATATGTTTTTTCCACATAGAGCACATGAATCCCCGCACTACGATATATTGAAATTTAATGCCAAAAATTTTTATTTAAACAGTTTTAAAGGGATTGTTAAACTTAAGGCTGAAACTTCAGAATTGTAGGTTTGTTTAAGATGAATTTTTGTACCGATTATTGAAAGAAAAAAAAATTCTTATACTTGAATATGATTCCCTCAAGATTTGATTAAGATTATTTATAAATTCATAACTTTGAAATTAATAGATAAATTATAATACGTGTACTGAATAAAATTTAGTGCAAATGATTGTTAAAAATATTTTATGTAGTCAATTTTGAAGCCTTGTTGAAAAAAAAAAATATATATATGCACACGTTACTTTATATGTCACTGGTATGCCGGAAGTTATCTGCAAATGTTCATCTCTGCCACATATCGAATCAAAATATTCACCTTTGTCTGATGACAGACACGTTTCAGCAGCGAGATGTCAATGAAAATGTTTGACGTTATTTCCGGGTTTTTTGTGATAAAAATTTTACAAAAATTAAAAAGAACATTTTTATACATGTACTCGAAAAATTTTGTCATGCGTGAAAAACTGATAAGAAACATTCGAATTTTGTTGGTGTGAATAACGGCAACTTTTGGCAACTGTTGGCATTGTTATGGCTAAATTGACAAAGATTTAAAAACTGTTTGCAATGATTGTCAAAGTATTGCCAAAGTAAAAATTCCTATTTAAAATATTTTGAATGCGTTATTGTTTGCCCATCCAAGAAAAAAAAAAAAATAAAAAATAAAAATGGAAAGAAAAACACGCAGATTATATGAATATTTTTCTATATAATTGCTAAACCTGAAAAAGTTTTCCACTGATGAAACACCTGCTACGACGTTGTTTCAATTAGCCTAAATGGCAATTCCCGTTCTTTTATTCAACAACAACAACAACAACAGCAACAACGATACCGAACCCTTAATACCTTTTATCTACCTCATAATTCGCATAATAACAAAAGTCTCGTTTTCTAATTTGGCCACAGGAATCAACAAACAAGGACTTTTTGTCCTTCAACATAAAAAGCACCCACCATGCGCTCTGGCTTACCACCCAAGCTACCAAAGTCACTTTAGACGCTCTTAATTCATTTCGCTCTAACTGACCGCGTACACTTCAACTTTCCACCCTGTTGCGTACAATCAATAAGAGTGATGACGTCTGTTGGCTGGCAACCCTCGATGCAGCGCCATCTACATGCAGTCATTGGCAACGTTCCTTCGTCGTCGTCGTCGTTGTCGTCGTCAGGCTTGCAAAAGTGCGAAACCGCAAATGTTAAGCGTAGCGTAAGTCAATCTCCGTAACCGCACATAAAGAACAACAACATCACCGCAATTGAACAATCCACCAAAGCTTCTACAAATTTGCTCATCTACGGTGGTAAATCTTGCTGGGATTACCGCTCATTCATTGTGGGTTCTCTACCCACTTAAGTGTCGGAGTGAGTTGCCAAGGGGTGGAAAAGGATTTCTGTCTATTGTCGTGGCATTTGATTTTTAATGTTTCGCTTGTGTTATTTTTCCATCATTGACTATTTGCGTGTAGAAATGAATTGAATTTTTATGTTTGTGGAATTTTACAAAAATATGTGGACTTCTGTAAAAAAAACTTCCAGAATAACGTTGTTTTTGAATTTTAATTTTATCAAATTTTGTGTGATTAAAATTTAAAAGTATTCCACTAAAATTCGTAGTTTGGCTTAGTAGTGATGATCCATTTTGTTGACATAACCTCAAAAAAAAAAATGTATTTTACTTTGCATCTCAATTTATTTGGACATGTATTTTCAACAAACAATTAAGTCCAGTCACAGTGTTTCATCGGTGTATATCAGTTGAAGTAGAAAACTAGTTTTATAACAGTTCAGAACTTTTCTAAGATTGTCATCTCTATTCAAAATGGTCATAAAAGTAAATTTGTAGTATCGTAAATTCTGCAAAGTTTCTACAAAAAATATGTATAAATTAAAGTGATAGACTTGAGCAACCGATCACCGTTCATTATGAATATCTAATCGGAACTTCCATCCATAAACATGGTGAAAACCTTTTTACTTTAACAATACTTCAAAAACTACAGCATGCTTAAAACTGCTTGATATAAAAACTTTTCTGCTCTTAACGCGCATGCAATAGCATCCTTTTCATTAAGGCAATCCATTAAAAATACACTTTGTCATAAGTTTTGCAAAAATTTGAAACCACTTCAAAAAAATGATATTCAATATGACTTTAAACTCATCGTAAAAAGTGTGTAATATTTGAAAAAAAAAACAAATATCCTTTATAATCAGATGATGTCCTCAAAAGTCACCAAAATGGTAAGCACGTTATTTCACCGCTCTTGATTATTTGATGCATTAAGTAGGTGGATGACGGCTTTAACGGTCAAATCAGGAAGGGTTCTTTGCAACCGCACCGTATTATCCACAGCCCTTCACAAACAATTAGCAGCAGAGAAATTGTCACAGACGCAAATTTAATTATTTGACATTCGATGCGATTCAATGTAAATGAAGATATCTTCAGTTTTTTATTTTATATAGGCCGTAAAATAGTCAAGCTCGAACACCCTCAAATGATATGTTGAACACGTTTTAGAATCAAAGGGTACTTAAAGGGGTGTTTTCACTGTGTGGTGGCTGATAAAAGTTTGTGTTGAGAGCCGCTGTATTGCATTTCCATATGATATGAGGATAAAAATTTGTAATGGTTAAAAATGCAAAAGCTAAAAAATTCAGGCGTTTAAAACATAAACAGCGATGTTGGTTACACAAAAGTTGGTTACAAGGACATGGGCGTATGTACGATTGGATGAATGCGTTCGTGTGTATGAGTAATCAATGACTTAATTGAGAATGAGAAATTAAAACAACAAGGGTTGTTGACAGATTAATTCATCAGCTTGGTAAGTTAAAAAGCGGAATATGGCAAGACAATAGATGTCGAGTGCATTAGAAAATAAGAACAACTATCCAAGGACATTTATTTAAACCATAAATTGTAATGGAATTGATTGGACAGAATGCAATTGATTTTTAATAAAAAATTTCAAGTACAAGAAAAAAACTGTTTTAAGTTTTTGTTTAAAAATTAGAAATAAATTGTAATTCTTTCTTGTAAGTTATCAACTGATGTAAGGTCTAGATTTTTTCACCTTTAATTAACCTTGTTAACAAATGTTTAATAACAAAACCTATACATATTTTGTTATTGATATTGAGGCTCTTGAGCGCTCGAAAATTGCATAAAACATATTTTCTATCGCTCAGTTATTGAGACATAGTCTATTTTTTTTTTTTCACAATTAGACCCGAATTCGAATAAGGAATTAATGTTTTATTCAAATGTGGACCATTAACTAAAGAAATTCGAAGAAATTTCAGGTACGAATATCGAAAATTAAGTTATCAATAATTTCTTGTTGTACCAACATAGAAATATAAATTATTAAATGTCGGAATTTTAATGAATATTTGCGAGCTCAGGAAGTCCCTTACCAAAAATAATGGTCGCATAAATTAACGTTTTGACTGTTAATTTGTTTTATTGTCAACATTTTTGTGTCTAATAAGAGTATAGAAGGCTTACGGAAAAGCAACGTAATATATTAAACAGTAAACTATTTATAGGTTAGGTAAGAGGAACAACTGATATTGCTGAAACAGGGGCCTATCTTGGTTGACTTATGTCTCTTAGTTACACCGAGAAAAAAAAAACAAAAGTAAAATCACATAAGTCGACTTGAGTGGAATTGGAATGGGAATTAAAAACTTATGCTTTATATATATATAAACTGGCCATTTCAGCCCTTGAAAGGACTTTGACCGAACTTCTTATGATCAAATTGTGTTGTGCGTGTTAGTAAATGTTTGTACACAATTGATCGACAACTTGACCTACTAATTTTATGACGACTCCGAACGGCTAATGTGCATGTTCTCAAGAAGCTTTACATGGCATTATTTACTCTCTGAGGTTTGCCATTGTCTGCAGAAAGGTGACGGCCGAAGAGAAAAATTAATTCAATTGAAAAACTTTCTGTGCCAGATGGAATTGAACCAGGGATCTCTGGCGTATGGGTCACAAACTCTACCCACTCCGCCACGGCCGCCACAAGTGTAGCCACATCGGTGATTAAACATGTACAATTTAGATATTTTGACCAAAAACTTAGGAGGCTCTAAATTGCCGAAGACATTTTATAAATTATACTAGGGCTTTTGTTAATTTTGCAGAAGTTTTTTTTCTCGTTGAAGTTACAGTAAAATCGTTTGAATTAGCCTGTGCTCCGTATGCACCTAAATAAGTCCGTGTTGTGAAGTTGACGTTCTTGGAGATCAGAGAATTCTTATTGTAGATTTATTGTGTGGATTAAATTTTTTCTATGTCTGTACAGCTTCTGCAGAAGTTATGATGAGTGATCCTCAGTCTCGAGGCGATTGTCTCAATGGCAGAGTATCCTGTAAGGACAACCTAGAAGAAAACAAGTTTCATTTGAACTCATTACTTCTAGGGATTAAGGGAAGGCAAAAAAAAAGCGAGAGAAATTACAGGCATTTCTATGAGGTACATATTATCTCTAGCCTTACCATCTATAATTTTTTTAAAACCGTAATAGAAAAGGTGTTTCGACAGACCATTTTGTCTACAATTTCCTTTACCTCTTCCTTTACCTGTCTTGGTGATCTGGGACCCAGCAGATATTGACACTTTGGTAATGACAAATCCTTATAAGAGCTTAACGACAGTTCTAAACAGATCGTCTCGTTATAGAGTAGTTTTATTGCAGCTTGGCTGACCACAAAAATTATAATCCTAGATGGATTGATGTTTATTGAGTGGATAGATAGAGGCTCTTTCTCGACCGAAAAAATTTCTGTTTGAAAGCTGCTATAGTACATTGGTAGTCTGTATGGTAGAGATAAGCAGTGCGTGTATCAGTATATTGTGTACAAATTATTAAAGCCACTACTGTAAAATTAACGGTTACTAATTTTGTTATATTATTATTCGCATTTGGCAGTAATATATTTAAAAAAAATTTCAGTGCTTATTTAAGTGTTGGAGTGGAAACACTAAAAGTTCATCCGATCAATTTTTTGAGTTTGCTAAAAAATAATAAGAGAATAACCAAACATCAAAGACTATTTTATTGAATGTGGTCATAAACTTTGATTATAGCCAGACTTATTTATTTAAGGTAAAACTAAACTAGTTTTTAATTTTGTAACTACAAAATGTAATTATTTGAAAATTCTTTCAGATAAAAGCAATATCACCTAAAAAGTTTAAGCAAATTGAACATTTCTTGCGTGAGGGTGTTTCTCATAGGTTAATTTCTCGATCTGTAAAGTGCTCCATTTCAACAGTTAGCAAAGTTCGCGGTCAATAGGAAAATGTGACGCTCTGGCCGAATTTAAATCAAATTTATTAAGGCGTCGAATAATACGTCAAATTACACGTGGGATACACAATAATGCTGTTGTAATAAATAAAAGCTTGAAAAGAAATGACGGCATTCATGTTTTGGACAAAACTATTAGAAATGTTCTAAGAAAAAATGGTTTTAAAGGTCGCTCTAAGGTAAAGAAACCCTTATTGTCTAATCGCTATAAGAGATTGCGGCTCAAATTTGCCCGTAAGTACAAAAACTACACCATTGACGATTGGAAGAAGGTTAGATGGTCCGATGAAACCAAAATTAACAAATATGGGTCTGATGGGAAGCGGTGGATTTTGAGAAAAAAAGGTGGAAAATTATCCAGTAGACATGTTCAGCCAACAGTGAAATTTGGAGGAGGCTCAATAATGCTGTGGGGGTGTATGACTTGGATAGGACTTGGGAAGTGTCATATAACTACAGGAAAAATGACTGAACAGGACTATATTAATATTTTAAACGCTAAACTTTTCCAAAGTTTGGATATGTGGGGAGTTATTTTGGAGGAAACGATTTTCCAGCAAGACAACGATCCAAAACATACGGCTAAGATAACAAAAACGTGAGTCCAGGAAAATTCTATAAACGTCTTGGACTGGTCACCTCAATCACCTGATTTAAATCAGATTGAGGACTTGTGGGTGGAGCTTAAACGCGGATTGAGTGATTGTGAATGTGCGCCACGAATGGAATGCACTTCCACAGGAACTATGCAAAAATTTGGTGGAAAGCATGCCACGAAGAATAAATAAGCCACGGAGGCTACACAAAATATTAGGTTTTAAACTCAAATAAATGATCGAATATGTTTAATTAATTTTTCTAATTTTTTTACTACAAAGTCTGAATAATTAAAGAAATTGTATATTTTTTGTTTAACAAAAATTAAGTTTGTGAAAATATATAATCTTTTCATAATCCATTTTTTCGTTTTCCTGTAATATTTGTTTTGTAAGAAATTTAAGAACATGCGATCAATTTTTTGAGTCACCGTACTTATTTGTAGTCAGTGAACTACAATAGACTCCAGCTCCCTCGAATTTCTCCATTTTGCCAGTGTATATATCTGAATGTCATGTTCGTTCCAAGGCTGAATATTCCCATAACACATTTCTCAGAACGGAAAAAGACAAGTGCTTCAGACCAAACTAGGCTCTTTAGAGTGGATCTGACTATAGAAACTCCGAACAATTTTTCATCTTTATTCCTTGAGTAAAAATTAATACTTTTTAACATTAACCTACAATTTTTAATTTTTTTTTTAATTTTCTGCTCTCTTATTGGCATTTATATTCTTTTGGCTTTAGATGAAATACAAAAAATCAATTGCTGTTTAGATATTTTCAAATAATAAAAAACATACCAGCTATATACCTCGACGAATTATTCGTATCCATGCCATTCGACACCCTAGCAATTCAGTTACTCCTCACCTCTTCGCCTAACAGCGGTTACACAATTGAAAATTTTTGATTGGAAAAAATTTAATTTCCTATCCGTTTCGGTTGGTTATCATCGATGAAAAACATTCCATGGTGACAATGAATGCTTAAATTGGAAGTTTTCAATTCAGTTGCGTTGGCAGCAGTTTGAATAGCTACAACCCAGAAAAAAAAAAGAAAAAAATGAAAAAATCGGAATAAATTCTAAAAACAAATAAAAAAAATATGCTGGTTATTCCCATACCACAATTAATTAAAACGTGACAATGAATGTGATATCGATTGTTTGTTAAATCATATTGAGAGAAAAACAAGTAAAGCTCTTTGCCAAACAGTTCAATAACCAAGCAGAAGAGATGCACGCTCTATGTGCTTCGAGTTATACAAATAGGTTCAATTGCAATTCAAGTCCTTGTTAATATCGCACGGAAAGGATACTCATTCGTACTGATACATATGGGAAAAAAATTTCTGAAAAAAAAAATAATTGTGAAAACCATGAACGCAATTTTAATTAACGCGCTTAGCGGTTTTTACAGGGCGACATCACTCGCTGTATAAACGAACGACAATCTTCTACGTTGTCCCAAGGGGCAGTATTTGGATTCTATGTAGAGATACATATATATGTATATATATTGGTGGATATAGAGTATTTTCTGCTTTACTGATGTCATAGCAAAATAAATAAAGACGTCAACGCATACAACTGCCACGTGAGAATATTTCGGCAGTCATTTTTATTTAGCTACTTTATATGAACTTTTTTCGCCATTGAAGAACTAATGTATTGAACTTGACTGAGACTCCAAACGAAATTGCAATACTTGTTTTTTTTTTCCTTCAATCACTATTGGCACTCGAACCTGGATATATAAATAATTTTATGAGTTGTGCTGTTTATTTTCAAAAACATCGCTGTTTTCAATCATGCTACATTCTATTTATTTCGATCTTAATTAAAGTCAATTGAGGCGTCTATTGAACGTTGACCTTAGTAAATCGTAACCCTTAATTCTGGCCTATCACTTTGCAAAAACAGTTATTAAATCTTTTTGCCTCAGTCAAACTGCAAACAAAATACAAAACATATCAATTAAAATTTACGCATTAATATTCATTAAAAAGCTGGCAGTAGTCAACAACTGGCAGCATCAAGAACCATATTTAAAACAACCCCAAGCGTGTCCCTTTCAAAAACAATAACATTAAATCACTTAAAATGTCAGCAAATTCGTATTTCATTTGCTCGAAGTGTCCTCCAGATGGCATTCATTATCGGTCAGAACAAAAACAGAGCAATAAAATGTTGTCCCTAGCTAACGAAAAAAAAAAAAAAATAATAATATAGCTGTACAACACTATGAACCAGTACGAAAAAATAAGCTCAACTGGTTGTCGAGTTATAGCTGGCAAAAATTGTAATTACTGCCAGCCTGACCTCAAGTAGCTGAACCCACACGCCCATTCCATGCTATGCAGTCGGTTTGTGATGAACGGCAAACATCATCATCATCATCATCACCATCACCATAACCATCAGTAACAGCATCAGAACATCAGCTCCAACTCTTGCAGCAGTGCAGGGCACTCGGTGCAGTCTCGGCACCGGGTAATGGGGGTTAATTAGTGAGTGCGCGCGACACGCATATATCTCCCTAATTAACGCTTAAGTTTAGCACATTGCATATGGTCGCATAATGATTTTTTGCTGTGAGATATCTATTTTGTGTGCTTTCTTTCTTACGTTCTTAATTTGTTTGGTTTTTATTTAGTCTTTCTACACTTTCTTCACTAGTCGGTTGCGATACCAACTTGCTACACTGGGAAAATGAGCATTTAAGGAGAAGTCCTTAACCTTAAGAATAAAGCAGAAATTTGAATTTAGAAAAAATAATTACAATTTCTAAATAACAGTCAGTATATTGCGGAGAACGTCAAATTATACGTAAGAATCTTCCATTATATTCGTAACACGTGAAAAAAAAGTTTATCATAATAGTTATATATAAGGGCTCTCACACTCGAAAGAATAGTGTATATGCATTTTCAAAATACCAGATCCAAGATCCCTTTACGATCCTATTTATTTACAATAACATAGCATAGTTATCTCCAAAGCTTTTCGTAAATACGGAATATACTGGGGCTTTTTCGTTACTAAGCCCCAGTAGACTTTTTTTGCATTCTAAAAATGAAAATTTCAGTTAATATATCTGTAGATTTCGAAAATATTCTTTCGGCATCCTTAGGTTCTACTGAATTGAAATTGTTGTGAGCTCTTATGCCTTTATAGGAACTGTTGTAATTGTTGTTGTTGTGAACCTTTATAGTATAAACTAAGTCATAAAATTATTTAGCAAAGCTTTTGATTAGGTTATTTTGGATGTGAATTGAACGAGTCTTGATTTAGTCTTGAATCTAAATTATAATTTTCATGCTCTGGTCTTTTGTTATAGACCGAAGTCTCGTACCACTGAGAAGATTGCGACCAATATCCAATTAAGTGCAGATCTAGTCACTGGAGATCTTTTTTTTGTTTTGTTCAATCCCATTTTTTATTTTATTTTTCAATATAAGTGTAAATAAATTATTTAAATTTTTTTGCCATAACATGTTTTACAGGAAGACCTTCAATTAATGAAATTTTAATATGATTTTTCATCTAAAATATCGAATTTTTCAAATTTTTAACCAAAAACATGTGTTGAAATGTTGGAAATTATGTTGACCCCCACTCACTGAGCCACAAACCACTCCAGAGAACAAAAGTATATCTTTTGAATTCATTAATGAAATTAAACTTTTCCGGTAGGAAATTACGTTTTGCCACTTATAAATCAATAATTTTTTAATCGTTCAGCGAACTAAAATGTTTCTCAAAACGAATCTTGTTTCTTTCGATATTAAGTTAAGATATTAGTAAAATAGTCATATAATTTGAAAATGTATTTTTTAAAACTATTAAACTGTTATATGAATATAATACATTTTAAATATATAGCAAAAATGTAAATCCAAAAATAAAGGTATTTAAAATGAATCATTAATGATTCATTTCTTTACACGTTTGTGAGAATAAAAGTTAATTTTTAATTAAAAAATGGATCATGTAATCATAATGGATAATTTTAATATTTGACAAAATTAAATAAACTGGTTTTTTTTAGAGCCGTATATTAATTTTTGACGCAAGAAAGCTCTTACTTTCCTAAAAGAATGAGTTTTCGCTCAATGTTCGCTTGTGGCTCAGCGGCCTGCTTATTAAACAAGCATGGTTTAAAATAGAGATGGTTTAAAATATGATTAAATTAAGAACAAAGTATTATCATTTATGATGCGTTTTTCACTTTTTTGAACAAAAATAAAAAAAAATTGATCTTATCACAATATATTGAACGAAATAAATACTAAGGTGATTCATGTCACTTGGTTAGGCTGCCTATATCGTACATCGTATTCTTCGTATATTGAATTCATATACACGTACCGCAAAATATTGCGTTAACTGAACTGCGTAGCTTGAAAAATTCTTGAACATATGTCAATTTCACTTTACGCAGTCTTATTATACGCATCAAAGTTCATATAAAAAACAATTGACATTTCGTAAAAACTTATGACACACGAGCTTACGAAACTCCTACGAAGTGACATGAAACACCTTCTTATATTCGATTAATTTTTGAATGTCCGTGGCGTTGTTGGTTAAAGTGTGTGGCCTCTATGTCAACGAACCTGTAGACCCGGGTTCGAATCCCAGCAGCGATAGAAAATTATTTGAATTAAATGATTTTTCTGTACAGCCGCCACCTCTCTGCAGACTATGGAACACCTCAGAGAGTATTCAAAATGCCATGTAAAGCATCTTGAGAACAAGAACATTCCGTTCATGGCCGTTCGGAGTCGGCGTTAAGCCTGTAGGTCCGGTTCTCGGTCAATAGAGTACAAGCTTAATAACACTCATAACACAATTGATCATAAGGGCTGAAATGACCAGTTATTTATTAATTTATTTTTTTTTTTCAATTTTTTAACTCGTTTTTGCTAAAATGCTTTGATTAAAAAATGAGACATATGTGGCTTAGAGAGTTTCTTCATAAAAAAGAGAAGAAAGACAGAAAAGCACCATTAACTGATACCACCATTAACTTAATCTTCGTAAAAGTTTTAATAGTTAGATTTATTTTTTTTTGTCAGTGTTACTCCAGCACTCTTCATGTCAATTGTTACTTTAAGATACATTTTGAACTTGGTTGCTTTCTATGCGTTATGAAACAATGAAACACCCCATCTAGAATATTGGCTGGGCAGCCAAATTAATTTATGATGCATGACAATGCTGACGACTTTCGCCAAGTGTGCTTTACTGACCGCTACTCTATCAGCAACAGCACCATCTCCAACAAGAACAGTGTCATTAACCTATCTTTCTCTTGAGGTTTTTTCATTATGTTAATTTTTGCAATTTATTTATTTTTCTGCAGATGCCTATCGAGCTGGTTAATTGCTGAGATGACACCCAACAATTACAAAAACAAAAATAAAAACAAAGTAAGAAGAACCTTGACAGGCCACTTAAAGTATTAGATACTGACACTTGGAGAAAGATTGAAGAAATATGTAGAAAGCAGATAGAGCAGTGATGAGTTGGCTTTCATTGCTGATAAAATGCCAAGGAATTAATATTTATTAAAATAAATTTGTGCTCTAGAGAAGGACATGATGTCCATAAATTAATTGATTGTCATTTAGTTAGGGTCAAGGGACATTAAGGAGAAATTTAAATTGAAGTATAAGAATTTTCATAAGTGAATGGTCAGAAACTAGCTAGTATTTTTTAAATTTTTCCTTAAAGGCTTTATTAAGGACATGCAAAAAAATTGCAGACATTCAACAACTTTGTTTGTAATAAGTTTTATTTTTTTCCGCCTAATGGATTAAGCGTTGATGCGCGCATCTGATGACAGTGTCGCGACTTGCGTCGTGCGAAATTCAACTTTATGAAAAGGGTTAAAATGCTACGTAAAATCATTCGGAACGAGCGATAAAAATTTGAACCATACAAAATAAAAACCTGACAAAATAAACGCGACCTCGTAAGCACCAACGACGACCGAGTAGCGACAACGTCGAGGACATAATCCTTCCAGACAAATGCTCCGAAATTATTTATTAGTTGCGCGATTTTTTGGCAACTTTGCAACTTTTATGTTTGTTTGTGTGTGTAACGTTGTGAGTGCACGCGTTATCAACTCTTATGAAGTTTTTTGCTTCATTTTTTGTTAATTTACCGCAAAATATGGAGAAAAAAAAATGAAATGCTTTTTGCTGCTATAAAACTTATCGACTTTTGAACCCTTCAGCGCTAGAACTAACCGCCATTACTGTTGGGTCAGGCCACCACAGGGACGTTTAATCCGCTCATTCAAGCATTTACCTTAAATTGAACAAATAGTCAAAGAGAGTTATGCTACTTCGGTATTATCAATATTGTGGAAATTGAAACAAAGGCCCAGCAAAAGATTCGAAAATCTTGGATAATAATCTGAAAACGCATCTGTGATCTTAACACTAAAGTATTTGTTATAGTTATATCTAGATTTCTTAACACGATTGTAAGACAAAAGTCAAAGCAATTTAAAGAAATTTTGTACGATCATTAATCTTCTGCAGTGATCAACAAAATGTATCCATTTACAAATACATACTTGCATGTGTGACATCTTGAGCCCTACTGGGAACTAGTAGGAGCCCATATTTGGCCTTTCTGCTGAAAGTGTTGGGTAATGTTTTTATTTTCTTATTGAAAATCCTTTACTAGCATGCAAGATTTCAATTTATTGTATGTTTTATTGTCTTTTGTCTTGACAGTAGAACAATCTAACTGATAAGTTGATTAATTAAGCATGGTAAGATCAATTTAAAGGTATTGCCAATGAACTCATATGCATTGAATGAAATCATTTGATAATTATTGTGTGTATTTACTCCCAAAAGCCTTAAGAAGGATACTTTGGGAAGAAATTTCATGTTTACCTTTCAAAGTAAAGAAATCATGAATAAATTCATTTTTGTGGTAAAATCGTTTAAATTTCAGACAAATATCTTGATATTTTCTACATACGCTTTCATTTTTAAAATCCAATCCAAAGTTTGAAACTTGCCAAAATATAATAAAAACACTGTATACCTCCCGTAGAAAGTGACTTCATCGAAATGTTAAAACCTGTAAAAATCCTACCTTAAATTATACTTAAACATGGCTTAAGGGTTATTTTAACTCCAGCTTAGCCGCATATAATTATTTAATAGTTTTTCTTTTCAAAATATTAAAAACACAAGTTTTGATATGAGTACGATGGCTGAAATATTGTGTACTCTATTTATTTTTTACATGTAATCAAAAGAAACCATTTTAATACCATTCACTGGCTCCATTACAGTTAGCATTTTTTTTTTTTTTTTTTTTTTTTTTTGGCATATCCACAATGTAAAAATTTTAACAATAGATGGTCAAATAATGACTAATGGCTGCATTATTTGTAGCTTTCAGCTGAATTGAATATTTTCTTTTTTTATTCTGTGCATTCTTTTCACGTATGCATTTTTGTGTACATTTTGCACACAACTATTCGTCATCCCTCGAAAAGCATGGCGGTATTTTAAAGTAAAAAGCTTAGAAGTCCAAAATATAGAAGGCACTCTTTCTAATGAAAAATGATTATTTGGCGGAGGTTTCAATTGAATTTTTAAGTAATTCTATTGTATTAAAAAGTAGATTTCTCAAAAAGCAATAACGTTATCCGATAATATTCTGCTTTTGGCTGAATTTATGAGACATTACAATGTTGTCTGAAAGAACAAATATAAGGAAAACAACCGTGTCAACGCAGGTAAAGAAATGTTTTGTTTATCGCAGCTGAAAAATTCACCAATTACACTTCGTTTGCGAGTTGTATTTGTCGCAAACGAATATTCACTTGTCATCAATTTAAAAATATATCTCATATATATACTGTATACCGCAAGCTATTTTTTGTTATATTAATTATCTTTCTCCCTATGTCCGTCCGTATTCTTATGGATTGCACTCATCACACCTCTGTTGCTATCTCCGTCCGCGTCTTAAGCAAATTACCAATTTGCTTATAAAGTAAAAATTTGTCCAAAAAGTAAATGTGAACTGTAAGCGTTGTGCTTATACAACGATGGAAAAACAAAGGAAGTTTTCAGTTGGGAAAAGCAAATTTTTCAATTGCTGCAATTTAAAAATCATTCGCGTATATGACAAACGAAATTTATTTCCTATAACTATATGACGCGTTTCTTGCAAATGACTATTGTTATGACAACTGTTGAAACGTTTGCAAATAACGATTTCAAACGAAGTACGTTTGCGGCAAACTGGCGATAAATGTTTCTTATCTTAGCATGCAGTCTTACCAGATGTTTTAACAAAACATAAATGTAAGTTTTTTTTTTTTTGTTTTTTTTTTAACTACCATAATTAGGACAAATTCGTGTTATTTGCTTTGGGCAACATTTATTTTTTTCCACTCACTTGCAGTATTATTTAATTTTTTGTGTTTATTTGCGAAGATTCAATAATAAACCGATAATTTTGATCAAATAATACTAATAATAAATTGACTGTCACTTATCGACCTACACATTGACATTTTAAGTACCGCGTGTACAGTATCTACTTTGTTTACAACCTCAAATATTGTCACAAACAAGTTGACAACTCCGTATAAACGTATCATGTTGTTGTTGTTGTTCCATTATGTTAGCAAAGTTTACAAATCAATCAACTGTAAATCATACAACAAAAAGTTCATTAATTAAAAAAAAAAACAACACAACCTTTTCAGCTGTCGTTGCAGCGACCTTTAATATTGGCGCTGACAGCAACAACATATAAGCACTTTGGAATATTTAATTAGAGTCACAACACTTACCCACACATTGCCACGTGACACATAAGCGGGGCAGAGCAGCCCTGCGACCATGATTTAAATATGCGTTATAAACGCTTAGATAAACAGGAGCGCACAAAGTTTTTAAGGACATGCTTCTGCAAGCAACAAGCTTCTTAAGCCTTCAACAACACATCGTGTCGCTTGTGTTGATTAGTTTGTTTGTCTACGGTTTTGCTTGTATTTGTGTGTAGCTCATGTTTATTTTTGACAAATATTTGCTCAAATGTTAAAAAGCTTTACAAGTTCTTGTAGCTGCTGGGTGCATGCTTTGATGATAGGTTTTTTTTTCTTTTTTTTTGGTAATATTGTTGCAATTGTTGTCATAGAAAATGACAAAAATGTTTAATTATGTCCTTCGAGTTGTTCTATTTGATTTTATGAAGAAGCTCAAAGGTCTGATTTAGATGATTTTGTTACTACAAAGATTATAAAAGCATGATATTTGTTTATAATTAAAATAATATTGTTTTTACCCACTCACTTTTATAACTATGCTAACAAGCTACAGTTTTATTTTCTTCAAGGAACTAAAGATTCTTTCAATTCATCGTATCAATTCATGACTTGAAATTATTATGAAGACAGTTCTGTGGTTTTACGGCTAAAATTTGTTTTTACCAGTATTATCGGAATCCTAGGTTAATTATAGAATCTAGGAATCCCTGTTTAAAACAAAGTCAGATATAGGAGAATGCTTTTAGTGTTATTAAATTTTTTAATTGACATTGAAATTTAAAAAAACATAATTTTTTCATAAGTTTTTTAATTATTTGCATATGACTTTAGTATGATTTAAGAATCCTTGAACTGAAAGATTGTAGTGGTCTTTTTAAAAAAAGTGTTGCCATTATATTTGCTTATACTGTAAAACCTTCCATAGATTTTCAAATAAAAGGATTGAAAAAAGTGTTTGGAAATAATTGAAAATGTCTAAAAAGAGACAAAAAACCAACATATCGCTCATAAAAACTAACGTCATCATAGTACGACATCATAGTATGTTATGCATCATAGTTATCAAATCTTAATAACTTCGATAATAATTCATATTTTCGTAAAGGCACACAGTGTTTTTTTTTTAAGGTAATTTTAAAACCGTTATTTTGAGAAAAGTAAATAACTTTTACTTGACCTAGCCCTGGCTGAGTAAATAACTCATAACTGCCCACAAAAATTTTGTGATTTTCATGTATTGAGTAATGTTGAAATCTGTAACGCTTTTAAACAGTGCCATAGTCAACAAAGAATTTTATGCCCTCATCTCAAAACTATTGTAAATAATTTTATGTAATGATTACAGTTCCAATGTGCGTAGTACATAGATTATTGACGCATTACATAAAATAATGTACAATAGTCCGTCTCGCCTTATAGGGGGAAAAAAAATATCGCCGCACATCAGCTTATTGAAAGAAAGTTTGGAAAAAAAATTGTTTATTTTTGACCGAACGTAGGGGTCACGCCTCGATATATTTCTTTATAACTTCGGTATTTACTGTCCGATCTAAAATAATGATAAATTTATGTTTTTGTCGTAGGGCGACCTATTTCTTATTTCTAAAACTTATTGACCTCAGTTGACCCCTTATAGTACTGACCCACCGGACCTCAGTCTCTAGCATCTTAAGGTACCAATTTTTATTTCAGAAATGGAAAGCACGTAAATAATCATTAAACTTTTAACAAAAATTTCAAACTCAGTTGACCTCTTATAGTACTGACCCACCGGACCTCAGTTTCTAACATCTTAAGGTACCATTTTTATTTCAGAACTGGAAAGCACGTAAATAATCATTAAACTTTTAACAAAAATTTCAACCTCAGTTGACCCCTTATAGTACTTATTCACCGGACCTCAGTCTCTAGCATCTTAAGGTACCAATTTTTATTTCAGAAATGGAAAGCACGTAAATAATCATTAAACTTTTAACAAAAATTTTTCACCATTTCCACTAGAAATATTCAAAAAAATTTTATTTTAACTTTTTGCCAAAACGTAGGGAAAATTTTAAAATTTTTCGTCATATCGTATTATTTTTATAAATGTGCACCAATAACATTCTTATCGTCACATATACAATGCGGAGCATTAAAAATAGATTGATCCGATCATCTGAAAAACTTTACAAGAAATATTGATTGAGTAGACTTTATTATATATATTGAAGTCTGCAATTTATTCAACACATAATTCCATGTTTTTAATACATTTTTAACATAATTAATTTTATAAAGTGAATCAATTTATATGTACCTAGTACACGGTCATTTTACATCGTAAATACAGCTCTCGTTGCGTTCTCAAACAAAACGAAGTACATATATTTTACATAGAAGTCTCTGTACTGATTACATGACTTTTTCCCTTAGTTTATGTCTCTATTTTAACGTTGAAAAAGTGCATATATGTATATCGAACGTTCCCAAAAGAAAAATATTTTGTGTGTGATACATTTAAATGTAATTAAATATCCTTATTTATTACAGATAATGATGGATTAAGGGGAGAAATACATGTAAAATCTACTGTAAAATGTACTGCCAGGAAACAGCAACAACTGGAAGATAATCAGATTTTCGAGGAAGCTGAAGGTCTATTGTACATATGCGCCTGGAATTGCTGATTGTTTTATCGTCTACGTTACGTTTCTACGTTTTCAAAAACGGCTGCAACTGCAGCTCAAAAAGAAATTGACCGATCAAATTTTTTTTTTTATTCTTTTTCTCAATTTTATAGGTTTTATAGGATGCCTAAACTCATCAGTAATCGAAATATTTTTAGTTTTTTGATTTCAGACCAATAGAAAAAGCTGGGCGATGGCAGCCGTTTTACGACTTCGGCAAAACGTCCTTCGTGGAGGGACTATACCGCCGCCATTTTGTATAAAATAAAATTGTTTTTATTACCAGACACATGTCATTAAATAATGTCAAAAGTTTATTACCCTCAAAATAATTCACGAAAAATTACTGGTTTCCGAGCATTTACATGTATTTCTCCCCTTAATATTTTATATAAAATTTTTTTTGAAAAAATTCTTTATTATGGAGAATTAGGATTTATAGTGTTTTAAAAAAAGTGATAAAGTAACACACAACTTATCACAAACAGGCTCTAGATATCGAATCTTATAATTTTTCTCTGGATACCAATAAGTATTAAGAAATCTTAAAAAAAATCAAGAAATCTAAGAACGTGCAACAATCTATTGAATTTAATATAATTATTGTAAGCTTAAAAATCGGCTCATCAAATGGCTTATCGATATAATTAATTTTCCCAGCTCTGCGTAATTTACAATAGCTGATAAATAAGCAGCGCTATTTACCATAAATGTCCTTTCTATGTGGAGTACTCGTATGTGCAACAAAGCTCCTGCTGAGCATTTAATTTTAATAAGGCCAATTACAACCAACTCTGGCTCACACACACTCACAAAGTATACGCATACACAAAGTATTGTCCTTCACATTCATTCGTTTTTCCTGAATAGCCAGCAAACAGACAGTTAGCCAGCAATGCCATTAATCAACAAATTGTCAACGTGACACAATGAAGCTGGATTTGGTGGGTAGTTTTTGACCAGAGTTGCCGAGATAAACAAAGTTATGGAAAATCCATGGAATATATAAGCAAATTAAGTCAGACGTTGCTGGAAATATTAAATACATCGAAAGTTTCCTCGACTACCAGAGATTTTGTGCGGTTATGGAGATGTCCACTTCTTTATTTGTATAAATTTTTTGTGTTAATATGTTTGCTCAATCATCTTATTAATATGTAACTTATTCTAGACCCGTCTGAAAATTTTTTGATTTTATAAAACGAGACTATCTCCAAAGTATTATATTTAATTTTTGGTAAAACACAGTGTACCATTGAATTTATTTTAATAATAAAAGTTATTTTTCTCATATATTGCATTTAAAACATGTTTGGCAACTCTATTTTGCCTTCTTCGTCCTGTTTAAGCACAACTCCTTTCTTTTCCCAGACAATTATTAATTTATCCAAAGTTCAGCAAGACCAACTCCATCACTCCGCTTGTTTGCCATTCATACAAGGTTGTCCAATAAATTTTGTTCGCTTGCTTTTGCATCAAGAAGTGCAACACTTGCAATGGTTGCAACAATGGAGCCATTGTTACCCCACCGCAGCAGTACTGAATGGCATTAAACGCATTCCACGTTCGGTTCGGCAAATTGAACTCGTTGTGTGGTTTGCGCCAAAATGTATGCAGTGCTGCTGCGCTGCACCAATTTATCAATTGTGCTTTTGTACAAACCCCCCAACTTGGGTTCGATACTTCTCACCTTTTCCTCTTTCTCACTTCAACCATTGAAGCATTGGTAAAAGTGATGAATGATGACTCCTGCATTGGTTGGGTTGGGTGGCTTTATTGGCCCTTTTTAACTTTTATTTATAAGCATCAAAAATATGAATGAATTTTGTATAAACCCTAAAAGTCTGCAATGAAACAATTATCTACAAACAACATGGGGCGAAGGCGATGATGTTGTGAAGATTTTCTAATTAATTTTGATGGAAGAGCATGTTGGTTGATGAGTGGTGTGCCAGAGACAGTGGTGCCGATACGAAGCACAGATGGTTTCTGTCCTTATTTCGGCAAGGTACAAAAGTTATATTTACGTTTTTTATCCTCTGTATTCTGGGGAAAAAGTTTTTCGTCAACTTTTTTAGTTGTTGATTGAGCACCTTTTCTGTTCTGTTAGTGGTTTGCGTTTTTTGTTGTTGGATTTGCAAGGTAAGTTTTTCACTTTTTCATTTTGCCATTTATGCGTTGATGGGTGATTTAAGTTCGGTGCACAGAACAGTGCAGAACGGAGACAAAAGCTATTAACAGAATTAAAAATGCAAGAACAACAAAACAAAAAATAGGTATTACTCGTTGTCGGTATGGTTTTATTTGTTGTTGTAAAATTTGATGGTGGAACAGGTGGGAAAGTAATGATTACAGTGAAAATGACGAGGCTTAGTGATTCGCTTGAAAAACTAACGCACGGCAAGAATGATTTTAAAATTTAAATGAATTTTGTGAATGATTGAACATCTCTGAAGAGTTTTAAATCATAAGCATACAATAAATGATTCGTTTGATGAACTTATAGAAAATAATGAATATTTCTATGATTTCTTAAATTAACATTGGCTCCATTTCAAAGACCTTTTGACATGACTCCCTTTAATCAACATACATAAGTTTAAACTGATCGAGTACTTTATTCGTTTTGATCTAGGAAGTCAAGATAATGATAGCCTGGTTGTTATTGAAAGCACCAATTTTCTGAAGACATTTTATAGTTTCAGCGCAGAGCATTTTAATTTTATCTAATTAATAGACAAAAATGTCGTCACTCTCACGATTGTTCTTGGTTTTTTGTTTTTTTTTTCGTGTAGTAATGAAACGATCTCAAGACTGCGCATGATGACTATTAAACGAGTTCAGTTATAATTCTAATGCATACTTTTTTTTTTGTTCTATGATAATATTAAAAAGAGAAATGATCATCACTCATACAGTCGGAAGAATGAAGACAAGAATAATAAAAAAAAAATCTTCTCAGTACTTTTCTGGCGTAAGAATAGAGTAACATATGCTAGTGTCGGTAGGAAATTTGCTGTTATAGAGAGCAACTATCTGTCTTTGGGTAAAAGGAGGAATAATTCACCAAAATTTGGTCCTGACACTTTTCCAAGAACGAGTGCAATACGCATATAGGTCAACCAAATATCTTGGTGGTAAAATAAAATATAAGAAAAATTTCGTCAGCTGAACTCATGCTTAACACGCTTAGAACATTCTAAAAATTTTTTACTTAATTTGCCTTCCTTTCCCAGCAATCTATCACCCCACTTCGAACCAAGTCAGACTGGACTGAATAAGTGTAATACCTGAAATCTTAGATTCAAAGCTAAAAAAAATGTGTGGTGGTAAAAGCTAACAAAAATTTTGTCAGAAGTATTTTTTTTCAAAAAAATCTTTTTCGTTTTTTCCTTTCAAAACTATGCGAAAGAGAATAATAACAACAAAGTAACACAACCTCAACATGCTCTGATAGCAGTAAAACACTGTGATTGAATTTCGAAGATGCACATGAGCTAAGGCTATGCCTAAGAGGATGACACGATCAAGGTTGACCTTGACACAGGGTGCATCAACAGCAGATAAGAACTGAGTTACTGATGTAAAAGCGTTATCTCTGCCAAATCAACTTACGGGTAACTTTCTCGGCATAATTGGCAGTATAAGTAGGACCTAAGTAGCTTGAGTGGATCACAGCGAAAAAGTCATGCAAGACTACTGATGAGTTGGTGAAGCGGCCAACGAAACAGACTGTCTAGTCTGCCTTATGACTAACTCTATACGGAGGAATTGTTGTTGGTTGTTGCCTTCATTGTCTTCATATTGTCTTGTTGTTAACATACTTGGCCTAAAGTCAAATTTGTTTCAATATAATTAATGAAAGGTCACATTAAATTTATTTAAAAAAAAATATTGGAACAATTCTTTATCTAATATTTTAAAACCAAAAAAGAGTTAATTCAGATGTTTAATAGATGTTTCATAGATGGTTAGATGTTTAAAGTGGTGGTCCTTTTTTTTTTTTGGAAAAGTGAAAATTTCGAACTAACAATATTGAATATATATTCGATAAATCTTATTTGATTTAATTGACATCCCTTTTCTCTATTGTGTGAAGGAACAAGAATAAAATACACGTGATTGTATTTTTTTTTTGTGTTTTTTTTATTATCAGGTTGAAAAAAAATTTTAAAATGCATTTTAAAATATTTGTTATGTAATGCATTTAATAAATTTTTTAAGAAAAATATACAAGTACAGGATGCCTCAAAAAAAGGTTACCATTGCCATCGACTAAAAGTGTACCCTGTTCTATTTTACAACGATTCACAAAATATTTTGGCTTACGCGACAACCGGTAACGACAAGAGGTAAACCATTTTGAAATAACCTCCAAAAAGCATGTTTTTTGTAAAAATTTTGGCTAGTTTGGTTGTAAAAACAAAACCCAAATAGTCAGAGATTATAGTACTAGAAGAGATCTTCCAAACAGCATCAAAAAATTTCAAATCTTTGCCGTTAAACCAAAGATAATGCTGATATGTTTGAATTTTTTACCGTTATTTTCACTAAAATTAAAATTAATATTTTTAAAAAAATTTGCAAAGTGCCGAAAAGTTCTCAAAGTAAGCTTTCAAATAGTGCCTTGACTTTTTAAAAATTAATTTTTTTTTTTTTTTGTATGGAGACCATTACTCTCATGAAGAAAGCCAATAAATTAACGCTATATGTGTAAACAAGTAATGCTTATATGTGTAACAATATGTAAACAATGACAATGTGTCGGGATTTTCTTTTGCGATTTTGAAGATTTGGGTTGGACTGGATTGGATTGGAAACAAATTTAAAGTTATTGCAATTTTGCTTTTCTGGAATCAGTCCATATTCTGGCAGTCATTTTATGAGTAAAAATTTTATGTTGTATATAGGTTGAAAAATGTTCTCTGTTTAATAAAAAATGCAGAGTAAAGTGCTAGTCTTAAAAGGAATTTAAATTTTATTCTGATCTGACACAGAAAAACTATGGAACAGCTGTATATTTGGAACATTTTATCGCTTTTTATCATCTGTCTTGTTAATTCAATGTTATTTATCATTTTTATACCAACATTTCGATTTTGCCAAACCTTTCTGAACTTAACTTTTCTTAACTGAATACATTAAGATTTTATTATTTGTTAATCTCGACATATTCCTACTGGGATTAATTCTACAAATTCATTCATAATTTAAGTCACTTGACGATTAATTGTAGGGCGCTGCATGATCGCGTGTTTGCTGTTCACTCCAAAACGTCAACTTGTACGATCCGTGTTCTTATCTAGAAAACTAACTCATTTGCTTGAATTGAATTGAGCAACAGATCTGACTGACAACGTGCATGCATGTCGAGCAAAATAATCTTGATGAATTCATAATTGCATGCTAACATTTTGATAAATGAAAGCGGCAGCCACACCACAACTCTTTGGAGTTTGTTCTCGCCATGAGCTGGAAGTAAATGTCAACCAGCATAGAAAAAGAATAGCGGAATCCGTAGAAAGAGTACAAATAAAATGCATTTCATTATGATGCTTTGCAATAAAACATTTTATGTAATAAAAGTAAATAAATGTATGAATCAATTTAAAAATGTTTACATTCTTAGATGTCCAAAGTGAACTTGCTCACTAAATCGCATGGTTATCAGCAATCATTGAACAATTAATAAAAGTAAATCAGCACCTAACCCTGGCTGAGACCCACCATAGAACCAAACAGCATCAGTGCTGCCACCATAGTTCACTCTATGCTCGAACAATGGACTTCAGCATCAATAATAAATTTGACCTAAATTCATCTTTATTTATTTTTAATTTTGAATATGTAACATCATTCCGAATATGTTGAAGCTTCATAGAAGAAAAGGGGTTCCTTCTTGGCAAAGTGTTTATACAACTATTTATTCTAATTTGACCCGCTTTATCAGCTTCCCTAGATTTCTCAGCGTATAAACGGCATGCTCTTAATTAACCCTCTTTAATTGTTGCAACATCAGCTATTAAATGATGGATATATTTTTCATTAATTTTGACTTTGTGTGTGACCCTCATAAAGAAAAAAGAAATAATAATTTATTTGTATGAGTTGAGTTTGTTTATTTTATTATTCTTAGAGTACATTTGGACATTCTTGGAGAGGCTCGAAAACCCATTCTATTGAAATTAATTAATGAATATTAATATTACGAAATGCATGTCATATCTTGATGGAAGTTGGGAATCCAGAGAAATTTTCACCTAGTAATAGTTGTCATTTTTGGTTTGATTGTGAAACTTGTCCGTTTTTGTATGGTAGATAGTTTAGACTTTACAAATGGAGTTTTCACAATAATCGTTACTTTCCGTGTGGAATTCTCAGTTCAATTAATGTGGTGTACATAAACAAAATGTCGTAGACAGTCTTTTCTTATAAAATTTTGAATAATATTTTGTCATCTCGAAACTGTCTGGTTTGAACTGGGTCAAAATGGCTTCTATTAATATAGGTATGATCTCAATAACTCAGTCCATTGAATCTGTAAGAATTCGCTCCAAGCTTGTTTGTTTGGACTTTTTCATTGGTTCGAATTGTTAACATGTTCTTTAATTCCAATCATTTGAACCAACCTCTCTCTAGCAGTGGTGGCAACGGTGAACAAGCCGCCGCGAAGTACTCTTGACAACATATCACCAGAAGGACAACAGCACAAAACCAAGCTGTTACTTTGAACAGCAGTTTCTTTGTAGCTGTTCTTGAAACAGGGAAAAAATATTTCAACTCTTGTCCAGTGTTTTGTTTGCTGTCGAGTCTGCTTGTTTTGATTTGTAACTCAACAGGATCCTTTGTTCTTGTGTTTTGTTTGGAACATAAGGACCCTAAATGAGTGAAGTACTGAAGAGATGGAGGAAGAACGAAGAAGGTAGAAGGTATTCTTCATCGACTGCTCGTGCTCTAATGTTGGGTGCGTTAACGTTGTGCTGCAACAGTCGCAGCATGAAGTCTTTTAGCGGATATTGTGTCAGCATTTGGTCAATTCATTTATGGCCTCTTATGTTTATTCATGCGCTGGAGAGTATCTTGAGCTAGCTTCAGTGATTCTTTTCTTTTTACACTGATTTTTGTTTTGAGTACGTTTTTATCTGATAATTTATTACGACTTTTGATCACTATTGTCGTTGTATGCGGGACGCCCTCATCAACAGAAAGATGTTGGCGCGAACGTACAGCACATAAACACTGTGACTGAAATTAGCCGATTTTGGACGTGAACTACTATGGAAGCAGTTGTTAAGGTAGTTTTTTGTTTTGTTTTGTTTTTATGTCGCTTTTAACAAAAGTGAACTTCACAGTAGATTGTGTAGATGTCGCATGGAATTAGTGAGAACAAGCATGTTAAAAGGATCATTCATGTAGAATCAGTTTGTTTTCCTTTAGCTCGTGACATTTATTAAATCTTTAATTTCTTTTACGAGTACAATAGTTCCTCTATTGAAGTCCTGGAAAATAGGATGACTAAATGGATAAATGTAAATTATCTGTTTTTGCGAACATAACAGTTTAATAAAATAGCTACACATGTCAAATATGACTTTCAAAATGGCTTCATTTTCATTTTTGCATGTTTTTGTCCAAAAGAATGCTAAGGAAAGGACGTGTATAGAAATTATTTTAAAAACCTGTTGATTTTGACGATTTCAAAAAGGAATATCTAAGAATGGAACCTGTTTTATATTTTATCATTCCACTAAATAAAGCATCCTTAAGCTTCCAAAACCTAATATAAAGTTATAATAAAAAATTCGAAACTATTTAAATGAGATTTATCTTAGAAATATACTTAAAATAATCTTAATGATTCCATTAGCCAATTCTGACAATTTTAGCAAATTAATCTATAAAGAATGATGATATATTTTTTTTATTGCTTGAAATTACGTGAAATTAGTTTTGTTCTGTAGCTGAAAGTATGAATGTTGTAAAAAATGTTGTCTGCAAGTAATAAAGTTCTCCTTAAAAATTTTGTTGAACCTCATGATACACGATATACTTGCTACTTTTATATATATTTTTAAAATAAAAGTGAAGGTTTTGTAGTTTTCTAATAGAGCTCAACCGAAGCCACATCCCTTTGTACAGCTTTCATCAACAATGAGGTAAAAATACAAAATAAATTACAATTCTTTATCTGAATATCAACTTACTCGTAATTATATATTATGAGACCCAATGAAACATACCCGATAGACCCGATCTATCGAAATCTTTTAATTGAATCCAACATTAAAAATGTGATTTTTATTTTAATAGTAGTACAAGTTTGTCTTCTTTCTTAAGTTGGGGTCTTTCACAGGATAAATGGGTCCCGGGCCATGATAATTTTTTAAGGGGCCCCCCTTGATAAGAAAATAATTAATATTGTTAAAAATATCATTTATTTATATTGTTAATTTTTAAAATTATCACTAGCCGGAACACCCTATGAAATAATTTTTTTCGTATCATATTCATAGGGTGATACGAGTTGATAAAACTTCTGAAAACTACCATTCAAAAATTTATTTCAAACGTTCTCTAAGATGGCTAACCTGCCATAACTACCAATAATCACTGTACGATACAGCTATGGAATGTAGAACTATCATAAAGAAATTTTGTTACGAAAAGGAAAAAAGTTTCCCTGAAAACTCATTCAGATTGACACGAAGCTGAAGAAGGGTACATTTACTGAAATAAAAAACCACTAGTTTCGATTATTAAATAGTTATATTTCTTTACTCCCTTGTTACTGTGTTGTTCATTATATTTCTTTGGTTCAAAGTATCCAATTGCTCAATACACACAAAGTCACTTGGGCTGAGATAAAGCCCTTGGGATCAAACAACACCAAACGATAGGTTTCCTCCCATCGACAACTTATTTTTTTCTGTATAATAAGTTCACGCCCTATTGCTTAACTCCGCCCATACATCTTTCTTCAATTATTTTTTTTAGTTGTTGCCCAAATTTTCAATTAAACTGTTAGAAGGAATTTAACATCAATAAGCATTTGAAATTTTTTAATTTTCAAATCATTTTTAATATTTTATATTAGGAGTTTGTATTAGTTTAGCCATAAGAAAGATGTAGGTCCTAAAAGAAAGTTTAGCCATTTTAGGTTTAAACACCTATGAACATTAAAATAAGACTTTATTTTATAAAGTGGAAATATTATAATACGGGAGGTTGCTAACACTCTTGTTTTGCTCCCACTCAATTTTTGTCCTTGTGATAAGTACTTATTACATTAACATATGCTCCAATTTTAATACTGTAGGTTTCATCATTGCCATTATAACTTATTCAAAGCGTAAGAGTTCGATGATTGGTACGACTCTACGAAAAACTATTCCATCCATAACTCTTTTTGTATTTACTTCTGATATTACTTAATCATTAATTAATATTTGATATTGATATTTTTTCCAATGTGTTCTTTTTTATTCTAACTTTTAGCTGACAAATTTTCGAGAGTTTTCGGTACATAAATAGGATAACATTTCCATTAACATCCCTGCAAACATTTTCTGAGTGCCTCAAAAAAAAAAAAAAAAATGGCTCTAAAAAGAGTATTTCTTAAGCGTGTTTTATGAGTAAGCAATAAAAAGACACCTAAAGGAGTCTTAGATATGATTGTAAAATGGTTGCTCAGAAATAAAACTCTAAAAAGAGTATTTTTTATGCGAGTTTTATGAGTACACAATAAAAAGACTCCTAAAGGAGTCTTTCTTATGATTGTAAAATTATTGCTCAGGAATAAGACTCCAAAAAGAGTATTTTTTATACATATCTTATGAGTACGCAGTTAAAAGACTCCTAAAGGATATAATATGATTGATATGATTGTAAAATGACTGTTCCGAAATAGGACTCTTAAAAGAGTCAATAATTTGAGCATGCTTTATGAGTTCTTATACTGGGGTAAAATAATGGGGTAGGCAGAGTTATTAAAATTACGGTCAATAAAGTGGGCCTTATTTGACAAAGGGGTGTGGTCATATTAGAAAAACACTGTATCTAGAATAGTGTTGACACTAGGGTGCTGAAATTTGGTATGCAGGTAGGTGGTTAGGTAGAATCATTACAAAAGTGGGCGGGATTGTGGCACTTTAAGGAAAGTACTATATATCGGTAAATATTGATACTTGGGAACTGAAATTTGGCACAGGACTAGGTAGAATTATTATAAAGTACGATCAATAAAGTGGGTGGGATTAGAAAAAGGGCGTGGTATTTTAATAAAAATTTTAAAGAGACAGAAATGTAAAATACCCAACAAACTTTCAGGAATTAATAAAACAAATTTTTTAAGAACAAAGCTTCTTGTTTGAAATTTTCCTCAAAAATACTATTACATAAAATTTTTCATATTCTCTAAATAGGAAGAAATAAAAACTTTTTTTTAAAAAAAAAAACCGACTTTAAAATCACTACAAAGTACAAAATAATTTTAAATAACTTTTCCCATTAATTTCTTAGTCAAATTTTAAAAGTTATTTATATGTTTTATATGTTTATATGTCTTAAAAGTTTATTTTCCAAGTGAATGTTCAAACACGTCATAATTTATCTTTTAGTCGTTCAGTGTGCAGTTGAGGAGTTTGCAAAATCGAATGAAGTCGAATCGAATATGGCAAAGTAAAATTTTTAACTTTTAATTTTTTCTACCATAACTTTTTATTTGAAATGCTTAAAAAAATATTTTTGTCAAATTTTTTTTTTTCTCAATTGGAAAATATTTTAAATTAATTTCAATCTACAAAAATATTTCAACCTAAACGGATCATTGTTACTTCTATGAGTTCCGAAAGAGTCTTCATTATGAGTCTTTAAAGATTCCATTACATGATTCTTAAAATAGTATGAAATATGGCTATTAAAAGAGTCGTTTGAGCCCAAAAGACCAATTTATATGAGTTCTGATAGAGTATTTATTATGAGTATTTAAAGAGTCTTTGTTATGAGTCTTAAAAGAGTATTAAATACGAGTCTTTAAAGAGTCTTAATTTTGAGTCCAAAATGAGACAAAGTAGTCATTATTATGAATCATATTTTAAAGTCCATAACCTACGAAAATGTTCTCATAAAATAGTCTTTTTTTAAGGGCATTATGTCGATAAAAACTCATTTATACGAGTCTTGAAAGATTCTTTTAAGAGTCATAATGTTTGCTGAGATACTCGTAGCTCCTATTGTTTTTGAAATTTCGTATTGAACATCGCTTACGTTATAAAAACGTAATCTTGCACAAATTAGAACATAAACCAAGCATATAAATGCTTCATGGGAAGATTTATCTTTCAAAATGTTTGATGCATTGCATCAATTGTGTTGTTTTTTGTGTTGTTGCATCCGCATAGCTAACAATTAAATAGTACGAATTCATGACTCTACAGCTAGTATTTAGCTCATAATCAATCGATCTAATGCATTATTAATGTTAAGCATAATATGATAATTAAGCCAACTGTATCTTGGCTAAATAATCTTAACAAGTTACTTTTTGGCTAGTAAGAAAAAACAAAACGAATTCTTTTTCTTGTTTAAACAAATAAAACGTGCGCATGACTATCTATCTGAACCTCTAATAAACTGGGTTGCAAAGGAAAAATGCAGTAGCAAGTTTTTGGCACGTTGTTGTTTGACTTTGCATTTTATTTTTTTTGTTTTTATTTTTGTATTTTTCGCCAAGATTGTGATCAAATTTTGAAATTTCAAGCATGAAAATGTATAAAAGCTATCTGCTAATACAGTAGCAACTGATGACCTTTACTGTTGAACTCTGAGTTGGCAACTTGAGGTAAGTTATTAGTGAAGTTCTGTTAGAAACGGTTCATAAGTTGACTCTCAGATTGTTGTAGTTTTTGTTTTTTGTTGATTTTGATGTGAAAATGATTAAATATTGATTGTTTTTTTTTTATTTTTTGCAAGCTGTTTATGGTCACCAATAAAAATCTTGAAACATAGATCCACAATTAAAAGAGAATTTTATAAATAAAACATTCCCCTAGCAAAACTTGGTATTTATAAAATACGCTAATTTGAAGAAAAATTACTTAAAATCAAGCATATACATACTATAAAGAAATAAAAACTACTGATTTTCCCTCCACTGTATGGACTTCATATGTATATTTTATAAGAATCTTTTCGTTGAATTATGTTGGTGGTAGCTTTTGTCCAGTTGATTTTTTAGAAAATGTTGTGAAATTCTTGGCGACGTGAGAACTTGAGGATTCTCAATATTGTATTGATTGTGTATTGATTTTTTTCTAATTTCTTCCTTAGGCTGGTTCGGTTTAATTCGCAATTATTTTCGTATCTTTTTCTTGGGATGTAAAGATAACAGTGACACGTAGAAATTTTTATTTCATTTTTTTTTTTTTTTGCCAAGAATTAGATTCACCTTCCCAAGTAATGGAGATAAGCGGGAAACCTATGTGTGCTTGCGTGTCATTCTCGACTATGCATGGTTGGTCAAGGTGCAACTGAGTCTTCTTGTTGATAAGATGTTTATTGATACTTGATGCATCTTAAGCTGCGCATGCGTTCAAAGTAATATTTTGCACTTGCTTTGATGATGATAACTAACGGACTGACCGCTCGAAAGAATGTCAATATTGTGTTAAGTGTTAAAAAAAAACAATTGAAACTGCAACAAATTTAATGAATACTTTGACTACTTAATTTTGAATCAGTGAATCATATTGAATTTCACACAGTTATATGAATAAATTTTATTAAATTCTTAATATTTCCCTAGAAGTACTAAGATTGCTTCTTACAGTCTATACATTGTAACAATAGCTACATAGTAAACTTAGAGTTTGCGCGCCTAGATTTTAAAATTCAAATGCTTCCTAAACCAGAAAACTATTAATCTTACCTCAAACACTCAAGAAGCAACAAATTCTTATTTCGATTCCATTGTGTGTTAAATAGATTTGGAAAAGGCGATACAAATTTGCCAAACAATAGACCAAGAGACACGCATGTTTATCCCAACAACAGTCAGGTCTATCCCACTAAAGTAGTGGCCGGTGGTCGTTTCTCCAAAAAGAATGTCAACATCATTGATAACAACAGCAGTTGTTGCATAATCTGTTTACAGCTACTCCTGCTGTTGTTGCTGCTCCTGCTGCAACTATATCTACTGCGCATGCGCAACTGTGCTCAACCAAGTGGTGCTCAATAAAGGAAGATGAAATTACATAAATACGCATATTTAAGGCTGGTTTCTTGGTTGAACAATGAGACAAAACGTTTTCCATTTTTCTCCCTCTCTAGTAGATAATCAAAACAGCAAATCTTATTTTCTGCACGCAAGCTGCGCATATCTGTGTCTGTGGTTATATAAGTCCAGTTTAAAACCTTCTTTGTTGCCCAGAAAAATGAAGAAAAAACAAAATTCTTCTTCCTCTTTTGATTTGTATTTTTGGGCAACGCATAATATTGGAAAAACAAGCAACCTAAGAGGCGTGCGACACATTTTGCAATGACTTTGTTATATTTGCCGTACTGCGTTGCATTTAAGGCGACCTACTGCGCAGGTAATGCGATTTCTTAAGTGGTCAATGAGAGATGAATAAGTAATTTGTGGAACTCACAAATGATTAGCTTCCAGATTTGTTTTGGGCTCAAAACCCGAGAAGAAACACAGATGTCAAATGATGAAAATTTGACTGATATCTGCATTCTCAACAAACAGCTGCAACCAGCTGAAATTTTAGAGGAATTTTCTGCATTTAATCAAGAGAATCAAGAGAGAATACAGAGCTTTCTTATTACTTTGAAAAGATTGATACAACGTCACCTTCTGTTGGGTGCCTGGCCATAGCAATATTGAAGGGAATAAAACAGTAGATGAACTAGCCAGAATGGAAGATAATTCAGGCACAGACAGACCTGATACAGATGAGTACATTGCAATTGGAGTCATCAATACGGGCAAAGACCTTAAAGTCAGAGATAATGTGCAACATATCCCACAGACTTTGAACGGAGTACTTGGAAATATGATAGGCTTATGTCATAAATGGAAGGATCATGAAGAACTAGACTCAAAAATTCGTAACTATGTGTATGTAAAAATCTACTGAAATGTCGACTCCGGCACATGAGGAAAAACTATTTCAAATATTTGAAATTTTTGTCTAACAATGTTGAGTTTTTGGACTATGTATTTGAAAAATTTATTGTGTAAAAAAATACGCTTTGGTAAATTATAAAGGGTTTTCCCATTAAGGATTTGACAACTTTTTTTTTAAATAAAACGCAAACTATTTAAGATATTTTAAAAACTGTATTATCGGCTTGAAGTACAATCAAAAAATTTATGAATGGAACTCGACTTCGGTCATATGGCCTTCGCGGGCACGTATGCAGGGGTCGATTCGTTGGACCCAATTTTCGATGACTCGGCAACACATTTCGGCCGAAACGGCCGCTATTTCGCGTTCAATGTTGGCTCTGAGTTTTTCCAACGTAGTCGGTTTGTTGGCATAGACCAACGACTTGACGTAGCCCCAAAGAAAAAAGTCTAGAGGCGTTAAATCGCATGAATGAGGCGGCCAATCGACTGGCACATTTCTTGAGATATCACGCTCATCAAACTTACTCTTCAATAAATCAATTGTAACGTGTGCTGTGTTGCTTGTGGCACCGTCCGGTGGAACCACATCTCGTCCAAGTCCATATCTTCCAATTCTTGGTAATCATGGCAAGATAACGATGGCCATTCACAGTTCGACGTAAAAATATGGTCCAATGATTCCGCCGGTATGCAAACCGCACCAAACAGTTATTTTTTGTGGATGAAGTCGTGATTCATGAAGCACATGTGGTTTTTCACCCGACTAATAACGCATATTTTGCTTATTGACGAACCCAACTGTAACGCTCTTAAAGTTGCGATCGCCGACTCCGAATTTGGGTAGTAAATTTTTATAATTTCCAGACGTTGTTCGTTGTACCATGATGAAAATGTTGAGTTTACTGAATAAACTGACAGTAACGGTTTGATGATTAGTGAGAAGATGCGTTCAGAAATGCAATTCAAAGTTGTCCAGTCCCTATTGGAAAACCCTGTATTTTATCTGACATCCTAATTCTGTTCTCAGAAAGAATTTTGGTCACCTATCTTGAGAATAGTGTATTCGCCTTTTCACCTATGTTGAGTCTGTTAAAAAACTCAAGAATTATTTTCATAACGACAGTAAGAATGAAGACACCTATATTTCCGTTCTATAGAGTATATATTTTTGAAAACCGGGATGAAACAGAGCAAACAAACAAAAATCTTACAAATAAGGTATGTTTTTATGAAGAAAATTATCTACGAGTGCGTTTGTGCAACATAATAGAACAAAAATGAATCATATGTAAGCTTGTCCAAGTTCACCGATAAATCCACAACTTCTTTTTTTAATCAAGAAAAAAATAGCAAAATATCAGACACATAAACACTTCAGTAAATATAATAGTCTTACTTTTCATCATTCCTCGAAAATCGATTACAACTTACATGTATTAGGGCGAAGGCGATGGAGAAAGAAAAAATCAAACACTACCAATTTTGGCCATAAGCTTCACGCCCCGCCGCTTCTTTGACTAACTTGCTCAGTGGGCCATCGATCTTTTTTTTTCTTACTATTCTACAGAGTGAAATGCAATTTCCTACACATTGCCAAACCTTCGAATTTTCTTAAACGAATCACCAGCGCGCCCCAACACTGGTAATAGTCATCCATGTGATGCATCGCATTGAGCCTTCGCTAATATGGTGGCTTCTACTGCGCGTTCATTTTGCTTCATAGTATGCTTTATTCATTGTAAGTTGAAATTGGAAAAATGCCATTAGAGTGCTTTTCAACTTAAGATTACGCGATCGATCTTCTAATGCGTTTGCGCTGCAACACTCGAAATGCTAGGTGGCAAGAGTCGTGCTAAAGTTATCTTAATAGAGCTAAGCTTGGGTCACTCTGTTAGGACACCACTTCATGTTATGCAACAACAATAAGATGTACCATACAACTCTCTTGATGCTGTTGCAATCACTAGAAGAACCACCTTAGATATGGAGATGGAGCTTAATTGTGCCGAAAGTCGATGCTGAAAACTGTGAATTTATGAATCGTTTGTAAATTGCCACCAATGAATCGATCCCAGCATGAGGAAACATTTTCGATCAAGAACCAATTCAACAGAATGAACAAAATTTTAGATCAACTCAATTTGACAAAGATATTACCTCAACCTTTGGTAATTGCCAAAGAAAGCGGGCGGAAATGTTATAAATTCTTAGAGAAATCGGGTCAGGCTGTAACGAAACGAAATCTGTTACGAAATATATTTAATATCAAAAATTAATTATAGAAAATGTTGACCATAAACAGTTTTCGATTTTATGAATTTAAAAATTTATATAAATTTATTCAATTCGGCCTTACACACGAACTTCCTGCCGGAGCAACTGATATTTAACATGGTACCGAAGGACATTTCCTTCTTGTGATCAATGCCAAACAGTGGCCAATCCCAACAAAAGTTATCAGCTAGTATTGCATTCCCCATTTCCAATTCCAATAACCACAATCAACTTTATTCGAAAATTTCAATTAAACACACGTTATACATACTCACTACACCTCGACTCTGCTCACATTACTTAATCAGATTGCAATAAGATCACTAAATAACCAGATTAATGTCGGAATAATGTATGTAATTTCGGTACAAAGCTGCGAATGAGTGACCAAGCAAAAGAGCGCAGATAGTGGAACGAGGATCATAACACATACAAGACCAAAAACAAAAACAAAAACAAAAAAAAAAGAAAAAGACGTGTGGCATCAAGAGAAGCTGCATTGAGCTCCAACTGCTAAAGTGCCAAAGTGAAGATCAATGCGCACATTAATTGTACAGAATTCGCCACAGTAGAGCTTTGATCAATTGCGCATTTTTGTTGTTATAAAATCTCCAAAGGATACAAGCGATCGGATTATCAGCCGTTCTAAGGTACAAATTGCCTGCATGTAGAACATGTAGAGGCTTTCGGAAGAGATCGCTGATCTGATTTGCATTTGTATGAAACAAAAGCAAAGCTAAGAAATTATGAGGAATAGTCTTGAAAGATAGAGCCAAATTGCCACAATATAGAGCATGGGCTTTCATCGAAATATGGATGCAGGGGTATAGTTCTAAATGCATACAATATTCAAGGAACAAAATCATTGCTCAATGTTGCTACTAAATCTGTACTGAAGACGCGGTGTAGCAGCGCCAGTTAGTTAGATTTTTGGACGCTCATGTTGTTCAGTAAATGCTATCCTCCACACTGGTACCCTGTGATCAACGAACGATTCATCGACAGGTGTTGATTGCTGGGTTAGCGCAGATTGTGTTCGGACTGCTGCGCACACGAAGTAATTTGTAATTGCAAGTGAGTGAATGAGAAATAAATTATTACAATTCGTACGTGATTTAAATCAAGTCAAAGTGAGGATAAAATTAAAATGATTGGTGTAGCGCGATCTGTTGGAATTTCTTCAAATAAATCATAAGAAAATACAGAGTAAGTCATAAGTAAGCTCCAACTGGTATTGAAACAAAAAAACCAAGATGTATTCGGTTTAAAAGTTGTGCCTGATCATTCCAATCAAAACGTAATTTAAGGCCTGATTCATTTTCCAGAGTGCGAAAGCCGTTACGCATGCGTATGTATTGACGAATTATTGTTATCGATTTGCGTAAATCAGGTTCTAATATACGCTACAGGCATATCTGGTACGCTCAAAATTTACCATAATCGCCTTAAAAAATTTTTAATATATTGGTCATCGAACCGTCATGCCTTGCCTGCCTTAGTTGGCTCGCTCATTCGGTGTTCAATTTATAAATCACAAAATTCAATCAGCCACCAACCAGAAGCTAACCTCGAAATCGGCACACTTAAGTGGAAATTTATTTGGTAGAATTTTGGAAGGGGCGACTGCTTGCAGTTGCTTAACGGTTGCGATCATGTTCATATTTTTGCAATTTTCAATGCGAGATATTTAAATTTCATTTAAGGTCCATAAAATATTGGTCGGTATTAAGATTGAGGGGAAGCCTCAAAATAAAATTGAATTTCCGCCACATTGATGTAACCAACGAATATAATTGAAAAACTGTCAGCATCCTCGATAAGACCTATAAAGTCACTCTTACAATAGATGAAAGAAAAATATGATAGAGCCTATGCTTAAATGCAAAAGGTTAAACCGCAAAAAGCTTAAATGAGAATTTATTTGGTTCAATCTGACATTCTATCACTTCAAAATATTTCTAGGGTTTCTGAAATAGACAGCTTTTCAATCAGGAGATCAAAGCTTGGGCAGTTCAAAAATTTAAATTTTGTTGAAACTTTCGATTTTATTATTAAACCTCTACCTGACTGATTCCCGATGAAACGTCACATATGTACAAAATGATTTAAGAAGTTATGTTGAAATGATTTTTTTTTTAAGTTTTTGTCTGCCACTTTTTTCCCCGTCTTGGAAAACGCCTCTTGAGTGAGGAAAATGGGTCACGTGTTTGATAAAACATATTTTTGAAGGCAAACTTCTTGTAGATAATCGAAGGAAATAGCGGTAAACTGTAGCTATTCTGTGTGTTACGCATGGATACACATAAGACACTAGATAAAGTGACAATGGTTGTTGTATTTACTAACAAGTAAATCCGATACGACTATTCATCTACTTTACTCTCTAACACGGACCACACACAATTAGTAATCAAATAAGTTCAGATCTGGGCTACACGCTGGCCGTGGAAATGAAACCCATCACAATGTTTTTAAGCCACTCTTGACTCGATTTAGCTCGGAGCAGAATCTTGCTCAAAGGTCCACGGCTTGTTTTGGAATAATTTCGTGTTAAGAGGTTTCACGACCAATTCCAAAACATCGGATTTATATACTTTCGTTAAAGTTTTGACATATTTTTTACAAAAACGGAGCTTGGTGACCTCTCTGAACTCTTGAAACGAGTTCTGCTGCATGTCGTGATGACAGATCATATACTCTATCATTCTGTGTATTGAACGATTTCTCTACGGTGAAAATTTTTTCGTCAGTAAACAGAATTCATCTATGGGCATTATCCGCATGCTTGAGAAGTAACGCTTTCGATTTTCGCTTACGTTGTTTTTTTAATGCTACCGTGAGAAAGTGTCCGGTATTTCTTTTGTGTATTCGGATCTCCAAGTCATATTTAAGAATGCGAAGGACCAATTGCGCCAAGATATTCATCTCCCGCGACAAAATTTTCTGCTTTCGCAGCGGTTTTCGCTTGATTCGAGACTTCACCGTCTTGATGGCTCGTGGTGTTCTTACAGAACGCGGTCGGCCGGATTTTGAACGGTCGATTATTCCACCAGTATTCTCAAACAACTTCACAGTACGATACACAAAATTACGAGTGACTCCGAGTGGTCGCAAGGTCCGAAAATATCGCCTCTTTCCGTCATATATTTTTTTAAACCAAATATAACAACGATTTTCAAGCCAGCCTCATTTCATCATTATAAGCAAATACCGCCGAAAACTTTTTCGCGAAAAAGAAGCATAAATGTTTAATATCAAATAGACGTCAAAACGAAGCGAGTGCATTCAGCTGTTCACTCACAGTGAGCACGTTCAGTCGTGTACCCAAACATAGGAGAGTACTAAGTACAAACTAATATAGTTGATTGATATGGTTGTTGCATTGAATGTCTATGAAAGTCCTTAATATGGTTGTTTCATTGGATATTCAAGAATCTATTGTATTAAGCTGGTTTGTTAAGAAAAGGGAGTAACGTTGATGTTATTGATTTAAACTACTTAGATATTTTTTTATTTTATTTCAAACCTTAACGATTCAAATTTCTAAGGAAATAAATTTAATGAATTATTCAATATCAACTGCAGCCAAGTTTACTTTTTAACTCAAGAGCCATTTTCATGAACATTTTTGATTTTGTATTTTCTGCTTAGCTTTGACTAACTATCAAGTAAGACTTTTAGAAGAGATCAATTTGAAAAACCTTTTTTAAAGACCTTTTTTAACCATTCCCTTAAAGTAGTAGTCCCAAGATTATTTCTCTTATTTTAGCCTTTTGTAAAATATACTTTCTGTATTTTGTATTTGAAAAAAAGATTTCAAACCTTTCCTGATCAATTCCAAAATGAAGAAACTTTCCATCAGAAATATTTTTAAGAATTTCTGATAATCTATCTATCTATCTATATTATTATTACGCAAACGCTTTTTTTGTGACGACCATCAAATCTATACCGTAAATGCGATTTTCATAAATGGGGTATCAATTGAAAGGCCTTGCTCTGCAGATGTGCAATAAGATCTTACTTTTTCTTATTTATTCTGTATTTAAATAAAAAAAGCAAAACAATCTTTTGCAAAGAAAGTGTGTTTTTTATGTGGTGCCTAAAACTATGTGATAGTTTTTTTCTGAAATTTTCCAGCATCATTCTATTGTATAATTAAAGCAGTAGAGCAATGCGAGAAACGTACAAATATATTTTATAGGATATGGATTAGGACAAAGATTTAGACACACCTTAAACACACCTTTCCAAACTAGGAAAGGGATTCGAACAAGGATTAAGTGAAGGATTTGTGGATATAAAAACACTGTCACGTCAAAACCTACGGGTGTGTCCACAAAACATTCAACTCTTTTTTCATTTAAAAAGTAATTTTTTAAATTTCCGGTGTCTTTGTCATTTGCCCTGACTATTCTGGGAAAGTCGTTGAGAACAGTTGCAATTTACCTGCAACCCCCAGTATTCACACACGGCCAACTATATTTGACGTTTAGTCGAGCCCGCTCTTTTACTGGCGTGAACATTTTTATTAAAGAGAAGAGTATGCAGCGCACTTTACCCATTAATGAAGGTTATATAACATCAAATATAGTTTACACAGACATATGCCAAAAATTGTAAAAGTTTTGATACAAAAATTAAAAAAAAACCAACACTAGATATTTTTCGCATTTTGGCGTTTTAACGCCATATGGGATTACTAGTATACTTAAAAAATCGAATCAAACAAGTATTGCAAGTAAAATGAATAGATGTCATGTTATCGGTCAATAGTTTTTCTTTCTGGAGAAGTGGACAATAAGTGTCATGGTTGTTACAGTGAGAGTTAAAGCGGAGAAAGTATGAGAAAAGCAGTTTTTAAGAAATTTTTGTTTTTTAATGAGATATAGCTATTCAACAAATTTTAGTTTTCTGCAAACTTTGCGAAGCGATAAGAGAAACCTGCATTAATAGTGTCAACCCGAGAGCATCCAAACCAAAAACAAAAATAAAAAAACAAAAAAGAAAAACAAAAAACAGCTAAGTAGCTTGCTTTTGAAGTAAACTCAATTAACTTGAAAATTTATTAAGTCTTTTATCATAGAAATTCATTAGAGCAGGACCAGCAAAGAGAAAACACACAAAAACAAAAAAACAAAAACCAAAATTCTAACCACAAACCGAGTATCCTGCAGCTTTGCTCTGAACTTCCGCTTGCCAACATAGGGTGTGCTATGGCGCAATGGCGATGACGCGTTTAAAATTTACGCGCTCAAAAGATGATTAATAATTATCATCAGCACACACACACGCACTCTTCTGTGCCTTGTTAGCGAAAAATTCGTCTACAAGATAAATGGGAAAAACTCGTGGTGGTCTGCTTTCTTCTGCGACTTGTTAGTATTTTTTGTACGTTTCTGGCCGAAAACCGCTGATTTTGTCAACAGTTTTTATGTTGATAACATAATTCTTCCCGAGTTTCTTTTGCATTTAAATGCAAATTCTCTTAATTTTGTTGTTTTTGTTTTAATAATTGTGGGGTAATCAGAAATTTAAGAATTGAAACGGAGTAACAAGGATTTGTTGCAGCAAGTACTCATTTTGGTTGTGCCTCGTTGATGATGAATAACCATGAGCTTCCGACAGCAACAGCTTCTTGAAATGATAAAATACTGCTGACAAAATTTTTAATTTAAAAATTAGCTGCTTTTTGTTTCCATTTTTTTGTTCCTTCGAATTTTATTAGTGCCTGAAAGCAACCAATATTAACATGATCAGGGTGGTGCTGCAGGTCGCTACAATGTTAGTTTTTGTAGAAATTTGAACCCCCGCTTGAGAAGAGGCACAAGTTGTTTTGTTCAAATTTACTGTGAAATATTTTTCTTATTTACAAATATGGGAGATTGAGATTCCCACCAAAAGATACTTTTTCAATTTAATGTTTTTTTTTCGGATACTTTTTTAATTTGGGAATTTGTTACTTTCACCAAAATTCTGAATTGTTTTTTTGTTCGGCGGCATCAGTTGACATGACATTTATTGATGAGCAGCAGAAGCACAACACCCTCCATTATGGTTTGGCATAACTTTTTCATAGCATAACTTCTATATTGAGAAAAAAATATAGCTACTTGATTTTTGACAGTTTTGGCGTTTGTCGTTGACAAGTTTGAATAACTTTTTATTGCGTGTAGTAATCACTGAGTATTTCATATCCCCAAGGATTATGTGAAAAGATTGGTGGGATTGGTTTAGGGATGGATATGATATGATCCATCAAACGCTAAAGCTAAGAATATTGCATATTTTAGCATGTAACATCTTATATTCTAAAAGTTATGTCTATCTAATCATTGAACTCAGATAGCTTCTAACATAGTTTCGAAGAGAACGTAACATAGCTTCTTAAATATGAAAAAAGGCTGTTGTTCTCTCAAAATCTAATCTTTATGTAATTCAGTTATTTCAGTAGAATACCTTTGTTTCCAGATATTAATCCTTTATTTTCAATTTTGGGAACATGTAACAGAAAACTACATATAAACAATGCCATTCTTGGATGTACTGACTTCTATTTTTATTTTTATGTTAATAAAGCAGAGTAACAAGCGTTCAAGAACATATTCCAATGACAGATCTGCGACATACAGATTCCCAGATTTGATATAATGATGAGCAATTTTATAGATATGCATGCTTTATGCATGCTTTGTGCCTTTGCTGACTGTCTGTCTGCCTGATTGTCTGTCTCGAATGAAATTGGACACCAGCGCCAACTAAATGAATGGAGTGATGATATAAAAGTTTGTCTCTCATCAAACTTTTGTAGGGTATACAAGTTATGTAAATTCGCAAGATATCTATTAATGTGAAAAATGTTTAACCCTCATTGGAAAGCACACAATCATACACTCGTACACGCAGGATATGTTTATACATAGATGGCACAGATTTCACTCTTTAGTGTAAATTTTTAATTATTCTCCCCTTTGGGTGTTCATTCATTAATGGAGGCAAAGACTTGCCACAGATGCACGAATATACGTCATCGTATGGATTTCACTACAGATTGCGATAATCATGTGTGTTTCTTTGTGTCGGTTTGTGTGGTTAAATTATCTGTATAAATACTGACAGGCGTTGAAATGTCACCGCAACTCTTACGTAGCTTAGGGTTGGCCTGTCTTGTGTTCTGTTTGGCATTTTTGCATATTATGGTAATCAACCTCCTGTCAACTGACAGTCAACACAGTGTGACCAACACATGATGACATTGTTGCAATTTCAACTCCACAATGGCTGCAGTTGACAATCGGTTGATATGTCATTTAAGTGCTGACCATTTTTGGATGTTTTTGCATTGGTCGAATGGCAAGAATTTTTATTATTAAATTTGAAAATCAGGAAAGGTTTTGGGAGATTGATGCAAAATGGGTGAAGTGAAAAAGTATGGATTGTAGCGATTATATATTACATGCTTTTTACGTATCAAAATTGATTTAAGACGCATGCCATCATTAATGCTTTTCTTCTTACTTGAGTTTAATTTTCAAAGATGATGAGCTTGGTGTGTTACAAATTGAAACACTGTCAGCCGAAGAAGCAACATATTTTGACCTTACCACTGTCAAAAAGGATTTTTGCAACAGAGTAACATGTATTTTAGTATTTCTGAAAGAGGTCGTTGTGGAAGCCATTTTTGCTGAACGAAGGTATATTTAGTTCACCACGTCAGAGTTTTTGAATTTACAACGCTAAATTTTACAGCGCAGGTTCTTTAAAAGAGCTGAAAACGGAATTTTTCCAAAATGCATGAATTGTTCTCGCTTAGAATAGGCCCAATGATAAAAAATGTTATAATACAACCGGAGAGGTAAATTCTTTGACTTGATGGTTAAAATATAAAATAAAATATTGACGCAAGTTTGCTTTTTGGATATTATTGGGATTGATGCAAATTTGTTACATTTGGATATAATTTACGTAATAATATCCGGTAATAATTTAATATGCCAGTTAAGGCTGGTGCTTAGTCCTCACGACAAAAATAGAAAGAAAATTAATGACGTCATGAGGCTGCGGAATGAGCCGCTCCAAGATCGAAAAGTAACAGTTATGCAACAGCGTTGCATTTAATTAATAAGATGCACACGTGAAAAGATGTACTAGGATAACTGATATAACTAAAAAAAATGAAGGATTTAAAAAAAAAAAATGTTGGGCGTCGCCAGGTAGCGGAGACTAATTGTAATTTTTGTAATAATTGTAAATTTTATTTTATAATATCGAACATTAGTCCTTAGGTCTTATAATGAAAATAAAAAAAAATTAGCAAGCTGGCAAACCGCTTAAAGCAGTGAAAATGAAACAGCGATGAAAAAACGTTGCATAGAATTATAAATGGTTGACTCTGCACGACAAATTTTATGGAATGACAATAAAGGTGAGGTTTTTGGCCAAATGATAAAAATTACAAAAAGATGCATATAATGCAGATATAATGCAAACACACCATCATTGCATGGATCTGTAGCAAAAGAAAAAGCATAAGCATAAGCAAAAGCAAAAACAAAAGCAAAAGCAAAAGCAAAGGCAAAAGCAAAAGCAAAAGCAAAAGCAAAGACAAAGGCAAAAGCAAAAGCAAAGGCAAAAGAAAAAGCAAAAGCAAAAGCAAAAGAAAAAGCAAAAGCAAAAGCAAAAGCAAAAGCAAAAGCAAAAGCAAAAGCAAAAGCAAAAGCAAAAGCAAAAGCAAAAGCAAAAGCAAAAGCAAAATCAAAAGCAAAATCAAAATCGAAAGCAAAAGCAAAAGCAAAAGCAAAAGCAAAAGCAGAAGCAAAAGCAAAAGCAAAAGCAAAACCAAAAGCAAAAGCAAAAGCAAAAGCAAAAGCAAAAGCAAAAGCAAAAGCAAAACCAAAAGCAAAAGCAAAAGCAAAAGCAAAAGCAAAAGCAAAAGCAAAAGCAAAAGCAAAAGCAAAAGCAAAAGCAAAAGCAGAAGCAGAAGCAAAAGCAAAAGCAAAAGCAAAAGCAAAAGTAAAAGCAAAAGAAAAAGCAAAAGCAAAAGAAAAAGCAAAAGCAAAAGCAAAAGCAAAAGCAAAAGCAAAAGCAAAAGCAAAAGCAAAAGCAAAAGCAAAAGCAAAAGCAAAAGCAAAAGCAAAAGCAAAAGCAAAGGCAAAAGTAAAAGTAAAAGTAAAAGCGGAAAAAATATAAAATATTTTTCTTAGGAATGTTAAGATAACTTAACTAAACTTTCTAAAATTTTCACATAGTACTTTACTTAAAGTTTTTCATAGTTTACATTTTGAACAAGTCCTACAAAAAAAAAAAATGTAATTTTGTCTTATGTAGCTGCCATGATAGGTGACGATTCTTGTGCTTCTTCATTTCTTTGCAAAATAAAAAAAAATACAAAAAAAAAAAAATAAAATTAAACAAAGTAAATAATTCCCGTGTAGCCACAGAGAGATGTCTCCTTCTCCCCACACTTAAATGCCAAATCGTATTTTTCGCACTCAATTGAGAAGCTGCTCAAATTAAATGCTTAACCATCAAATCTAACCACAGTGTGGCAAGGTTTATAAAAGCCTGAACGCCCACGCACCAATAAATTTGAATTGGGTGGATTTGAGGTGGATTGAGGGTGGATTTAAATGTCTGATTACAACTTGTGCGGAATTAAAAATAAACAGAGCGTTAACTCGCAGCGACTGGGGTGGATGAATGTGTTGAATGAGTGGCTTTAATTTTTCGGAAATAGGATTACGTGAGGGATGTTCAGAGTATGCATGTGATGCAAATATTTTGATTAAATGACATATATATCACTTTGTTTTCAAGTTCAAGTTTTTTTTTTTTTATTTGGTGAAATAGTGACACAAGTGAAAAAATTGTGTTCTATCGATTGCAGTACTATTTGAACTGTTGGCCTTTAAGATGTTGCTAAATAAATTTTCAATTATGTAACACATAAATTAAGCAGCGGTATTTTATTTTCCATTATTTTTCGCACTCTATGCCAAACAAGTTTAATATGTCAAATAGGAAAAATTATTTGCTGCATATAATTTATAACATATTTTTGCTAAATCTTTTCACGGCACAAGTACAAATTGACACACCGTAAGTTTCTAATGTTGGCAACATTGTTCTGTAAGGAGTAAGACAGACCTCCTATGGTGCAAGGCAGCTTCGAAAATAATTCATAGCATGCTTGCAAACTCTGGCGAGTAATAACGAGGCGACTCTATGCGTTGTTCCTCATCATAATTTTTCACCAAACAACACAACACCTCACCAGTTGGTCTCGGCAGCCAGTTGGTTGACTTGTAGGTAAATGTAGCCACCCGCCAACCATGCTTTCCACCAACAACAATAAATACATTAACAACGTCACCTACCACCCAGGAGTGTATTAACGCAAGAAATAATATATTTTAGTCTTAATCATCAAAAGATTGAAAAATGTCCAAAAATACTTCTTGAGCTTTGTGAATGCGAGGGATCATGCCAAAACATGGTCGTACTTACCACGATTGGCTATTAGCCTGTGCCACACCAGTTTGTTTTGGCAATGAAAGGAATATACCCAAAGGAGTACAGAGCCAAATAAATATTCTGCGGTAATTTAAGAACTGCGGACCAAATGAAAATAAAATCAAGTTGATGTCAGAATAAAATAAATGCTGTCTTCGCAGCAGGGAAGTGACGAGAAATTCATAGAGTATTCATAATTTTGTTAAGTGGATACCAAAAATTTAGAAATCATGAAGTAGTGAGTTGAATTCCCTTTACAGACAATTTGAGGATGTTGTTTTTGTAATTAACTTAATGTTTGTAAGACATAAACCACTCACGAAATATATGAGCTAGGAAGCTTAATGTAAGTTCACACGTATAAAAAGTATAGATCATATTTTTAAATGGAAAGTTTTCTTCGAAGAATGATAAATACTGTGTTGGGGTCATAGAAGTCACAAATATCACAAAAAATTTGTCTGTGACGAAATTGTTGTTTTTAAAGAAAGCTATAAAAACAAGATAACAATCTGTTTAGTCTGAGATGACAGCTTTTATTTTTAACAAAGCTATTTCGAAAGTGCCTAAGTTTTTAATCCTTTGCCCACATACCGCGCACATCACACACATGTTATTTAAACACACTGCAAATGATCACCGATTGCAATAAAACTTATTATTTCGCAACACCAACAAATGCTCTGAAGGAAAATAAGATCGAAGCAGCCAAAGCGAAGAATACAACACATCGTATGAGTTCCATGTATGTGTATGTGTATGTGGTCAATATGAGCGCTCCACAGCTTAAAGCGTTAATTCGTAATTTATGTGTCACAGGAAAAAATTGAATGCCACGCGGAATTATAGTGAATTTATCATTTCGCACGGTTTGCTGGCATCGGAAGAGATTCCAAAAATGATCCTTAGATGCGCATGCATGAAACGCCTGAAGCTCCCAGCTCAATGCTATGCAGAGACCAATGCGCTGGCGCACTCCCTGCTCTGCAAGCTGGTCATCACAGTTAAGCCGCATTTATTTATACAAAAGCAACGCGTTTGTCACTTCGATTGGTGGCACAATTTATGGCAACGCGCTCATAAGTTATGCAAAGTAAAAAAATTTACAAAAGCACCAATAAAGTGTGCCTTAATGTTGTTGGTGGTTAGGAAAAATGAAACTGCAACAGATTTTGCGGTGGCAAGTGTTAATTGGAATCAATTTGATCATCTGTGGACACAGCTTGCCACTGCTACGAACTGCGATCGTATGAGAAAGCTTTACTGGCATCAGTTCCAGGCTCATCATCCTTCATGGCAATGATAATGATAATTTTTTTTAATTCAATTCGGTCAAAAATTACACTGTGGGGGGTTCAGTGTTCAAAGTATCAGGAGAGAAATACAAAGCTTAAATTGAATTAAATTAAATGGAAATTTATTGTTGAATGCAACCCGACTTCGAATGCAAAACAAGGTGAAAGCATCCAATTATAAATGCCTTAGTTACGGTAGAACGTCAAGGGCTTTAAGATAGAAAGAGAATCAAAAAGGGAAGTGTTTTCATGATAAATATAAATTATGATGAAAGTATCACCAAATAACCGTTCAATTGTTAAAGGCATTAGTTAATAGCTGGAGTTTATGAATGAGAGTTGTTTTAATTTGGTGAATAGTTTGGAGTGAGATCTATATATATATTTCACTGGCGTTATTTATTTAGTCTATGTTAGAACCTAGGTTTCGACAAAAGCTAACTCGACTAACAATTTTGTCATTTATCGACAATTTCTTATTCGCATCTATCAAATATGCAACATTGAATATGTAAGTAGCAAAATGGGATAGTTAAACTTTATTCAGATTTGCGTCACCGATATCATGTATCGGTTTCTACATTTTTCAGAGTGCGTTATTTATATATTTGTATTTAAAACCCACCCAATACACTTTTGTGATTTCTTTACAAAATAGTAGATCTGTAAGGCTAGTAGTTTACGATGGCAGCCCTGTTTTGTCATGCTCTTCGAAATCCCGTTATATTTAAACAAAACTTGTGATTTTTCATTTTAAGGTGGTACAATTATCGTTTCATAATTACAACCCAGTCGCAGTTTTTTCTAATAAAAAGGAGGTTTGTATTGTGTAACATTTTTTTAAGAATAACAACTAATGGTGTGATATCTGCTCTAGGTATGCCGCGAGGTATAACTTCGTCAGAAGTAGAAAAAGGCAAAATTTTGACTTGGGCTTCTGAAAACAATTCAGTGGGCGAAATTTCAAGAAAACGTAGAGGCAGCCGACGCGTGATTGCTAATTTTCTTAAAAATACGTAAAAATATGTCCAAAAAGCGATCCGGATGTAAGATCTAATATGCAAGAGGAAGGAGCGTGCAATCTTACGCAGGGCAGTTACTTGCGACAGCCAGTTGTTCTCGTCAGGCAAGAAGTTGCAACACCAAAGTGTCAAAAACAACAGTTTGGCGTGTGTTGCAACAATGCCCTGATATTTTTCGAGCTAAAATGAAAGCAATTCCAAAGCGCCTTAAACGGTATAATACCGCGAGACTGGAATTTGGTTAACAAGATATGGATACTGATTGGTCCTCAGTAAGTGAAATGAATTACAACAGTGTTATTTGCATAAAATTTACGTTTATGCTTGCAGGACATATTTTCTGGTGCAAAAAAATGGAACCTTGATGGACCAGACGGCTCATACTTTTATTGGTGAGATTTGCGAAAAGAAAATCGCTACTTCTCAAAGCGGAACTTTGGTGGTGGGTCAGAAATGGTCTGGGGAACATTTTTTGCGCAAGGTACTCTGGAAATCCAGTTTACGCCATCTACGATGAATAGTGCCGAGTACATCACTGTGTTACAAAGCAGTTTACTGCAATTTGTACGACAACATCATGACCAAAACTGGATTTTCCAGCATGATAATGCCCGAATACACAGTAGCGCGGAAATAAATGCTTGACTCGCGCGTAAAAAAAATTAAAACTTTGAAGTGGCCAGTGTGCTCCCCAGACCTAAACCCAATAGAAACCTATGGGGAATACTGGGTCGTCGTATTTATGCTGACAATTACCAAAACAACAACGTTGCTGAGTTAAAAAATGCCATCATTAATGCCTGGGAGAATTTGGATGCCGATATTTTACAGAACTTAATTTCCTTCATTTTTTAAAGAGTTTTTGAAGTAATACAGGCCAAAGGGAGCCATATTAATTTATAAATGCTGGTTTTTTTATTTTAAAAAGTTTTAAAATACAAAAGAATAAAGCCTGAGTTATAAATATGAAACGCTTCATAAAAAGATATTTAAATTTAATGAGTCTCGATTTTAAATATATCCAGTTAAGTATTATGATATGAATACTGAATTTATCTTTATATTGTCTAAATGACCTAAGTGAAAGCTCCTAACTCTTTAGGAAGATTTTAATTGTTCGAATTATAAATTAGGTAAAAATTTTATATATTAAGTCCGATTAGAATAGTTTTTTTAAACATATTGTTTTTCGAACAACCTGAAGAATAATAAAAATTAATTGCGATACATGAACAATATTTTAAAATATTTTTCCAAAATAAAAATTTGGTTCATTTTAAGAAGTTGTTTTCCTTGTATTGTTGTATTCTTACTATTGAGTTGTTCTTATTTTTCTACCGTAAATGACAAGATTTTCTTTGCTTAAAGTTGACGTGAAAAAAACGGACAATTTGAGTAAATAAGGATAATAATAATAAAGAATACTTGCGTTTTATATATATATATAAATATATTTGTGGCGTCCGTGGCGTAGTTGGTTAAAGTGCGTGGCCGCTATGTCAACGAACTTGGAGACCCAGGTTCGAACCCTAGCAGCGACAGAAAATTATTTGAATTAAAATAATTTTTCTGTACGGCCGCCACCTCTCTGCAGGCAATGGCAAACCTCAGAGAGTATTTAAAATGCCATGTAAAGCTTCTTGAGAACAAAAACATTCCGTTCATCGCCGTTCGGAGTCGGCGTTAAACATGTTGGTCCGGTTCTCGGTCAATTGTGTACAAACTTAATAACACGCACAACACAATTGATCATAAGAAGCTAGGGCAAAGTCCTTTCAAGGGCTGAAATGGCCATTTATTTATTTATTTTATAAATACATTTTTAGATGTTAATTAAAAAGGAAATAAAATTCGATAAACTCTTAAATCTTTAAATATTTTCCGTATAGTACAACTTATTTCAATTCACAATTTCTATTGATAAAAAAAAAAAAAAAAAAAAAAAAAAAAATTTCTATAGTTATTTAATTTTATAAAAAATTGTCAAGAGCTTGCATTAGTTTTCATTCGAATTTTTACTTTAATTTATTATTCACATGCCAGACAAATTTTTCGTCTAAAGTCAAATTTGATCCAGCACATTGACTACATGCTACAATAACAACAATTTCAGTTCAATTCAGTTAAATTGCTTATAATAAGACATGAACAACTCGATTTCGTTCTGAGCTGAAATCAATTGCAGGTCAATTGCTTGTCTTGCCCAACTTCTGCAATCGATCAAGCGGACGTGAAAGAAATACTTGCAGTTATTTTGGGATTCCCTAGTTTGCCCATGGGTTTAGTTTCCAAGGAATGAACCTATGGGCAGCACACAATGCACTTCCACGAACTGCACCTTTAAGTGACAAATTAGACTTCTTTGCCAAAGAAAACACTGCCATAACGTCCAAGCGTTCGTGCCAACTGTTTAAGATCGGTTGATCAACGTCTCTTCCTTGTGCATTGATCACGCTACAATTTACCTCATTTAAATTGTTTCCCCAAATTGGTTTGCATTTTTATTTCTTTTGTATTCAACCAAACCACACCAAAAAAGTCTGCGGTTCTTATTGAAGGTGTTGATTTGATTACTTCGCCGGCCATATAAGTAAGCATGTATTTAGGAATATCTTGGTGAAGATTTACCAATTTGATCGTGAGTTTCATTTATCAGTTTTGAATTTTGAGATTCAACATTTCGTTTTGCGTTGCGTCCATCGATGCCGCCACGATATTGGAATAAATGTGAAAAATGATTTGACTTTAATGATCGCCACTGAGTCTGACTGAGGTTTATTATGGCGGTTGGGGCTAAGGTTTCGGCTCTGAGCTATCGTTGTTCGGCGAGCAGTGAAGGTGTTAAAAGTGTTGCCAATTGTTGGCAATTTTTATCTGCACTTAATGTGCCAACTAGTTTCATTGTTTTTGTGGTTGGAGTTATTGTTATGGTTGTAGGTGATTTGATGCTTTTGATGAGATAATTTATCGCACATAGATGCGCCACAAAATAGCTGGTTTGGCTTAGGAGATTTTCGTTTTTTTTTTTTTTGTTTTTTTAGATGCAGTGATATGCTGCTCGATAATATCGTGGGAAACTGAAATGGTTATGGATATAAGAGGTTTGAAAGAGACGATATTTTTATGTTAGAGGCTAAAGTAATGTTATTTTTATGGTGCTTAGAATGGGGTGTAAGCTGCATAACAGTTATAACTATGTGCTTTCGTCTGGATGTCTGGCTAATGGTGATGGAAAATGACATGAAGAAAAGCAGTTTTACATCAGCGATCATGTTTTTGCAAAGGTGTATTCAATATTGAGAATCGATGTTCAAAGTTTGTCTTTAAAATATTTTCGTAATTGAAGGACGGTGTGATGGTTTGAGAGAGTTAAATTAAGTTTTATTCTGCATATATCACCGAGAGAGCCGTCACTATTCTGAGAGATAATTTATATTCAACTAAATTTTGCATTCTGTCATCACCCTTGGGTCAAATGCGCAATAGCTGCATTCAACTCTAAATTCCGATCATCTTCGGAAAAGAATATTTCAAAAAAAAGTTATCAATTATTTGTAGATAAAACCTAAGGTTTATTTATATACTTACTGTGGTTCTGCTCAGAAAAAAAAATTGAAAAATGACAAAATATTAACACATTTAAATTTTTCTCATAATATAATAGTTTTATTTGTTCTTTTATATATTCATTGTATTATTAATGTTTATATTGATTTAATGGTGATTTTAATCGGTATCAATTTTATATAAAAACAAAAATGCTTACATTAAATTATATTTTAAAATTCATAAAATTTTTGCTTAGACATCATAAATATAAGTGGAAACAATCTGCATTTTATTATATGATACACTGTGATATAATTTTGTTTTATGTCTAATGCTACTATGCACATGTACAAACATATACATTTTTCTAAATTTGTCTATATATCAGAATGTTTGCTATAATTAAGTTTGTCTATTTACACTTTATGTTTTCTTTTATGTAACTTTTTGTATAACGCAAAATATAACTTATTTTCAGTATAGTTTTTTTTGAAAATAAATTTCAATATTTACAGTTGTTAAATAAAGTGGCTTTTTCATAACATTTCGTGTTGTGAATGATACCAATAATTGTCCAAAGTAAAGATCAAATACGGAAATTAAAAAAAAATCATTTAAGACGTATCGATGCATTAGTTTCTCTGAAAAATACTTGAATCCCTCTTGAAAAGATACATACGTTGAATATTTTGCTATCTGGTTACTTCTAAAATGTACTAATTCTCTGGATTGACATATGTATAAGTATATATTTATTTAATAAAGGTCAACTAAAAGCACCAGATGTTCTGAGTGAAATACTTAAAAATAAATAATACCCGAAAAGCAAGAAGCACAATTAATAAAGATAAAAAATGGAAAAAACTTGTCAGTTCAGGATTTTTATTTTAAACACCTTGAAGTTTTTCTTTCATACTTTTAATTCTTGATGATTCCAATCACTTTGAAGAGTAAAGAACTTTGGCCGATAGAAGTATTAAGAATCGATGCGACTAAACTTCCGACCAGGACTTTATCAAAACTCTTTTCAGAAAATTGCTTGTGAGACAAATTTATTTTTGGTACAACCATAATTTCCTTCTCCATACAATTACAGTAACTTTTAGTGTTAAGTCCACCAAAACAAAATACAATATCTTTATTTTTATGAAGAAATCACACAACGCTGCACGTTTATTATGAAGGACTAACTTTAATTTCATAACTTCGATGAGCACTTCCAAAAAAACACTTTCTGAGGACGTGCTATTCCCTTCAAGAACGACCACTTAGCCTTTACCCGGTTTTCTATAAAGACCAAATATTATCTTTCAGAAATAAATTATTTGAAAATTTAATATTCTGGATTTTGCCCTGATTATAATAGAAAACAAACGAATTGGACATTCCAGCGCATGAAAGGACTTTGACCGAGCTTCCTACGATCAAAATGTATTGTGCATGTTATTAAATGTTTTGTACAAAAATGATCGAGAACTGGATCTACTAGTTTTATGCCGACTTCGAACGGCTAATGAGCATATTCTCACTCTCGGAGGTTTGCCATTGCATGAGAGAGGTGACAATCGATCAGAATAATTAATTTCAATTCAAAAAATTCTGTGTTAAGCTGGTGTTCGAAACTAGCATCGAATTGGCATCGAAAGGTCAACTAATGCACTCGGCCACGGCCTCCACAAATGCAAAAGATCTAAATGATGTAGATGTTATCGCACCGTCAATATTTGGCTCAGTTGACCCCAAATAAATATGGTAAATCCAAAGACGCAATCTTAAATATCTTTATAGGTTTATTTATTTTACTATATATTTAAGGGAAATAGTTTTTATTTAAACTCCATACAGTCAGATATAAAAAATTCAGAGGTAAATTTTATAATTTCCATGTATCCAAACTATTGAAACTGAACTATTGAACTATTTCATGTATTCTTGCCGTGAGATAAAGGATTATTTCAAAGTCCAACGAGGCTTGCATATCGGATCATCATTGAAATGGTGTAGAAATCAACCGCTGAAGCAAATGTGAAAAGAACATAAATAAAACCAAAAGAAAAATTTTATAAAAACATAACTTTTATTTTTAGAAATTGTTTGTTTTTGTGTCTATAAATAAAATATACATTTGAAATTAAGAACTAAAATAGACTTAAGCTACTCTTGCACTGGTTTACATTTCGGAAAAAAATAAATAAAATATATATTTTTACAAATCCTAATTAGGACTCATTCAAATTTTTGCACAATTTAGTTGAATTTTTATTTTTTGAGAGCAATTCGCGCTCTTACTTCAAAAACGTCATAACTCAAAAAAAAGCAATTTTGTTGAAGCTGAAAAAATTATCTTCTTTACTTTACGTAGGAGAAAAGAATTTGCATTTATTTCATGTCAATATGCTTGCAAAATGCCAATACATAGGATGACCTATTTTTTCCATGTTCCATTTTCCATGTCCAGCAAATTTAATGACTGTACAGCTGTGAATTCAGAGCTGAAAAGAATGACATTTTTTTATGTGAGTTGAAGTTTGTGTTGAAGTCTATTTATTCCGAAGAGAATAAAAATTTTGTAGTTTTTCTTGAATTTCTTGAATAAAATATTTTTTTTTTAAATAATTTCTTTTCCAAATTTTTAAAAAAATAAGCATCTAATAAAAGTGAATTTTTTAAAATATTTTCTTGACTGTTCCCTGAAGAGCACACTTTTCATGCTAGTGGCCCCCTTTTCAGCCACGTATTTAAATTTAGTTTTTCAATAAATTGCCCTTAGAATTGAGCCATGGACAGCATAAACGATTTCGGGTCAGAAATCGGAACTGAAAAATAAAAGTTCCGCATAAAAGGGGTGTAAGGGTTTGAGCCAAAAGAGAAAAACACTTTTTTTGCGAATTTTTTTTTGTGAATATGGATATAGCAAATTTATTGAAATATTTTGTACATTATTAAGTATCATTTCAATAACATTTTGTATTTTTTTTTATGCGAGAATATCGACAAACAAGCCGGTGACAAAGCTTATCTCAAAACCACTTTTTAAACGTTTGTGTTCACTGCCATATAAAAAATATATTGCCGATTCATCTCAAACGTGGTACACACTTTCTAGATATAAAATACCTCCCCCCAACGATAAGTTTTAGATTGTTTTTTTTTTTTGCAATAAGACAGTTTTCCATTTACAAAATGGCGGAATTATTCGTGAAAAATGGCAGTTTTCATTTTAAATGACCACCAAAAATTTTAAAATGAAAAATGTTATAATCAGAGAACGTTGGGAAGGATTTTGATTTTCTTTCACTTAATTTTAAATGATCTTTGATTTCAGATAATTTCCAGCTGAGTTACAGTGAACACCGCAAATCGTGTTTTTCCAAAAACGTTCGATATTCTCGCATAAAACAATGAAGGATGTTATTGAAATGATACTTAATAATGTGCAAAAGGTTTGAATAAATTTGCTCTATCCATATTTGTAAAAAAAAATTCGAAAGAAAATGTTTTTTTTAATGCTGAAACCCTTACCATCCCCATAAGTTAGCTGGTCCTGAGTGAGTTCTCTGCTGGACGTTGTTAATGTGTTGGTCAATCACAAATATTTGTGTATGTCCTTATTTTTGAAGCGATAGAGTAGTTTTCGATGTCAATTTTATTACTGGCTGTGCTGAAGACGATTTTATTTGAACCTATAACGTTAATGAAGAAAGCAGCGACTTTATTAAAACTCTGTATTTAATTTTTTCGTTTTTTTTTTGTTTTTTTCGGTGTTTTATTGAAAGTAAAAAGCATGCATGACGGTATAAAATTGAATATAAACTAATTTGCATCTTTGAGATGTTTCTGTTAAATAGATATGCACTAGATGAGTTTTTAGTTTGTTTTTTTGCTCTTGAGTAAATAAAAAACAATTTCAATATCTTAAAAATAAAAAAATAAAAAGTAAAATTTTATATATCCTATAATTGCCACATTTCTAAATTTTGTATTAAAGTTAAATTTGCTAAAATATAAAGACACTCGCAATAAAGTAGTAAAGAAGTTTGTTTGTTTTTTTTTGGTATTTTTCAATAACTCTTTAAAGAGTCGGGGTAGAAGATTGAAGAGTATTTCATTAGAGTTAAAGTTGCTTAAATATGTTTTAAATATTTTAAAAAAATTAAGTAAAAATCAGTGCCATTAAGATTTACACATACATTTTTTTTGTTTTTTTTAAATTTTGCATAGAAAATTATTAAATTAGTTGAATTGCGTCAAACGCAATTTCATTCGAAGAATTATTATTATTTAAGACTATCACTGGAAACCAAAAGAATATTTTGCAATATCTTAAACATGTGTTTTTTTTATGTGAATTGAAGTTTGTGTTTTCTATTTTTTTCCGAAGAGAATAAATAGCTTGTAGCTTTTCTTGAAATGCTTTCTTTCCAAATTAAAAAAGAAAAAAATTAAAGAGTTAATAAAAATGAATTTTTGAAAAGTATTTTCTTGCTCTTACTTATTAAGAGAAAAATTTAAAAGCACGAAATTATAAATGAGCCATTATATTTTTTTTTTTTTTTTTTTTTTTTTTTTTTTGTTGGAAAATTCAATATCGCTTTTTCAATTCAAATTCAATTTTAATAATTTGTAATCTTCGTTTATATACATGGACTTATAAGATTTTCTCAAAATTTCTACTCCCCAGCAAAAACATGATTTAATGAACTAACCCAAGTAAAATAAGGAACCCTCCTTTTTTCACTCAAAAAACAAGTTAGAGCTTCAAAGAGTTGTTATGCTGGTAACTAGGGGACAATACATTTCAAAACTAACTTTTGTAGAATCCATTTCATTTGAAAATTATTTAAACTCTTTCAAAAACTTTTACCAAAATCCAACATTTATGTTTAAGCATTGCAAATTTTTGGCTTAAAGCAAACTTAGCCAATATGATTTAGAAGTTATACTTTTAACTTTATAACGAAATAAAAACTATTTACAAAACAATAATTAACTAACTGAAGATCATAACTAAGAAGTTATAATTTAAATTTATGCTATATATTTTTTGTCTCTTTTTAGATATTTCTTTTTCTTTTTGTTTTTTTTTCAATTTTTTAATTTTTTAATATTTTGTTGTTGTACAATTACACTACTTGACATCCACTATGAGAGGAACTTCGCTGATATCGATTAAATTTGGCGGTGATGCTAAATGTTGATGCTGCTGCTGCTGTTGCTGTTGCTGCTGATGTTGATTATGTGTTACGCAGCCTGATGATGGTGTTGTTGTTGACGACGTAGTCGATGATGCCGATGACAGCGCAGAGGACACCGAAGAGGCAGACGAGGCTGCCGATGTTGCTGCCACTGACATTTCGATGTCATTGCTGGCCAACATCAAACGTCGATGATGATGCTGTTGCAAACATTGATTAGCATTGACGGCCGCAGCAGCCATCATCATTGTAGCAGCATCACAATAGTTGGTTAGCATTGCTGTTGAGCTTACGGAGGGCATTGCTCCAGTTGTCGATGTGGCAGCAGCTGCTGCGGCGGCTGCGTATGTAGTGGCTGCCGCAGAAGTGCCAATAAAGTTGCCACTATTTGCACTTGTTGCAAAGCCATAATCGTTTGCACTGCTAACTGCAGCTTGGCTAACACCAACGCCTACGCCAATTGCACTGCTTGCTCTGCTGAATAGTCCTCCACCGTAGGCGGCAGCACTGCCAGCGATGCCGTTCATCATTAGATTGCTCATTGTCTCTCCGTTACTGCTGCAGCTGCTGTTGTTGCTGCTGCCGCTCTTATTGCCATTGTTCAGGTTGACACTCATACTGTTGTTGTTGTTGTTGTTATAGTTGTAGTTACTGATCATGCCACCATTGGCAGCAGCAGCGGCGGCGGCGGCGGCGGATGATCAAGTTGTTGTCAATTGGCGCCACATCGTGTGTCACATCGATGGCAAGTAGGGCCACGAAAAACTGTTCCCGGATAGTAGCATATCACGGATAAGTGTTTCGATGGGTGTTTTTCCGACTAGACGCACAAAAAACAATTGCTCTATGACCTGCTCGTGGTTGGCGATGAGATAATAAGAAAAGAGAAGAAAAGTAGAAGAGAGAGAGAAACAAAAAAAAAAAATTAAATCTCAGAACTTAACAAAACTAAACAATATGATAGTTTATAATACTAGATACATATAGCCGCCTACGAGTATATTGGCTGATTTGTTTAAATATAAATTTTGAAAAGTACTTGAGAATTACATCACTTGAGAGAACAATTTAAATCGAAAAGTTGATATTGGAATTAAAAAATGATAATTTTTATTAGCAAAATTTGTATTTCTCTATTCCGGAGCTACCTGAAGTATTTTACAAACATTTTGTATTGAAACGTATTTAAAAAAAACTAAAGGGAATTTGCTCTGAACAACAAAATCAATTTTTTTCCAAAATAACAAGGTTCCGACAATGGATTCTGGTAGAGGGAACAAAAAAGCAATATACGTGTATCGGCGTTTTGAAAGTTTACGTCTGAGTCTTATTTTTGAGGGATTTAATTTTCCCCCTTTTTGAACATTCTTATAGTGAATCGGCATAGGAAATCATGTTATCCTTACATTTTGGGTATAGGATGTGTTCTGAGGATTTATGTAAAATACTACGAGAAATATTTTTGTGCAACATTTTAACCCCCTAACTTCTCAATTTATGGGTATTTTTTGAACTTTTTGTAATAAAAGGCAAAACCGAACCATAAAACAAGGACAAAGACAAAATGGGTTAAAATGTTCCGCAAAAAAAACTTATCGTAAAATTCCACTATAAGTCTGTGAATACACCAAAGCTGAAAGTTCAACTTAAATGCCAGAAATAAGTCAAAACTTAAAATGTGTCAAAGGGTTAATTTCATACTTATTCAGAATTGATGATAAAATGTCGCACAAAACTTGGTTTTAGGGAATTACTTTATATGAAAAATTCTTTAACTCATTTAGCGCATCATACTTAGCAATAGCAACGAACCTTATAGGATGCACTTTGGCTGATAAGATCCATTAGGTTCAAACAAAAAATTATGAAAAGCAAAATTAAAACAAAATTTAATTTTAACCCCCGGTTCCCATTATTTTATTGTACCAAAACTTGTTGCCATATACGCCTTGTTGCTTGTTGTTGTGTTCACAATCCCCACAAATAAATTTTTCCGATAGGGACAAATGTTTTTATTTTTAAGCTGGCACTACGTCGATTGACAGTCCGAGACCTTACTGACCTTGTTGGAATATCGGAAGGATCAGTGAAAACCATTTTGAGTGACCATTTGGGCCTCAGAAAAGTGAAATCTCGATTGGTACCAAAAACGCACTCGTAATCCGTGATTATTTCGCCAAAAACTCGACCCATATCGTTCCACAACCACCGTATTCGCCTAACTTAGCACCATGTGACTTCTGACTATTCGCTTAACTCAAGAGACCTCTCCGTGGATGCCGTTTTAAATCAATAGAAGAGAAGGAAACCGAAAAAGTAAGGAATTGAAGGCCATTTACGAAAGGACGCGTATTTCAAACACTAATGATTATTTTGAAGTGTAATTTGGTCACTGAGATATCAGTGACAGTAGTGCCAACTTAAAACTAAAGACATTTGTCCCTATCGGAAAAATTTAATTTTTGGGGAGTCCGCTATTTTTTGGCTACAGTAGTAAATACAGTTTGCGGTGAGCTTATACAGCTATGGCACTGCGGCTTCTTGTGAGGGCTATTGTGTTATTTCACAGCCTACTACTCTTCCTTTCTGAAGGATCGTTCATCTTAAAGGCAGAGTCTACATAGTGAAAATACTGTCAGGTTTATTTCAAGCAGGTGATTTTAAGCGCTTGCAGTGTCAAGTAATAATTATTGATATCTAAGCATATATTTAATAATCAGTAATAATTTATCAGTAATAATTTCTGATATCATCCTAAGGTCGTTCTTCTATCAGTTTGTTAAGAATTTCGATTTCTTGGATGAGAGTTTCGAAAATATGTGCTTAGAGCAATTTTACCTTCTGTATTTATACATACAAAGATATTTATAAGATAGCAATATATGGTTGGTGATTGTTTTAATGGATGGTTTGAAAGGGTTATACTAACATCACTGAACAGTTCCGGTCCTATAAAGAGGGAGAAAGTTTCTAGTTTTCCTAAGGAGTCTGTTTTCTCATTCCGAGGAGAAAAAGGAAAAGTGAAGTTTTTAAAATCTAGCTTTAGTTTGATAATGGACGCTTTCAATTGGTCACTTGAGACATAAAAAATGATTTTGCTTACAGTGGAATTTGAGTCTGACACATTTTTTTTTGCAAGTATTTCCTTTGAAATTGGCTAAAGAAGTGCTTAATTTCTATCCCTAGTTGTAGCAAAAATTATTTTTTATTGTTAAATGTGATAGACCCAAAAGTGTTCTGCGGTGTGAAGTCTGCCTTCATACCATCTTAATATTGTGGCTTTTGCAATTTTTTTTTTTTTTTTTATCGGATGAAATAAGTGACATAAGCATCAAAAATCTCCAGTTGTTTTTATTTTCTATTTTTAACGCTCTGAAGTGATGTAAGACCTGACATTATTTGCTATTTTGCGCTATTCACAAAGTTAAAACTTACTTGAGACGAAACTGTTCGCAGTGAAGGTAACCGAAGCAGTAGTTTTCCGAATCTCGTGGGCTGATTTGGATACTGAGTGCGACAGTATTCCTCCAGAGCGCACTGTGACTTCTCCTGCAGCGATTCTATGTGGGTTACATCCGACAGACCGCAAGCATCTATGAACAAAAGAAGTTGATGTAGAGAATTAAGATAAATTCCAATCGTTAAATGTTAAATGAAGCATGACAAAATCTTTTAAGAATTCCTGTTGAAAAGGGAAATATTTTCAATAATCTTAAAAAATTTTGTCGCTGCAATTTATGGGAAGAATACTTATGTGTTAGTGTGTGTTTGCAAGTGTAAGTGTGTGTTTGTGTGTGTTCGACATTATTTTCAGCTGGCAATAACAGCGGCTTTTCTGACTTCACTTCAGTATCGAAAAGTTTCCATTGCACTTTGCACAACAGTTATTTTAACTGCTATTTGCATTAATTTTCCTTTTTACATACTAAATTCCAACACTATTCCAGACGTTCGCAAAATGACGTCATGTCAAATTAATTTTCAGAACGAGAACAACGCTGTTTGAAAATAATTTATTTTCAATTAACACAGAAGTAAACATTTTGCAAATGGTACACCTAAAACAACAGCAACGGGGACCAACTTAAAAGCAAGACGCAACCAAGAATTAATTAAATTTCCAATAAATGCGTCCCACTTAAAGAACAGCGACGACAAGCTAAACACAGCTAAATAGAGAACAGAATAAAACACCACCAAGCAAATAATAAAAACTACACTAAAAATGATTTTAACTGGCAATATTTCCAAGTCAAATACTCTTCATCTGCTCAATGTTTTTGCATAAGCTACACAGAAAATAAAAGAATTGATTTATTACCTAAACTAGTTTAGCTAATGTGAAAGTTTCTATTTCACCTAATCTTTTCAACAACTTTTCTACTTACACAGTTAATTTAACAATCATGCATTAGGTAATTCACCTAATTCAAATTAGTTAATTCAACTAAAATTTTGCTTATGAAATCATCTAATTCTTCTAGTTATTTTACCTAATGCAAGTTGTCGATTTGTTCGTACACTAGGGAAATAACGCATATTAGCATTATCCACGCCTCAGTATAAATTTTATATAAATATTTACGTGGATAAATCAAATGCTTTCCTTACAACTTGTTTTTTTCCCGTATTTGAATTTTTTATTTCTGTGCAGCCCAAGGAGAGCACAGCGCTCTCCTATAAAAAACATAAATAAAAACAAAGTGAGAAAATTTTACAAAAACTAAAGCCTCATTGCGAGATTTGAACTCGGGCCGCTTGCGTTCAAGTCAAACGCTTTACCGCTGTGCTGTTACGCCGTTTGATAATTTGTGAACAAAATGTATATAAAAATATGAGGTCCACAACTCTTAAATTATGGGCATCTACAGCAATTTGATTAATTGGTATGTAGCGTAAATTTCTGGATTGCAAATTTAGCTCAATAGATAAGGCGTTGGTTGTTGAAATCTGAGATCAGAGGTTCGAAACTCAGCGGTGGCAAAGAAATTTTTCAGTAATTTATACAATGTATATATCTCTCTCATTCTATCTAATATAAAACAAATCTTTCTTCTCTATCATGTGACGAAATGAAGTAAAGTCACCTAAGGAAAGTTTCACTTCAAAATAGAAATTACAAAACAAAAAACAAATTTTTTGCATATTTTTTGCACGGCATTCCCACTCTTAAGTGGGAATTCTATCTAAATAATTAGATGATTTTTCTACACTTAGTAGGTGGCTTGCCTAATCTGAAGTGGTCATAGTTTAAAAAAAATTAGCTAATTCTTCTAATAAATTATGTGTCTTATCTATTTTATGGTTGAAGGTACACCTAAATATTTAGGTTTTTTTAGCTACTCTCGCAGTTAAACTACCCAATATAATTGTATATAATTAACATTTAGAAATTGGTAGCGCACCTAATCAAATTCGTTGACTGAAAATCACCGGATTACTTTAGCTGAATTGACTACATTTTTAGGTAAAAGTTCTACTCTTTTTTTTCTGTGTAGGCTCTGAGTTTGTCTAGCTGCGAAAAATGGGAGATAACTTGCAACGTACACTTACAGAAAATAAAGTTCATATTAATTTTAAATGCTTTTTATATGTGGCTCATAAAAAAATAATGTTTGTTTTAAGTTTCTAAATAATATTCAGAACTATTTTTTTGCATAATAAAAATTGATTTTTCTTAGCATTTTATATACAAACATATGATTATTTTGCACGTTTTGTAAGCGGTGCTTAAAATAAAAAACAAATAAAAAAGCGTTTCTTGGATATTCAAACAACACTTTTTCAGTTACTTCAGTTTGGTTAAAGAAGTGGTGTCACACTTGTATCCAAAATAAGTTTTAACGTCTTAATTATCTTAGCCTTAGCAAGTAAAATAGTGTCGAAGCGAATGGTTATGGTCTTAATGGAAAGTCGAAACGAACGGTTTCCCTAGATACAGACTTTTCTTTTCAAGTCTGTTTGTTATTTAATAGGAGAACTAAACTTTCGCTCTAAGCCCTACTTTAGCGCATTAAAGACATTTATCTATTTTTAAATTTTTTTTCCTATATTTCGCTCTAAACCCTACTTTAGCACATTAAAGACATTTTGCAATTAAAGTATTGCTTAGGTATTGCTAGTCGACTTACAAATATAGCTTTCAGCTACACTTAGAACATCTAATGTTTGTTTCATTGAATTTACTTTCTTTCTCATTAATCGACCAACATATTTTAGAACCAAGGCACGCGTCACTGAATAGGGGTAACACCTAAAATTCTTAGTTAAAAGCTTAAAAAACGCGAGTAAATAATTTCAAGATCAAAATTTCAAGGTTTAACTGAATTTTGTCCAAAATCTGTGGGCATCATCTGAAAGCAAATAATTGAAATCATAATACACAGTAGGCCATACCCAGAAGTCAAATAAACCCCCCCGATAATAAAATTTTTGGCTTTAATAAGTAAAATTTTGATATTTCCTATGGTGACTTAAATATGAACACACAGGTAATAACTATTCTCAACTATTGCCGGTGTATATTCCCAATCAAAAGCTATTTTGAACAAATTCAGTTATTTGCTTACTCTTTCTTCAATTTTTATGGTTGGCAATAATATGTGATAGAGGACCAATTAACGCTCTACCAAACGCATTTAACGAGCTTTTTAATGCATTTAAAGTCACTTGTCTGGTGATAAGCTCCTAGCACAAATGCGCTATAAAAAATTTTTAAATTCCTCAATCAAAGCTCATCGAACAAATAATGTTCAAGGTTTAGATATTTATAGCTTTGAAGATATTTAATAGATATTTAACGTCATCAGCATCACTAAAATTATCTTCAGCAAACATGCCGGTTGCGAATTCGAAGTTGACGGCTACGTTCATTAGCGTTCTGTACGAAGTTGATTTTTGTGTCAGGAAACTTCATAGTTTCAGGCATTGCGTTTTGGCGCTCGCTCAACAAAAGAGGATTCTTTTAGTTTTTTTATTTTTTTTTATCAAATAAGTTATTAAGTAAATCGCTTTAAAACATTTTAGAAAACTTACATAAGAACCAAATTTTAAAAATATTTCTCTCTAAGCTTTACTTTTATCAATTCTATAATAACGGTAAATGGTCTAAAAGTGATAGGAGTTCAATTTAATGATGAATGGAAAAACGTAAGGCTAGGAAGTTTCGTTCGATAAACAAAAGAGGTATCCATAGTTTCAGTTCAATAAAATAAAGTTGAAGAAATACTACAAAAAAAATATTGGGCTATCAGATTCAGGGGTTCTGAATCTGAATTATCTGAATTATAGCAACACAGTAGTCACAAAAAAGTGACTATTGTGTTTATTCAAAATATCAAACTTTAACATTAGTCGTATTCATGAACGCCGTATAAGTGATGTAAATGGCGTATGTGCCGTATGTTTACAGAACCGTATTTTGCAACAACAAAATTGTATGGGAGTAAAAATACGGAGCTTATGACACAAAATCGTGTTGTATACAGCACGTATAATTCGAGAATGCAACTGTGGGCTTATACTTATTGCTTGTACTAATTATTGGATCCAACAGTGTACAAAAGCAATATACGATATATTTTTTCAAGTTCTTTAATCAATTTAATTTTTTCGCTTAATTTTGGCATTTTTGATTATTTGGCGCTCACGAAAAAAATAAAAAAATTGGTACAGTATTGCCATATGTCAAAAATGTCAATAAGGATTTCAAAAAAGTTTGTGATGGCAACTTATTTTCTATACAATTACTCAGTTTAATTGGTATTTGTACAGGTGGGTTCGTGGATACGGTCGGCGTAAACTTATAGTCTCACGCTTGCGTATATATACGGCGTTCATTGAATACCACTATTTTTTTTATTTTAGCAATAAATTGTGTTGATGAAGCAAAAAAACCTTCAAGATATTAGCTGTAATTCAACCATTTTTTTGACAGATTTCAAACATTTTGAAGTCTTTGGCTTCGTATTTTAATATTTTGTACAATTAGTAAATTTATTGGTGAACACTCTTATAGAATAATGGAAATATAAATAAAAACCAAAAATTCTGGATATTTCCCCTATACTACTTAGTTAACCTTCTATTGACTTTAGGCATACTTACGTTTGTATTCAAATCTAGCACTGAAAACCTTGTTTTCAAATTCAGAAGTCAAATCATAGATTATATATCGGTTCTATAGCACTTCTGGTAACATTTTTTGAAACGGAAATTTTTTCTAGCGTAGCGCATTTTGTAATTATTGTCATTTGTAATTATAAAAGTGAGCGTTTCGCACGCAAAACCATGCATTAGAGGGTTAAGTGTGTAAAAAATAGAATGGAATTATATTCAACTAGGCCAAAATTAAAAATCCCCCACAGCTATGTTGCCAGAAAAGCACGATAAATAGTACTTCTGGTATTTTTCAACGATTGTGTGATGTTGTTATTCCCATGGTATTTTGTGGTAAAAATCTCTTGCGTGGGAAAAAAAACCACATGTGCGATATTTACCACGCGTGGAAAAAATACCTCAAAATACCACAAAATACCTCAAAATACCACAAAATACCTCAAATTACCACAAAATACCACAATACCTCAAAATACCGCAAACGAAAATTTAAGGGAATTTGGGGTATTTTGTGGTAATTTGAGGTATTGAGGTATTTTGTGGTAATTTGAGGGATTTTGTGGTAATTTGAGGTATTTTCTGGTAATTTAAGGTATTTTGTGGTATTTTGAGGTATTTTGCGAGTGTGGTAATTTGTGAGAATTAAGTGTGAGAAAAAGAAAATTTTGGTGGTAAGTTCATCTGGCGACACTGCCCCACAGTCGTGCCGGAGTATATTCGAAGTAATAAGGGTTTTATTATTTTTTAGTAATAACATCACTTTGTAAGGAAGATAGAAATTTTCGTTTAATATTTCCAAATTAAAAACTCGTTTTCCTTTTTAAATATTTAAGCTTATTTGTAAAATATCTAGTCAGTTCATAAAATTTTTTTTTTAAAGTTTTGCTATTTTGATGACTTTTCTATAGACTCAAAGCTCTTATGACAAATCAAAGCTTATATACAAAATTTTAATCTAATTTTCATTAGATACATTTTTGTTGAATTTAAAAATTTTACTGATCTCATAAAATCACTTTGTATGGAAGTCAGCCGTCGTTTTCAACGGACTTAGCTCATTTTCGAGCCTGATATTTATTTTTTAGAAATTTGATGCGATGTAGCCAATGTTGCTTAAATTTCAGATGATATTTTTTTCATCATTAAGGGCCGTTTGAGTTCCCACTATACCGTTTTAAACTTAAGGTCCACTATATTGTATACATTTATTTTTTTATGAATGTATTTTTACGTTTGTGTGCTTTGTGAATGGGCAGTTTGATGACCAAAAAGCATGTTGAGGTGATTTCATTTCGAAAATTATTGCCTTAATTTGTTTGTCAGAATGCTTATTATGTACATCTTGTGACCATATTAGACTTAAATTTTCTTTTCTTCAAGTGCTCAATATAACTAACTTAAAATTTCCACAAGTTTCAAACTTGAAATTCACCGCATGTTTATGTATTCCGTAACAATATTTTTTGATATGAAAAAATGTATTGCTTATTGTGTCCCACACGAACTATAGTGCTCTTTTCGGAATACATAAAGATGCGGTAAGTCGTTAGAATTAAAAAATATTCGAAGAAATTTTCGAAAATAATGTTTGTATTTTGGCCGACTTAGTCTATTCGAATAAAATTAGTACCAGTTATAGATGTTGTTATATGTGAAAAAAATTAAAAAAAAAAAACAATGCAAAGCCTCAAAATTATAATAACAATAATCGCTTGTTAAAATAGCGACCCAATTTAAAAAGTCACAAAAAATGTAATACATCAATGTCCAAAGTAACTGCCATGAAGTAAATTAAAATTAAACCCCCTCCCCCTCCTTGCCACTGGTAAGCTTTGTCTGGCAACTCTGCACAGCATGTGCTGGCTGGTTGGCTTATAGTGATTACATGTGAAAACGTTGCACCAACTACAAAAAATTTAAACCTAGGTGTGAATGTGACTAAACAATATCAGTGCGAACCTAAAGACTAGGTCTCTTTCAAAATGTAATCATCTAAAGACCAGGTAACTTTTAATATGTTGTCATCATATGCAAAGTATATTGGCAGAAACTAAGTTAGGAAGCTTATTTAGGCGGTCTTTTTTCCAAAAAATTAAGAGGTATCTTAACTATGATGACCTAACTGGCACCTCCTTCTTACCACCACCAACTTATTTTTGGTGGAAAATATCATGTTTCATTTTAAAAAAAAAAAACAATTTTTTAATGCTCTTTTTAAAGATAAGTCCTCATGCCTAATAATTATCAGGCCATAAACAACACTTAAATTATTCTTTTGAGCACTATTTTTTGGACAAATAATATCGTTAGCCTTTTAAGCAAACTATAATCACACCATTCAAATTGTTGGCCAAAGCCTTTCTACTGCACGGTTGACAGTAACAAATGCCAATCGCAGCAAGCCAACATTTATTGAAAAAGCTTACAAGCTACTGCTACAAGATCCTAGAAGATTCAAAGACCAGGCAAAGCAAAATTGAAGGCTAAGACATAGCGTTACAGACGTACAGATAGACCGACAGACAGGCAGACAGGACGGCAGCGCGACATTCTGGCAATCGATTTAGTGGTAGTTGGCAGCTCTCTGCCACGATCGAAGCCTTCATCGATGTCGTCGCGCTCAACACATAAAAAACCAATTCAAATCAATATAAAAAAAATTTTATTTTCTCTTAAATGATTTCAAAATTTGAGCGCAGATGATTTCGAATTAAATGCATCGCGAAGGAAAGTCATGCCTGAGCCAAAAACGAATGGAATGAAAAAAATGCGCTTTCTCAGTTTTTAACGGTTCGCAGTATTTTTACCCTGACTTATAGCAAACAGGCTTAGACCAACGAACTCAGTCACCTACCACCAACTAACAAACCAACCAACCAACCAACCAACCTACCAACCAGGCCATTCAAGCAGCCAACAAGGCAGACAGACAGACAGTAAGTTAAAAGATCGTGACCGAATGTCTAGAAAGCAAAATGACCGCAGAGTACTTGAGCACCAGGTTAATAAAAACAAGCCCAAAACGCAAAAAAAAAACAAAACCAAAAAAACATAAAAATGCAAGTACGTATTATATGAACATTGCTTCAAAATTTTGATAATTTTTTTATTATATTTTATTTTTGCATTTGACAAAGTACGAGTACCAGGTTGAACAGAAAGGTTAAACTTTTTAGTATGAATTGTAGCGTAATTTTTAATAGTTTTTGGTGAATGTTTTTGATGTTATAACTCTATTAGATGTGGTTTAATGGATTTTTGAGTATATTTTTAGATCAAAGTGCAAAAAACGATTCAACTGCGCAATGCTTTCCGACAAAAGTGAATTGCTCATTAAATTAATTTGTTAAATCTAGCAACATTAATATTAATAAAAAACTATATATCCATCATATTTATTATTATACACGTTATAAAAATTTTCAAGTACTATAAAATATTGCTTATTCCGTACAGAAAATTCTTTATATCTGGAAAACCTGCCAATTCTGTCTAAATGATTGATGAAGAAGTTTGTTCTATGTTCCTTGGTAGACGAGTAGGTAGCGTGCTCGACTGCCACCTCAGAGGTACCGGGTTCGAATCCCGAAATTCAATCCCAAATTCCAACTGAAATTGAAACCTCAGAAAAATTTCACATGTTTCGACGGCTTTCCGCCACTCTTAGAACATCCTAAACAGTTTCACATGATTGCTCCTTCCTTCCCACTAATTTATCATCTCATTTCGAATCAAGGCAGACTTGACTGAATAGGTATTACACCTGAAATGCTTGGTTAAAAATAAAAAAAAACAAATTCTGGCTAAATAATGGATGAAGAAGTTTGCTCTACGTTCGACCATTTTTTAAGTTTAACCAGACTGTCTAAAGAAACTTTTTCTGACTTATAGCTTATAACTATACGATAGGCTGTAGCGAAACAAGCAAAAAAGAATTTATTTTTTATATCTCCTGTATTCATTCTGAAAAAGAAACATCAGAAAGAAAGATGTGAACCAGCTATTTTTCTGGCTCTATATCTGATATTAAAATGCTGCCAAGTTTAAAGCAATTTTTTCAAAACGAACATAGTTGGCAAAGCTGAATTACTTTCTTTCTGGCCTTACTTTCTGGCAAATCTCGTTGACTTTCTTCAAACGAGATTTAAATTTGATTCTACTTTGGTGGCAATTGGCTGTGATGGCACCGCTGTAAACACGGGACTCAAAAATGGAGTCATTGTTTTCTTTGAAAAGCATCTGAATCGTGCTTTACAATGGTTTTTGTGCTTGTTACATGCAAATGAATTGCCACTTCGCCATTTGTTCTCCAGTCTCGACGGCACTACAACAGGCCCTCATAGTTTTTCTGGCATCATAGGAAAAAATATCGAAAAATGTCTCGACTTGAAAGTAGAAGCGTTTGAACCCATTACCATAGAATTGCCGGATCTGAACACTGATTTGTTAAGCACCGATCAAAAATGCTTGTATCAGATTTGTTCCGCAATTTCTGCTGGTACAGTCTCATCAAACTTGGCTAACAAAGACCTAGGAAAACTGGGACATTCTCGATGGTTGACTTTCGCAAACAGGATTCTTCGTTTATATATTAGAACAGTTAAACCAACAAAAAATTTTAAAGAACTAGCCATTTTTGTCATGAGAGTTTACGCTCCAACCTGGTTTGAATCAGGACAAAATCGTCTTGTAAAGATGGTTCGATACATGTATTTAACATTCTTTAAAGGTGTTTATATTTGCCAGATGACCTGAGATGCATCGTTCTAAAACTTATGCAAAGGAATGCCTTCTTCGCACACCCAGAAAATATATTGCTGACTATGTTACAAGATGATGATCATATGTAAGGCTGTTTAGCTTGGCTGTTCAGAGAGTGTTAAAGGCAAGAAGTCAGTGCAATTCCAACTTCCAGAAATTAAGATTGATGCGTCTAGTTACTATGATTTAATAGATTGGGAGAAAGAAAAGATAACTGAACCTGCAATGACAGTAAAATATACCGACACAGAAATTTCAAGCATTTCCTCAGGAGGTACTTTGCTTGAAATTGAAATTGATTTCGTGGGCTTAAGAAAAAAAAAATCTAGACCAATAAATTTTATTCTGGGAATGTCTGAAAATTGGTGAAATCGCTTTTCCAAAGTCATACCCGATTTGGCTTTTAAGTAAGATTTTAAAAATGTATATGAAAATGTGGGATTTTCTTTTATTTTAAGATCGGAATATATGTGGCCAGCCATAGTATAAAAAAAAATAAATAAATAACTGGCCATTTCAGCCCTTGAAAGGACTTTGACCTAGCTTCTTATGATCAATTGTGTTGTGCGTGTTATTAAGTTTGTACACAATTGACCGAGAACCGGACCTACATGCTTAACGCCGACTCCGAACGGCGATGAACGGAATGTTCTCGTTCTCAAGAAGCTTTACATGGCAATTTGATTACTCTCTGAGGTTTGCCATTGTCTGCAGAGAGGTGGCGGCCGTACAGAAAAATTATTTTAATTCAAATAATTTTCTGTCGCTGCTGGGATTCGAACCTGGGTTTCCAAAGTTCGTTGACATAGCGGCCGCACACTTTAACCAACTACGCCACGGACGCCACCAGCCATAGTATAAGAAACTATTTTTGCCTTTTACATAATTCTTGTACAATTGTCGACATTAAGTATTTTTTATTAAAAAAAGTATAATTGTGAAGATCAGCTCTTCAAATTTACTTTCAGAGAGGAACAGACTTTTTATTATAGAGTTATACTAAAGTATACTTAGTATACAAAATATTCTATTCTTCCAATTAAGTTATTAATTAAATTTAATACATTTCTTATAAAAATACCCCTACATCCCACGAAATTTAAAATTAAATTCCAAATTTGTAAAATTAATATGAAAAACAGAAATCTCCTGTAGCAATAATTAATTTTTTAAAACTAGTTTCACTTTTCAACACTTAAAAAAAAAAAAAACAAAATATAATGACAAATGAAAGGATTTCTCGAAATTTATTGAAAAAAAATAGCAATAATATTAAAAAAGTAACAAACTCTAGTTAAAATTAGTTTTGAACTGTAAATTTGTGAGCAAAAGTTGGACTTTTCAATATTTTCTCTGACAAGATGCTTATAGGTGACCTCTTTAATATTAGTTTAAATAAGATGATTAAGTTAGGTTGGTAGTTTTTTAATTATTATCTAAATATAAATTTAATTTTTTATTATTAGACAGTAAAATTTGAAAATTATTATTCAAAATAATTGAGAAAATTTCAATTTTTTTTTTTTTTCAAAACACTAATTTACCTTCAATGGTTTTATATGCATTATCACAAGTTTTCTCTCAAATGACGACAGTATCAAAGAAAAGTAAGTCTCTGATAAAATACCTAATCTTCAATGAATTTTAATAGCTTTTAAGTTTTCTTTAAAAAATCGTTGAACTCTGGTTCATTGAACCCCGAACAGGGGGTCAAGAGCCCATCAGCTGTTTCCTTCCCTGTTTATTGATTTTATTGACTACTTAAGAGGGTATAAGTCTATGATTGATTTCACTCTTGCGAGTATACAACCCACTGTAGCGCAAATCCGAATTGATTGTTGGTAAAATTAAACCCTAAATGCTGTAAAAAAAATTGCAGTGGCTCACCTAAGAAGCACACTGAACTACAACTTAACAAGCGAAAAGTTCAAATGGTTGATAACAATTACATACATAGATTACTCATGTACAATAACAACAACCGTAAAACACAAAGTTAAACCAACAACATGAACACGGGAGAAAATCGGTCAGTAGTAGACGCAAAAAAGCGCACGAGAAAAAAAAAAACAAATCAAGTGTGGCTACGATCAGCACCAACAACACTCGGTGAAAAATCAAAAAAAAAAAAAAAATAAAAGAAAAATCATCTTAAGAAACCCTCACCAAAGACCAGACCAAGTTAGAGAAGATGCTGTCGCTGCTGCCTCTGTTGCCGATGACGATGATCGCTGACGCTGATCGCAACGTGTCGTCAACTTCATTGGCAACAACAACAAAAACAATATCAAATATTGCTTGCTACAAAAACAAAAACCAAAACAAAACATTAACTGATGGATTTAAGCAGGAGGAAAACAGCAAAAATACCTTCCATCTAAGCCGCATTGAAAAATCGTGTCTCCCACAAAATTCCGCTGCATATGGTCGGTCCGTCGGTCGGTCGATCGGTCTCTCGGTCGATCTTGCATTAAGCAACAATACAAAAAAGTTTGATCTAGCAGCAGTTTATGGACTCATGGAGCAATTGCGATGCAATTGATGTTGCGAGGATATTTCGGTGCTGGGATGCTGGCTACAGCAACAGCAATAGTCAAGCCAGCCAGCAACAAACAACAGCTGAAGGATGATCGCGCTTGTAAATAAGCGACATAAACGAGTGTTGTATTAATGTTCATAAAGTGGGATCTTGACGTCAATAAACGTCGCGTATGTTGTTGAGGTTTGTTTAGTTCTTTGTTTTGGGTATTTTTTTTCTTTCCTCTCTTTTGTGCTTTTTGAAATGTGGACATGTTGTTTAAACATTGTTTTGGTTTTTTGGATTTTTTTTTTGTTTTTTTGTTGTATTTTGTTGTAAGTCTTATGAAAGCAACTGTAAATTAGGAAGATGTACAATCAGTGTTGCTAGCTTTTGTGTCGTGGAGGGAGGAGTTGAATCATGGCAAAACTTCGGCACGATCGTTTTACCAAGTCAGATGCTTGATTGGCACACCTTGTCGCCACGTTGGTAGAGCCAATGAATTGCTTTTTGATGGGTTTTGACCACTTAACAGCGTTTTTCTCCATTTTGACCATACATTAATGAATGACAAATGTTTGCAAAATGAGAAGAAGAAATGTTCAAAATTTCTATAATTTTTGAAACAATTTCATGTTTTTTTATGCGCAATTGTAAAGAAATATTTTTGTTTCCAGTAACTTTATCATCTATCTTTCTTTTTCTATGCGACATAGGACAGTTAGCATTATGAATTCCAGCTAACGTCTCAAGAGGCCAAAATGGCATGTCAGAGACTAGCTACTTAAGCTGAATTCGAAATCGACGGAAAGCAGCGAGTTAGGCTTAATTCAAAATCCACCTGATGCAGTGGCATTAGAAAGTTCGCCGAAATAAAGAAAGCGAATGAAGCGAAGAGCTTCCTCGAATGTGACATGACTTAACCATAGAGCAAATGCAAACGTGTAGTTGATTTTTTGATAAATATTTGATAAGCTTGAAAGTTCGCAAATTTCTTTGTTTTATTTCAGCTCATTGGGAAATATAAATACGAAAAAAATATTGTGCTTACACGTTTATGGAAATTCTTTCTAGAGAATTAATTGTGACTAAAGTTTCATCCAGTTCTAACTTCATTTGACTGTAACAACGAAATCTGTATAAATAATATACAGACCCGCATTTATCATAAACACATATGAGCAGAGAGAGCTCTGGGAGCTTTGAGAGCAATAAATGAGAGCAAAGGCTTATGTAGCAACACAAAACGCAACAACAAACCGAAGGCAAAAACAAACACAGAAACAACACAGAAACTTTAAGGTATAATATACATACGTGTAGCAACCAAAAACAGGAGCTGTTTTCAAAAAATTTTTTTAGATATAAGAAGTAATTATTTTTTTTTTTAATTTATACAGTACAATAGTACAAAAAAATACTTTATAAAAATATTTTTTTTTATTTTTATTTTTTAAAATACAGTTCTGGCTTTTATATAGAGGGCGCTGAAAATGGCATTGAAAAAAAGACATCCAAAACGCTTCGATGGATATGGCCTTTCCCATGTATCGGAAACAAAAAATCAAATGACATTTTAAAGCATAGACCTTATATTATGCATCCCCCTACGCAAGGCCCCCGGGGGGGTTTTTTTTAATTTTGGCGGAAGTTGAAGTAAAAAGTTCGAAAAATAGATACATTTTCGCGCGCTTTTTTGTTTATATAAAAAAAAACAAAAAAAATAAATAAATATAAAAAAATAATAAAATTTGAATTAAGGGGGATGCTTAAAGGACAAAATAACGAACAAAATGCAAAAAAATCATTGAAATTGAACCAATCCAATGTATGGAGCTTAGACATAAGTTAACGAAAACCGTTATAACTTCTGTTTTTTTTTTAAATATCGATTTAAAAATGTGTATGTGTATTCTTAAAACTATAAGGAACACATTAAACAAAAGAAAAAATTTTTTTTTCGAAAAATTTACACGTATATTATACCTTACCGATCATAAGTCATAAAAAGCAGTTGTCTCTGGGCGTCGAATGAAAAAACAAAAACGAATTTAACGTTTCCGTCCTTGAGAGGACTTCAACCGAGTTTCTTATGATAAAATTGTGTTGTACGTTTTATTATATGTTTGCACAGAAATGATCGAGCATTTTTAAAATAGCTAATGTGTATGTTCTCAAGAAGCTTTACAAGACATTATTTACTCATTGAGGTTTGCTTTTGTTTGAAGAGAGGAATAATTCATTTCAATTGAAAAAAATTTCATGTATCAGCTCTGGTTCGAACCTGGTCTCGAATTGTCAGCGAGTGCAGTCAATCTCGTCTGCCAAAGACTCAATGCAATATTTTTCGAATCGAAATTTGTGGGTCCCTTAGCCAGTAATCGTGGGCATATAAAATTAACATAAGTAATATGTAGTCTACACTGAGAAAAAAACTTATGGATATTAAAAACTTATGCTTATTCGCCAAAGTAAAATATTGTTCTATACATTTTTTGTATAAAATAATAAAGTACTTTGGTGAATAAGCAAAAGTTTTTAATTTCCATACAAAATATTTTTACCCAAGCCCGGCTTAGGTGATTTTAGTATTGTTTTTTTTTTCTCGGTGTACTGAAAAACCAACTGATTATGGGCTCGAGTTGAAGATACATACATGGATATTTGCTCAAAAATTTAAAAAATAAAATTTTCCAGTTCTACATCTCATGACTTCTTTTTGATAACTTCATAATTGACGAGTAGATCTAAATTAAAAAGTTTTTCTTCTCGTTTTTAGAAAATGTGCCCCAACATAAAGCAATGCGATTACTGTAAATATTTTTTTTTTAGTAAAAATTAGATACTAAAAATGATTGGTAACTGATTAAAATCAGAGTGAGAGGAATTTTAAAAAACGGATTTTTTTTCAGTCCATTAACTTATTATCCATGAATATTATCCTTTTTTATGAATGTTTTCGGAAAGATGTTTAAATCAGTTTTATAACAGTATGAAACTAAGGTACTCGTACTCCGAAAATATTACATTTGTGTGCTATTCGGAAACTTTTCACTCTTTCTAGAAAAGAAGTCACTGAGTTGAATACAATTTCTTTCTGTTGAAATATAATTGTCATTTTTGCTGCGCCAAAAGGACGATGAAATTTTGACAACTAGAAATTTTGACATTTTAGATTTCGGCAGTGTATTAGGGCAAGAATTTAATTTAATTTGCAAAATTATTAATATATTGTGAAAATTAACAGTATTTTACGCAAATATTTTCCACTTCTGGTTGCTATGGTGTCGGAAGCACAAAATTTTAAACTTCTTTACGACTCACGAACTCACAAGTGTTTTTTTTTTCAAAATTGATACTAGCCCCTGGGTCTACATTAATTTTTGACAATCATATTCACCTCACAAGTGCCAAATATTTTCATTCAGACTGTCAAAATTTCATCATCCGAGTGAAAAGTTTCCGAATAGAACACAGCCTACGTAATTACTTCAGAAACCACGAAATTCTATTCGTATTTGTAGATTTCTCAGATTGAAAAATAATAGACTTCCTAGATTAGAAGCTTGTAAATAGAGGCTCATTGATTTAATCGTTTTCTTCAAAGCAACAAACAGTTTGATAAAAAAGCTCAAGCCTGTGTTAGATAACACGGGCGCATAGGTCAGACGTAGAATACGTTAGTCATTAAGACATTGAGGATGTCTTAAAGACGTGGCCAACTGGGTAAGCACAATTTTGTTTCTCTGCTTCGCTTATCAATGTTGTGTATGTACACATCGTTCGCTCTTTTTGCATTTTCAGTTTGCATTTGCCCATACTTGGTCATTATACTTCTTCTCTTTCTCACACTGGTTCTGTGATGAACACACAGATAATCGTACTGCTCTTACACATGATGTTATAATACATAAAATACAAAGCATATGAAAATTAATACAAAATTTGAAGGAGTTAAATTTTGATTTACTTATAGAATCAAAAAAATTATATGAAGCAATATGATTATTTAAATACAAATCAAAAGAAGACATATTAAATATGTTACGACCATACTTGAATTTTCTTCAATGCATGCATAAAGTATTAAAAACTTATAATGAAAGTGACAAACATCTTCCCAAAATTTGTGCTCCAGATCAACACCCCTACCTTACCGTATAACGTATTCTACGTTAAAAAACTTAAATAAAAATTTGGTAAACAGATCAGAAGCAAAACAGATAAACAGGTTAGAAGCAATCAAAATTGACAACGTTTAGCAATGATCCAAAAAATCAAAAAACAGTCAAAAAATGAAACAACCGCCTGAATCATCTATATCTATTTGGACCACATTCCATAGAGAAATATTTAAGGAAGAGTTTTTACGCAAATATTTTAAAAATTTAAAATTAATATTTTTTCAACTTTATGAGGCGTTTAGTTAGAATGCGACACTGATAATATCAATAAGGACGTACAAGAATAGAGAGTACCTATACAATTTCATAAAAATTAAAAAAAAAATAAAATAATGAAATAAAAAACACTTATTTTAGATATAATTCACACATAGTTTATAATTTATTTGTGTGCATGACAGGTTTAAAAGTTAAAAAAAGAAATAGAGTAAATATAGAAATGAAAATATTTTATATCTTAAAAAATTATAAATATATTATCAATAATTTATTTTTTATATGGGATTTGTTAAGCATTCCTTCACCAGTTGAATTAGTTTTGTGCTTATTTCGCAGTGCTGCCAAATCATGTTGCATTTTTAGGAAGAATTCATTCGTTAGGTGATTGCATGGATGAAAATAAAATTGATTAATAATGAAAAGAAAAATAAAAGCAAAACTACGAAGCAATAACCTTAACTGAAAGGTTAAGGCATATACTCTCAATAAAAGCCATGCAGATAAATGCAAATAATATTATTAAAGAAGCATTGATTGGTTGGCCTGGAGAATTACCTCAATCACAGCTCCATTATTGTTAATATGCACAGAGATGTAAAGCAAAATGAAAATAATTAATAAAGATAATAAAATACCACTGAATGAAATAAGAGTTGGGTTTTCACAGTGTCATTTTCAATTGTCAGTGCCACAAAAAATGTCAACACGTTTCATTTCATTCACTGTCAAATCGAAAATGGCAGAGTGAAGACCAAGCATTAAAGTAAAAATCATTATTCTACTGAAATCTAATAAAAATCTGATCTTTGATTATCTACATCATGCTGATGAGATCATTTCAAAGAAGTCAGAGGATTATTTTTCGAAAAGTCATGTTTCATAATAAATTAAAAAAGTCTATACATGCATTTCAGAACTTAAAATTGCATGGACTTCTCCATATGGAAAACATAAGAAGGCACTATTTTTGCATAAATGCATCATTGGGTCTTCCATTATGAAGTAGTGCATGTAGTTTTTGTCCAAACACTTTTTTTTTAAAAAATTTCATTCGGAGAAAGTTCAAACTACCTTAACACCTCTCAATGGAGAATATTAAAAAATTTACTCGTTTTCGCTTTAAGAAAATACAGCCAACGAATACTAAAATCATTAGAATGACAACATTCCAAAAACATTCAAGTATCTTTGCATATTTTAGGCAACAGTTGTTCTAATTTTTCTTGAAGTTCAACGACTTTCATGCATTCTAATATAATTTCGAGCAACCAACTACTTTAAAATACAAACATAACAAATCAACATTTTCTACACGATAGTCTTAAATTTCAAACAAACCTTTTATTTTAACAAGTGAAAAACTTTTGTTAGTTTAAATAAATTGTAAAAAAATAAGAACGCAATAATTTAATTGTTTTGAGGTTTTAAGCACTGAGCATATATTATTTACTTTTCTTTCTTAGTTGTACTTTTCCAATAAATTAAACACTTAATGAATTAGACTTAAACTCGTGTATTAAATAAATTAAAAAAAAAATACTAAAATTATTTAATAAGGACCTTAAAGCACAAGATTATTGATTTATACTAGTTCTCTTTACTTAAAATAACTTGATCTAGGACAAAATTACATAAAAACTACTGTACACAAAATTATCATTATCTTTTAACAACAGACAGTATCTTCGGCGAGGTTCCTTAAAACATTAGCTATTTTAACAAGTTTAAAAGCGAAACACTAACCTAGGAAGTACAAGTGAAAAATATTCAACAACAAATTTGATTGTTTTAACAAACTAATTTGTACGTTTTCCAATACGACTAGATGCAGACAACCGTTGCCCGGTGTTTGCATGAGAGACTAAAACGAGGTTAACAGCAAGAATATCTAGCAAGTACACAAACCACTAAACAACAGCGTGAGTATTTAGAGTTGCCATCTACTGCCGAAGCTATAAGGCGAGTACCTGTAACTGGGACTACCGAAGGTATTGCTGCCACTGGAGTGAGCTGCAGCCGCTGCAGCAGCAGCTGCATGACTCACGCCAAACGGCGTGCTATGATGGAACATATCAAAGGCCGAGCCAAAAGCCGATCGAGGTGGTGTTTGATAGAACATAGCAGCAGCAGCGGCAGCAGCTTGATGTTGCTGTTGCTGCTGCTGCTCCAGATGCTGCTGCTGCGGCGAATGATATGTTGCCAGGTTGGCGGCTGCAGGGTTACTCAAAGGCGAAGCGGTTAGATTTTGTAGAGAAGTCGAACCGATTTGCGATTGAGTAGTTATGGATGAGCCTATGCCACTGCTGTTTTGACTGCAGTTGGTAGCAGTCGCAGTGGATGTTGTAGGTTGCGTCAATCCAGAGGAGGGCGAGCGATAACCATGGTACAGTGTTGAGAGCAAATCATCTGTGTTAGAGTTGGTAGAGGAAGAGGAGGTGGCTTTAAGAGAACCACAAGAGCTAAAGGCGCTTGTGGCAGAAGGAACAATGCTGTTGGTAATGCTGGTGAAAGTAGTTCTGGAAGAAGTATTGCTTGACTTTAAAACTGATGATTTGCTTTCAACACTGCCAGTAGTAGGCTCCGAGTTGTGGGCACCGTAATGCTCAATGGTCGTATTGCGCTCAGAATGTGCAGCAGCAGCTGCAGCATATTGCTGTTGTTGTTCTTCTTGCTGCTGCTGCTGTTGTTGGTTTTGGTGTTGTTGTTGAACAGCCGCTGCCGCCTCCACACCAGCCACACTCTTCATGAATGCCGCCAGGTGAAAAGCAGCCGTCGACGACGCCTGCTGATTCTCAGACTCCAGCCGATTGAGTTCTTCAAAATGATCGCGTACGATCAACATGATTTCCTCGCTCAGACTGCAGTCGATGGAACCAGACGTCGTCACTGAGCTGTCCGATGTATTGCTAGTGTTTGTGTGAGACGCAGCGCAAACTTTGGCTGAAACTTTTGTTAGTAAGGCCGGCACATCCTTGTACAGAATGTCCAACAACTTACCGGTGGTGAACAGCACGATGGCTTTCAGGCAAGAGTATTCCGCCGAATCGACATGCAGCGCTTTCAGTTTCTCCACCTGTTCCTGGAAAATGCGTATGTGATCCATAAAGGCGACCACGCGATCCGCCGCCATGGGTGAGGCATGCAGGCCGGCGGCAGCCAAGAGCGGCGCCACATGCAGTGGCATTGAACACTGACTCGCATTTAGGACGAAGAGTTCGGACCAGACAAGTCGCAGCAGCGCTACCTGATCGGTCACTTGCAGCTCCGGGAAGAACGGTATATTCTTGGCCCACTCAACAGCCGAGAACAGTAGGCGTGCTGCCAGCTCGCAGATGTTGTCGATGCCCATTATGTTGTTGGGCTGCATACATTGCCCATAACGCGATGTAGGATAGGGTTCTGCGCGTAGCAGCAGTGAGATGTAGGAACTTAGATAGGAGTGACCATTGAAACCCGCCACGCCCATGGGATCGCCATTGGCCAACTGATACTGGCCGTGCATGCCGGTGAGGCCTGGCTGTGTGGGTGGCACGCGACCACGTTGAACAGCTGAAACGAGAAAAGAAGGCGAAAAACAAAATAAATTTTATAAGGAACTTGCAAGGCGGGAAGGAGCTGGTAAGATAATAACAAAACAATTGGGATGAATTGTCAATATAAAAGTCAAACATAGAATAATACTAAGAATAATAATAAAAAATACTTTTTATAAGATCATTATCAGATCATTACTATTTTTATTTGTTGTCTCTGTCTAGTTGTCTTGTTTGTATGTTTCACCACTTTAACCCATTTATCTAAATAAACTCATCGTAATTCAATATCTAATTTAAGCATTTTGTATTCTAAAGATTCTACAACAATATATAACGTAATAGTTATTTTGACCACGACATCACACACTAGACAATGGCAACAAAAACACACACTGACATGTTGGGCCAGAAGACTGAGACGAGTGCGCAAGCCAGCTGAAAACGTAGTGAGTGCGCTGAAACCCTTAAATAAGTCCGAGACAAAAGTATCTGCAACCTCAATCTTTGCATTGTGATGGTAATTGTGATAGAAGGGTATGCAACAGACACTCACTCAGCCAGTCAGTCGGTGCGTCAGTAAGTTTAAAAGACGCACAGTCAGACCTCGTATAAGATTTCCTACTTAATGTCTGAAAAGACGTTGCAACCCCCTTTTCTGGTTTTCTTTGTTGCTGTGACAACGTTTTACGTTCGTATCTATGTAAATATGTTTGAATGTGTTTAAATGTAGTACCTACTCAATACTTTCAACACTTTTTTTCTCTTTTTAAGACGTTCTGCACCGAAGACGATTTTAAGTAAATATTACGATTTACAAGAGCGTTTATTTTAATTAAAATTACAAAAACAATATTTACAAATACACACAGTAAAATTCATTCATACTCGTGTGTATGTGTGTGTATTATTGCTTCAAAGTTTTAATGTAAAAACAAAAGTGCAAAAATTTAAAACGCATTTAATTAAAAAGAATTTCGAGGTTGCAGCAAAAATTATAAGTAGCAAGAAAAACAAAAACAAAACAAAAAAAATGCAAAGCGCAGTCAGTGCAGCAAAACGACTAAATGTAAATGTTGAGATTTTTATATTGCAAATGTTTTTTTTTCAAGTCAAGCCCAATGGAGTGCAAATGACAATAAATTTCGGAAAGGATTAATTTTGCCATTTGTGAGAGTGTGTTGGGATGGAATAACTAACTGTACTGCTTGGCAGGCGAGGAATAAGTTAATAAATTATGTCAATCAAAGGCTGAACAATGTAAGGATTTTACAGAGTTATTAATTTATTTGCGATGGGTTGTTCTTAACAGTCAAAAACTGATATCAGGGAACTGCAATTCCAGAATGTTGAATATGAGGTCAGTGATTTTTGAGGATTTGAAAATAATGAAATTCACTTAGTAGGGAACTGTACAATATACAGAGTTTGAAGAGAGCTACATTCGTTTTGAATATATTTTGCAAAAAAGTAAGACTAAGGAGGGGCTAAGTAAACGATTAAGCTTCAACATTGTAGGTAGAGTACTCATTTTCTACCACGGGAAACAATTTTTTTGCCATCAAAGCTATTGAGTGTGCGAAAAATTAAAAAGTGGTAGAAAATGGATTAATATGTACTAACTGTACATAAAAAACCATAAAATTTTATAAATTTTCATAAAAATTCTTATGACAAATTTTTTTTTTATAGATCTAAGCACAAATTACGTATATGTGACCCGGTCTACGAAAAGGGACCTTCGGTGTAAAAACAAGTTTTCGAGAAAACAGCTGTTTGTAAACGTTTAATTATTTTATTTAATCGAATCGCCAAAAAAGTGAAAAATGATATTTTCACACCGAAGGTCCCTTTTCGTAGACCGGGTCACATATTATGAAAAACATGTATTACAGTGGTGGCCAAAATAAAAAGAGTGTGTCAACATATTTTATGTATATCGTTCTTTTGATCTTTTCATAGCATACCTCTAGGTGAATCAAGCTGGAAAATCTTTGTTATATTCATTCTATTACATTTTAGTACAAAACCATTTTATTTTCGCACCATTTAGCAAAAGTGCCATTACTTTTGTTCGCTGATGTCAAGTTATCAGTGGACATAATAATAAGAGTGCGAAAGTAATTTGAATATATTTGGGTGTGAAAAAATTTAAAAAAATAATTTACATTGCAGACTGTGTTTTGTAATTATTTCTGAAGTGTAAGAAGTTTTTAAAAATATTTGTGAACCAGCCATGGTTCGGGAAAAGCACTGTTCTGAAGAATAAAAGAGATTGATACTTCAAATGCGTAGTAGAGGCGAAACATACAAATTATGAAAAATACTCTGTATACCGATGAAACAAAAATAAATTTATTTGGTTCAAAAATAAATTTATTTGGTTCGGATGGTAGGACATTTGTACGAAGAGGCAGCAACCAAGAACTAAATCCTAGGAACACAATTAAGACAGTTAAACACGGAGGTGGAAACATCAAAATTTATTTATCAATTTATTGGATAAAAGAAAATATGAACAAGAAATTGCACCTGGAAATTTTGGAAACTGTCATGCTGCCTTATGCGGAGGACAATATGCCTTTGGTATGGACTTTCCAACAGGACAACGACCCCAAACACACCGCTAAGGTGGTAACTAGGTGGTTTCAGCAAAATAATATTGATGTCTTGCCATGATCTTCTCAGTCACCTGACTTGAACCCCATGGAAAATTTATGGAAAGACTTGAAAAATAGGGTATCAAGCAAAAAAAACTACAAATAAAAAGGCACTATGGGAAGAAATAAAGAGATCTTTCTTGGTATGCCATACCTGTGGAAACCTGTCAAAAACTAATTGACTCAATGCCCAGGAGATGTGAGGCAGTTCTACGAAATTAGGGGTATACAACAAAATACTGATGCCTTCAGGTAAATACTTTCTATAAAAGTTTTTAAAAAAAGAATCAAATTATTATTATTTTTCTCTTTTACAGGAAGCTGATTATCGCACTCTTATTATTTCGGTCAACCTAAAATTGACTTTTATTTTTTAAAATTATTAAACATGATTAAACATGTTTAATAATATTTTTTAAAATTAAACATGATTAAACATGATCATTTATTATTTTATTTGCATTTGAGTACACATATAGATTTTAACAATGTGACAACATTATTAATTAAAATAAATAAAATGCATGCATGTGAGGATGTGATGCTCTTATTATTTTGGCCATAACTGTATGTATATCTTCATAGATTACCCTAATAGGCATGTAAACGCACGTAGCTGCTATGAAACACTTTTAATTCGATACATGAAAGCCTTCATTAAGAAGTCTTATTAAAAACACAGAGTCAATGATACTTTCACAAATGAAATCATTAGCTTGAACATTTTTTTTATAAAAAATTTACGAAAGCAATTGATACATAGAAATCCAATGCATTATTGGTTCATCGTGTTAAGCGCTTGTGCGAAAAATTATCGTGGGTGTGAGACCAGACTATACAAAAAGAAAATTTTATTTTTTTTGAAAAAAATCTGTTAAAAAGTAGGTATATAACGAGATTTTTTAAAAAAATAAAAAAAAAAAATATATTTTCTTACGGTTCCAACAGCGCTTGAACTCAATTATTTAAAATACAAACATTTATCACGTTCGACCAACAAGGTAATGTTATTTCATGTATTAATTGCAAGCATGAACTTTATTTTTAACCAACTTCAAAAAGGAGGAGGTTCTCAAGTTTGTTGGTTTCTCTCTTTCATTACAAAGGAGAGTTTATAGTTATGACAAAATTTGGCAAAGCCACTGTATTTTTATTTTATTACATTTATTTCTATTGCAAAGTTAAAATTTATCTGCTTTATTCTTCTGCTAAAATTCTTTATGGCAATTTTTGAGACGAGGAGTTAAACGTATCACCTCCGTCATTCTGAAATTGTCGATTTTTCAGTGCAAATATCGGTAGTTTTCAACCAGGGAACCTGGTTTCATATCCTGACTGTAGCGAGTTTCAAAGTTTTTAACAATTTTAAAGTTCCTTTAACGGATACGCCAAAATTAACACACCTCAAAATAAGTTCTCTAGATATATTCAATTTTATCTCATATGTTTTATTTAATTAAGGGGGGTTATATACCCAGAACTTTTTTAATTTTTGTTTTTGAATTTTCTCAAAGCTTCAAGTCTCAAGAATATATGGTTAAAATTTCAAGTCGATATCTCAAAAAATATGAAAGTTATAGTCTAGTGAGTGAACCGCCTTCAAGAGCGCGCACTGATGGCCCTTATTTTCAAACTCGTTTTTCTTGAAACCATGTTTTCAAAGTCGGTGAGCAAGATATCTCGGAACTCAGTGATCCGATTACTTGTCATAGGATTTGTTTTTTCGTGGCGTCATTCATTAGTTATAGGCAAAATAATGACGAATTTTTGGTCGAAAATCGTTACTTTACGTTCGGAAGTCCACCATTTTGTGAAAAATCAATATTTTTAAAATCTTGTCATAGCCAAGTACGAGTTTTAAGTATATAGTTTAATAATATTAAAATAATATATCCCTTAGGTTTCCTTAAAAAAAATTCATAAACATGATCTTTTATCGGCCTCTGGATATGTAGCCCCCCTTAAATAAATAAAAAAAATTTTTTTTTTATTTCGACCATTTCCGGATTTTAACCCAATACAACCTCGTTCGATACACAGTTCGGCTATTTTTTTATTTTATTTTACGAAACCTTTGATACAATTATTTGAAGTAACTGGCATTTATCTGTATAAAACTATTCTTTGGTTCGCTTCATATTATTTTAGAAGTTTTTCATTAAAAAAAAATTAAAAAATTAAATTAAATTAATTAAAAAATTAAAAATTAAAAAATCAATATTTTCAAAATCGGCTATGACAAGTACGAGTTTGAAGTGTCTAGTATCTATAATGTTTTTAATTTTTATTTTTTTTCAGATGAATTTAGGAGGAGCAAAGTTGGTCACTACATTTCACCTTTTTTTCACAGAGCTCTATAAAAAATGCTGTATTTACCTCAATATTAAATTTTTTTAAAAAAAAAAAAAACTCCATATACTCTTGGAGTATATGGAAAAAACCCTAATATAAAAATATCCCTTAGGTTTCCTTAAAAAAATTCACAAACATGACCTTTTTTTACGACCTTAGGATGTGTAGTCCCCCTTAAATAAAATAAAAATTAAAAAATTCTTTTATGTCGACCACGTCCGGATTTTAACCCAATACAAGCTCCTTCGATACACGGCTATCGGCTATTATTTATTTTATTTTACGAAACCTTTGATACAATTATTTAAAGGAACTGGCATTTATCTGTATAAAACTATTCTTTGGTTCCCTTCATATTATTTGAGAAGTTTTCCATTAAAAAAATTAACTTTCTTTTTTAATCTTAAAGAATGCTTTCCATTAATAAAGCAAATACTTTGCTTAAATCTGGCAAGTTTATATAATTCACAACTTGTTTACAGGAAAATATGTTTAAGATGGTGCGAATTCACAAACTATGGCATGGTTCGAAGGCGCAGTGACTTATCTGTTACTTTACTTGGAAACATGTAAGTATCTACAAGATATATTTTGTGTATTCGAGTAATTTTCTTGTAATCTGTTATCCTATATTCTACATCTTTGTTGACGAATTTTCATTATAATAAAAAAATTAAGTTTCTAATATCAAGCCAAACATTCTAGTATTAAGTAAGTTGTTAACTTAAATCAAGCAAATTATTCTAGTTTTCAATAAATTCTTTACTTGAATCGATTCCATTCAAGTAAAAACCAATTTCTCAAATCATGCAAATTATTCTAGTTTCAGCAAATTGTTACTTGAATCAAGCAAATTTTTCTCATTTCAAGCAAATATTAGTCTTGAATATGTAGAAAATTCTTGAGTTTTAAGCAAATGTTTCTTGAATTAAACATTTTTTTCTTGACATCATGTGTTTTAAATTTGCTCAATTCCAGGAAATAATGCTTGAATTGAGAAATTTACGCTTGATTGTAAACCGATTGCCTATTTGCTTGATTCAAACATAGAATGCTTGATTTTTTTTCTCTGTGTAATGTATGATAAAATTAGAAGTACTCGAAATAAATTCTATCCTTATACACTGCTAACACTTTTCCGATTAAACCTGCTTTCTCATAGCAATGTTGCTCTTTTGACAAAAGAAACATCAATTAACCCTTCGACACGCGCTCAAGTGTCAAATCTTGCTGGTGTTTCAATGGTACTCGTACTTGACATGAAATCTATCAGCCGGCACGCATCTGTTCAAGTGCAAAAATTATGTTTTCTTTAATGCCCTCATCACAAAAGCCCTTAAAACAAAGCCAATCAGCTAATATATCACAAGAACAAAGCCAAAATTAATAAACAAAACCGACTTAAGCACGTGCTGCCCGACACAAACGTAACGCAGCGTATAGTAGCAGCAAGGATCAGGCAAAAGTAAAGTTCGAAAAATCGAATGTTATTCATTCATTAAAATCATTTGCTGTGGATGCTGCGTTCTTTATTGCCCTCATTTTTGTGTTCCTTTCGTTTTTTACGTTATGTATTCTTTTGTAATGTTTTTTTTTGTGTTGTTTCGGAATTCTTGCCGTTGAACTTGATCCTGTAATCTGGCTGCTTGATCTTGCTGATCTCAAGCCTTGTGCACAGGCGCACCAACCGAGCGAAGAAACACGCACTAGACAGACAGTTTGGCGCAAGAAGTTTGCTGCAGTTTTGTTCCTTTTTTTTTTCTTCAAAGGCAAGCAAGGTAAACAATGCTTGGAAATCTCGATCATTTTGGAACTAATGTGTGCGCAGTTAAAGGATACCAAAGATATGTGTACATAAAATAAAAGGAAAGCAAGCCACAGCATCTCGCGATTGACAAAGAAAAATAAGCTGCTCAAAGGATCTACACCATTTTGAGCACACCACAGGCAGAATAGAAGGATTTACATACAAAGCTAGCTGCCTTTATTCGAAGAGAAATTTCGACGCACGTTGTTTTGAAAAAAAATATGCAAAATTTCATAATAAGCCGACGAAAATAAAAATATTTTCCCATGCTCATAAATTAAACCGCTGACCGGCCAAGTAGTTGCATAGCTGTGCAAACTGGACATTAGCACTTCGAAACTTGTATGCGTTCTAGCTTCTTAACTACCTGATCCTGCTCAAGCAAGATCACCCATCACCCTATCTAGCTGGCATTAAATGAAAACACAATTACGCAAATGTATTGTGTAAATAATCGGCGGTGTCTCAGCCAGGCTGCATGAGCAAGTCAGCTCCGACAAGATCGCCACACAACGCATAAAAGATTGACAAACTGACCATCACACGTTGCAACACAAATACTGATGATCGAAATTAATTATTATCTGCAATATTTTCATAGTATGCAAAGGAGGAAACCAGTTCAACCAGTTTCTAGGCAGAGCTATCATGAAAATCATCCCCTAACACAGAGATTTTCGCTTCGACAAAACATGTGGCGATCGGCGCAAGAAGAGAATAGGGTCAATTGCTTGAAGCTTGACCATTGCGATCGTACAATTCCAATATATAGTAAAGTCGCAGCATAGCTGCTGGTCACTCTGACAGAATATAATCGGAATGCGGACAAAACGCATAAAGTTCTTAAAACGCCAAGCAACACAAAAGACGTTACTTTTTTCTTGGTCTCTCTGCTGCAGTACTTGTCGAAAGTTTTTTGCTTTTGTTCGGGTTTTTCTTTTTTTTTTTTTTTGTGTTTTGTATGCATGATGGACGCTCCCAGGTGTGTGTCTGTGATGAGGATCGGCTGCATAGCAGCTTTGCACCTTATGCGCCATACAGCCAGTCAATGCTTTGTAGCGAAATGTTTAAATAAAATAATTTTGAATGGTTGGTTGTAGTGCGTCTTACCGAGGGCGTTACGTTTAGTTTTTTCTTCGAGTATGAATTCAACAAGTACGAATGTTAATGCTTGAGAATGAATGTAAAATCGATGGCAAGATAAGAGTGCAAATCAAACGGTATTGAATGGATTGAAAAATCCTTAAGCGGTCTCAAGTAGAAATTAATGTATGTATGTGTGTGTATGTTTGGTGTCGATGTAGGCACGGTATGGGGTCGAATTTCTTCGAACTTTGTTACACTTCTATTAGAATTAAATGTTTTTTTGTTGCTCTTTAGGTATTTTATTTAAATGTTCTAAAGGAAAAAAACTGCGATTTTTAGATTGCGTTCAGAGTAAGTTACTTTGGTTGCTAGTGGAAGTAATAAACTAATCAAGTTCCGTTGACGACATCAAACAAGTTTAATCAAGCAGCCACTTAGAATGAGAATGACTTAATATTGAGTCTATTGACGACTACGACGTCGATGACTTTAATCAAATGTGTTAAGCACGCATGCTATTAAAGACAGCTCCGCCATAATTTATGTGCACATGTGTGTGTGTATGTGTACGTGTGTGTGTGTGTGTGTGTGTGTGTGGAAAATAAATAAATCAATTAAACATGTGAACCCGTCGACCCCAGACTTGTGCAGCGCCTGAGCAAAAACTCGTTCGGCTTGTTCGATAATAAGTAACCAAATAGCAAAGAACATAAAATCGACATTAAATGCGGTAAACAATCAAAATTTAGCACAAAATATAATTGCAGCGTCAACACTTAAACAGTGTTGTTCATATTTATTTTTTTTTGTAGTTGCTGTAATAAAAACCGAAGTAAAAACCCCGTACAAATTGGCTTGTAATTTTCTTCGATCATGGAATGCGTTCGAAATTCTTCAGAGAACTCAATGCTTTAAACTTGAAACTCGCGCTGAGCACACAGTGACACAGTTGCCTTATTCATAAAAAGCAAAAAATATTCTTAAAACCCAAGAACATTGGTACAGGCATGACATGTAATTGCATCAACAAGAGTAAAAACTTAAAGCTTAGAGACTCAAATCAATTCTGAATAGACTAGAACTCCTAAAAGTGGAGATATTTTTCGAGAAAACTCGATTATTGGGCATTTTAATGTTCAGCGCTTTAAACAATTATCATAAATTTGATATTTAATAGGCGTTTTATTTAGTATACTTCCTTTACCGCATTGAGGTTGAAATTTGCGTTTCATCTAGCGAAAATGGGTCAACAGAAATTAGTGAAGGTAGTATTAGGTACTATTAGGTATTAAATTATTATTAGGTAGTAATTAGAGTAGGTAGACACTCTGTACTGCCCTCTTTTTCTCCAAATTTTTTGTTTATTGAAATTTTGTGGTTTATACATTTACTATTAGCCAAGAAACAAGTACGTAGGTTGTAAGCTGATTCTATCCTTTAACTGTTTCATTGAGAATCTTTAAGGTCACCGCACATGGAAAGTAGCAAGTGCACTATGTAAACCTCGTGCATCGACATCGTCTCATCGAAGACTTAATTATTGAAGTTATACTTCTTAGAGCAGCTTGTGTGTACAACTTTCACTGTTATAGAAAATGTGTCCGAAGAATGTATCGGAACTGTGACAAAATTAAGTTAGTGGTTGCTGTTTCAATATTTCTTTCAGATTTGCTTACGTCGTTTACTTAAGAATGTCATGTCACCAACGGAAAAATTGTTAAGTTTAAAAAAATTAAACAAAAAATGTTAAATAAGTAACATACAGTCTCTCACAAATTAGAACCATTTTGTTCCACGGATGGTGCTCATTTCTGAAATTTTCTAAATTCTGGATTTTTTTCACAGAAATTTAAAAAAAAATTTTAAAAATTTAAAAAAAAAAATATATATTAGCACACAAGAATTTTTATTTATTAATATTAAATGTTTTTTTTTGCCATAAAACTCATATAATTCCCATTTTTATATTTATATCAATGAGCAAAGATCACAAGTTTATGAATTTAATAAAGAAACGTCCAGAAATTAGAACCACTGTTCTAATTTCAGATAGTTCAATATTGAAATGACAGGTTCTAATTTCTGGACAATTCAAAATTTTTAGAGTTATAATTTGTGAGAGTATATTATATTCCTAAAAGACAATTTAAAGGTTTTTAAAAATTTTTACAACATATGTTTTTATTTTAAATAAAACTGGAAACAATTTTCGCCACTTCATACTAGAATTATTTTTCAATTTTGAAAAAAAAATCAAAAATTTACACCGAGGGAAAAAATAGTAAAACCAACGAAAATACATATCGTCACAAAGACTTATATTGGCTATATTATACCAGAAGATAGAAAATCGTTACAGCAAAAGCACAAAGGTTGTTAAATTTCCATGAAAAATGTACTTTAAATCAAAGACTTGAATTCTTGTGGCAAAGACTCAAAATTAAAAATTTGATTTCCTTATAACTATCTTGCTATGTCCGCCTTTTCCTTCTATTACCCAGCCCCGCCTTCTCATTCCTCCTTCTCCTTCCTCTACGATTTAACTAAATTTACCCTTTAATATAATAAGATTTGCCTTATATAGGACCTATTGCATCATTTCATCATCATCATTTCCTTGTAGCAAAGACATTTATCCTTTAATTTAATAAGATTTGCCTTATATAGGACCTATTGCATCATTTCATCATCATCATTTCCTTGTAGCAAAGACATTTTGGTTATAGTTTTACAAGAACTTTTTTCTTTGATTTTAAGGCGTTCAGTTTTGTCAGGGTACTTTTTTTCTTTTTAATTCTTTACAAGTTGTTACTTGCACATTGTACACTAAGAGAAAAAATATTAAATTTATCCAAAAACTTTTTTAATTTATCCAAAAAGCGAGTCATTTTGGCACCAATGACGCATTTGCATAAATCGACTACTTAAATATTTCAAATTTATTTAAATACTTTTTTAATTAAAATAAATATTTAAATATTTAAACAGAAATAATAAAAAATATATATAAATTAAAAACGAATTTTTTTAAAATATCTTTCAAATATTTAATATTTGAAAATATAACTATCATATTTAAAGAAAATTTATATAAAAATATTCAATTTAAAACACAACATATTTAATTTCAATAAGAATTAGAATTTATAAGAAGCAAAATATGCAGGTTAATGACAACCGGTGCAAGACATACGTCAGAAAATATCGAGTTGTCACTCCACCCTACATCATTTCATCAAGCGATCATCCATCGCACTCACAAACCATCTTGGCCAAACATCCAGGCTATATTACCCTTGCATCAAAAACTGAACGAGAACTATAAGATACCGCAACTGCAAGAAATAAACTGCAGGAACAGAGTCCGATGCTGTTGCTGCTTGTCGGCTATTTCAACTGTATGGAATATGTGTGTAGGTGTGTGGTATAAATAAAATTTAAATAAGGAAAAGACGAGTTGTAAGGAAAATAATTGATTTATCCACGTAAATATTTAAATAAAATTTATAATCAGGCGTGAATAATATTAATATGCGTTATTTCCCTTAGTGTACTTATAAAGGTTTTTTCCGAAAAAAATAATCCAAAAAAGTGGTCATATGAATACGATAGAATCTCTCAAAATTTTATAATGAATTTGTGAAAAATATGATAAAATTTATGCGTAATAGTCGGAACAGAATCATAGCGATTAGCGACTGACGATTGTCTCACTTCGTTAATCACGAGAACACGTCCCGTATTCAGCATTGTTTTTAATTTTGAACACGCAATAATCGTAAAATAAGTCATGAAATATGACATAAACCCAAGCAAGAAATGTCGGAAAATAGTAAAATCAAGAAAATAATACTGAACGCACCCAATAATTAGCAATAATAAAGCCACAGTAATTTTGTTTGACAATCCTCAGAGAGAGGATCGCTAGGACGCCAGAGAAAAAACAGAATAAGTGTTAAGTTGGCGAATGTTCATCGCGATTGTCTGACGATTTCATTCTGGACATTTTGATGTACATTTTCATGTATTCTATTGACTTAAAACATTGTTGGATGACAATTGCTTTGATTCCATTGTCTCAAACTCTCATACAAAGTATCGTCATAAAAATAATAAAAGCGCCATAAATCCCAAAAACGCAACTTTTCATTTTGTGAGTATTGTGATCTTTTTTCTCCAGCAAATCGATGTAAAATTTATATGAAAAAGGGGATTTTGAAAATGTTACGTATGAGCTCAAAAAGGTAAAAAATGTAATTTACAAAAACTAAAAATAAAAAAAACAAAATAGCTGACAAGGATCTCAGTCTTTAAAATTCCAAATAAAGTTCTATTTAAAAAACCGATTTCTAGGAAAAGTTCGAAACTTACAAAAAATCCAAAAAGTTTTTGAACTCAGCAGTTCCTAATTTCCTCAATTACCAAATTTCATTATGATCCCTCAGCATCTCGTATTTTGTCCCTCGCTTACATGAAGACTACTCACTGTGCGGCGTTGACTTTGACGAAAGTTAGTCATCGGAACTAGTTACTGCTCGCGGTTGTTGCTATTGCCGCTATTGGCAGTGGTAATCAACAGTTATTAGCCACTGCATAGATAGTCAATTTCAATCTTATGCGGACTTGATCCATCTAAATTAACTTGTTAGTTGTTGCTAGCTATTGACAACTTTTGAGCACACAAAACAACAATTTAATTGTTATTTTGAACTAATGTGAATAACAATTAGCAAATACAGAGTTTTAGTTTTACTCGCTTCTGTATGTATGTATCTCTGTATGTATGTAACATATAGTATTAAGTCCACGTGATTTAGGTTAAGATCGATAGCAATTTCAGCTATTCAGTGACTTAAAAAAAAAACTTAAATTGTAATTAAGTTACTCTGTAACTGCGGCTACTACTAGTAGCGGCTACTACAGTAGCATGAAATACAAATATGCTGGTAAATAAAAGCGATTGCCAACATATTTTTGGTCTAACTGCAATTAAGAGGTAGTTGCCGTCGTTATCATAAGACTACGAGCAGTCCTCATAATAGTTGTAGTTATGACTGAACTAATGACATATTGACAGCTGCCTGATGTTAATTGCGCAAATATTTTTTTAGGTGATAAAGTTGTGACAGAAATTACAGTTGTTTTCTTTTTACTTTTCAACACTTGCGTCGCAACACCGACCCATTATATTTAGGTACATAATTTGTAAACCATCAAAAACAAAAACAAAAAACAAAAATATACGATTACATGAGTTGATGTTAACAAATTAGTTGTAATCAAAACTACTGTTGAGCTGTCATAAAAATATCAACACAACCGTAACAACAACGACAAGTTTACATGTCGTATTATTTCCAGTTTATTTTGCATTTGCTGCTATTTTCAAAAAGACTTCGTCAAGTTTTTCCCCTCAAAAATCTGCTCTAATTTCTGGTCTTTTATATTAAATTAAATAACAAAGAATACAAAAAACTAGTTTTCTCATATCTCAGTCCGAGAATCGTGTGAATATTTTTTCGCCAAATACGCTGCTCTATTTTTTTTTTTTTTTAGTCTATTTTGAAGACAAAAATTTCCTGAAGAATCTTTTCTAAATGTTTTTATAGAAAAACAACAAAAATATAACAACCTTTGAACAGCGTTTGCAGTGGTTCAAAACTTTACTTCCGACCCCATGTGAACGGTCAGTTTCGCTTAGAAAGGGTCATCCGCAGCACCACTATTACGGGTACGAGGTTACAACAATTAAAATTTCAGGTCATTTCTGAGTTTATGAAGCTGGTGAACGAGTGTTTGTTGAGAAACTTGTTTTTACAGTGTTGTCACAAAAAATAAAGCAAGTTGTTTTTTATAAAATTCTTTATAAGCAAGAAATCTTCCCATTTTGAGGATTATTTTATATGCCTTATAGTGGATATTTGCTAAACTAGTTGTCTGAATGCATTTGAAACATCTCAGGGGTTGTTTTTTTTTTAATTTGCTTTTAAAGAACATCACGCGATAGTTTGCAGATAATTATTTGTAGCGTATAAAAGAATATCTGGATATACAATCTATCATAGTGCATATTTTGTTTGAATATTTAAATTGGAAACATATTAATTTTATGAGCTGAAATATTTATTTGAACTTTATTGGAAATATTTGTCACTTGTCTAACTGAAGCTCATCTACGGCCTGAATATTTAAAATTTCAAGCGACTAAATGGATTACTTGTGCGTAAATGGACTATAATGTTTTGAAAGAAAATAATAGAGAACCTGTTTCTTCTTCTATAGGACTCTGCATTCTAGCATACGTTTTTTTTATTCTAATAAATTTTTTAATTTTTAGTGGCGACCGTGGCGTAGTTGGTTAAAGTGCGTGGCCGCTATGTCAAAGAACTTTGGTGACCCAGGTTCGAACCCCAGCAGCGACAGAAAATTATTTGAATAAAATAATTTTTCTGTACGGCCGCCACCTCTCTGCAGACAATGGCAAACCTCAGAGAGTAATCAAAATGCCATGTAAAGCTTCTTGAGAATAAGAACATTCCGTTCATCGCCGTTCGGAGTCGGCGTTAAGCATGTAGGTCCATTTCTCGGTCAATTGTGTACAAACTTAATAACACGCACAACACAATTGATCATAAGAAGCTAGGTCAAAGTCCTTTCAAGGGCTGAAATGGCCAGTTATTTATTTTTTTTTTTTTTTATAAATTTTTTATAATTTTGAAATGCATATCAGGGTCTGCACCATCTGCGATAGTCATATTGTTTCTGAAGATCTTTACGATATATTTCATGAAACTATATTTTTAAAAAAGTGTGGCTTAAAGAGTAATACTATTTTCGGAAATCGCTCATTATTGGTAGCGTTGTTAAGCCATATTGAAGGCACCATCTTAGATTTATATATTTTTTATTGTTGTATTTTAGTTGGGTCATTACACTCTACTGAGTCATTATGTACATGAATACTCTATTGAGTCTATATGTTAATTTTCACTTAAATCTTTAAAACCATTTTCACTTGATATTTCTGTGCCTACATTAAGGGAAAAAATATTAAATTTATCCAAAAACTTTTTTAATTTATCCAAAAAGCGAGTCATTTTTGCACCAACAACGCATTTACGTAAATCGACTACGTAAATATTTAAAATTTATTTAAATACTTTTTTAATTAAATAAAATATTAAAATATTTAAACAGAATTAATAAAAATATATTAAAATTATGCACGAATATATTTAAATATCTTTCAAATATTTAAAAATAAAATAACACTATCGCATTTAAGAAAAATTTATATAAAAATATTGAAATTGAAAAACACTTTATTTGAATATTTCCCACGAGCTGCGTCCATATCAAACGCCATTTAGTGGTATATTTTATTTTCTTTTTGTGAAAATATGATTTGTGAGTGCGGTGGTGAGTGCGATGCATGATGAAATCATGTAGAGTGGAGTGACATTCTTGAGAAAATACCGAGTTGTCACTCCACCTTACATGAATTTATAATGCATCGCACTCATCACCGCACTCACAAATCATATTTGCCAAATATCCATGCTATAATACCCTTGCAACATTAACTAAATGAGAACTATAAGAAACCTGCAACTGCTGGTGCGGAGAAACTGCAGCAGCATCGCACAGGAACAGAGTGCGATGCTGCTGCAGTTTGGCAGCTGTATGGAATATGTGTGTCAGTGTGTGACATAAATAAAATTTAAATACGGGAAAAAACGAGTTGTAAGAAAAATATTTGGTTTATCCACTTAAATATTTAAATGAAATATATACTCAGGCGTGGATAATGTTAATATGCGTTATTTCCCTTAGTGTACATTAACACTCTATTGAGTCATTATGTAAAATTTTTATTAAACCTCTAAAACCATTTTCACTTAATATTTCTGTACACTAAGGGAAAAAAATATTAAATTTATCCAAAAACTTTTTTAATTTATCCAAAAAGCGAGTCATTTTTGCACCAATAACGCATTTATTTAAATCGACCACGTAAATATTTAAAATTTATTTAAAAACTTTTTTAATAAAATAAAATATTAAAATATTTAAAATAAAATTAATAAAAAATATATTAAAATTATGCACGAATATATTTAAATATCTTTCCAATATTTACTATTTGAAATTAAACTATCGCATTGCGATCATCAATCGCACTTACAAAGAAAATTGGCCAAACATTCGGCTATATTTTCCTTGCAACAATAACTAAATGAGAATTATAAGAACTAAGGTTGCAACTGCAAGAAATAAAATGCAGGAACAGAGTGCGATGCTGTTGCTGCTTGTCGGAATATGTGTGTACGCGTGCGATGCTGTTGCTGCTTGCTTGTATGGAATATGTGTGTATGTGTGGTATAAATAAAATTCAAATACGGGAAAAAAACGAGTTGTAAGGAAAACATTGGATTTATCCACGTAAATATTTAAATAAAATTTATACTCAGGCGTGGATAATGCTAATATGCGTTATTTCCCTTAGTGTACCTACTAGTTCAATACCGACTCCGAACGATAGAAGTACCTAATGTGCACATCTTCAAGAAGATTAACATGTAGTTATTTACTCTCTTAGGTTTGCTTTTATCTGCAGAGATGTGATGTTCGATCAGAAAAATTATTCTAATCGAAAAAAAAAAAATGTCTGTGTCAGCTGGGAGTCGAACTTCGGGCTTCGAGCCTCGTAAAATTGACATCGAACGACTCACGCAGTCTAACTTATTCGGCCATAGCCGCCACAAATTCGTTAAATGTCTACACAGAGAGTTTAGTTTGAGTTTCCAGTACAAAGTTGAGCTTTACCACTGAACGTAAAATAAACTCTTGAGTTCTCCAGTACAATTTTGCAGGATGAAACTCAACTAAACTCAACTTTGTTTCAATGTTAATCAAAACTCAATTTGAGTAATCCCTAAAAGTATGCTAAAGTTCTTATAAAAAGGAACGTTCAGATGCAACTTGTACAATTTTGTGGTGAGTAATGTCAAAAACCGCTGTTCTAAAGTTGTGTACTTTACTATTTGCAAAAAATGAACAAAAAAGTGAAGAAAGACCTGGGCATGTGTAGAAGATGAGGTCTCCATATTATTAGAGAACAATAAAAATTCCAAATTGTGCAGCGCAAGGAAGAATTCGCATGTGTATGCAGAAATGGCTGCAGCCTTGTCCTCGAATGCAATTGATGTCACGGTGGTGGATGTGCCGACAAAATATGAGAACACAAAAGTAAACAAAGAAATGTCACACTAAACACAATTCTGCCGACGCATCTCTGTGTGAACAGCTATTGTTAACTTTAAACTCAAACTGAACTCTCTGTGTACACATGGCATTACTCAGCCAAAATTTCGCATTGGTTGCAATCTTGATGGCATACTTTCCAATATTAACTTGAGAATATATGCCTCTTCTAGAATATTACTTCGAGCTATTTTTTACACATTGGAATGAAAAACATTGCCGAGATTTTTTTGAAATAAGCTATACTAACTATTAATTAGAAAATTCTTCGAATAATCGTTATAGAAGTTCAAGATTATTTTCGTTGTTTAGATATATAGTAGACTAAAACTAAGATTGTTCTCAAAACATTTTTCAAAGTTAGTTAAGTTCTGGAGGCTTGTTGGCGGTTATTTCGAGCCTAGATACAATTCTAAAAAATTTTTTTCAAAATCTTCGAATCAGAATTACAGAAAACACTTATTTATTCTGTTTTCATTTTCGTTTTGAACTAAATGCAAACAAGCTCAAGTGATCTTATTGAAAATTAACAGATTCTTAATAGTCTTTGCGTTGGAGAGGCGCTTGTAAGGAACCATGACTGTTGTGTAATGGAAAAAATGGAAACGAACTTATTTTCAAGAGGTTTATTTCTGAATAATCTATAGACCTTGCTTAGAGATTATGATAAAGAAGTACAACACATTTATTGAATAAAATTACACTTGATGAATATCGGTAAAATTTCCAAATTATCTTACACGTTTGTGTTTTGTTTTAGTTTTCCCTTTTTAAGGTTTTTACAACTCAACGTTCTTCTTTTGTTTTTCCTCTTTAATTCAAAGATGGTAATAATATCCATATTCACGGTTGGCGCTAAAGAAGCCAAAAGGTTAATTGAAAAAATATCAATAAAGTCATTTGAATGATAAAATATTTTCCAAATAATTAGAAAAAATTAATTTATCTTTACTTATGAAAATCTCAGAACTGATCCTGCTAATAGCTCCATAACGATTTTTGTGTTCTTAAGAAGTTCGGAAACAGAAATTTGCAAAGACTTAATGAATTCAAAGGACTTTAATGCTTTTTAATTATATTTAAAAAAAGAATAAAGGATATGAAAACTATTTATCCCATATCGTCAATATATATCATATTAATTTGAGTGAAATATTCGATATTGTAAAATTGATGTATTAATCAAAGCAGAGTATTATCACTAAAATTATTTCGAAATAAAAAATCATGCCTGAATCGAAACCGCAGAACAAAGAGAAACGAAATATTTTGTTTCTAACAATAGCTTGTCACGACCCCGCTTCGTTAAGGAAGCAAAACTACAGACTTCAAGGCTGCAACATAACATATATGGGATGGTATGCTATAAAAAAAGCTACCATGGCTCAGTACTCGTAAAAACGCGGATTCGCAAAATTGTTAAAAATCCATAAGCGGCTTATGGAGTAAAACTTTAAAAAACAAAAAAAAAAAAAAAAAATCAAAGTATAAAACCAAATCAACGAAATTCGTACATAGACAACTTTCATTGTGTTGGAAATAAGTGATGCATAAAAATAGAATACTGAGTAATTCTGCAATAATCTTAAAGTAGGTTGCTTTATTTTTAATGTTTTATCTATAAACTATAAAATAAGGCAAATAGTCAGTTGCTGTTGTTGCTGTTTTGGCAACTGGCACGAGCATTATAATCGTTTACAGCTCAAGGTATGCTAGACGCTATGCTCTCAGAGTGTAGTGGTTGTCTGTCTGTCCGTCTGTCTGTATGTTTGTTTGTCAATAAAGTTAAATGATTTTAATTGTGTGGCAAATTCTTTGATTTGTATTTTTTTTGTTGTTTTTTTACTCAACTTGTCTGCGACATTTAAATAATGTACAGCGCACTTCCTCTATATTTGACTTTAAATTGACCTTAAATATTGTATTTATTTATCATGTAGTTTTTGTGTTGAATATGAATTGTGTTGTTGTAACTTACCTTCTCGCCGCATACCCATTTTTAGGCACTTTCTTAAACGACAATATTGACATTGATTCCGATGATGCTGGTCGATCGGGCAATTTCTGCTCCCCCGACACGAATAGGTAAGATTTCGCCGCACTGAACGCTTGAAAAATGATTTACAACCTGGGGGAAGAGAAAGAAAATAATGTTTTATTTTGGTTGGATAGAATATAAGAGTGATATGAGTTTTTAAGAAATGTTGTTTCTTTGAGACAACCTTAACTTATGCTGGAAATAGTTATTTTGGCATGCATTACATTTGCTTTTGCACTCTTTTTGTCGAAATATTTTGGGTACTCTTCTTATCTTATCGGTTCCTACGCTCGAAAAATACTTAAAGTAATGTGTCTTAAATTTAATACCATGTTTGTATAATTTATAAGAATTTTATAATATATTGAGTTTTCGAAAAAGTTCAGTTAATTGCATCTGGCAATGCTATAGGTTGTTTGAAAGGTGACATCTTAAGCTTCATTCTATTAGAATACATTATTTAATTCACTTTGTTCTGTGAAAAGTTATCTAAGTTTAAAAGTGAGTGAAAATTCGGAGCATTATCGTCATATTTTGCTTTTCTATTTTAGAAAAGGTAAGAATGCGTCACAGGCTGCTGAAAAAATTTGTGAAGTTTACGGGGACGATGCTGTAACTAGAAAAATAGCAACGAAGTGGTTTCCTCGTTTTCGTTCTGATCATTTTGATGTTAACGTTTCACCTCGCTCTGGTCGACCAATCACTGAAAAAGTCAATGAAATCATGGAAAAAAATTGAGCAAGACCGCCACTACGGTACTGGATATTCATCACCATACAGTTATCAACCATTTAAAGAAATCTGCATACACAAAGAAGCTCGATGTTTGGGTGCCATATAAATTAATAGCGAACAATTTAATCGACCGAATATCCATTTGCGAATCGCTACTAAAACAGAACGAAATCGAACTATTTCTGAAGCGAGTGATGACGGGCGATTCAAAGTGGATCACGTACGACAATAATGTGCGAAAAAGATCATAGACAAGGCAAGGTGAAGCTTCGCAAACGGTGGCAAAGCCAGGATTGACACCAAGAAAGGTAATGCTGTGCGTCTGGTAGGATTGGAAGGGAATTGTTCATTATGAGTTTCTACAACCTGGTCAAACGACTGATTCTGTTCTCTACCTTCAACAGTTAGGGAGATTGAAGCAAACGATTCAATTAAAAAGGTCAGAATTGATCAACAGAAAAGGTGTTGTGTTCCATCATGCCAACGCCAGATCACACACATCTTTGATGACCCGGCAGAAACTGAGAGAGCTTGGCTGGGTGCAGTTTTGATGCATGCACCATATAGTCCGGACCTTGCACCTTCAGATTATTATTTGTTTCGATCTCTGCGGAACTCTCTTAACCCATTAATGCTCACCACCAGAACTCGATCATTCATCATTCTGAAGAAAACTGGCGCTAAATGTAAAAAAAGAGCTTTTGGCGTCAACTTCAGCGCTTTTTTGAAAAAGCATACTTTTAGCTTTCTCGCACTGTCGAAATCAAAAGTCTTACATTGTCGGTGGATTTTTGAGGAATTTTCGAAAAAAGTGTAAAAAAAATTTCATCGCGTATGATATATCATACGTTGTCATTAATGGGTTAATGGTGTAAAGTTAAATTCTGTGAAGGAATTACCTCCCTATGTTCCATTTTTCCATAATTGAAGGCTGCTTTTGTAACTAATTTTTCGCCATGTTCCAGTAAGCATACCGACGGATATTGTTGGGCAAAAAGTTATAGTTATATATAAAGATACATATATAGATATAAAGATATATATATAAAGATACAATACTGCTCTTTCCAACCAAATTAAAAAACTGTCTTAATATGCCCTCAGGCAGAGTTATTGGCAGAATTAAAAAAGTGTTTACTTTACCCCCTTTCCACTAGTTATACACAACTTATACTAAGACTATTACCGTATAACTGTGTCTTATGCATGTCTTGGAAATTGAATTATATCACATGTTGGTCAATTGAATCCCCTTCTTACTTGTTGTTCAAATTCATATTTAATTATAAATTTTAACTTAAGCCAGTCCACTTCTTGCGCCAAACATATAAATAACTTGTAGCGAACTCTACCCACTTTAATCTACTTCAAGCAAAGACTATAATAAAAATAAATTAAATTATTTATACAAACAAAAATTAAGCTTGCGAAAATTCATTCCACTAAAAAAATTAACAAAAAAAAAAACAAAAAAAAAGGAGCAACACCACCATAGCATGTCTCATAAATAACAAGAAAATGCAACAAGGTATCGCTCTCGGATGATGACAACGAAGTCGCAGAAGAACCTCCTGACTATGTTTCAACTTAAGTAAGCGCCGCATTAAAAGTTCATTCAGCCACATGCCGCAGTTTTGTTAGCCAACCTTTTCTTTAAATCTTCGCTGCATGCTTATCTTTAGGTTAAAATCGCTCGTGTGCTTGTCAAGATTTGTTCATTTGTTTGTTAATATTTTGAACAAATTATCAAGAAATGATCAAATCAAGAGAAACTGAATCCTTTTATTGTAAATGTTGAAACATTTTGCGCTCGAATTTGAGAAGTTTGACGTTGAGAATGATTTTAATAAAAGACGGTAGCCACGTGTAGGTTCAGAGAATGTTTTCTACTTTTTTTCTTTCTTTCTTGTATTAATAATAAACGAGGCTAATAAAGATAAGCTTACGGCCAAGACAAGCGACTGACAATGTGTGATTTTCTGGCGACATCGAGTTTTCAAGGAAATATCAACTCAACAAATTATTCGACCAAATAATACGATTCTCAAATGAACTCAAACGCTACGTACGAGTAAGTATCTGTTTTATATGAGACTCTAGTCGAAGTCAAGCTGAACACACGAGGCAACCTTAACATGTCAATGGCCATGTTACACGTTTCATGGCTTAACGCCTCCCATAAAATTACCTTTAATGGCATTCAATTAACAAAATGTATCTTTAAGCGAGATATTGTGCTGTTGCTGTTGTTTTTGCTGTTGGCCGAAATGCTTTGAATGCACGCCAACTAGGCTCTGGATTTAAAGCCTACCTCTAGGCTCACGAGGCAGTCTCAATGCGCATCTATGTTTCAAACACGAAATTACGGTTAAAATAGTAGTTAAAGTGCTGAAAATCTTAGCTTTTGGCCTGACTGAGGTTCGGCTTAATTTTATGTCACCACGTATCTAAACATGTGTATCAACAACAGTCAGCCAGAACGTAGCCAAAAAGGGTCGCGTTTAGCTTGGAGTTGGTCGTTTTTTGCACGTTAAGTACTACTATTTTTTTTCAGAGATACAAAAAAGAAATAATGGCTCTAGTGTTGTCATCGTCAGCTACATAACGAGCAGTGAGCACAAAAGTGAGCGCCTATCGTGATGTCACATCAGCTGGGCACGACGGCAATGACGCGATGACGCGGCGACAAAAGCAGTGAGTGAGGGTAAAGCCACCACTAGGTAGTCGCTGTCAATGCCAGCGATAATAGGAAAAGTAAAACCTTTGGCCGAGATTTCTTCAGTTTTCTTCCACTTAAGCCGTAAAAATAATTTTCAACACATAAGTTATAAAGTTAAAAATTTCCAGCTCCTTCAAAAATTAACAATTTTTATAGTAAAAATGTTTGGCCTCATCATGTCTTTGGACTAATAAAATTATCACCAAACTAGAAGAAATCTAAAAGCTAATTTTTCACCTTTTTCAAAACAGCAGAACAGCAGGTCCTCAATACTCACTACCTCTTTCTCTTTCTCTCTGCTCTCTCTTTCTCTGACCAACAACAAAGCTTCAAAATATCATTTCCAATTTTTTCAACTATTTAAGTTAGGCAGCAGTAAAACCTAATCCTGGCATATAGCACCATACGCGATCCTCACAACGATACATTTTCAGTCACGATTTTTCCGTTTTATGGTAGATACGTAGTTGCTAGCAAGCAGCCTTTACATTATCCCCTACCATTACGCCGCTGCCCATATATCGTATATCGCTTGTACACATCTTGAGCTTTACTGTTTTTATAAAGGTTTGTTTGTGTGTGTGTGTGTGTGTGTATAGCTTCTAAAGCTATTGATGAAGATACTGATTCCGCTCCGATGATCATGCTCTAAGTTGTGGTTGCAGTCGCTAGTTGTTCTGGATGATCATCAGCATGATGCCGTTGATAATGATGTTGATGATATCGAAAGCAATGTCTTCCTCAAAAACAATAAAACACAACAACAAAAGAATCATCGTACCTTTGCTGAGCGATATCGTGTTATATCAATAACCGAAAAAGGGTGGATCTCCAAAATCAAAACTTAAAGAAAAACAAAATATCGCAAAAATCATGGTATTACGTAGCTTTTATAATCGGATTTATAGCATTTTTGCAGTTGCTGAGATTTCTTATGTTGCCAACATAGTAACGCTTACAAGTTCTGTGTTTTTTTTTGCAGTTTTTCATTTTTATTTTTTTTAACTGAATTCGCCTTGCTGAATTGGGATCAACTTTTGGTAAAGTATCCGCTCCGAGTACGCTGCGATGATACTAAAGCTCAACTGTATTTGTAGCGGGAGAAGATCGTGTTCGAAATAGTTGCGCGCGCGCGAATTTACAGGCACAAATTCGTATTCAATATGTTCGAACAATTGGCCATTGTATTGCTTTTTAGTTGATTGCCAAGCAGCTAGTCAGGCGGACGGACGGACAGAAAGTAAGTCGGAACTGGTTGTCTGCGATGCATTTAATTTTAGCTCTTTTTTTGTTTTTGTTTTTGTTAGTATTTTTAGTTTTTATTTTTGTTTCAAGCAACGTTTAGTTCGTGGCAAGCGATGGGAAAATCTCAAGTTTTTTTGCAGCGGGTACCGGTCAGTCTGTGCGGAAGTTAATACCTGGTTTTGCAAGGATCTCGCTTATGGTTGTCATATTATACGGCTGGCAAATATCAATTGGACTATTATGCAATTTAGATGAATTGCTGAAGTGCAGCAGCTATTATGTCGTTGAATGTTAAAATATTGCTAGTAAAATGGGAGAAGCGACTTGTAAGGAGATAAGCTCAAGGCAAGTTCTAGTTTTTTTGGGTGATGACATTTGAATTTATCTTTAAAAACTCACATAATGTTTATTTTAAGAACATCATTAGTCTTAGAAATATATTGAAAACCACAGTAGTGAGTAGCGCAGAGGGTATTTTAATGTTTTCTCTAGCATTGCTCAAGTTCGGTTCTAAGAGTGAAACCTTAAAAATGAACTTATTACAAGCATATAATTCTTCCTTGCTATTTTCTTAACGGTTTTACAAAGTTGTCTTTGTCGTCAGCCTAAGTTGAGCTGCTTAAACGCACGCTTATGCTTTATGCATTGTTACTTTAAGAAGCAACTAAAAGGATATTTTTTTTCTGAAGTCTAACGGGGCTGAAGTAAATTTTTGTTTGTAAGGAAATTAATATCTCTGGTGAAAATGACTTTTTCCGCTATTTAAGCTACTTAAGTTGTTCGACTTGTGTAAAAAGTTTACTAAACAAAATGGCGTAATAGTTAAGGTTTTGTGAAACTCCTTGGAAGAGCTTGACAATGATTAAAGCAGTCAGGCAAAAAGTTGTGGTTATTTGTAACTAAGATATTGTAACTAAGAACTCAGATAAAAAGAGAGTATTGGAAATGAATGAGATTAAAACAAACTGTAAAGTGAACATTTTTAAAAGTCATTCTACAAAAAAGGAGATTATTAAACGTGAAAAGTGTCCTTTAAGCTTTCTCAAATTCCGTTTTTGTCTTTCTTTTTCCAAAGAGATAGTATTGAGAGAGATTTTTATGATGATTAAAAGTGGAATTAAAAAGCAGAATTAAGCTCATTCAGGAACAATATTACAGACAAATATCATTTGGATCACTTGCAATGAACTTTTTTTCTTTCATTAGAGATCCAAGCATTTCTAAAGCAAAATTGGTGTTAGAAGACCCGTCACAGATAGGTATGACAGCCTTATATGCGGCCGAATATGCAAAAGAAGCAAACTATCATTAGCTCTAAAAGCTTTTGAGGGCCTTAAAGGCAACACATAGTTAATACCGAGCTATATAGTCTTATTCTAGAGTAAGCACAATCAAGGCTTTAAAAGATTTTCGGGGCTCCGTAGAAAAAACATAGTTAAATCCAAGTTATCTAGTCTTGTGAAAAAGTAAATGATGTTAAGAAGGGGTTTTCTTGATTTTCTTACTATTACTTTATGGGAAACTTTTTTTCAAGTATTGTTCTATTTACATAGTAAGCAATCCCAATGGACCCCAACTGATTCCCAAAGCTAACCTTACCAAAGAAAATTTAGCATTATTCAAAGAGTAGCGTTATAGAATAGCCTATCCTTAAATGTAGCGTATGAGCTACGAGTACTAATTGAGAATTTAAATATATAATGGGATATTTTTTTTTTTTGGAAAACGAAAGGCACATGTCTCAAAAGACGAATATACAAGGTGGCGCAAAAGTAATCCTCCTATCAGAAAATGCTATAAATTTTGCGATTGGCCCCTAATGTCAGTTCTGTTTCTAATCTCCCGATTTGGCGATTTGCACTGGCCAGCAAGATCGCCTGATTTGACCGCTCCAGACTTCTTTTTGTGGGGCTTTTTGAAGTCGCGGGTTTATGTCAACAAGCCTCAGACTCTTGCAGCTCTTAAAGACAATATCCGTCAAGAATGTGAGGACCTATCGCCGGAAGTTTTGGCCGAAGTGATGGAAAATGCCATAAAAAGGGCTCAAATGACAATCAACTGTGGCGGCGGCCATTTACATGACATCATATTCTCGACTTAATGTAAAAAAAATTAAAAGACCAAATAAAAATAATCCACAAGAAGAATCAAAGTTTTTCATTTTTTTTTTAAATTACAGCCAAAAAACATCGGCAGGTTATTTTTGCGCCACCTTGTATATACAATTTTGATCATATTGCCTCGAGTTTCCAATAACTCGAAAAACAAATCAAATAACAGGAAAAGAAACGGTATTAATAAAATTTAAAAGTATAACATCTGGTTTTTTCAGATCTCGTAGTTTTAAAAAAATATTTTGTTTGAACGGATTTATGTGAGAGAGTTTTTAATGGGTCATAATAAAGCTATTAAAGAATTATTGTTTAAAACTAGACTAATTTTTTGTTTTTAAGCTTTATATTCGTTGATGATTACACTGTGTGACCGATTCGACCTTTAAAAAAGTTTCAGCCTAAATTCTTAAAAATTCCGAGAGAGGGACATCTTGTGATTATATCGCGACTAGTCCGACCTCTCAGTTCCATCACAATTTTTTTTTAAAAATTCTCAAAGTTAAAAAGTAGGAATTCTAGTCTTCCGTCTTTTAACAATTTTTTACATATGCTTAGGTTGTGAGAATTTAAAAACAAAATGCACTTTTGTTCAATAGAATTAAACGTTTAATTGAACAGTGCCAAAAGATTTTTGGAAAAAATATATAAAGTGGGTTTATCGCAAAGGAGAAGTCAATTTTTCAAAAATTTTGTACAAATGTTAGTTCTTCTTTATTTATTTTTAAAATGGTAACAAACAAAAATACTTTGTTCTTTTACAGGAATTATTAAAACTACTAAGTACCTTTCAAAAAAGTCTAAGATAACTGAAATCAGTTGAAAATTGGAAAAATGGCAGAAGTTTTAAAGTGTTTTTTAAATCGACAATCATCGATTTTTCTGATATACGTTCACAGCGTTCAAACTGCTGCCATTTAACCAAATGATAACGGATTTTGCTCATATATGCCTTGTTAGAATGCACAAGCCAAATGTCACATTTTGCGATTCTAGTTTTTGTAGAAAATAAAAAAAGGCGATATCAAACAAGATATCACAAGATTGTTGTGAGAAAATCTGAGTGTCTTTACGATTGAAAAACTTCTTATGTGTGCTACTTCATTTGGAATTGTGTAATTTGAATAGTTAAAAGTGCATTGCATATTTTCCAAATTATTTCCGAAAGAAATTTTATTAGAGCTCCTTGCTGTTTTTATATCCCGGGGTAAGTAAAATATTGTGTACTTTGAGCAGATCAAAAAAGTGAAAAGTGTGTTCAGACTTTTTACTGATGCAATGGGTTTACCATCTGTTATACTTTTCAGACTTTTTTATTCATGATGTGCGATAAAATAAAATAAACACTCTTTGTTACGTGTGTTTAGATATACACTAAAATCATATCGTCAAGCGATTTTAGATGAAGTTCAAAACGCTTATAAAAGTTATTTTGTCCTTGGTATGCAAAAAAATGTTTCCTGGGCACCCAATTTTTTATGTTCCTTGCAATACATTATGTTGGCTTTCATAAAAGGCTTCAAGAAAGTAATGCTATTCGGAATACCTGTGATTGGAAATCTGTTCATCGTCATGCTAAAAGTTCTGCTACTGTTGTGTCAACAAAAAAGTATTGAAATTCAATCGAAAAATGCAAAAGTCATACGTATATCAAGACACTATGTTCGTATTTCTTCCCAAATAACATTCTGAGGAATTGCCAATGCTACATCCAGTTCCAGAAGAAAACGCAGCACCAAGTCTTGTCACTGATTTTATGGAAGCGTTTAACCAGCTCAATGTTCGAATGTTGCTTAAAGTACTCTTTCTGCACCATCATATAGATGTATTCGAACAGCCAATTCCAACCAACGACAAAAACAATGGTGGACCGATACAAAAATAAAAATTTGCAATCTTTTATTGCTAATTTGTGTTTGTTTTTGGCACTGGATGAGGTGTTGTGAAGAGCACCAACATAAATACAATTTACAATAAAGGCACAAACATACATTCAATCAAAATTTGAACCTTTATCCCAAAAACTTAATAAAACTATTATTATTCGCAGTCATAGGATATCGCCGTTTTTATTTTCTACAAAAACTAGAATCGCAAAATGTTGCATTTGGCTTGTGCATTCTAACAAGGCATATATGAGCAAAATCCGTTATCATTTGGTTAAATGGCAGCAGTTTGAACGCTGTGAACGTATATCAGAAAAATCGATGATTATCTATTTAAAAAACACTTTAAAACTTCTGCCATTTTTCCAATTTTCAACAGATTTCAGTAATCTTAGACTTTTTTAAAAGGTACTTAGTAGTTTTAATAATTCTTGTAAAAGAACAAAGTATTTTTGTTTTTTACCATTTTTAAAAAAAATAAAGAAGAACTAACATTTGTACAAAATTTTTGAAAAATTGACTTCTCCATTGCGATAAATCCACTTTATATATTTTTTCAAAAATCTTTTGGCACTGTTAAATTTAACGTTTTATTCTATTGAACAAAAGTGCATTTGTTTTTAAATTCTCACAACGTAAGCATATGTAAAAAATTGTTAAAAGTCGGAATACTAGAATTCCTACTTTTTAACTTTGAGAATTTTAAAAAAAAAATTGTGATGGAACTGAGAGGTCGGACCAGTCGCGATATAATCACAAGATGTCCCTCTCTTGGAATTTTTAAGAATTTAGGCTGAAACTTTTTGGCGGTATCACCGTGTTATGGAGATCTATGCTTAGCATATGAACCCGTATTAATTTTTTATCGCTCATATATTTGTAAGTGGTAAATGTGAGTTTTCAAATCGGTTTAATTGGACAGAACACAAAAAAGTTGAAAAACACTGAAAATAGCCTTAACTGAGAGTGTCCTTATAAAATCATACACTTGCTCTGAACGAAAAAACACAAGTAACTTTGCCAAAGTCAGCAAAGTTAGAAAATTTTGAATGAGGCTTATTAAAGGCTTATTGAGGCTTATAAAAAACTCATTAAAATTGTACTTGGCTCGCGAAAACAAGACTTAGGTAGACACTGTTGTCTTACATATTACGCATAGAAACAAAAGTTAGAAAGATTACCTTATAACAGATAACTTTTGAATTAAAATTTTTGAATTTTGAAAATTTTGGCAAATTTTGAATTAAATGAAAATTTGACAAAATTGTTAGGAATTTACCTAAGAACAAAGTTGTTTTTTTTGAAACAATGAAACAATGAAATTTATTTGGATATACTTGGGAAGATAGTGAGTTTTTAATTTCCCGCGTACTAACATTTAAATGCAACACTGATCCTGTCAACTACCATCTGTTAATAAACTACTGTCAAACTTTCAGCTCGCGGCGACGTTTAGTTTGTGTTTGGCAGCCATTGACATTGACTATCTTGTGAATTTTGTGAAAAATGAAAAGAAGTGAATTTCGTGTGCTCATCAAGCATTACTTTTTGCGCAAAAAAGAAATAAAAGGATCAGTAAAACCAAGGAAAGGCTTGATAAATACTATGGGAACTCTGCACCATCGATTGGAATGATTCACAAGTGGTTTACTGAATTCTGAAGCGGTTGTACAAGCACAAGTGACGCCGAACGTTCTGGACGCCCAAATGAGGTCACCACACCAGAAATGGTCACTAAAATTCACGATATCCCGTTGACCGATCGCAGAGTTAAAGTGCGTGAGATTGTTGAGGCTGAAGGCATCTCAGACGAACGGGTGTGGAACATTTTGCGAAATCATTTGGATATGAAAAAATTATCCGCAAGCTGGGTGCTGATTCAAAGGCGTGTTTAGCGATGTTGAACAAAGATAAGAAGGATTTTTTCCGTCGATTAGTAACCGTGGACGAAACACTACACACCAGAGATAAAGGAACAGTCGAAACAGTGAACTTCACCGACTGAACCTGCTCCGAAGAAGGCGAAGACGATGTTATCGGCCGTTAAGGTTATGGCGATAGTATTTTGGGATAAACGCGGTATAATCTACATCGATTACCTTCCACCGAAAAACACGATCAATAGCGAATACTATGCAGCCAAATTGGACCGTATCAACGACGCTTTGAAAGAGAAACGTTCCCATTTGGCGAGGAAAAAAGTGCTCTTTCATCAAGACAATGCTCGCATTCACACATGCCCAGCTCCCATGGCAAAATTCATGAATTGAAGTACGAATTGCTTCCTCATCCAGCATATTCTCCAAATTTATCCAATAGAGACTATTTTCTGTTTTCAAACCTGAAGAAAGAGAGGAGGTTCACCAACAGAGAGGAGCTCATCACCGAAACAGAGGCCTATTTTGAAAACCTTCCTGATACGTATTTTTCGGATTGGATCACAAAATTGGAGGAACATTGGAGTGCATCAAGCTAAAAGGAGACTATATTGAGAAATAAACCCTTTTTTTTGCCGTAAAAATCATTCCTTGTTTTTTTTTTCACGGAATTATCAAACGGCCCTCGTATAATAATAACACAAGATATTTTATTTAGTAAACTTAAGTATTTATATCATATAAGATGATATCATATCTATATAAAATACGAATTTATACGGTTTTCAGTGATTAACGAGAGGGGTTGCATTATTTATAATTGGGTTGAACGAAACGAAAGTTTGAGTTATGGTCTAATATGCATTTTAACCCGAAATTGTATCTGTGTTATCCGTTTAATACTCATTAACTTCATTTCTTCTTTTTCTTTTGTAAATTGAAGACTTCATGAAACTTGTCACTTGAATTTTCATCAATATATATTATGAACCGTGGCGTAGTTGGTTAAAGTGCGTGGCCGCTATGTCAACAAACTTTGGAGACCCAGGTTCGAACCCCAGCAGCGACAGAAATTATTTGAATTAAAATAATTTTTCTGTACGGCCGCCACCTCTCTGCAGACAATGGCAAACCTCAGAAAGTAATCAAAATGCCATTCCGTTCATCGCCGTTCGGAGCCGGCGTTAAGCATGTAGGTCCGGTTCTCGGTCAATTGTGTACAAACTTAATAACACGCACAACACAATTGATCATAAGAAGCTAGGTCAAAGTCCTTTCAAGGGCTGAAATGGCCAGTTATTTATTTTTTTTTTTTATATATTATGAACTCTTGATATATCGTTGGCTTACAAGAAAAACTGACCAACTACGAAAATTCAGTTTTTTACTTTTTAATGCAGTATAATGTAGAAAGTCATTCAAAAATTTCTGGCAATACTGAATATCTAACATTTCGGCTAAAAATATCCTTTTCGTCCTTTTAAAGACCAAATATAAAAGGAAACACCAGGAATGTCCTTCATAACTATAATGCATTGTTTTGCTTTATGTCACGAACTATGTTTTTTCATGTAGACAGTCAGTCTATATAAGTTCAGAAAAATTTTTCCAGTATTACGTTAAATGGAATGCTTAGACCAAATACAACCTTTGAAGAAAGTTAATGACACTTTTTATAATTATATTATCACTTGATTAAGCATATGGTCACCCTGGCAGTTATTGCGCACTTTTGATATTCATAACAAACACCATGTGCAGCATTTTCCTTCGAAAGATCTTGCTGGGCACACGTATTCAGCGAGGATTTAAAGCTAAATATATAAACAGATAAAGGCCTAAAGCAGGACATCGCTAGAACAGGTGAGGTACAGAGTGGTACAAAAAAGCCAAAGACGTGTTCTACACACAAACACACCCGCACACACTCAAATCAAGCACAAGATTTAACCAACTTACAGACGCCTAAACATGGGTGGAGGAGTTATGAATTGTTTTTGTGCTGTCCATTATTTTTGTGTTGTTGTTTCTTGCGCCAAACCAAGCAATTTATGGCCAAAGTCTAGCACATCCCCCCCTCACTGGCTGCATGCGTTGCATGAAGCATTTCTGGCTGTTAAAGTACAACTATGGGAAACTTTTTGAAAATTCTAACCGCAGGTACTCGTATCGTATATTGAGCGAACTGTTGCAATGCCAGCGGAGCCAAAATGTTTTCTTAGCTTTTTTGTTTTTTCTTTTTTTTCGTTCAGTTTTACTATTTAACGTTTAAGCTAAGCTAAGGAACAATTCAGCGTTGAAAGGTATTTTAAGGAAAAAAATTGATAAGAGGTGGTTTTTTACTTGAGGGTATGGAACAAAGATTCTGAGGAAGATTTATGAAATGTACAAAACTTGAAGATAGGCACGTTAAAATAAGCAAGAAAAAAAAAACCCCAATTGACAAGATAGTTTCATGCAGCACAAACCAGTTTCCTTCGTTTAAATGAGTTGATTAGCGGATATTAATGAAAGTAGGTTAATATCTGCTGCTCCTCCGCCAATGACTCATTGATACAGTGAATTGACACTTTTCCAAATGCTACAGAAACTATCGCTTTGTTTGTTTTTTCTGGCGTTTTCTTTCAATTTACGCCGATCGCGTTTTAATTACTTCTAGTCAATTGAGTTCAACTCGCTTTGTATGGTATTTTCCTCTTGAGGTTTTCATATTTCTTTGAAGTACTTAAAATTTCACGCTTTAAATTGTGCGCCGAAGCGTTGAATGTGCGCGTGCGCAAAATGTTTTGCAGCATATTTCATTAAGAAAAATAAAAAAACCAACAACAACAACAAGCAGAATAATACTTCAGTAGAGATTCGCACACAATTTCAGGAAGTTCAATTAATAAAAGAGTGGAATTTATGTGCCAGAACTCGAATGTTTGTCTTGCTGTCGGTGTTTAGCTCCTCTACAGTTTTGTTACGGGTGTAAGCTCTGGAAGCAGGTTAACTGTGTTTGGCTTGCGGCAAGTGTGCGTGATGGGCCAGTAACAGAAAAACCACAAATAATTAAGGCAGTGGTAGCATTACAATACTTTTCCGTGATAGGTATAGAGAGTTTTTGAGAAAATTTTAATATATTTTTAGACTAAAAATTCATAGACTAGAATTCTCCTATACCAAATATCGTCTTGGCAGGAGGCGCTACCGGGTAAAATTTACCACATATTGAAAAAATTCGTAAATATTTAGTTTTCTACTTAATTAATTTTTTTTATTTATTAATTAAAAAATAATACATTATGATAGATACATTAACAGATAAATATTTTATTCACACATTGTTTGGTGAAAAATATATTAAAATATAACATCAAAATGTGTTTCATTAAAATACATATTAGAAACATCCATTTTTACAATAAATCCATTGGGTTTAATTTTTTGTCCGATAGCGACAGTTCGTATTACATTATAGGGTGCGCCTCCCGCCGAATTAAGGATTGAGAGCTGATTTCCTCAGCTGTATTAAATAGAATAGTTGAAGATAGCAATGTAGTAATATAACTAGTGCATGAGCAAGACTTAAATTTTTACGAGTCAATTAACCTTTTTCACTAGGTTAACGGTATATTAAAAATTGATTTGAAGAAATTTCCTTTAAACTGACAAGATTCCATCAACTATTTCTTTGAATTCACAATTTCACTTTATCAGAAACACACACACACACACACACACAGTGATATTATAAAATTTAAGTCTCCTTCTTCCTTTATATAAATCACTTTCGTGCAAAAATTGATGAGTTATCTTTAGTGGATATCTTAACCTAATAATTGTGTCGGTCCACCTTCTGAGAAATGTGTGAGAAATTTGAAAGAAATATATAAAATGTGAATATAAATCAGTATTGTCTTAAAAGAAAAAAAAAAATCCATACACGCAAAGAAAAAAAACGTTTATCGCCAGTTTGCCGCAAACGAACTTCGTTTGTCGTGCTTGAAATCGTTATTTGCAAATGTTTCAACAGTTGTCATAATAACAGTTCAGTTGCGAGAAACGCGTCATATAGTTGCAGGAAATTAATAACAGTTCAGTTGCGAGAAACGCGTCATATAGTTGCAGGAAATTAATTTCGTTTGTTATAAACGCGAGTGATTTTTAAATTGCAGTAATTGAAAACTTCGTTTTACCCAACTGAAAATTTTGTTTATTTTTCCCTTCGTTGTATAAACATAACGCTTATAATTTAGAGTTACTTTTTGGACAAATTGTTACTATATAAGGAAATTGGTAGTTTGCTTAATACGCGGACGGAGATAGCAACGGAGGTGCAATCCATAAGAAGACGGATGGACATAATGAGAAAGATTATTATTTAAGATAAGATTATTAAAGATAATAAATAATAATGACCGAAATAGTTTGCGGTATATATATAAGATATATTTTTAAGTTGTGACAACTGAATATTCGTTTGCGGCAGATGGTGAATTTTTCAGTTGTGGTAAACGAAAAATTTCTATGCGTGTAAGCTTGAATAAAATTAAATATAAAATAAGGCAAAATAAAATTTGGATACTTCAAATCGAGAAACTTTAAAGCTTATATAAATATGCATCACTAACAAAAAACCCTATTTCAACATATTCCTTACCCTCGTATTGAGGGTAACAGAAAATATATTAAAAAAGTTATTAATGCCAAAACGAAGTCCATAAGGATGTTGTTACTATAACCCCGTGAAACATACATTATGTGTATAATATTTTTGTCAAAATTTTGTTAATTGCGGACTTACGTGGTAACAAACCTGAATTAAGATTTTTGTTTTTTGTACAGAAATCTAGGATGGCGAATTGAAAATGGCGCCATGAGAATGGTTAATATAGGTTATAATGGCTTTTATTGTTTTTTTTTCGACCACCATGGACCAAAATTTCTATTAGGAATTATGTTTCAATTGATATAATGTTGAAATAATGTTATCATCATCTTCAATTTTAAGAAAATACTTTTGATCAGAAATTAGAACATTTTTGAATTCTGAGTTCAGATTCGTTAAAAGTGACTATAAAAACCACGAATAATAATATATGATCAATAATGCCAAGAAGGGGATATTCTGCTCAGACAATTTGCAAAAATAAAAGCCGCGAAAATGGTGATCTTAAGTTTTTATCGGTTCAAAATCTTGAAAAGAACTATTTCCTCCAAGTTTTCCACTGGAATTAAATTTTTCGAGATTCTGGGTCAAAATTTCACGATTTTCGGGCAATACGAAGGGGACTCAATATTACGAAGGGGACACATTACGGAGGAAACAAATCGTGTTTGATCTCTGTCCGCGCAGTAGTTAATGAAAAAGCTTTTTCGATTATCTGGACTCGGAACACGTTGAAGCAAGTTGATCTTTCCCTGGTGCGTCCTATACATAATTTTTTCTTTTACTCCAATCTTTTTTATACACGGACGGGACATTTTCAGATATGCACTGTTTACAGAAAACAAAAAGTATGTCGTAAGTATTCAAATTCGATCGCGGTAATCGGTTATTTTGAATTTAGGCGAGATAGCATAGCATAAAAGTTGATTAGTGCAAGCGTCAGTATTACTCGTATTTTGTGGGCGGCAAATTGAAATTGTTTTTTCTTTCGAAAATTACTATATTTAATGTACACACTTAAATGAGTAAAAAAAAACTATCAATTTTTAATGGGTGATGCTCAGGTGCAAAAATGACATTCTTAAAGTATATAAAAAGGAGGGAGTTCGTTTTTACGGCAGTTTTGCGCTTTTATTTATGTTTGAGCATCCAGGAATTAAGGAAATTTGTCTTTCGGACACATTACAGAGGAGACATTTCACTCACGTTTTGTCGAGCCACCGGTTACTTCTAGCATCAATTCTTGTGTTTGGTATTAGAAAATGTTTTTTTCAGTTCGGAGAGCCAAACCCAATTGCGTTTTTGGGGATAATTTCACTCGCTACGGGACAGGAATATACCCCTTAATGGCGTTAGTGACCATTTATAAGAATAATTCTAGAAATTTTTTACAGTTCTTTATATCCACGTAGTTATAAAATCTTTTTTTTTTATTACACGATGATTTACAACTAATTTATTTACAATTTAGTTACAGTTACTTCAGTAGTTAAAAAAAATAGTTATTATTGTTTATTATTTAACCATTCCTTATAGTTTGGTTAATCTTAGCAAAAAAACTTCTGAGGGAAAGTGTTTAATAGACATTTGACGAAAAACAAACGCCCTGAGTGTTCATGCTTGTAAGGGTTAACGCTCAAAATACTCCAGACTCTTGGAAACAAAAAATAAAAATTACAACCCGCTGTCTCAATCACTCTTGTAGTTAACAATATCGCATGTTTAATTATGACTTGGCTCAAAACGTTAAAACTTTTCGGTCAATGCACGTCAAAGTCTACGAAAGAAAACCAAGTCGAACTACTTTGGCAGAGTTCTATAATTTTTTCTTTTTTTTTTTTGCTTTCTACTCATTTTTTATTGTATTTATTTCTATTGCACCATAAAAGTGCAACGCCAGGTAATTAGCACAAAAAAAAAAACCAACCAACCTAGCTCCAAAACATAATTGCAACAAGCTCAAGCGCGCAATCTGAAGATTAAACAGCGGAAAAATTAAGAGAAAATACAATAAAAACTATATCGTATATAAGCCATATATAGCGCATTTACCAACATATATTAAGCCATAAAAAATGGCTGCATAAAAACTAATAAACTGCAGCTAGAATAACTTAGGAATAGATTAAAGTGTTTTAAAATTGCCGAAGGCAGCCTCTGGTTAGCAGTACTTTTTTTTTGCCCACTATAGTATATTTTTGTGCTCGTAATTATATCAGAACATTTGTTAACTTAGTGGTGCATCTAGCAGAAATGATGAAAATGAAATAAAAAAGACCAAAGAATGCTGATATGATATGCAGTGAACGAGCATGAACTCTGGGCTAGGGAACACTTCATATTGCATAGGAAGATGGTGCAAGATGTTTATGTGGGGAATGTGTCTTGTATGCAGGTAATCAAGACTGACATGTGAATGGTCTGGGCTTGGCAGCAGAGATGACATTGTCAACGTTGTTAGAGGAAAATTAATGAAAATAATAAACGATGTGAAAAAGGCATGAAAGCCATGCCATGGCATATGAGACACCCTTGGAGCCGCATCTTAAAATGCTAAAATATATGCAGCATAACTGGGTCAAAAGCAAAAAAGCCACTTTGGCAAATTTATTGTATAATAATTCATAGTCTACAGAGACCGTTGAAAATTTAAAACTAACTTAAAAACTTTCCACTTGAATCAAATAGGTACAAGCTGCACGCTTGTCCCACCGCCCAGGTAACCAATCGCTCAGGGCGTTTCAAAGTTAGTCGCGCTCATGTAATAAAACCCTAAACTAAAGCGTTAAATCAGCCGAACAGAGAGCAAAAATATAATGTAAACTGCACGGACTGAGAGATCTAAGCTTGGCCGCATGGTAGGGACTGGAACGGTATGGTATGGACTATGAACAATTCAAACTACTATCATTATCCAGGTGCCAAGTGAATGAGAAGAAACAAGAAACATGAGGCAAAAAAAGTTCCTTTGATTCATGACTGACTGAGTGAGTGGAAGACGAGGTGGATGAAGACGAGCTGCGAGACATTTGAAGCCTAGCCAGATCATGCCAATGCAATGCTGGCTTGCGTTTAGAATTTTTAATCTACACCATAAGCTTGAGTGCGGCCATAACAACAACAATAAAAAAATAGCTAAAGAAGTTACTCCTTCACATTCGTATGCCGGTGAAGCCGCTTTGGATAACGAACGTATTCTGTAAGCTAGGCTTAGATTTAACTTTGATTCTATGTGATGCTATGCGAAGATTTTCTGTTTTCTTCCTATTTTTTTTTGTTGTTGGTTTTTTTTTTTTTTTTTTCTTTTATTTTTTGTCCTAAAACCGAAGACGCTGTTCTGGGCTATGACTGAGACTGAGCGGCTGTGAAGCTGCATGCTCTTCGAGGCATGTCGTCAAAAGTTGGCCAAAAGGAAAATAGCAAAATAGTTGAAGAGCAGGACTGGCAGAATAACAGCCTAGTGGGATGCCATCCCAATAACAACTCAGTGATTTTGGCTGAAGAAAAGCAGGCAAGGTTCAGAGTAAGAAAGAAACGTGCTTTACCGTAGCGCAGAAAACTTTATCTATTGGCCGCTTGTCTAGCGCAGATCGATTAAGAAAGCAAGACTGCAGAAGTTAGCAACGAACTGCAAAAAAAAAAAGAAAAAAAAAAGCTTGTGGAAGACTGCACAAAATTAAAAGAGCAGCAAAAGGGTTGCTGGCTGGCTGACTGGCTGCTTTAAGCTTCGCTGGGTTTGCTGTGGCGCAGTTAACGTAATTAATTAAACCGTTACATTATCTAGTAGATACTCATACAGTTGCAGAGCAGATGATCACGATTTTTTTTGGTGAGTATGTTTGTGTGTGTGTGTGCATGTCAGTGTGTGCTGAGTGGCGGGAGTCAAGCAGCAGCAGCAGAAGCAGCAGCAGCAATTGCTGTGATTTTCTTTTTAGAAACCTTGCATATAGAAAAAATCGTGCTAACTTATTTCTCTGTAGTTTTGGATTTTGTTCAAAATCCGAAATTTCACTCGATGCTTTTTTCCAATAGGAATGCGTTTGTTGTTGTTGTTGTTGCTGCTGTTGTTGTACTATTTTTGTTGTCATGTTTTTAACATTATTGGCTTAACATTTTTTTAAGTACATCTATTTGTTTTACAAGCTAACTTAATGATTGCAATGTCTAGTCATTGTATTTGTTTGTATTTTTTTTTTATTTTTTTATTTAATTTTTGTTGTTGTTTTTATTCGAATTAAAATTCTTGCTTGTCTCCTGATTCCACGTTAAAAAAAAACTAAGCTAGCAATTAAATTGGTTTGTTTTAACGAAGCGCTACAAGAAACTAAAATTGGTGGCTATGTTTAAAGAAAGCTAAGCTTGCTGACAAAGCTTTGGTGAGGATGAGCGCCCGAGAGGAATGGCTTGTCAATGGGTTGGATGCTTGGATTTTGTAATTTTTAAGAATGAAAGCTATCACTACTTTAAAGAAATCCTTGTCTGTCTTTATGCTTAAGACGTTAGACTATCAATAACAGAGCCTTGCAGAGGGCAGAAGAGTCTCGGTCCAGTTTGGTTTTTTGATGACCATCCCATGTTGAAAATATTAAAAAAACACCATTTGCTTCCGATCAATACAGTCAGTAATAGTCAATGAACTAACTGACTTAATTTGAAATAACTTTGGAATATGGTCAAAATTCCCCCTAAATAAAATTCTTTTTACAAAATTTCCCTTTTCTAAATCCCCTTTTTTTAAAATTTTTCTGAACTAAATGCCCCCTCCACAGAAATTTACCTAAAGATGGCCTCACACAACTCCACTTTTTAAAATTCCCCTTTACAAAATTCTCCTTTACAAAATAAGCGTTTACTCAAAAAAAAAAAAACAAAAAGAAAGAAATAAAAAAATATATATATATAAAAAAAAAAAATATAAAAAAGAAAATATGTTGGTATTGAGTGATAATGCTTCCGCTTTTTGAAGGTTTAATTTTCTTTCTTAAGGTTTAGTTCTGAAAGTGTAGAGTTCTGAAATGCAGAAATTTACAAAGGGAGAATTCAGTATAAGAGGAATTTTGGTAAGAGAAATTTTGTAAGGGGAATATTTTGTGAAGGAGAATTTTAAAAAAGGGAATTTTGTAAAGCAAAATTCTAAAAAGGAAGAATTTTGAAAAGGGTAAATTTTGGAAAAAGTAAATTTTGGAAAAGGGAATTTTATGAAGGGGAAATTCGGCACTGGGAAATTTGGAAAGGTTGAATTTCGGCCCGCCTGATTCATTTCAAATGTTCGCCTGAAATGACCAGAGCTTATTGAACGTATTATTAAGTTGTTACTTCCTTTAACTCAAGGCGTAATTGTCTTTTTTTTTATCACACAGATTCGGTATGCGCCAGATTTCCACCAAGTTTTTTTTTTTTTAAATACTAATTTCTTTACACCATTGGAACATCATTTTCCATGTTTCCTTGCCAAAAGTAGAATTCAAATCATTTTGAAAAAAAGGGATATTTTCAAAGTTATTAATTTCGAATTTCGTTACAAAAGTGTATTGTCTACTATGTAATAAGGGTATATTCGAGGTCATTTCGCGAGTTACTAGCTAATATTCCCAGTACCGCTTGGGTCTGGAGTTGTATTTGAAATGAGATGAGGTACAGTTCGATGAACAACCCCAATAAATTATGTCCAATCTAATTCAATCGGCAATTACTTCTGATAGAATATATCCTTGTTCTCACTTCAGAAACTATATCTTTCATAAGTTCTTGGTTATACCGTGAAAGTTATGGTAATCTATGGGGGATTTTGTTACTCAGATTTTTTTTTGGTGGCAATGTTTGTTCTGATTAAATAACTAATATAAGAGGTGTGTTCAAAAAGTAACGGGCATTTTGAAACTTCGAGGGCCGTGTTGGTTCGATTGACATGAATTTTTTGTTATTGTGTTGCCATACAAAGTACTCCTATGTATAAGTCCTCAGCCATATTTGTTGTTTACTTTTTTGTCAACTGTTGATAGAATAAGATGTGACTTGGTGCTGTTGGTCATTTTTATTTTCATTTTCGTTTTCATTAAATTTTCTTATTAAAAAATTATATAAAGTGCAACAAATCTTAGAAATGTAAAAATTGCTTTCGGTGAATCTGCTATGATTAAAACAAGAGTTAACGAGTGGAATAAGCGTTTTCAAGATGGCTGGGAAGGCAACGTCTTCAACGACGAGAGCATGGGTTGTCGGAGTACATCAATAACCGATAACCGCGCAATCGTCCTCATCATAATTATTTATAAAAAATCAAAAATCGCCAGCAGTACCTATACACGTAGTATTTTTTAAACAGTTGACAAAAAAGTAATCAAGCAACATGGCTGAAAATTTATAGATACCAACACAACAAAAAAATAAAAAACTAAAACAAAAAATCATGCAATCGGACCAATACAGCTCACGACATTTTAAAATTCCCGTTACTTTGTAAACAAACCTCGTGTATAATATTTGAACCAAAAGAACGTATAATTTTTCGTTTCAAGTACAAGGTTTATATTATCAAAAGTCCTGTTTAATTGAAAAGAAGTTTTGACAAAATCAACGAATTTGTGCATCCGAGTGATAATATTAAAATTCGAGATCCGGGAGGATATATTAAATCAAGTCACTGTCATTTTTTTTTTTTTTTTAATTACATCACTTCAGAAATGATCAATAAGAAAGACTAGAAACTAGTCAACTTACTATCTCTTTCAGTTGGGTGGTTTGATGATGAAGCTGATTGTTGTGTATGAAGTAAATAGGAAATATCATTGTCTTACACTAAATAACATGTATACACGTATTTCCAAAAAATATCGCAAATTTGACAATCCTAATAATTTGAGGTTAAGACTTAATGGATCTGCCAATTTTCCCACTCAAAGTTCCCGATTAAGGACATCGAAAGAAGTAAGCAAATATTTTGTTCACTCTCTTCATTCGCCTCAAGCAAAAATAGAGTAAAATACCATCTTCGGAGCCATCAAAAAAATAGGAGCATTTCATGTGTCTACTAGCAATTAGAAATGATAAGATCTGGCATAATACTTTTTCATTAGATGACTTACTTAGTCAAGAGTGAGGTTGAGCTCTGAGTAGTTTCCAGAAAACTAGCTGCATTATTGTTAAACCTGTAGCTATGAGCGCGCGACGAACTGACGTGCTGCAATATCATGTTTTAATTGTAGGTTTTATAACTGTGCGAAAAGTAGAAACTTGTCAACCATTTTTTCCCGCATATAAATGAATGTCTTGGAATTTTAAGTTAAGACTGTCTGAAGTATCTGAGTGTGACAACAATGGCAGCAAATAGTTGTTATGCATAAAATTAAATATAAGTATGTTTTGAGTTTGTGATATTAAATTAAACTTAATACCGTAGAAAATGTTTGAATTGAATTTATTTTTAATCAACCATTGTAGAGTTTATGATAATAGAGGGTTAAATATTAAAAGGACTAACAACTTAGCGAAGACTTCCATACTAAAATACTTCGCCCTTGAGTGTAATATGGAAATTTTACATGTTGCCAGCAGCAGAAGAAAGCGTTTCAACTGTATGTCGCACAATTTTGTTGCTTAAGTATTAAAGACTGAAGAAAAATGACATAAGAAAGGGCTGTATATCGCGTTCTATTGTTGAGTACTAAGCTCTATTCATGCTGATGCTTAATAAAATGCTTAATAAAACGCTTAATAAAAAACGACCAACAACATGTGTGGCTTTTTAATTGACGAGAGCAACATACAAGTAAGCCACGCCAAAGAATGACTGTACAGAAAAATACTCAATGTTCGGCACCTTTTTTGTTTTGTTAAATTCTTGACTTTCTCATAATAAGCTCGTACAACTTTTGTGTTCTTTAATGAAAAAAGACTTCATAACAAGTTAATTATTTAAAGTGGTTGCTTAATTATAAAGATGTTCTGGCTATTAGCTTAAGACAGCAACGAACATTTAGAAAAGTTCGCATAAAAAGCCGAA